>LR746274.1:0-607128 GCA_902729315.2 Spirodela intermedia
ACCCTAAACCCTAAACCCTAAACCCTAAACCCTAAACCCTAAACCCTAAACCCTAAACCCTAAACCCTAAACCCTAAACCCTAAACCCTAAACCCTAAACCCTAAACCCTAAACCCTAAACCCTAAACCCTAAACCCTAAACCCTAAACCCTAAACCCTAAACCCTAAACCCTAAACCCTAAACCCTAAACCCTAAACCCTAAACCCTAAACCCTAAACCCTAAACCCTAAACCCTAAACCCTAAACCCTAAACCCTAAACCCTAAACCCTAAACCCTAAACCCTAAACTTTAAACCCTAAACCCTATATAGCAAGGCAAGTTCATATTTGGGCTTATTGTCATGCTTCAGCATAGTTCTATCCTCCTCACTGCCCTAATCACTCTTTTCTCACCACTTTATATCAATGTATTTATCTCTTAGAACCACTTACTGCAGCAAACTCTTGTCTTGCAGGAACATTGCATGGCGCACAACATGGAGCTCTCGTCCTACTCCTGTTGAGCAGATCTTCCAACTTTCATAAACTCAAAGGCTTTTTCAACCCACTGCAAATCAATCACCTTCCTCAAATATGATGAACGTCATGGAGTCTACCTCTAGTATCATCACATCCCCTCTTCAAAAGAGGTCTTTCATTCTTCATGTCATCCTCGCCCCTTGTGCGAATGAGATCCCACTTATGTAACCTCGGAATGAGGTCAAACTTTTATCACTCAATCAAATTTCTTCTTCTAAAAAAAAAAAAAAAAAAAAAAAAAAAAAAAAAAAAAAAAAAAACCCTAAACCCTATACCCTAAACCCTAAACCTTACGATATACGCAAGATTATCCTATACTAGGTTATTCTCCTTGATTCATAGCCAGAGATTTCAACTACATACGTAGAGTCACTGAACGTCAAGGGAGGCGGGTCCCTCAAGCCCATCACATGGAGACGTTCAATGACTTTATTTTTCACGTAGTCCTCATCGAGCCTCCTACTTTTTGTGAGGTCTAGACATGATGCAACAAGAGATAAGGAGGTGTAAGGATATATGAGCACATCGATCACTACTTCACTAATAGTATTGTATTAGTGTAATGTCTCATATTAGTCATGCTCCTACCTCGCTATAGGTCAGATCACACACTGATCCTTATTTTCCCTAACTCAAGAACTAGTACCCCTAGACCCTTTTTTAGGTTTCAGAATATGTAAATTCAACACAAAGGCTTCCAAAACTTTGTGCAGAGTCATTGGCATTGAGATATCTCAGACTCTCCTCCAGATTATCTCAATTATAAATTGAGAAATCTCAAAGTTCACCTTAAATAGTGGAACTGACATGTATATAAGAATATCAATACTTAAGTAGAAAAGCTAAAGAAAGAGTTGACTAAGGTTGAGAGACAATTGCAGACTCGATGGACTGACAACACTTAGGAGAGACGAGTTCGAGTGAGTGAGCAGCTAGAGGAGGTTGTGCGATGACAAGAGATATATTATCTCCAAAAATCATGCATCTAGTGGCTATGTGAGGGTGATAGAAACACACATTTCTTTCATGCCACGGTCGCATATTGATCTTGATTCAATTATATATCTCTTCTAAAGATGTATGATCAAAACACATCTCATATGTAGGAGGTAAGAATTACGTATTTTCATACCTTTCTTGCCTCTCAGTCGATTGAGATATCTAAGGATATACTCTCATCGGTTTTATCCTTAGTTACCCATCAAGAGATTTCATCTATTATGACCATACCTACTGGAGAGAAGATAAAAGATGTGATCTTCTTAATTAGTAGAAATCGAGCACTTAGGCTTGATGGTTTTTTAGTGGATTTCTATTCAACATATTGGGACATCGTCGGAATAGATTTAGTTCATGCCATCAAAGAATTCTTCCACCACAAAATCTTCCCACAAAGTTGAAAAGCCACTTTTATTACACTCATACCAAAGGTGGTCAACCCAACTTTTTATAGAGATTTTTGGCCTATCAATCTTTGTAATGTGTGCTATAAAATTATATCCACGATCATTACAACACGATTGAGTATTTTTCTTGATAAGCTGATATCTCTAGAGTAGTGTAGATTTGTCAAGGGAGGGCACATTTATGATATCATCATGCTAGTTCATAAACTAGCACAATCTCTTGACTAGTACATTTGTGGTTCTAACATCATCATCAAACCAAACATGAAAAAAGCTTTTGATAAGATTGATTGGATTTCCTTACTGAAGTGCTTTCGATGCTTCAAATTCACTAATGAGTTCATTGACTTAGTCAATGTATGCATTAAAGAGAACTATTTCTCTTTATTGGTGAATGGCACTTTCATACCTTTCTTCACGACTATGCAAGGGTTACGACAGGGTGATCCCCTATCACTCATTCTCTTCATATTGGTTGAAAAAGTCTTTAGTTGAACCCTCTCTCGAGTAGTGACATGTGGGCTTATCCAACCATATCATTTGAAGACGGCTTATCCGATCATATCGCATTTCTTATTTGTTGATGATGCGATACTTTTCTTTAATGGGTGCGAAGCGTCCATCAAAGGGCTCATGACTATCATCTCGAGCTACAAGTGGGTCGCAAGTCAACTTGCTAATGCTTCGAAGAACAGCTTCATAGTGGCATCTTCTATCACCATTAGCACCATATGACATGTACATAACCTAACAGGATTCTCGTGTGGTCATCTACCTTTTGATTACTTTGGATGCCCCTTCTTCTTCGGACGCACTTGGGTTCATTACTTTGATTGCTTTTTGTGTAAGTTGAGGAAGAAACTTGACAAATGGAAGATTCAACTTTTATTTTCAAGGGGTGGCATCCAATTGATATGTCATGTCCTCATAAGTATGTCCTTGCACTTACTTGTAGTACATGGGGTACCGAACACCGTCTTACGATCTATGAGGTGCATTTGTATCACCTTTTTATAGGATGGTCAGCTCAACAGGCCTCACTATTAACGTCAAGTTTTTTAAGAGAAAGCATGTTGACCGATGGACGAGGGTGGCCTAGGATTAGATGCCCTAAGGATATCCTTGACATACTTTAGAAGAAACTCATATGATAAATGAGGACGATGAGATCACCCCTAAAGACTTTTGTGCTAGCCAAATATGACGATTAAACTAGCCAATTGACCAACATAAAAGAATGGAAGTAATGAGCAGATTGGCAAAGACATTGGTTGCAGATGAGACCTTTAATCTAATGACGAGTGAGACGAAACACTATCAGTGCTTGGTATGACACTTGACTTGCAAACACTCCTTTGGACTCTTTTGCCTCCTTTATGCCATCTTGGTCTCATCTCACGGTGGCTCAACTTCTCAATAGAGATACTAGTATATTCCTCAAGAGGCACAAACTCTGATTAGATTTACTATCAGAGATCTCATTGATAGAGTTGGGTCCTAGTGATGATCAGTCCATCTGGACTCTTACCCTAGATGGGACCTTTTCTTGTAGTTCTTGGAATTACTTTAGAAATTATTCCTCAAAATAGTTTTAAAAAGATCTCATTTGGCACCCTACTCTCGTACCTCAAGTCTCTTTCTTTATATGAAAACTGATGCACGGCGGACTTCTTACGAATGATTGTATGTCTATCACAAAACATAACATCTATTCTAAGTGTCATTATTGTCTCATCACTCCGAGTTGTGAAATTATAGATCACTTATTTTTTCATAGTATTGTTGCTATAGAATGTTGGAACCAACTCTTATTGAATTAGTCCCCAACATTCCATCTTTCTTCATCTCTTACACCCCTAAAGATTTTCAGAAGAATCTTTGATTCGCCACAAAGCTCTAAGGACATTCCCTACCTACATATTTCCATAACATACATGTTATGGGAGATATGAAAGGGGTGAAATCTCTCTCATTTTACAAATCAGTAGATGTGCACCCTAGAGATCATGAGACATGTCACACAATGACTGCGAGGTACTCATCCTTTGGTGTCACCTACAACGACATGTTCGGCCTCAATCTGTGAGGCCCTTAGGACCTAATGAGTCTAGGTCACATGTACACGTATAGAGATCTCTACTCGGGTCATCCTATGGAGATTGCTGCCAGTTGGACGTCTGAAGTTGAATATCGATGGAGCAACCCAAAGGAATCCTAGACCTGCAAGAGGAGGAGGCATCCTATGGGATCATATAGGGAGTATTCTCTTTACCTTCTCTTATTTTTATAACATTTAAACTAACATTGCAGTAGAGGCTATGGCGATACGTGACAGTTTGCTCCTCTATAAGGAACATAATCTTCATGATATCATCATAGAATCTGATTCATGAGTACTTGTTCAGATGTTACGTGTAAGTTCTTATTTCTATTGGTGGCTCCAGAGTACTTGGACTGACATCATACATTGTATAGTGAAGATCAACGTCATTAAACACCAGTTACGTGAAGAGAATTAGACAAAAGACACGCTCGCTACATATGCAGTATATACCCATCTGTGCTTTATATTTTCTTCTTGACAAGAAATGCCGGCCAAAGCTCAAGGTCAACATCATTTGGAGCAGATCAGCATGCCAGCACTTGGCAAACACGAATACCTATCACCCCCCGATAGTGACGACTTGCCTAGGCCAACCCTTAACCAGCACACAACCTAGCATACGCAACACCACCAAAATAAAGTTATTCTTACACTATGAATGGGAGGATTTCACAACAATTTTAATTGAGATGATCAACCTCAGTGGCGTCTACCATTTCACCTTTCATTTACCACTTTCTAAAGAGAGCTATCTCTTGTCTGCCCTAGATCTCACATATGAAGCTCAGGAATAAACATTTATCAACATCAATATAATCAAACCTTAAACAAAAAAAAAAAAAAAAAAAACCTAAACCTTAGAGGTCCCAAAGTGAGGGGGCTGCTAGGATTGATTCTGTGCTGCATTGGCTGGCGCCTAGTGTTGCTCGCTAGGGTGTGCCACCCCTCGGACTTGGCAGCGCTACTGGGCTTCAAAGGCCACCGTCGCCAGGGACCCTTCTAGGATTCTCCGATCGTGGAATGGCTCCTCGAACTGCTGCTCCACTTGGGCTGGCGTCGCATGCGACTCCGCCACCAGCCATGTCATCAACCTCACCCTCCTGGGGGTCTACTTTGACAGGGAGGCTTCGTGGCTGATACCTACATCGTCGGAGTCCTCTCCCCTTCCCTCGCCAGTCTCTCCTTCCTCTAGCTGCTTGATCTCAGCAACCTCAAGCAGCTCGGTGGCGTCATCTCGATGGAGCTTGGCCAGCTTTCTGGTCTCATCCACTTGTTCCTCTAGTCGAACAACCTCTTTGGCAGCAATCTTGCTAATATTAACCTTTAAATACCCTGCTCTATTTTCATGCACATGTGAACACTATTGATTTATTTTCTTATGGCTAACTTGTTTGATTTCTTGGAAGTCAAATAGTGTTATTATTTATGCATATTTTTTATTATGTGATGTGTAGGAATCAGGCGAATTAATTAAGTGATCAATTTGAGGGCTTGAAGGTTATCAGGCTAAAAGTAAAAGGTCATGTAGTGCATTGTGGGCCAAGAAAGGCCTGAAGGAGGAGAGTGGAGCATGCATAACTTGTTCCAGCCCAATATCTCAACTTTCTTCTTTAAGATGGCCCATGAACTCAAGATATCACAATTGCTTCAGCGAAGGAAGGAGAGGGTCATGGAAGGAAAATAGGAACGAGAGAGGGTTCTTTTGCAAAATGCACCCCTATGTATAAAACATCTTTTTTTCCCTTTCTTTTGGTGATATGCTGGAGATTTCCCTAATAGAGGCTGGTCACAGGAAAAGGCTCTCCCAAGTTCCAAGTTGATAAATCTGAATGGAGGTAATTTATTGTAGATTTTGTTCTTGATTCTAGAAATGTGTTCTTGCTAGAGAAAATCGTCTAGTCTAGGCAAAATATACAGACCTAAGGTACACACTTCATGTCACAAGGTTTGCATTTCGTCTCCTACTATCCAATAAAATGCATCTCCTCATCTACATTGTGATCTCTCAAGAAATCAAACCCTAGTTCCACCATCCCTTGTGAGGTCATGGAGATCTTGACCTTAGCAAGAAGATCAAGATCTCTTTGAATCTCTCATCCCTCATCACCTTCTTTTCTCTCAAATCATTCTTTTGAGTTCTAAGTAAGATTGTTTAAAACATTTCTCAATTCTCATTCCTCTATTATTTGTCCTCTAGTTCTATCTCTTCAGCCTTTAGCCATCTTTAGACTTAAACAATATTAAGAATATAAAATCCCAATTCCTTGATGATCGACCCCTTACTTGCCCTATCCTTATAATAGAATAGATAAGTAGAGGAAAAATAAATATAAATATTTTTTATAAACTCAAAATAGAACAAAGACTTCACAACCCTAAAATGAGTTTATCATGCAACATATAGAGGCTTAAGGTAAGTTTATCTAGGTTTGATGTGTTCCGCACATGACCAGTCACTTAAGTATTTGTATGTTTAAAATAGAGAGATTTACAATTTTGATTATGCATTATGAGTCTTTTGTGTGTGTTGTGTTTCACTTCTTTCTCATCGTCCACATCATTGAATTTATGTTTCCTCCTTTTCTGCTGGTGAAAATTCTTCTTACTTGTCGTCGCCTCTCCTTTGAGTTCATTTGATTTAAATTTATCAATTAAATAAAATAGTAACTAATTAGCACCTAATCCTCATTCCCTATGGAATGACTTCAAACTTACCATAGTACATACCTATTTTAGTATTTTAATTTGGTAAATTCATGATTCTTAATATTTTTGATCAATTAATTTTGGTACTTTTCAATGACCCTCAATTTTAATTTATTAACATGCCCCAACTGTACCTAACTTATCTCTGTCATGTGATAATAACTAAAGAACCCATCATATCCAAACTTTTATCCATCAGGTGATAGTCATCAAAGACACCTTATTGACCCATTTCATCAATTTCTAGACTTTACAAGAAGATTAAGAGACTGCTCATGTTGTGAATACTTAAGAAAAGTCTTTGAGGTTATAGATATCACACAAAAATCTTCTCAAATGTTCAAAATTCCAACAATCATCGCCCCAATGTTGAAACTTTAATTTTTTTATTTTAAACTTAATTATTATTTAGTGAGATTTTGTGTGATTTTAAATTTTGAAAAAAAAAATTGGTCAATTATGATTCTTTTAGATTTTATAGATAGGGGTACAAATGTTATCTTGACATCAATTCTGATTTTTTCCTTTCAAGAGAAATCTTAAAAAATTATTTGATATTCTCTTACATCATTGTGATAGAATTGAAATTTTTCTATTATTTTTAGAGCCTTTTATAGAATTATAATTGATATATTCATGTTAAAAGTTTTCTACATGACAAGAAGCAATTTTGTGGTGCCAAAGAAGGTGACCAAGGCCAATCTAGGGGCAAAAAATCAAGGTAGGTCAACCTTGACCTCATGAGAAAATTTTATTGTCATGTCAAATACTTGACAAACTAATTGACATATCTTTGAAAGGAGCTTCTTGTTTAGGAAAACTTTTAAAAAAAAATGTCTACTTGATGTTAGACACATTGTATGAGGATATATTTTTTTTTCACTTAAAAATATTATTTGATTATTTTCTCTCATTGTGGATTAAAGAAACTCTATTCTTAAGTATAGCCATAAGATTTAAACCAATAGCTACAAAACCATGTTACTTTTAAAAATCGTTTGGGTTTTATGTTAAATAAATATAAATTGGGGTAAATGTTAATTTTATATTGTCAAATTCAAGTTGAGTGTGAATCAAAGTATTCAAAAAATATTACTATAACTTTGACAATGTGTTAAGAAATTATAATATGATTTGCAGGCCCTCATATGTATCTAATTAGTTTCATTTAGAGAGTACACTCATTGTGTGAACAAGCTTTATAGTTCAAACATCAAGGACATTACATAAGGCTATAATGATAAAAAAAATTAAAAGTATAATTGAGCTACTAATCCATTTGTAATATCATTTACTACCCTTGAGCAATCTTTAAATAATTGAGATTTGTTTTCTATGAGATTTGTATGTTAACTTCCTTGTAAAATTTGAGTCCAACTACGATTGTATAAAACAAGAATAGCATGAGTAAAAGGTTAATACTACAAGATGGAACTAATATATTGAAGCAAACTAGCCATTAAGCAGCTTGGAACTAGTCATTTTGATGTTTAGCATTAATGTTTAAGTTGCAATAAAATGATTATGAGCGCTTAAATATGTCCATAAAGTAGTTTTTATACTCTTATTGTAGGTTGCACCAAACATCTGGGTATTCAAAGCAATCCGTTGCCTATAATGATTTTGTTCAAATCCGATTACGTTTTAGTTGTAAACAACGATGTCATGAGGATCCTCCGCCCACCCGTCAAACGCATATGGCGCTTCTTCTCCAACGTGCTCTTTCCATTCGCCCTAGAAAAATACGCTACCACTCGCCCTGTACCACACACTGTTATGGGGTGGGGAGAGGACTCGCACACTCCTGAAGCGTATATTCCTGGTTCGTTTCTTCTGGGCCGAGTGATGTCACTGTCGCGGGCCGACATGGCTGGTGGATACCGTTTTCCACGCATCACAAATCAGAGGATAGTAGTATGCCTCGTCGGCGTACTTGCTCCACAAATACGATCCACATGAGCTCTCTCTCTCTCTCTCTCTCTCTCTCTCTCTCTCTCTCTCTCCTTTTGCTATTGTCGAGCTGAACGCGAGGATGATGCCCGGGGCAAATGGTAAGAAGGCAAGAAGGCGATCCGATGCCGTGGTTCCGATCGTGGGAGAAAAGTTCTGCCGGGCCTCCGAGGAGAGGCAGCTGACGGTACAGAAGACGTCCCTCTTCTACCCAGGCGATGGATTCGCGGTCTATGAGCACCAACGATGGCGACACGTCGGGAGTCCAGACGGAGATCGAGATCTGAGCGAGGGGAAAGTAAGTGAGGGGGAGGAGACGGGGGAGCTTGTATTTCGGGTGGACTCTTACGGCTACGATTCTCACCACGTAATGGGGAGGCGAGCTCCGGCGAGAGACGAGGTCGTCCTTATGGGACCCTGCGGCGATTGTATTCTCACCGTTCGCAGGAAGGTGAGCTGGTTACCGACTCCTCCGTCTTCTTTTTTTCCGTTTCTACTATTTCGCTCTCTTAGATCTTCATCATCGGCAAGGCCGGCGGTTAGTGCTTGCGAGCACAGCTTTATATTATTCCGTCATTTAAAAAATTAATTTCAGATCGGGGAAGAATCTTAGATTTAAAATCTTTGGTTCGATGATGCAGTGGCCGAGCCTGCACCACAGGTGGGAAGGGTTCCTGGGGGAAAAGGTGGACGGGCAGAAACCCCTCTTCAGTGCCAGAAGGCACTCCATCGTCGGGAACTCCGCTGGGATCTTCGTGGAGGTCTACGGAATGGGAGGAACGGGACACCGCGAGTACCGAGTGGAAGGCTCCTTCTCCCAGAGGTGCTGCACAGTCTACTACGCCCACTCTGACGGAGTTAGCACGCTAAGGGAAGCTGAGGAAGGCAGCGCCGCGGTTGTGGCGGAGATCAGGAGGAAAGTGGTGTCTTCAGCTTCATCGGCGGCAGACGTGGTGTCCGACAACATGGTACTTGGTAAGGACGTGTTCTGCCTGCGGCTGGCTCCGGGGTTCGATGCCGCCTTCTCGATGGGACTGGTCCTCATGCTTGACCAGATTATGGGCGACAACGTCTGAGAGGGGAGAAACATGGGTCTTCTGGCTATGTCCCACATCCCACATGCCGCCCTTTTCTCTGATTCACTCGGCTACATCCTTTGTTTCATTAGGTGGTGGATGTCGCTTACTCCGTGCCTCCTTTCCCCGCGCCGCACCTCAGTGCTCGCCATGTTTTCGGAGACTTGTTTGAGGAGATAGTGTCTGGCAGAGAAGATCGGGATAGATAGTGTCGGGCTCCTCCACTGGAGATAGTGGCGACTTCTTCCAAAAACAATGTGAGATATAGGCAACCTGCCCGGTAAGAAGGTGGGTGAGCATCATGCAAAACCCACTATAGGAACGTATAGTTGCCCCTCACAGTGGTAGGTGTAGTCCCGACAGCAGTCCCATCTGCTTATCAAATCATGAAGGGGTCTCTTCACACCCACGACCAGGCCGCTCTGCTCATTCTGTTAGTCGGGACACCTTCCGATAGAAAGCGAAGAAATGGGCCACTCGCTATACAATCGGCAAGGAGAGACCGCGAGGGTCAGTTATCCATCGCCACCGCCTCCATCCGCCGTCGTCCATAACCGCTCGCCGAGTATCAGCCACCGCCAGCCACCACTGCTGTCCACCGCCTGCCAACCACCTATCACCATCCTCAGCCCACCGTCCGTCGTCTATCGTCCTCCATCCACCGTCCAGCTCTTTCGCCAACTACCACCTGCCGCTTCCCTCACCGCTAGCCGCCGCCATCTTCATTTCTCCGGCCACCATCCGTCGTCGTCGACCACCGTCCGTCCGCCATCGATCGCTGCCGCCGCCGCCGTTCCTTCCTCCCCTCCTCCGCCCCCTCCGCCGCCGCCCGACTCACCCTTTTCAGATGAGCTTCCGTTCTCGTCTTACAGGTTGGGGTTAAATCCCGTCGGTTCGTGAATCTGCGTCCGACCGGCCCGAACCTCCCGTCACCTTCCGGCCCAAGCCATATACGTCTACGATGACAAGATCCTCCGTCATTTTACATAGCATGAGGGCATTCATGCCTTGTCCAGGTCTCACCAAGTGTGAATCCTCTCTCATGGCTTTTATCCAAATGGTCAACCAAGTTACTCTTTGGGCCAAAGGAGCTAGGTGAAAATTTTCTCCAAGAATGACAAGCAGCCCAATCATTTATGTTTACACAAGCTTTATGGGATGACAATCATGAGCTTATTCCACTTCACCGTTGCTGAATCAACAACATACATTTATTTTTTTTAAGATAGAAATATGAAGATAATAGATTTGTCAAGTAAACAAAAGACAATGTTAAAATGCAAGATTATATACTCAACTGTTAATTCCATAATGACTAAGAGTTCATTTTATAATTACTATAAACCTAGAGAGGAGTAGAGTTTACTTTTCTTGTAGTTGATTGTTTTCCAAATATAACACATTTCTTTAAGTGTGAAAAGACATGATACAATACAAATAAATAATTTTAAAAAAAAAAGATAAATCATTCACATGGTGTACCAAAGTCAAACACATCAAATCGAGATTCAAATTTTCTCTCACATTTCTAACATACTCTTTGGAATATATTTGATTGTTTGAAATTCAATATTACTAGTCATACCAATCATATGGTCAAAAAGAAATAACGAACAAAAGACTTGGCAATTTAATTTATTGTATTTCATGAGAATAGTCAAGACAACAGAATTATGTCTTAATTCATGGCAAATAGGAAGATTGATGCAGCCCACTGGTGGAATAATTTAGGAGAATTGGAAAATCAAAAGGAGTGAAGACTGAATCGCAAACATAAGTTCACTCATGAACTAATGTGACATATAACAAAAAAGTATCTTAAAAGTGTTACTAACTAATTTTCTATTTTTAGTTTATGTTTTCACCTTTAGTTTGTTGATTTTGTTGAAATTAGTATTTATTCAAAACTAAGGTACCATCATAACACAATTGCCTTTTTAAGGGCATCCTAACAAACTTTCAGTCTATTTAAAGGTCCCACGTTATAGTTTTACACTCATTTACTATTCCATAAAATTTTTACTCTTATGATTATTCTCTCTTTGTTGATGGATTTTGGTACCTCCCTTATAGATTAAAGGGAATAAGACTAATCATGTAGTCTTAAGATCAACCCTTTGAGGATTCAAGAGTCAAAGCTTCTAAGTATTATTTCAAATTGAGGAATCATCATTCAAATCTAATTTATTGTAGATTTATGTGATTTCATTTCCACAGATCTTTGGCTACATTACATTATTAAGATAATGAGAGTAAGCATAACTAACATTACATTTAATACAATAAAGAATCATAGAATTATTATATATAATATCGTTTGTCCTAAATTTTATTAGAAGCATGTGGATGGATGATCTGTTGTACATGAAAATAACGATAGGTTAGTGTCATGAACCTTAGTCATGATTCTACGAACTTGCACAACCACCTATGCTATGTCATTTGCAACCCTCCATTATAGATTACTACCTTCTAATAGCTAGAGAGTGTGAGGATCTTCTTAGTGACGTAATATTTGTCTACAATTGACCTCCCTCACTCTACGTGTATGATGTGGCTTCTTTTCCTTTTGGTCCCCACCTATGTGGACGTGGTTCTTTTGTTTAGGAAGGGACAAATATGACGCCCATGTACCTGGCATAACCTCTCTCCGCTGTCATTTTGGGGCGCCCTCTTCTCCTTATTGCCCCCCATCTCCTATAGGTATGGATGGAGGGTGTGTTTATCAGTATATAATGAAGAAACTCATAGGACTTTCAACGGTTGTCCTTGTCCACGAGAGAGAGCATCTAATCGGGGAGGCTAACGCTTCAACACATCAGTTAGAGTCAAAAACTTCACCAAGTTCTTTCATGTAAACCTAGAAAAATAGAATTATAACAAGTTTCAGAAACATATATAATCATAAATTTTGAAATAATTGTAAAAAGGATAATAATAAATGAAGCATCTTAGAGAGACTTGACTTCCGTAGAAAGAGAACATGAATATTCATCTTTTAGAAAGTCTCATTCTAACAAATCCGACATTTAAAACGGTCAAATAATATAATTAGATAATTGATCCATCATAATCAACAATAGTCCCGATGAGAATGAACTCCACTTATGAGGTAATTTCAATGCTACCAACTTGAAGATTCATAATAGACAAAAATATCACGAAAAAAATAATGATTATCCTCACGTTATATGACATATTTTTACGTGAGATATTATAAATATGCATCATCGTCATATTTCCAACAAGATAAATCAAATAACTTGAAATAAGCATACTGTTTTAGTATTATGGGCGAGGACCAGGAGGCGGGTTCTTAGTGTATTCAGTCTTCAACAGCGCCGATCATAACCAATCACGATGACTAGAGTTGCCTTCAACCGCAACGCCAAGTGTGCCCACGACGCCGATACCCGTTGCTTCTTGCGATGACGGTGGCGCTCGAAGATTGCCAGACATAAGACGTTGCTGCGAGTGTCTATGCTTGTTCACGTATTTAGAACGCATAAAGGAAATTGAAGTACATGGGAATTAGTTCCGTCCAAACTGAAGATGGCACATTTCACGTACACGGCAAGAAGGGCCGATTGAGGGAGGCCGTCCTCCACACCGATTGCCGGGTTTGTGCCCTCCCGAGGTCGGTAGCTCTACGGGAGGGAGAAGCAAGAACACGAATCCAATGGCGGCCCCCGCTCCTGCTTACCCGACAACCTCTTCTTCCTCCGTTCATACCCTCCCCCCGCCGCCGCCGCTGCCGCTGCCACCTCCATCCCAGGCTCCCCCTCCACCCTCTTCATCGGGTCCGCCGCCGTTCGTTTCCCGCACGGAACTGCCGCACTACCGGCTCTACGATTTTGCTAAGACGGCCCTCATCAAGATATTCGTCTCACCATACGCGACGGTTGGCATCTATTCTGTGCACCCTCCTTTCTCTCTCTGTAAACCCTAACCGTGATGACGTTTTCTTCTCCTTCTTTCCCCATCAAAGGTGTGCGATCTCTATTGCGGCGGTGGCGCTGACACTGACAAGTGGGACGAAGCCCAAATAGGCCACTATATTGGCGTCGGTACGCTCCGCTGTGACACCCCCCACGCCCACCCCTACCAGCTTCACTTAATCCATCGCTTAATTCACCAGAGCTTGGTTTCAGATGCATCGTCATCCGGCATCAGTGATGCTCGAGAAACGTGGGAGAGTCAAAGAAAACCCTACACGGCAGAATTCCTGGACCTGGACCCCTCTTTTGTGAGTGCCGTCAGAGTGTCATTTAGCTATGGGTTCCGATGCTTATCAACACAAATGTCTTTTACAGGAAAACTTAGAGCTGCATTTGGAGGACAAGGGTATCCCAGTAGATATCGTCTGCTGTTTGCAACATTTGCAGGCGGGTTGGTTATTCATGATCGACAGACTCACGTTCATGTTTCGTGTTCGTCGTGATGCTGACTGGGATATTCGTGCAGCTTTGTTTTGAAAGCGAGGAGAGAGCGAGAAACCTTCTTCGAAATGTGTCGATTCTGCTTAAACCGGGAGGATATTTTTTTGGTATTACTCCTGATTCGTCAACCATATGGTGCGTATTGAGATTTCCTCTGTCAATTCTGCATTTTCAACATAATAAGATGCCCATGCGAAGCACTGTTAATTTGATAAATGCATTTAAATTTCGAGCATAATCATTTGCACAATGGCCGTTTTCGAGCGAAATAGCACCTCGTACAATGGGGAATGTTTTTTCCTTGTGATCGCTGCTATTATTATCATGTATCACATAGGCAAATTGGGACTAATTTCTTAGTTTCTTCCTCTTAATGCAATATGTTTTTTCCCTGCAGCTTGGTCAATGTTGGATCTCACCCACCAAATCATTGTGAAAGTTGATTCGTTCTCACCTCATCTAGATAACCATTCGTTCTCCATCATACAGACACCTCTGGAACGTTACTTGACTTCAGCACGGTTGGGATATAAAGCCCCAACCAGATGACATTCATTGAGGTGTAGAGTCATTGACCAGCAGGGCCACTATGCTATTGATGCTTAACTTTGCGATACATAGGCTCTTGCAGTGATATAATCGTGGAAGTAGGGTTTGGGCTTGCCCCATCTGTGAAATCAGATTAGATACACTATATCGATTAACACAAAAGATAATTAAGCCTGTGAGTACAGAGAGAATCTTGCAAACGGCAAAGGGTAGAACTGAAGACGCATACAACCAAGTATAACAAAAAAGGGAAGTATAATGTGGTTTCATGTGAGGGAAAGCAGATACATCTATTGCAACTATCGATGGAGAGTATCAAGAAGGAAAGGTCTCAAACCTTGCATACAATAGGCAGTCAAGGTTGTACCAGAAGCTCTTTATGAATAAGATGGTACCTTACCAAGTACCTTACCAAGTATATTCTCATTGCATCAGTAGGCACCAACAAATGAGAGCCAGAGTTAAAATGCCTTGCACGTTTTCCAGAAAACATTAGACTGTCTATTTGCACTCTTCCCAGTGTGAAAAATACACCAGGACTTGCATCTGGAGTGTAATCTATCAACAGGACCAAAAAGGAACCTAGAACTAGGTTACACTCACGAAGAAAACTATTGATAGCGGTGCACGCTGTGAGAAACAACATAGCTCAAATGTGGAAAACAGATAAATAAATAGAGAAGCATGTGATATCTCTAGTTCTGAAGCATGGGAAAAGTCTAAAGCACAGAGGAGAATGAATGAGTGATGCATGACGATCCTTTTAACATTTTTTTATCTAGAGTCTGAAGATGAAAAGACCTCATTCTCAAACGGCATTCCATTAAGGAGGTCGAACACTGAGCAATATCCTGCGGAACTGGAATAATTTCCATCGATGACTTCTGCAGCGAGAAGCATTGTTTGAGGGGACAAGGGCATATGGCATACTTTGGAAAAGGAGCAGATATTAATACCATTGACCTTATGAATACAATTTCTTGTAAACGTCAAGCATACAGAGCAGGGAACCACAATGGACTACCAATATCAATTGATAATGTAACGATGAAAATTTTGGAAATTGTTGTGGCCTGAGTATCAACATCACAAGTCTTAGGATAACTAGACAGTGTCTGCATCTCATCTTCTCATGTGTCACTCAACAATTAGCGTTAAACATAAAGCTGAGAGGTATCTATAAAAAGTGTCCATTGGTCCTGCTTGATGATTACATTTCTTTTCTAACGCGCGGAGACAGGACCTAATTTGCATCAATTGGATAATCACAATTATCTTACACACCATGTGTGCACACTTCTAACGCTTTGGAACTTCCTATCTCAATTTGCTTCGCTTTGATTCGAAAAATTGAGTAAGTGTGATGCTGAGAGAACTTATAACACGTTTTGATTGAGCCCATTATTGAGTCGACCCTATTCTGATCATTGTTTTGAACCATATTGTTCGATATTATCTTCATTCAGAGAACAAGTTCAATTGAGAACAATCAGTCGTTGTGATATTTCATTACAAGTTGTGAATCGATAGTCTTTCTTGACAATTTTCCTTTCTAGAGCACGTTTTTTGCAGATTTTATAACGTGCAGAACAGAATGTTGTACTATTTTGGGCATGTGTTCCATCACCCCAAGGCTTATGGTGCAAAAATGGATCATTAAAAAATCACATTATGGGTTGTTTCTCTTCTAGAGAAAAAAGCATTTGTTTCATGCAATTATGGTGATCATCCTGCTCTATGCGTCCAGCCTTCATCATTGCTTACACTTGAACATCCATATGGGCTTTTCATTAGATCAGATTAACAATTCCCTCTCAATGTTGATAGATTCTATCTAGTATTATATGGTTATCATTTTACACATTCGTACCGTAATGGTCATGGCTTTCGTTCTATCTTGTTTCTATTAGATCATTAATATTGCACCTTCAACCTCGAATTCGATTTCAGGACAAAGTACCAGAAAAATGTTGAAGCTTCACATGGTAAAGCAAGTAGTATGAAGCCGAATATTGTGCCAAACTGCATAAGATCAGAGAATTACATCATCACCTTTGAAACTGAAGAAGAGAAGTGTGCATAATTATTTGGGATCAGTTTTTTGACTTCTCCAGCTTATTATTTTTTATATGATTAAGTCATTGTATTTTTTTATCTAAAATTTACAGATTTCCATTATTTGGAAAGAAGTACCATGTGAAATTTGCCAATGATATCACTTCAGAGAGCCATTGTTTGGTCCATTTTCCAAGCTTGATCAGGTTGTACAATGCATTTCTCTTTCCATTTTCCAACCTTGATCAGTTCAAGGAAATCTGCATGCTTCCAATAAAATAAATGAAACCTCTTGATACGAAATCCAAATAAGAGAATCCTATCTTGTAAATTACAGAATCGTTCGTCTTGTGTTATACACCATTTTAAAGCATTGAATGCGAGATGAAAATTGTTGACAAGGAATCCCAATTTCAGGGGAATTTTATAAAATCGTTTTGGCTGACTTATGGTACTAACCCAAAATATGTCGTACAAGTAAAAACTGAGAGAAGTTAAATTAAAGAAAAAAATCAATTAAATTTATGAATAAATTAGAATGGAAATTATAGGCATATCTTTTTCATTGTTCTTTTTCTTTTCACCTGATTCCTACTCATATTTTCTTCTCTTATCTCTCTTTTTGTTGTCCTTTTTCCTTGTGATACTTTCTCCTCATCTCCTAGTTCATATTTCGTGCTCATTCTCATATTTGGTTTTCCTATAACTTTCAGACCGGCTTCAGACTTTTTTTTTTTATCACTATTAGCAATCAGGACACCTTAAAGTAATCTGGGTATTTATATCAATCATCATATACCTGTTCTGATCAGGCTGGCAAGAGAAGTTGGTCTGGAGTATGTTGAAATACAGAACTTAACTGAATTTTATGATGATAACAGGTATGTGTAATTTCCAAGGCATCATTTGGATAGAAATACATGCGTTTGCATTCCTGTTAGAATTTGTTTCATTGTGTCAACCTATACATGTTCGTGAGATATGTTGATAATGTTCTTTATTTAGTTTGTCAGAGATCCCTAGAGACAGTCCTTTATCACAGATTTTCTTATTGTTGCCCATGAATAGAAAAGCAATCATCAGATAAAAAAGTCCTATGCTGTACGTAGATATGATGAAACCATTACTTAAGTGTGCCTTTGGCAATTTTCATTTATGTTATACATTCGAGATTACCATCCCTGTGATTGGACCCCTAAAAGCTGCAGAACCATGCCAAAAAAGTCATTTTTGTTTAGGCACTAGCTTTATGAAATAGTAAAATATAGTTCGACCCACCATTTATAGGGGGTGCAAGTGCTATTTTGTAGGGTTAGAGACAAATTCATGCGATCTATTGTATGGCATCAAATGGGCGATATTTTGATAATATAACGGCATAGAGTCAAAACTACGGTCAGCTCAAAAATAGCATATTCCAGCACAGAATTCCTCGATACATTTTTCGTACTCATATACTGTGTGAGACCTATGTATGGTCAGGGTTATGGTGCCCAAAAAGGACTTCCAGTAGTACCATTGTCATGGCAAATGCTCTTGTCTCTCTCCACTTTGCAAATTAGTGCTTTTTCAGTCCTTGAATTTGGGTTATAAGATGCCTGAATACCACTGTAGTTAGATGTGACCTCACTGATCTTTCGCATATTGCCAAAAGAGCACAATTTGCAGGTATGCTCTTCAATTTTGGTGCAAATTTCGTGGATCCTCGTGGAAAGTTGCTTTCTCGATCTTTTGATATCTTAGGTGATGCTACCCTACCCTCTGGTGTTTCCTACAGAAGTGCTATGATGTCTGGTCCTTTTTCTCATCTCTGTACAAATTACATTTATGTGGCCACAGGTTTATACACCACCTTTGTCTTTCAGAAGCCAGATCCAAATCTCATCCTACCAATCTCGACCCCAATTTGCCAGGATGGGAACCCCACACAAGAAGAAGCAAGTTCCTCCTATTCTGGATGCCTAGTTCTCCTGCAAAATCCTCCGGCTGTGGCCCTAACCATCTCCTCGTGTATATTTTTTCCTCTGCAGCAAGAGTGGCCAACGAGCGGTTGGAGGCCACAGCCGCAAATGGATGAAGACAGAAATGGGCATGTGGACGCGAATATGACCACCGTAAACAGTGTTATTCCGGAAAGCGACAAAGGAATCCTTGGTCCTGGGCCAGCTGATCTTAGATTCACAGAACCTTTCTGAGAGTGTATTTTGTATGCTGCTGATGTCAAAATTCGAGCCTCTTCGGATTTGCTCACACTTCGGGGAAGCTGCGAAAGCTGTAGAAGGTGATCTGAGGGTCTTTACAGCTGGCTGTCCCCAGTAGCCCAGGGGACACCTTTGAGATTAAGCTTTCGTGCCCATCTGAGCCCGTGGTATCAGGGCTCGGTTCACTTAATTGTAAGCAGACGCAGAATCGGATTATTATATGTCCATTGACATATAACTAGAGATTCTGACGCGAATTGTTTTCACAGCGTCTTCAGTTGTATCGTACGATGGGACGGTAACCCAGATCCAGTAGCGAGGGGCGTTGGCCATGTAAATCAGATGACAGAATAGTTTTCTGTAAACATTCTGCCTTTTTAAATATTACGTCTGCATTGTGTCCGCAGAACGGAGTGTGTGATCCTGTTAAAAGTTTGAATGCATTGCATTCAAAGTCGAGTCGATCGTAAGAGACACTTTGGGTGGGGAGCTTTTATTTTCATGATTTCAGACAATGCTCTATACGTATTGCTTATTGTAACGGGACACGGATGAACATCTAGAACGTCACCGTAAGCGCAATCACTTCTCACCATCGATCAAGTCAAAGTCTGTATCCAAGTACATAAATGCACCGCTCTCTCTCTCTCTCCCCGTCCCTCCCTGCGCGAATTTTACCCATTAAGAAGATATCAGCAGTGCCCGACTCGCAGGATCTGGGATGTCAAGGCAGGCAATCATGAAGCAGCAGCAAAAACCATGAAATACGAGTGCTAGAGGCAAATTATTGTCAGCCATTCACATGGTCCAAGGACGGCCATGCATACCGGGTTTAGGCGATGAGTGCCCCAGTGTGCGCTCTCGTAAATATATAGAACAGCAAAGCCCAACGGGAACAGAAAGGGCAGGACATGGTACCTGAGAAGCAGAGCCTTCACAAAAACCGCGGGGGATCTTTTTAACGCAAAAATAAGTCTAATCTTCCAACTCGATAATCTTCACAACCGAGGCATCTCCAACCTTCTGACAGACAACCACGCGATCGTGTGACTTGATAACGCCGGAAGCCTTGCCATGATCCAGCGCAACCTTCAGCACCGACTCGTTGGTAGCGCTGGTAGACTCGGCCTGCAGAAAGAAATTAGTGAGACCATTGAAAAATCTGCACCCAGAGCGCCGTCTTAATTTCATTAGAACATATGAAGGGCATCACGATGAAGGCCGAAGGGAGATTTCACTAAAACAACGCAAACATAAAACAGCGCGCTTCTGAAGGCACGTCCAACTTCCCGTATAATCCCCCTAATACCAGTCACCCCACAACTTTTTCTGGTACGTTCTTTAAAACAAAATAAAATAAATCGCTGCTCCATAAATTGAAGTTAGTAAAGATCAGCATGGACTTTTTCTTCCTTTTTTTCTTGGAGCGGGGGAGGGAGAGAGAGTCTAAGAATAATCCATACGAGGAAAACTGGGAAAGCTAATGGAATTATTCACAACGAAGCTCCGGATAGGCAGAGGTTCTCATAAGGGGTAAAGTAGAAAAGACGTCAGAATTAATAATTTCCCCTCGTCATGTGGATAGACATTGGCAGAGCAGGTGGACAGGGCAGTCTGATCTTCGATGACAAGCAAGCTTGGGCAGCCCAAAAATGAAACTATTTCAGAACGACAGATCCTAATAACATAAAAATCATATCCAATCATTGGGATTACATGTAAACCACTTTCCATGGCAGAGATTAGGCATGTTAGACCCTCGTCCGCAATAAAGTGCTATATCAGAAGCAGTGTTAAAAACCAAGGTTCCTTAAAGGACATGCCTTTCAGGGCCTTTTCAGGAGAGTATTTTGCAACAGTAGAGAACTACTTACATTAGAGCTTGCGCTAAGGAGCATAACTAAGGAGCTACTATTGCATACAGTTAAGAAATATTCACAGAAAGGTTTCAACAGCAGCTTTCACATATTGTATTCAAACTCAGTCTTTTATTCGCCTAAGAGGGGCAAAGAGGAAAACTTGTGGGATTTCGTTTATAACACGAACAGAAATACATTCCTTTCAAAATGGTTCACTTCTCGGGACAACTTGCAAAAGTATATCTTTATTTTCATCATAGTTTCAGCTTCAAATGAAAACATCTACCCAGTAACAGCATCTTTAAAATAAACCTTAGCTTCCCAATCGAGTCATTGTCCACAATGACGAAATTTCTCAATGGACTAAGATGATAATTCTCAAAAATTACTCTACATCAAAGTTTTCATGAAGCATCAACAGATCCAAAACATACTGCCTCCTCAGATTATATATCTTTTTAAGGTGACCATCGGTTTCTCATATATAGCTTTTATTAAGAATAAATATTTTTCATTCGCAGAGTGTTCTTCCAGGACAAAGAGATAAGTCATTAGCTAGCATTAAGAAGGATAATTTTCTCAATCAGTGGATCGTGTAAAAGCGCATTTCCTCTGTTGTTTCGCTTATTTACACGCAAAAAAGAGCGTGCAAAGCACCCAATGTAATAAATTTCATACACCGTATCTTCTAATTCAATATCCCCAAACAAAGTTCATTATTTGTGCCTTAAACATAATTAAAAAGAAAGGAAAAAAACTTACAGGATGACGAGGATCGGCCAGCATAGGAAAAAGACCTCTTACTACAAGAGATTGCCTAGCCTGCACATTTGATAAATAAAAATGAGCAGTGGTTCATCAAAATGATTTCCAACTGTGAGGCAAATAATGAATTTTAGATAATCTATCAGCAGAAATCAACTCTCAGCAGATGAAGATATCCCCATCATTTTTCTGAACATATAAGAATTAACTACTCAAAAATAATGTACTAGATATTGAACATGAGATATGAAAACAAATTGAGGATAACAATGGAGCTTGATGAACATATGACTAACTTTACAGAAATGAAGTAGAAGAGAAAATAGACAAACTGATGATAGATATGACTGGCAGTAGTTCAATAAAGAATGTTAAAAAAATACAATATACTTTGGAATACAATCCTGAAAAAAAAATTATCACGCTAGATATGCCAAAACGAGAATATCTAGGAAATTTCTTTTCTTTTCTTTTCATGGAAGAAAACAATAGTAAAGCCATAAGATTTTGATGAAGTTCACGACAATCTCTAAACCTACATTTTTTGGGGCGCTGATAAAGGCTGGTCATAATAGATGATACGTAGCCATGAGGAGCGTGAAAACTAAAAGGTATTTATCCATCTATGTTCAAAGTCTAAGAAGAAGGAACTTCCTAGTTATAAATCCAGAAACATAGAACTGTGATTCAGTAACTATTCCAATTAAGCAAATATCACATAAAATAACATCACTGAACAGGTAACAATGAATGTAAATCAGAAATCGAGACTTTGGTAAACTACAATAAAATCTGGTGGACGTCAATAAAGGAAACAAGCTTACTTCAAATGCACCCGTAAAACTCCAACGAAGTTGGTTGGTCTTAAGCCTTGGAATTACAACTGATAACACGGGCATTGTTGGCCTGTATTTGGCAATTAATCTACACAAAACAAGTCGTTCTGAGCTTTAACGGATTTCAAAGATTTTATGTTCACCTCTGTGTTTTGCAAAATAAGAAGCTCCAGACGCCAATATTCACCAAAATTACCTTGCAGCCCTTCCAGATGATGTAAACACAATGATCACAGATGCTTTAACTTTAATTGCGGCACGCACCTGAAAGTTAGCAAACGAAAACAAAATTCTTGCACATATGATTTATAAACCTTACTAAAAGAGAACGATAATAATCAAATACGAAAAAAAGGGAAACATACTGAAACATCGGTAGAGAATGAAATAAAAAGAGTACCGCAGATGAAGCTATAGACTCCAGGTGACTCATAGGTTCTCCAACATATTTTACAGTCTTCTTGAAGTATAGGTCTTGATTGAAAACTTTCTCTGCCTAAAACCATCAAACAATTGATAAACAGTCCAATAAAGCAGATTGATGGGAAAACAATTTTCCATGGATATGAGCAATAAAAAAGAAGAACAAACGAAAGATGAAAGAGAGAAATATAGAGTACATGACAGTAAGGACGAGAAAGGAAAAGAAACAATAAAGAACAAGAGAAAGAAACAAAAAAATGGAAGAGGAAGGAACTAAAGCAAGAAAAAGGTAAGAAAAAATATATATATCAAAAAAAGCTCATAAAATCAATTCCCATATTTTTTTTAACAACGTCTAATTTCATCACTCAGTTACACAAAAACCAGACATTTACGTCCAATGTAAATTCTGAAAACGAGTTCTGGTTTCCCATGAATAATGCTAAAACTTTATAGAAGCATTGTGCATAGAAAATGAGCAAAATACCAGAGATTGTCAAATATGTGATGACGAAGAGAAAACTTACCTTTCACGATCAACGAAAAGAATAATTTAAGCACACAATGTCACATAAGGAAAGCTTTTAACCAGTGATGAGAATGAAAAAAAGACACACCTCAGCGCAAATTTTGCCTACTATTGAGATAGTTTCAACTGGGTATAGACCTCGAAGAGTCTCAGCACCTAAAAGAATGGCATCACTTCCTGAAGATAGTTGAAAAAATCTTGCGTCAAATAACTGGAATAGACTGACAAACAGTTTCCCAAAAAGAGTGCTCAAGTTTCAGAACAACCATCTAATACTGCATTAGCGACATCAGTGGCCTCAGCACGAGTTGGTCTCAGGTTATCTGTCATGCTGTCAACAACACGAGTAACAACTGCTGGTTTTCCAGCCATGTTACACTTGTATACAGCAGCCTTTTGAAACAGGAAGACCTGTCGATTGAGAGTCTTAGAAAATCCAAGCCATTCAAGCAATAAAAGAACTCCATTACACCTAGTAAGGGGACTTGCTTCGATGTAAATACAATAAATGAGAACTACCATGTTTCGTTCACCGCAGTGAACCTTTTTCTTTGACTAGCTATTCAGAGGGCTGATAGTAGTCACAGGTAAAGAAAGATTCTCAAGGGAATGGTAAATTATAAGTGCACATCATGAAACATGAAGTCAACATAGAATATCCCGATGTCCTAAACTCAGATACTAACCACTGCTGTTAGTATGATGAGGGTACATAAAAAACGAGTATTCCAGAGCTCAAAGATGTGTGACAAACAGTAAGGTTCCAAACCTTCTCAGGAGGGAGATCTATTCCCAAATTTCCACGTGAAAGAATTATGCCATCAGCTTCTTGTAGAATTTCATCAAAATGAGTCAAACCCTGCATGATTCAGCATGTCAGGAATACATTTAACAGTGAAAGAGCATATTTTAGGCGCCAACATGCCAGGAATACCTTGATAATTAAAATGAGAAAAATGACATGAGGAAGCTGAGATATGTTGGGCAGTCTACATAGACAACCCGAAAACTCACAGAAGTGAAAAAAATTATGATGACATAGTATGTGTAGAAACAATTCTAAAGATTAGAAATAAAGAAAATAGTTTCAAACCTAATTGATCCACAGTTGGCTGAGAATAGAGATAAATATCTTATATGCATATAAATACAAATATGGATTTGGAACATACATGCAAAAAATTTCAATCGCATTCCTTGTGACTCAAGAAAACATTATTTGATTGAGTCCATTTACCTCAGTGTTTTCAATCTTCGCAAATATTTGAGTCTGACCAAGATCACCCAACTTAGAGAGGAATTCGCGTGCCTGTATGACAAGAATAACAAAGGAATTAGACAAGTCAGTCTAAAGTCTATCAGGTAAATACCAGAAGGATAAATGCAATGCCTTGTAATTTATAATTCCATAACTGCATGATATATCAGTCAATAATTGATCAGACTCACATGCCGAACATCTTCTGCATGCCTGGTGTATGACAATGACAGGAAATCAATGTTGTTCCGGACGCCCCATTTACTGATGACCTGGCAGACGTTTATCAAAAGGGAAGATATCAAATGGCTTGCTGAAACAGCTATCATTAACCATAAGAGAGGATAGGTCATAACCAAATAAAAAATATGCAAGAAAAGAATAAATGATTATTTAAGTCAGTAAGACAAAACCTAAATTTGACCGTTGCATAGAAGTGCAAAAAGGCTGCCATCAATCAAAACCAAACGATTGCTTGCAGATGTCAAGTAAAGCAGCTTTAATGAGAACAAAAGTTCATCCACCACACTCACCAATTGGTAACCGCCAAGTTTATTACACACATTTGATCTTCATAGCTATATTACTAAGGATGAAATATTTGTAATCTGTAAGCTAGTAAAAACACCCTATACATCAATTGCATCCAACATTACAGTGTATGCCATACATGATTAAGAGAAAAGTATCTTAAAAATATGAAATGGAAAATCTCACAAAGAAAACTCTAGTTATCACAAAGATTGAAGATAGAACTGAGATGAAATATGGCAAAAACACCAGCCCCAAATGAAAAAATCTATAGTCCTAGTCTTCCATGAAATTTCTGAATTATATTTCAATTTTTTGGCAGAAAAATTTTGATTTCATAAACTTTAAGCGAACATTCAAGCCTGGCAGTTCATTTTGCCATTTTCTCTCATATTTGAGGGCTATAAAGAAGATGTTTATCATGACTACCGTACACACGGGTTACCACTGATTTCTATAGAAGATAATTTAGAATCTATAAATAGGCTTCCATAACATAATGAACAATTAAATCTTCACCAGGTTTAGGATTGGTTTATTCTTGTGAAAGTTACAACACATTTGGGGCTGGTTTACAACACTTTAAGGAATTGATTGAACCATGTGATTCTTTAAAATTATCACAACTGCTAACCATTTTTGCAAATCCAGTTTCGTGTAACGGTGAAATGAAAAGACAAACAACATAGGTATTCTAAAAAAAATTTGCAAGAATGTCAATTTGACGTCTGAATGCATCAACATCACAAGGATGATGCATTCCCGTGCGCATGCATTACCTTGTTTTTAAAACCTCCAATAGGAAAGAAATTATGAAAATGGAAAGTATTTGAAATGGAATCGCAAGAATCAGTTTTACTAAAATCCCCAAGCTCCCACCATGCCATTGACCAACAAAAGAAGGTAGCTTCAGAGTGCTAAACCCTCAAGAAACGGTTGTCTAACTAAATGATAGTACCAAGAAACTGAAGCATCAAAACCAATGTAACTGACTTTTAAAATCACATGGCAAGATGAAAGCAGAAACAGTATGAAAAAATGGCACATCAACTTCAGTTATACAAGATTCAAACAAGAACTCAAGAAACTCCGGTTGCATAACTCAGAACAGGCCATTTTATCATCCACTTTCATAAATTACAAAGAAGAGATTTAGAAATATAAATATCATATAAGATACTCCAGATGAAAAACTAAGAAACCCAAGAACAAGCAACAAACTTTTTTCACAGTATTAAGAAAAAAGAGAGCTGGGTTTCAGATATCATCCTCTTACCTCCTTGTCAGCATCAGTCAGCGTAGGCAAATCAATGCGAATTTGAGAGATGTGCAAAGTGAACAATGAACCAGCAAGTGTAGCACTATTTTTAATCGCACAAACAACGTCATCCCCCTTCAGCTCCGTCACCTGGAGTTTAATCCAATTGTGAAATACCAATAATAAACAAAGAAGGACAATATTACTATTAATCCAGACTTCAAGGGAGACGTAAAATCTTTCTCACGTCCAATTTAGTACGGGTCAGGTAATCAGCGGGGCTCCAAATTCCAAAAAAGAATGCATGGAAGACAAAAGATGCACATAAAATAAACAGTTGCTGCATGAATATCAGTTGGTGAACGAAAACAAAGGGACTAATTTGCAAAAGCAGAAAATTATCTCTAAGGGAGAACAAAACAGCTTAAAGATACGGAGCAAGGTCATACATCCTAGAAAAGGCCATTCATACCTCCAACCACACAGACGTAGTCTCGCTGCCAGTGAACAAGTACTGGCCAATAAAGATGGTATCCCCAACCTTCACCGCCTGCAGAGAATAAATAAAGCAAATCAACTTTAATCCAGGAAGAAGCCAGATAAATCCTGTCTCAATAGTAACAGAAAAGAAGGGGGGTGGGGGAGGACTGAATAATCTTGAGACTTCAGTGACTTGTTTACAAGGTTCTACTACGGGCAACCTATGCATGCTTGAGCAGTAAGAGGGACCATCTACTGGTTACAGGAAATCAAATAAATAAACGACGCATTTAGAACTATACTTGTTAACAGCAATGACAACGAAAATCAGAATCCACATCAGCAACGAGCTGGGTCAACCTTGTGGAATTCTACAGACCTGGCTTACAGAACCCAACTACATTCCAAATACCTAAATATCCATTTTTTGCGGGATTGGAAGACTTGTTCAAACAAGTTGGTCGACAGTAAAATTACAACGTCATCCCCGGCAGCACATAAACTACTATATAAAATTCCACCCACGCATACAAATAATAAAAAATTAAGAAGAAAAATGTACAAATGCCGCACCAAGCGAGTGACATGGATGAGCAAAGCTTACTTTTGCAAGTCCACTAAAATTTATTGGTAGCAGCTCCGATGAGGCCTCTACATCTTGATGAGGCGTCAAAACAACGTGTCCATTTTCCTCGAGTGAAATCGCATGCTCATTTTTATTGACGACCTGCAACTCAGGCCCAACCGTATCCAACATGACCTAAAAAAACAGAAAAAGAGATTTACATTGGTTTTAACGGATGACAAAAGAAGTATAGATAAACAAAAACTCATTCGCTTATGCCAAATGCATAATCTTTATTGATTACATTGATCTCTAAACTTTCTTGACTAAACATCATCTGACCTGAACCTCACTAAATCATCAGCGGAAATGATTGTTGCTTTATCACCAGGAAAATAAAAGTAAAACATATTATGCAAACCATTGTGATCAGAGAGCAGAGTTGCACACGTGAATTGATAGGCGATTGAGGGACTAGATATGAGAAGAAGGTTCCAAGAAGCATCATACCCTCACCGTTGAGCAGTCGAGAAAATACATCCGAGAGTTAATTTTGTACAGAAGGGCCGAAAAGAAAAAAGAAAAAAAAGAGAGGAAAGCTAAGTCCGGAACGCACCGCGCACAACTTCTTGGAGCTCTTGACGGCGATCTTGAGGTTCTCCAAGGTCTTCTGGTGATATTCGACATCCCCCCAGGAGAAGTCAAATCGTGCCACTGAAAAGAAATTCATAAATTGATCAGGCGGCCGCGTTCTTTACGTGCGGGAGGCAGAATCAGGCGGTTGAAAAGAGAAATAGAGCAAGCGGCAGCAGGTACCCGACATCCCAGCCTTGAGGCAGGCGGAGATCACCTCTACGCTTCGGGACTTTGGCCCGAGAGTCCCGACGATCTTGGTCATGGCCGGGAAGAAGGTCTGCAGAGAAAAGAATAAAGTATTAAAATTCGAAAGAAAGAAATATCGCAGCCGAAGACGGGCTCTGAGTTAGGGATCGTAGCCTCCTCCCCCCACACTCGGAATTGGGGTGGTTGGAGGACAATAAGAAGAGGAGAAAGGGGGGAGCATAGAGGATGAGGAGGAGGGGTCACAGAAGATCAGAAGCCAGAAAGGAGGACAAGGCCCCCTATTGTGAGAGCATCTCGAGCAAGAGGCAGATCTGGACACAGCGGCAGGGAAGAGGAAGAGTGGGACGCACAGGTTTGGACGGCTCGAGGATGGAGGCCATCCGAATGGGCTCCTCGAGGAG
This sequence comes from Spirodela intermedia, assembly GCA_902729315.2. Classification (NCBI taxonomy): domain Eukaryota; kingdom Viridiplantae; phylum Streptophyta; class Magnoliopsida; order Alismatales; family Araceae; genus Spirodela; species Spirodela intermedia. The sequence continues at coordinate 28,755 of LR746274.1, forward strand.
GAGATGAGTGGAATGCATTTCTTCCGGTGGATCGGGGCTCCGGTGGCTTCCTCAGGTGACGGCGGTGGCTGTGGCGATGCCGCGGGAAGGGAAGAGAGGGAAGGTGCGGGAAGAGCAGACGTCGACTACCACGCGCGACTGGGAAGGGAAGGGAATAGCAACGGTTCCTAGTATTAATGATCGATGACGATAAAATAAATAAATAAATGTTGTAACTCGTTCGTCCGGCGCACTCCCCATTTTCTCCTTCCACTTTTCGCCCGGCGAGGGCCAGTGTAGCGCAGTAGCGCACACAGTCGGCTCTGCGACTCACTCACTGATCGTCCGATCGCTGATGCCTGGCAGTCGTCCGCGCGTGCGATCAATGATCCCACTGGAGGCGTAGTTCTGCGTGGATATTCTCCAGCTCGGGGAATCTCCCTGGCCAGACTCAGAAAATATCTCCGTGTATATGAGTCGATCATTGCGGCCCAAGAGGCCAGTTACCGCCAGCGAAAGACGGTGGGCGCAGCGCCGGGTGGATCACCGGGAATTGAAGTCGTCGCGGCTCACCGGATGGACCCACCCAGAGAGAGAGGACGCGGAGGACCGGAAGGCGGGCGGCCTACACGTTCCTCTGGGCTGTCTCGTCGTAATCGCATAGCCGCTGGCCGAAAGGCTGGGCGGTCTCGCACGCGGCAGGCTCTCCGGGAGGATCCCCCATCAGAAACTTGGGCGCGGGCGCCGCGGCGGCTTCCTGTGGGCATCCAGGTGTGGCGGTTTACTTCTATCGCTGGCACGGCGGCGCGCGACGATGTTGCCCAGTCCACGTGCCAGAGGAGAAAAGTTAATGCTTGTTCCAGCTGTTGGAGCGAGCTGCTTCCAATTTATTTTATTCCACTTAAATGTTCTTCTGGAGCACGCCGCGAATGGTAAACCATGCGAGGGCTGCCGCGCTTCCCCGTCGGCGAGATCCCCCGATATCTCTCCCCTGAATAAACAAACAATCATCAGGGCGAAGAGCAGGATGAGAGACCCCTGCGAAGGGCAGAATTCTTTTTAAGAGGTCCGCACAAGCCCGCGGAGACACGGGGTATCGGCATTCGAATGCATGAAGAGACGGCCATGTGCAGCGGCGGACGGTCTGGTCCACGCTTTCGCGAACGGACTCGAGGGAGGAGGCGTAGGGATTATTGCGGGAGGGAGAGGAAGAGAGAGAGAGAGATAAAAGAAGGAAAAAAAAATCGAGAATCCCACAGAATCCCCTCCGGCGCACGCCATGCTGACGCATTTGTCTGACCGAAGATCCTTCAAATGACGGGGCGAGGATGAAGGGTAGTGGTGGGTTCAGCGTCAAAGACAAACCTCAATAGGCGCTCCCCGGCCCACGAAAAAAAACTAACAAAAGCTATCACGAATAACCAACCCAGAAGGACAAGCTCCCTCGCATCCGTCGCGGGCTCAGACAGACATCTAATCTACGGCAAGCCGCGCACTACATACCACCTGACCACCGCCCTCGCAAGGTAACGCCCCCCGCCCCCTTCGCAGGAGAAGAGAGGCATCATCAGTCGGGTCAGGAACCCAAGAAAATTGCCTGAGCCACCAGACGATCACCCTGTCCGGAACCATTTATTCCAGCAGATTATGACTTAAGTGGCAGGACACACTGGTTCCTCATTTCATCCGTGGAATGGAAGATGCAGTCCGGCAAATCCCACCTTTTCTAGTCATCATCTACTTCAACAGGAGACGACCAACCCCCAAGATGGTTCCACTCAAGTCGGGGTGAGAAGAGGATAGACCAGTGTATGTGCTGCCTCGATGGCAGGAGTACAAAGGTGGGTGGACACAGAATGCACTGGACTTCTCTGATGTAAACAATTCGGAATTTGTGTTGCTACAAAAGTCAAAATTACCTCCTCCCTTCCTCTCTCGCTTGTCCTTACCAGTAATCTTTGCAGGAGCATAAACCGTCCTTGAAATGATGAAACCTCTTGGCGTCCCGTATGATAAGTTCACGCCCCACGGCCTTTGACATGATCTTCATATAGCTATGGCAATCCCCGCAAATGCGAAGATTTTTTATTATTCTGATGGGTGACCGCGCAGAGCTGCTGATAAGGCCGTAAGCCGTCGCCAGCCTCTCACTGTGAGCAAGCAGTGCCTCCTCTTTCGATTCCTGCTCAATGTCGTGAAGCACGAATCTCGTGTCAGGGACGTACCCGGACTCCCTCAGCGTCGCTGCTAGCCCCTTTATAAGACCGTAAATCTTGTCTTTCTCCGGGTGGGACGTATCTCCCGCTCTGTACTCGTGCACTCTACTCCTTACCTCGAGAAGATTTGCTTTCCTTTGCTTCTCCTTCTCCATGTCCGAAGTTTTAACGGGCAGAAGACCGGTCTCTGATTCGCCAGTGAGCCTCGACGGATCCAAGAGCACAACTATTTCGGCACACTGATCCCCGAGCTCTACGTTCCCTTGAAGCCTAGAGCAGTTCATCAAGGCTTCCCATACAATCACACTAGGTTCCGTGGGCATCCCCCTCATAAACTCCAAGGCTTCATCCAAATAACCTGCTTCTCCATGCATGCGAACAATGCTGGAGTAGTGCTCCATGGTCGGGATGATTCCATAGACCTCCCTCATCGATTTAAAGTGTAGCATCCCTTCATCTACGGCACCCAAAGAGCTGCAAACATGAAAAAGTGCGACAAACATGTGACTGTCGGGAGTCAGCCCCTTTTGCACGAACCTGTTGAAGAGATCGATCGCATCCTCCCCGAGTCCATTGTCTGCGAGGCCAAGCATCATGGTTTCCCATGATGTGATGTTCCGCTCAGGCATTGTCTCAAACAACTTGCGCGCGTCGTCCATTAACTCGCACTTACAGTACACACTCAAAATTCTGTTGTAAATCCTTACTCCAAGGTAACCAATCATCTTCATGATATAATCATGAACAGCTTTCACTTCATCTACAGCTTTGGCGTTCCCGCAAGCGTCCAACAGCTTTAAGCATCGATCAAGATCCAAAACCTTTTCCTCTTTCTCCAACAAACCCAGAACTTGCACAGCTTCCTTCGCCTTACCTTCCGACAAGAAAGTATCCAACTCCTCAATGGTGCCCTTATGGCAGGTACCATCAGCAATTGCCTCGGTTTGCTCAGCGGTTCTGCTGTCATCTTTTCGTTGGACGCCTTGATGAATCTCCCCCAGGGTTCGTTCAGAAAAGCCATTCATACCCCGGTCTAATTGATTAATTCCATAAGGATTCCTTCGAAATTCACCGCAGTTGCCCAGGGCAGGCGGATCCGGACTGTTCCGGTAGATCTCGGGAGGGTTTCCTCTGTCGAACCCATTCAGATTCTGCTGCCAGTTCCTAGAGCCATCCGAGGTTTGGTTCACGGGGATGCCCCTCTGGAACTCACCGGAACTCCGCTGCGCCCCAAGGGCGAAACCGTACGGATGTTGGTTTGGCGCACATAATCCCTCAAGGCTGTGCTCGGAGCTCCGACCATCAAAGCTTCGATCCAACGGAGCCCGACCATGGAAACCATAAACATCCCGTTGCGAGCTCCGAAGCCCATCCTCGTTGAACCCGCTTTGATAGCGTTCATGCGGCGCCACCGATGGGTCGCTCCGGAAGCCGCTGTGGACGCATTCCGCACCTTGTGTATCCGGCTGGACATCCGCTCTCTCGGCAGCGCCAATCAAGTGCCGCACCGAAGTTGGGACTGTGACGCCGCCCACGAGATCCTGTTGTTGCGAGGAACCAAGATAAGGAGAAAAGACTCTTCCCCGGGAGGAGGAGGAGGAGGAGGAGAATGATGAAAGTAATCTGGCGAAGAGAAGGTCTGCCCTATTCCTGGACATTGTTGCCGGAGCACGGCGCACCAGAAACCCTAGTGCCATGAGAACCAGAGGCCCATCGCCCTTGCACGTTCTCATAGTAACAAGGGCTGCCAATGGCACGATTTTATTCGGACTTGTCGGCATGTTAAGTCCATATATCTAGTTTACAACCTCAAGTAAAGAGGTATTCTAAACTTCTAATACCTTCTTTCCAGACAGAACCTCCGCAAAGAAAAAAAATCAATAAATAGTAAAATATCAGTCAAGGCTACCTATAAAATCAGAGCTAATGTATGTGAAAGGAATTCTTATAGAACCATATTCTGGAATAATAAACCATCATCAAAAGTACATTTTAGGCTATTCCCCTACATTCTTTTGGTGTTTTCTTGGATTATTCTCGAAGTCACTACCTTTCGAAATAGCTTTAGGAAAACTGTGTATAAAACGCACAACATACATCAAACAAATAATCATATTAGTGTAAGATACGTTATGCAACTCATTGCTTACATCAACTTTGAAATTTGATGCAATGATAATAAAATGTATTAACCAAAAGGTGTATATACATCCTACACATCGATTATATTGGATATGATCAATGCCTTATGAATGTATTACCTTTGGTAAGCCATACCTTGCCACCTTGACATTCTAGGCATATCTTCATGTCTAAAATTTTGTTCTACCAATGTGCTGACTTTATTCTCAAAACTGTGGAGATATATTTTTCAAGTTTGTGATATCATGCATATACTAAATAATGGATTCACCAATGAAAATAGAAAAAATGATCAAATTTTCAGTCATGCCTCCCACGTATCTTTAGCTTTTCATTGCATCATTGAAGTACCCTCTTTCTAATATATCAATATATCCACTTTAATTGATACACAAATAAAATGTTCACATCAACCTGCTCAAAGTGTACACAGTCATTGTAACAAGATTAACTCCTATCAAATAGTACTTCACAATTAAAAGAAAATAAATATTTTAATCCATTATTTTTTTATATAAATTGCCCTTGGTGGCTAATTGAGATTAGAATTTTTCAATTATCTTAAATATCAAAATCCATTTTTTCTTGTATAGATGTTGGTAGCTTGTCTTGTTTCTACAATGCAATGTTGAAGTATTCTTCAAGTTTGATATGTGGCAAATAATTTATTGTTAGTTTTGTAGCATTCAATGATTGTTTCTATTCTCACATTTTAATCATTTCAATTATTTCAATGTATAGTCATCCTATTTGAAAGTAGAGAATATATTTTTTTGTCCAATTATAATCTTAATGCTTCATGATGGACAGAATGCTATGACCTATTGATGACTTTGTTTATCTCATTATACAGCTTTATATGAGTTAAGAATTCTTTTAATCATAATATCTTCTTTAGCCTTATATATCATAAAAGCTTCTTCAAGTATTACATCTCACCGACCTTATTCTTTTGAGTGTAAGAGTTTGTATTATAAATCATCTTTAATTAAACCTACAACGGGATTTTTTCTCTTCTACTTTTAGTACAGCTAACGCACATTATTTCCTTTTAAAGTGCAATTTAATCCAAGAAATATATAACCACTAGCATAGATGGTATCTACATTATTTTTGAGTTTTACAGCTCAAAATTATGTCTTCAAGCTAATAAAAACTCATAATATGAAGATGTTATTTCACATTATAAAATAGCATGATCCATCAAAGAAAATATGTAAGCATACTTAGTGTATTTTGCATGAAAAAAAATTATATTATTATTAATATATCATAAATTTTAAAAATATTACAAAATGGCAAAGTCAAAAAAACCAATAGTTTATATATCAAATTTATGTTGGTGAGTGGTTAAACAGGGCATATCTTGTTTATGAAAATGTTGGAAATAATACATTTATTACCACGTCTTCCTAATACTTCAACACCCACTTTGATTCATTTTTTGTGAAATATGTATACAAATGATTTTTGGGTTATAATTGGAACCTCTTTTTTCCCTAGATCCATCTCACATCAATTCCTCAAATCCATTTACCTATAAGTAGTCTAACCTTTGGGTTGTATATGAGTATTCACTCTCTATTTGAGGCAACAATTTACCTACTATCACGAGTTACCACTAAGGATCCCAACATTTTGATTCAACTTGTCTAAATTGTGGAGTAAATGAGCCTCTAAATGAGGTGTTTTGTTAGAAACTCTTTTATGAGCCTGACTTGTCAAATGAGTTCTAATTATCTTATATTTTTAACTGTAAGAAAAATTATAAACATCAGTAAATACTTGGATATTATTAACTGAAGAGATATATCTTTGGGCATTGGCTGGCTCTATGCTAGTCAAGAATCCCCAAGGGTTTGCAAGAATCCTTGATATACTTTCATTCCAACTTTAACCTTCCTTTATACTTCTATCAATATTGAATCAACCGAATACACTTCTAACAATTGTTTCACACTTGGAAGACCTTCATGATATCATTAGATCTTGTTTTTCAAATATAAGTGTAATTAATATTTTTCTCCATAGTGATTGTAACCCATCCTCATCGAGTAGCCAAATAAGGCTTAGCTAGTCATATTATTAAGTACTCAAGGTGAACAACCAAATCATGACAAGATTTTGTCTCTGACCTGTATTTGAATCGACATACATTTTCACAAGAAAATGTCCAAGGCTAATAATATTGGATGTCTCAACACAATAATTGAGAATGATAAAATGGCAATTGAAATATAATGAATTAAAAACTATGTTACTAAATGGATTAGCATTATTAATCCCACTATTTTCATCTATAAAAAATTAAGTATTTGAAAAGTTTGACTAAATGCATTAAGTAATATATATTTTCTTATAGTAAAATCTGATCATTGGTCATCAAATGCTAGATGAATAAAAGTTATCAATTTTAAATACTACTGTACCGAAGGGGCCTAAAGAATTTCCTAATTGGAGTTACAGGATCCACTTAAGTTGATTGTTTTGTCTTATATTTCAAACCACTGAATTGACCAATTCGAAAATAGTTGGATGATAACCAAATTTTTATCGATTGAGATTCCTTAATTATATTAAAAAACAGATCACACATTCCTTTATGTTTGGTAGGAGATTGAATTTTTACTTTAGAATATATATTTTTTAATATTGATGTAATATAATCTATTATGGTTAATCAATCCTGAACTTCTTGTATTATTTCTTGTTCCATCATACAAAATAAATGACTTAGCTAACTGATTTTTTTATAAAATCATGAATCAGATCATTTGTCTTTATTTCAATAAAAGAAGCATGAATAACTTCTATAGAACCATTTGTTCTAGGTCTCAATTCAATACTAAGTTTGAACTAATTTCATTCTTGTGTGATAAATTCCTCAAATTTGGCTGGCCATTTTCATGAAAGATGTAATTGACAACTCTAAGTTGGACAATATCTAATTCCTTGAAAAGATTGTGGAAAAAAAATGTAATTTTTTTGTATCATTTATTTTTCTTGAGCATCAACGAATTTTTTTTTCTTGGTTTCTGAATCATTTATTTTGTACTTATGCCAATAAAGATATTTTTTTAAAAATAAGGCTGCTTGGGGAGGAATTCCAATGAGACTTTATCCATTGAGGTTCTGAGTGGCCATCAAATATATTCTTTCAATCGTCAAATTCATTATGCGGGGGATCATTAGGAAGTAGACTGGATTTCATTTATCACGAATATTTCTATGGACTCCTCTACATCTGTAAAACTTATTTAATGATCCCTGATTCAACTTTGCAATTGACTTTGCAATTGACTCTACGTATGCCACTAAACTAGAGTCCATTATGCTGTAGAACTTTTGCACATTTAGCTTTGCAATTGAGAACTTCAGGGCACGTGAACTTGATGGAATCACACAAATATGACTTCGATCTCATATGCCATTTATGGAGTAAGAAAATGGCATAAATACTCACAACAAGATATCTAATGGCCCAGTGTGATTCATGAAAAAAATGGAAAACAGAGGATAATGCATACAGAAGTAAGAATAAATCATCTCACAAGATAGAGAACAGATGTTATAATTTATGTGCTTGGAAAAAAAAATATCTTCTTCCATTCGAAAGGGGAGACACAAAGACCAATTTTCAGTGCACTCGTCTTATCAACTGTCGTCGTAACAGTGCAGAGCCTTAGATCGACGCGAAGCCTTCCTCGTGTTCATATATTGATTGCATTGATGAAGGGGCGCATAGGATCTGTCAAAGAGCACTCCGATTACCAGAATCAGATTTTTCGGAACTGAGGTGACTATCTTAAGATCTCCGCGAGTCCTATCGAGGGGTAGTTTCGGGCGTCCCACCTTTCTTCGATCTTTGGGCCGGCCACACTGTAAAGCTGGGCAGTAGACAGTGGGAGGGGGAGGCGCCGATCTCATTCCTTCGCATAATCGTAATCATCTCCCTCGCCGTCGTCGTCGCCACCTGCCCACTCTTACCCTCGCCGAACTACCGCAGGCGTGGCATCCTCCTTCTAAATTACCCTCGCCGTTGGCCCGCACACTGTTTCTGCCGCCGATGGCAAGCCGCTCGCCGCAAGAGAACGACGAGGATCCTCGTGGCGGGGATTCACCGGAGATCAACTCGAGCAACGGCAGCTGCGAGAGCGGCGCGGCGCCCCTGACACGCTTATCGTGCACCAAATCCTTCGACGCTCTGTGGTTCTGCTATTGTAAGCTCCTCCGTTTCTTCCGAATACCCCCTCGATAAAACTTTTGACTTCTGTTCCACAATGTCTCCAGGGGAGTCTTTCCGCACCAAATCCTTCGAAAGCAATTTGCAAGAGATGATCTTACGCATTGACTGATTATGCCATTTCTTCCCATCACAATTCCATTTCACTGTAGACAATATGTCGCGAATTCCAGCATCTAAGATCCCGCCTGCGGTTTCTAAGAGGACTGGGGATGGAAATTTTTGTTCTTTCGCATTATTCAAATACGTGTAGGATTGATCTCTTTCCTGTGCAATCGTGTCTAATCAGCAAAACTTAGATCATTATCTATGAGCCATAAGGGATTCCTGCACCAAATATAGAAACAATTTCAGCCCACCAGGTTTTCTTTTGATGGCTAACGTTTAGACTTAGCCACCTGGTGTGATCTCAGGTTCGAGTGATTTGGGAGATAGGATCATGCTGCAGGTTGGCGACACAACAAGGAAAATGCAGAATATGTGGAACAACAGAAACTCTCGAGCATACTGAAAAATTCGACTATTTACCGTTTTTCAAGGATTTTACTTGCAAAATGAATCCAGGATATTGACTATGCACCATGATCAGCAAGTGCCAACAATGCTTATTGCTTTCCCGTGGCATAAATTTATAGTTATAGACAATGAAAAGCAGTAGGTTTGCCCAAATTCTGTTATTCTAGACCCTTCTAAACCTGGTGTTATAATGCTTTTGATGATGCTTTTGATGATGAATTTTCCGTAGAAAAAATATGACTGATTTATACAATATTATACCATTTTTTGTTATTTTTCTCCTGTTGCAAGGTTATTTTAGTGGTCAACTTCTCTTCCAACCGAAAGGTGCCTAGTGCTTGACGTTTCAAGATCTATTTACTTTCCAAACTTAAACAGTTCCTTTTTTATGTATTCACAGCTCCAGTCCACCAAATGCAACAATATTACAGGCGTGGAGAATTTGACAGTTGCTTTGAAAAATGGAACACTCTTTTTGATTGTTTGAAACTGAAGACAAAGAGATTATCTGAGGTTCAGGTTAGTCAATAACTAATTAGATATTTGATACTGTTCAAAATGGTTCTGCGTGCATGATGATTTATCTTTTTAGCATCTTCCGTACTTCTCTGATGTAGCCATTGTGCGGTATAATATGATAATTGCCTTCAGGATTATGTAAGAAACTTCTGGGAAGTTTGAAACTGAATGAAACTTTTAGATATCGCTAGGTTAGAGTTTTTGGTTCAGGAATCATCCCTGATATACAAGATTGTAATTCACGTGACCTACTTAAAGCATTATGGATCTTAAGATTGATTTTTTCGCTGGATCTTATTCACATGAGCCTCATTTCTTTGGATTATAATTCATATCCCTCTTTATGTATATACACACACTTACAACACAGATAGCTATATATATGTATTATATATCTATCCGTATTATATGTGATGCCTATGTATATATATACGTATGTATGCATATCAATTATATCCACGTTTCACATGACCCTACTTGTACTTTATTCTGGTATATGCATGTCAATGAAAATTCTTTTTTTGGTGATTGATATGTATGCATACATGCTTGAGCTAGCGCCTAACGAATTCCGCGACTTTTTTATCACAGCATGGCTGTTCCGATCTGGGTTTCCTGATAGTAATTAGCATTGTTCTGTAGAGACATAGGCTGACCCCTCTGTTTCTATATGTCAGTTCTAATAGTTACCGGCAACTGTATTAAATTCATAGTGATAAATTTTCCAGAAAATAATGCCGGATGAGCCTGAAAAGAAAATCGGCAGCATGCTTTTATAGCTTCAGGGATCTACATTAGATTATAGGTGAAAGAAATATGGTTACGTGGTGTGTAGGCATGAAGTTAAAAGCCCCACAGAAGACTTTGCGAAAAAGAAATTAGCGTACGGCATTTGAAAGTGTTTTTGCCTCACTCTCCTTTGTAGTTAACATTAAATTGCTGAATAGTGACATAGAAATTATTTAAATTGGTGATTTTGCTAGGGCTTGGCGAAGGAAATAATATTAGTAGACAATGAATCAGGTGGTCTACTGGACGTAAGAAAAAGCCAGGGTCTTGCTTTATTGGTCCCAGATGCATTTGACTGCCAGATTATTATTTGAGGTTTACAATCCTGAATGTTTTGAAATGAGAAAATGGAGATCACGGACTGCTTCTAAATCTCATGTGGTTGGTAATTTTCTTTTGTGGTAAAAGTTTGCTGCTAAGTATTATTTCAAAGGACTAGCACCTTCTAATTACATGGAGGATGCTTCTGGGAAGAAGAATTCCTTGGTAGAAAATATTTTCTGATCCATGGTACTCAACCTTACTACTTGCCCCCGATTCCAAACCTTGGATGAATTACGATTTAAACTACTCAATCCTGATATTGTCAATGTTGAGTGCGAGAGTTTATCTCTGCTTTCAACGAGGAGATTGCAGAGCCCATCCCTTAACTTGGTGATGGTTAGCTTTGAGGCGAACACTCATTCCCTTGGAGATCCTTCCATGGGATCTGATGAACCAACAGAGTAAGGACTGGACACTTTAGGGCCTGATGTATCCAGTGACAAAGGGGATGCCTGGACTGGATCATTCTTTGGAGTGCCCCCTTGGATTATTTTTCCTAAAAGATGGGTGGAATTGGGTCAATGGCAGATAGGAAAATTTAGAAGACAAAAAAGAAAGTCAGATTTGGATGTGTCATTGCATCAGGTTATTTTAGCTGGAAAAGTTAAAGGTTGCTCATGATTCAGACAGATGCCAAACATATTGCCATCTATGATGAAGTCCCGATGCTCTCATAGTTGCCTTAGCTTGTATTCTATTGGGCACTTGAGAACCTTTGATAAATTGTCACGTACATTGGTGTACAGGGCTGGCTTTCTTCCAGTAGGTGTAGAGACGTACCATTGTTGTTGGTGTATTCAATTCGGGCTTTGGTTCTCTTCTCTAAGGCCGAAAGTTTGTCGATATCATCTGGAGTTCTTGATTCCATGAGTTGACACTGCGGATTTGCTGTGGCACGTGTGCCCTTAGTTTCCGGCTGTATTTCCTGCTGTGGGCTAAGAGAATCTTGGGCCTGGGGCTTGCCCCTCCTTTGACAGGAAATTCTGGAGGCGCGAGAGAGCTCCAAGCCGCATATCTGGTCTTTTCGGACGGTAGAGGAGGCCTCCGCACACTGGAAGAAGACGTTTGGCTCCACGACAGCAGATCACGTCCCCACACCCGGTTCTTCTTGATTTCAGCGGAAACGCTGGCGCTTGAAGCAGCGTTTCTGCGGCGAATTATTTCGGTGTCGGAATTCGAGCATCTCGCACCAACCCATGTGCGCCAAGGCATTCGCTCCCCCGAACTTGTTTAGCAAAGTCAAAGCTGGACCCGAGGTGCGAGCGCCGGGGATGTGTTATACCCATGCAGCTCTCCTCGCGGATGGCCGATGAAGCACAGTGAAATTCCGAGGCAAATGTGTTTCTCGACGTTATTGTTGCTGGGATCTTCATTTTTTTCTGTTTAGCGCTCGGGTGCCCCTTGTGATTGATTACACGTGCTGATGCAAGCGAGGGTACTACTCCGGATGAGAGAAGCGTGGTAGTCGGCGTTCGAATTCATCGAGCACAATTTGGCCGAGCGGCTTAGAACAGATGCCATCAACTGCGGTGGATGGAACCAGCATGACGGCACGCAATCCACGACTCAAACCTCGGCGAACAGACGATAGTCCTCGGCGTCGAGGGCTATTTGCCTGACAGCCGCCACCGAGGCCACGACCGCCACGAGAGAGAACACCGAGGCGATGGCGGTGTTCACCCAGAAGGTGGCGCCCCTCTTCGGCGGCCTGAAAGTGAGGTTGTACATGACAGAGGGGATGACAAAGTCGAGAGGGAGGAATCCGAACGCTCCGATGACACCGTTGATGTCTCCAAAGAAGGGCAGCATTGCCGCAATGGTCGTGGCGATCGCGACAGAGATCGACCGTGAGATCAACCTCGGCACCACGTTGCGCGTGGAGTACTGATTCCTCTCCGGATCAGATAACACACCTTCCAGCACCTCATTCGTCGGTTGCAAGTAAACCTGCATCAGCCGATGCGAGTCGTGGAATGCCCATCGAGGGAGAGAGAGAGAGAGAGAGAGAGAGAGAGAGAGAGAGAGAGAGGATTTACCACTGCAACAGCCGAGAGTTGGAGGAGTGTGAAGGCGTTGGCCATAAGAAGCAACCACCTCGGCACCAAAGTAGTCCTGCCATCGTCGGGGAGGAAGTTGCTGAGGATGCTGCCCTCGGACTGCTTCCCAAAGGCCCAGTAGCCTGAGGTGGCGACACTGAAGAAGGTGGTGACGACGATCGAGTAGCAGAGGCACAGGCCTTTGAACATCTTCCCGGTGACAGGAGGAGCCACCGTTGCCTATCGCATGCAGGGAGGAGTTAAGGACAGGGGAAAGAAAAATAAAAGAAAGAAACGGAAGATCGATCGAAATACAGGGAAATAGATATGGCCGGGGGGGGGGGGGGGGGGAAAGGGGGGGGCGTTGAATTAACCTGTATCTCCGGGATGATGCCATTGCCGTAGGAGGTGGCGATGACGGCAACCGCATTGAAAGCTCTGAACAGGCGGGCTTCGCCGTTGCCCGGTCGGGAGTAGTCCTTCGCCGGTGCGTGGGACGAATAACCTGAATCCAATAAAGGACAAGAGAGAGTTTTCTTTATCATACGAGGCAGGCATCTCTCCTCCAACAGAGTGGACGCGCATTGGCGATTCTTCACCTGCGTAGATTGAGCCCGCGGTGGCGCAGGCACTGTAGGCAAGGCAGAGGACGAGAGAGATGAGATTGATGTGCCGAAGGGAGTGGAAGGAGGGCATCTGCGCTAGCACCAGCATGACGATCCCGAAGATCGCCACGGACTCGTAGAGCTTCATCGTCGAGCCCCCGCCGTTCCCGTCCGACCGGGCCATCAAGTAGATGGACTGCGTGCAGAGGGAGAGGATGGATGAGGTGGCGACCGGGAAGAAGTCAATAGTCTCAAATTTGGCAAGCGTAAACTGTAGTTAGGTTCATCCTTTTATTCCTCTCCCGAGAGAAGCGAACCTGGAGGCTTTGTCCGCCGAGGAGGATGTTGGCGATGACGGCGCCGTAGCAGACGAGGAACTGGATGGGGCCGATGTAGTACTTGCTCGCCCTGGGCCCTGCAATGCATGTGAGAAGAGCTGATTTAGGCAGGGCCTTTCGCGCAGATATAGATGCAGCCCATTTCTCCGCCTCGCCCCACCCCGCCAAAGGAGAACCTGCGAATGGGGTGCCAACATAGCGCGATCCACGGGAACAATCCTCTCCATCTCGTGGACCACACTTTGGGACACGTCGTCCGTCGGTAAACATGGGAATCTGACGGGCCGAGACTCTTCGTGTTGACGAACTCATAGATCGTGGGTGAGATGCGAATCCACCTGTACGTACCGAGGACGTCGTGCGCCAAGTCCCTGAAGCGGAGGTGGCGGCGGCCGTGCCGGGAGTGGTGCTCCAGTACCAGGGTGAGCAAGGTGTAGGAGTAGAAGGTCACGGTTGCCCCCACCGTCAGGCAGACGACGCCAGCCACCCAACCCAGCGAGCCGAAGGCGAAGGGCAAGCTAAGGAGCGCCGGCGCCACGATGGACGTCGTCAGGTGGTATCCGCTGTGCAGCCATGTCCCTGCGCGAGTGAGAGAGAAGCTGTCAATTTGGTAGAAACAATTTAATCGGGACGCGAGAGTTCAGTGGGGTGAGCGGAAACTTTGTATCTTTAACGGCAACTACAGACGACGGATCTTCCCGCAGAACCTCATTTCTCATCCCAGGGGGACTTGCTCTCTCTGGGGCTTGACATCTCGTCGCAGCTCCGAAGGAGGTGGAGGAAGAGAGTCGAGGGAGTCGGCCTCACCTTCAGATCGCAGGACAAAGAGGGCTCCAGCGTCTAGCTTCTGAGGCTGCGGGTCCTGCTTCTTGGTACCTTCAACTCCCTCCTCCATATCGATGGATTCAGAGACAAGGGTTCCCATTTGTCCCCGAGAGATCGGTTGGATATATCGTTCAACCGGGTCTTTAAGTTTCCTCTGCTGTCGGAGGGAGGCGAAGGTCTGGGGCTGGACCTCTCGAAGTTCCTTTCTCCGCCAAGCAATAAGGCGGTGACTGATCTCCCGGCGATTTTTTCATAGTGCGGACGACCCGGAAGAGAGAGGGAGGTGGAGTATTAATTAGCGAAGTGCCTCGGCTGGCCAAGATACGGACGGAGGATACCCATGGCGCGACTGTGTGAGTTGGATTCTGTCGTCGTCAATCACCTACTCAGTGCGCTTCGCATTCCCTAGATCTAACCCCGCCAGACGGACGGAGGGACGGTCAAAAGAAACGGAGGGTCCACCGGTAAGGACGAGGCCCCGCCGCCTCGACAATCCTAATCCGGCATCATCGTCTTCGTCCCAATCCTAAGTAGCTGGCGCCGAGGATGAATATGCGGCAGCGGATGACGCCGGGAGGGCCGTATTATTATCGATGAGTACCCGGCCGGACGATGGTGGTGCGTCGAGTATGTGAGAATCATGCGGAAAGACGCTTTCCATGATGCATCAGGCAAGAATTAAATGGCGTTCTTAAGGCAGGTTCTACTTGGATGGTTGACCATCCACCTCCGATACATCGGAGGATACAGAAGACGACCAGAATGGTACTCATTCTCCCTGCGTCGCTGTCCTCTCCCGATTCCGGAATCCAGATGTTCCTGAATGGTTGCTCGCGCCTCGCCAAATGTGGCTACTTTTCCTAAGTTACTAATGTATCTGAATCTCGCGCGAACTCGTATCTTGTAAGGGTCCGACGAACTTGACGTAGCAGTCTCACAGAAAAGCGATGGATATACGAGAAGAACAGCATGCCCTTTTGAATGACGACTCTGCATTTTATTACTAAAGAATCCGAATCTCAGTCTTGAAGATGGAAGCAGACCGAACGGGCTCTATGTATACAACGAAGCCACCATTACGGTCCGCGAGTAATGATGCATCATCTGGATCAGAGAGAGAGAGAGAGAGAGATAAGGAGGCATGCGTGGAACTATATTATTGCGTGGAACGGGTGCATCATCTCCTCCTCCGAGGGAGGTATGTAAAGACTCATTCTGTGAAGACTGTCTGCCTATCATTTTCACTCACTTCCCCAAACAAAGACTCGATGGCGCATCTATGCCACACGCTAATGACCTTCCTCGGAGGTTCCTACTCCAGAGACCATCCATATTATCAACGAGAACCAAACGGAGTCCTCATCTATAAACAATTGCGAACGGCTCCATCTCTGAGAGGCGGCGTCGCGCCTCTACCATGATGAGAGAATACAATGAACGAAGTACAGCTTTTCGACGGATTCAACCACCACCAACGTAGTCACCGAACCCCTGTCCTGGACATAAACCGCCTCATTGACGTCGTTGAAAGTGTGGATCGAGCATCGTCACTGTCGCGTTGGTGCGGTTTCAAATCGACGAACCCAGATCGTGCAATACTCCGCAAAGCAACACAGACGTAGCACAGGTCATCGTCATCAAAAGATGACCGAATAATAATTTCACGAGATTGTCGCCGAATAACAATTGCGTGGCTAGGGGGGGGACGGATGCAAGCTGCAGACGCACGGAATAGGGGAAGGACGACGATCGTGGCACGGCGGCAATGGGACCACCGAGCTTCGCCGCCCTGGTGAGCGACGTGGCGGTGTAGGTGAGATAAGACGCAAGGTGGAGGCGGGGAAGATGAGCAACCGTTGACTTCATTCCCCTGGGCGCAGTGCCCATGGAGTGACATCGACACGCCCCGGTCAACGGCTAGAGTTTCGACGACATTAACAACAACAAAAAGGATGCTATAAAATCCCCAAGACTACCATAAAACATTGAGAAGATGACGAGAGCCACACTTACGGACCGAAGAGCCGTCGAGATCGAAATCCTTCAAGACAGAGAAACGACGTTAGCGAGAGAGAGAGAGAGAGAGAGAGAGAGAGAGAGAGAGAGAGAGCGTGATTGATGCAGCGGTAAACAGATGCGATTACCTTAGCTTATGGAGCCCCGCTGCCATTCTAGCAATTGAGACCGATGTCCTCTAACTAGGAGAGTATGATTTCATTCTTCCAGTTATCTGATAAATGAACAAGATCAAGGGTCCTTTTATATGTTTCCTAAAACTGAAGAAAAAAAACGGAAAATTAGAAAAGAAAGGTGATCAGGATCTATTCCGAAAGAGACGCGATGAGTTTGATGTGGATAAGGATGGGAATTAGACGCGAAAAATTCTGCGTGGAAATTGAAAGATGTGGATGGACTTTTCTCACTCGGGGCGCTGCTGGATTTATGATCGTCTAATGCAAATAACATGATATAAGAATTGCGAACGCTGACGTTTTGGTGCTTGATGGAAGGACGAAGAACTGTTATCCTCATCGATGCGCATATCATCCTCGCGAATCCCTGGTGCAACCTCTCATATGCGGGCAAGATAGCACGCCGAGATATCCCCAGAGGGCCTATACCCCAGTCTTTCGGTAGGGTTCAAACACTGCGTTCTGTAGCTCCAGCATCTAAGGTGAGGCACGCCTTAAGCTTCAAGTGATCTTAGGCTGTAGGCCCGGGTGGGGTTATTCACGCGTCAAGAAAAAGTCCTGGACGGCATATTCTCCTCGACTGATTTTTCTGCCCCCGAACCAACACAGTAAATTTACCGTGCACTCTTAGCCCGTGAATTTTCTCAGATGTTTTTTGTTTTTATTTGTACTCCCTGAAATTGAAATTTTCTGTATACTCCCTCCGAAGCTTAGAGTGCCTGTAGGTCTCATCCACGGCTTCGTAAAGATGCACTGCACTTGGCCACCTACCCGTGAAAGGGAAAAAGAGGGAACTTTTGGGGGAGATGGCTCCCCCCAACGCTGGTCAGTTGAAACCAGGAACGCTGTGAGGGACCGAACCCCTGGCACATTGCCGATCTTCAGAAGGGCTCCCCATTAACTCCTTACCAAAACAGAATGCATGAGCGCGGTTGCACTGGACCACCCACCCCGTTATGATGCTTTGGCGCGTGTCTGCCTGTAAAGTTGAACGGTTTACTCGGGACGAAGGCAGGGGAATGAATGGATGGCCCCGCAAACTTATGAGAGAAGAGTACATTTGTCCTCTCTCGGTACTGATTCCGCACAATATTTATTGGCTTCCAATATGTTGATTACGTGAGCTTGTCTCCTCGGACAGATTTCGCGTACATACAGTAATCGCGATTTTCCCCCATCATTAGGGCACCTCACGTGGCACCATCAATCAGCACGCTCGTTTACCAGGCTGGACTCGCCGTTTCTGCCAGACAGGAGGTGGTGGACGGCGGGGAACTGAGTCAGTGGATCGCGCTGCCGCAGCCCACAGCTGTAGCGATTGGAGAGAGACTCTTGGAGTTTCTTCTGCAGCACATCAAAGGGCCTGACGAGTGACGAGGAAGAACTTCGAGAAAGATGGGAGCCGGATTGATCTTCAATGAATCTGCATTCGTCCCGTCATGGAGCGGTGTAAGTGCCGTGCTTGGGCCCCCCAAGGAGCTGCTCTTCCTCGGCATCTCCGGCTTACACACTTCTTCTCCACGTGATTTTTCCAGCTACCCACAGGTAGTTGGCGTGACATTTCTTCTCAATTTCGTTGTTCTATCAGGTGGCGGTCCTGCTCGCGTACCTTGGTTACCTCGCTATTGCTGGATCCTTTCTCCCAGGGAAGTTAGTCGCAGGTGCAGCCCTATCTGATGGCACCCGGATCAACTATCGCTGCAACGGTCAGTTTCTTCCGGATCTCGCATCATCTATTCCTTGCTCACTAGCCCTTGCCCGCCTCACCCCTTACCCGAGTAACCATTCATCTTCGCAGTATGTTTCGATCCTCGCAAATGGCGCAATGTGTGCATTAGGGGGGGCACTTTAAAACTTACATATCGCCTGCCCCATGACTTCGAAAGGAGCTACTTCTTGTTAATGTTAATTTTGACGAGCTTTCGGATTATAAACCTCTCCCGTTGTACTGGCTTCAGTCAATGCTTTCTCAAGGCTTGCAGGAGAACTTGCTTTAGTTTCTACAGTTTGTGTGGATATAAGTACCTTGTGCCAGCTTTCTGTTGTCTTGAAGAATATCGCTTCAGAATCTTCTGATGTGCATCTGCATCTGCTTCTGTTTGATGTGCATGTCCAAGGATACCTGTGGGAAGGAGCGTGAGCATGGGAATGCCATTTTGTTATTGAAGTTCTCTTTCCATTCTTCCTGGGTTCTTTCGATCCGTGATAGCCAACCATTGCGCTAATCTACACAACAATTCATCCCTTTTGCCCTCTTTAGTTCCTTTGCCTGGCCACTCCGACCTCCCCTTTTCCCTTATAAGATATACTATTGCCTATCAAAAGGTCCCAAATTATCGAGTCAGGCTCTGACAATTGAATGGCATCATTTAAACAATCGCCATTTCTCATCATTTTTTCTTTATTTTCCGTTCATTGCAACATCTTTTTTGCAGACATTATGATACACATTCGTATTGTCCACATAATAATGCCATGACAGAGCACCCAATTATTTACTACCTTCAGTTGCCTTTTGAAGAGTCATTTGACATTATTCTCTTCGTCGCACAACTCTGGTTTTGCACATATGCCTACTTCTTTGACTCTTGTGGTTGACCTTTGTATCATTTATTTCTTATTGACTTCCCAGGTCTCCTCTCATTGTTCTTGCTCATCATTCTTCTGGGAACTGGAGTCAGCTTGAAGTTAATGTCACCTACGGTATTCCTGAACCATATTTTCCATTATCTCTGTATGTCTCAGGTTTTCAGTTGCATGCGTGTAGTGTTCCTTGAGTAAATATTCTATTTTGATAGAGAAAAATGCCATGGATACTCTCTTCTGCCTTCTTTTTAGATAGAAAACTAGTGCAAAAAGAAAGAAATTCGTGACCGGTTTCAATATGACACTGCCTGCCTTGCAAGGTTTTCCAAGAATTTCTGGTTTGTGTAGATTTGTTTCATAATTCCTAGATCTGATCAATGAAGTACTTATTTTGGGCGCCTGTGATTGTGTTGGATAATTCATTTGGAATTTGAAGATGGTACCATTGGTGATTGCAGGTTATTGCAGATAGAGGAATTGAGTTGCTCTCTATAACTCTCGGATTCAGCCTTCTGGTAAGATTTACAAAGTTTTTTGTTACCTAAACTGACACTTAGTGTCAGTTTACACAGTTATTTTTTTTAACAGTTTAAATTTGATAAATTTACGCAGTTATTTTTTTTTTACTAAAAAAAAATCGTCGCTTCCAACAAAGTGTGAGGACCCTTCATGCACGCCTACTTTCCTAAGAGGTTCCAACACATCATTTTCCAGTAAACTTATTGACATTTTAAATTCTCTAACTAGCCTGTTTATCATGAAGTGGTTCTTGTTTGATGGAATTTGTTTTTCTTGGAAAGTGGGAGGGAAATTATGGAAAGGCATTCTACTTTTGATGATACTTAACCCATTTTGTTGTTATAGTCGTGTATTTCCCCCATGCAACGTGATAAATCTTCTGTTGATAATGCCAACCTCATTTACTCACTGATGACATGAATATCAACCTTTGCAAGAGTTGTCCTAGGAGGTTAGGTGCATCAACGTATCTGTTGGTTGATACAGAGGTATCGTGCTGATTTATAGTTGTAAATGAGTTATGCATCCAACTACCTTCTGACCCTGGACATGTGGTACATCCTGGGGATGATTTACTGAAAATTGATGACCTTTACGCCCTACTTCCGAAGGGTCTACTAGAAAAAAGTTTCAAAATGCTTCCTATAGTTTATAAAAAATCTCCAACTGCATTATTGCCACTAATGTGCAGCACCAGAGATACACGTCAAAGGTGAATGATAAAACATATTGCAATGACCGACCATAGTAAAGCTTATTTTTTTGATAAAAATGTATTTATATTTGTTTATTGATGACACATGTTTCTTAGAATTTCCTTCTCACTCAACTGAATTCGTGAAATGAAATCTTCCTAGTCACCTCTTTCCCTTCTTATTTCTTTCATTACAGAAGCCTGAGTGCTGTATCCTTTCTTGATGTATTGATAGGTGGCTTTGATACTTTATGTCACTGGTTGCAAATCTCGGCACCAAGGGTCTTCTTTAAAGCCACATGTTACTGGGAACTTCATCCACGACTGGTATTTTTTAGAAGTTTTCCTTTTAATTTAAATTTTAAATTTTAAATATAAAATTGTATTGAAATATATAAACATACGAGGAAGCTAACCAAAACATCAAATTGTATATTTTTAAAAATATGTAATGACATTGACTACCCGTATTTTGCTAATGAGATACGAGTTATTCTTTAAATTAGGATTGTTTTTCTAGGGACTCCCTTTATATTTAAATACTATCTTGAGTGCGATGAAACTCATCAAATATTTTTAATTTATCAAAGCATAGAAGCAACTGTTAATGAGCAGTTGTTCTTTAATTTTTTAAATTCCTTTATAGAACCAATGGGCAGGTCAAATTCAGAATTGTTTTTTGGAAGAATAATTTGCCTTCATTTAGCTCAGACCGTGTTACAAGGCAGGGGAAGGTATCACATGAAGATTGGATTCTACTTAAAATGATATTTAGAAATTTTCTTCTCTGTCTGAGAATGGTGCACAATGTGAAAACAAACGGACATGTGACGGAACCATTGTCATTCTTAAGCTTTTGAAATTGTGAAAAATCTGGTTGTCGTTGATAGTAGGGAATGGAAATGCTCATTTCTGTGATTTTGCAAAATCTGTTCCGTCTTTTTATGGCATTGTGTCTCTTGTGCCACTTTTTTCTCCCTTGAAAAGGATAACCTTGCATGTCTTCCGGCTGATGATTATATTGTTTGATAATTGGATGGGAAACATGATTAAACCATACCTTCAAGAGTATTTGCATTCTTTGAGACGTAGGGCAGAGATAAATAAGAAACAACAAATACGGTGCCTATGTTTTTTCTTGACATGTGTTGGTTTTGGGAACATATTTTGACAGATCAGCTGTATTTTTACGTTTTTTGTTTCTAAAATGTTTAATCTTTTTTTCCTCTAATAGGTGGTTTGGAGTACAGTTGAATCCTCATATTTTGGGAGTTGATCTCAAGTAAGTAAACCTACATCAAGTGTCTTTGCAAAAATTGTATTCGATTTGGATGTTTAAGCAAGTGTCTTCTCTGTACCTTTGTGCAATATCTACCTCAAACATGGCCAGAAGTACTTTTTGTTAAACATGGTTGAAATTCTGACGTGTTTTTTTACCCTCTTTCCCAAGCAGCATTCCAAGTGTGCATGTTTGGTACCGACACACATTGCCAGAATTGCAGAAATGTTCATTGACCTCATTCATTTCACCTCATCTGCAGGTTTTTCTTTGTTAGAGCTGGTATGATTGGATGGTTACTGATCAATCTTTCTATTTTCTCGAAAAGCCTCCAAAATGGGGACGCAAATCTTTCAATGGTCCTTTATCAGCTCTTTTGTGCGGTAAGATGCAAATTTGCTGAATTCTTGATATGGAGAATGGTGTCTTTAGTCTACTAAAATCGTTTTTCCCCCCCTCTTTCTCTCTCTCTCTCTCTCTCTCTCTGTGTAGATATACACTGTTGACTACTTTGTTTATGAAGAATACATGACCTCCACGTAAGTTGTTTTTTTCTGTTGAATTTGCTTATCTTACCATCAAAAGAAAGTTATTTGAATCTTATAGATTTTTGCATTTATTTGTTAACTTAACTTGTTAGTAAACATAATTTTTTTGTGTTGTACACAATCATGGAAGTTTGCTTTAGGAAAATGATTGATTCTACTATACTTTTCAGAATTTTTTTGTCAGCGTTAGACATTAACTTGCGGAACATAAAACTTGTTCTTCGACTTTATCATTCTGCCTGTGTAAATGGACAAAGTGGTGATCGAAAGAGAAATTATGCAGTTTTTTTACGGTCATCCATCACCTGAACTGCGACTGCTAGAAAAAGAAGTCTCACAATTCCTAGTTATTTTATGATGACCATCATTGTCTTTTTTAAAGGAGTTGGCTCTTGTGCCTTTTAAAATATATTCGAATGCAATGGAAATGAATTATGTCAGTCTGATTGATTCTGGTTCATTTTCTAAAGTAATACTCAACCTTGCGTCAAGCATCCTTAGAGTTTCCTTCTCATGCCAAAGATTGAAGTTGCCAACAAGCATGAGTAGATTCATCCACAAAGATAATTAGCATGTAATCTATTGAAAATGGATGTATATTTGCCAACTTGTTGAAATTTTAATATAATATAATTCTTAAATTGGTAAATTGGTACAACTATTTCCAGTTTGGTGTTACGAAACTGACTAAAAAGCATTTAACTTCGCTAGATGCGAAAAATTCTGTAAAAATTTGGGTGCATGTCGTTTGAATAAACATATGTGTTTTCAGTCCCAAAACGGCCGTTCATTTATTTTTCATTATTGAAATCATCATAAGGTGTATGAAACGAGCGTTCACATCTATACACAATCAAAAGGTAGTGGGAGGTCTTTGGTGAGGGTTGAATAGTTTAGGAAGAAATTAGGACACTGTGCAAGTGTCCACCTAACTGAACTGATAGTTGTCAGCTAAATAGCCGGAGGATGCAATTTTTTCTTCTGAACGAAAGCATTGCAAAGCTTTGACTGACATGCTATTGATATTTATCCATTCTGTACAGCTTCACTGCTACTTTGAAGTCTCTGTCTTTTTGTAACCCTGTGTTGGCCTACAGATTATAACTGTGCACTGCCGGGTTATTCTAATCTGCACGTTGATTTCTTCCTTCTGTCTTCAGATTTATTTTTTCCCAGTGGTTTTGTGGCAATGTTCAGTGAGTTAGGTATCTCGTTCTCTAGTATGATGTCCATCTAATGCAACTATATTATTGACCTACAGATGGGATATTATAGCAGAACGGCTCGGCTTCATGTTGGTGTTTGGGGATCTAGTTTGGGTTCCTTTTACTTTTAGCATCCAGGTATGAGGAGATAAACTGAGATGGTCTATCTATACTCGGATTTTGGTTTTCGAATTGAAGTGCATTCAAGAAGCAGACGTTGCCTGAAACAATGGCCTGTTTTTTTGGTTTTTTGTTACATGGATGAAGTTATTTTATTTGATCTGTGCAATGGTGAGTTTTTTTTTTAGTTGCTTAAGGATTAAAATGTATGTGACGTTTAATTTTTAATCTGTAAGATTTCGGTCATCTACTCCCATATGTTTACTGTTTAGATTTTCTGTGAGGATGTTGTTAAGATAACTAAAAGTTCAGATAACTCATTTGTGTTACAGATTAATCAGTTTGGTTATCATTTTCCCACCACCACAGCTTGAATTGAACATGCTAGTAATTTTGTATTAGATTTTACACCAGTATTTTTTTTTCATTTTTTTCAAAACAAAACATGCAGACGAACTATTTGACAAGGATGAATCAATGGCTCATTCTGTAACGGGACGCTTTGTTTTGATACGCTCTAATGCTCTTTTTGACTGCGCCTCAATGTCTTTATTGTATAAAAAAATTACTAATTAAATCAGTTTCTTTTAGTCTCAAAAGCATTAGCCCTCCGTAGGGCTGAAGTAGAATTTTTGTGTGACTAATCGTTTCATTTCGGTTTAGGGCTGGTGGCTTTTGGATAATCAAGTTAAGACAACCAAAGCAGCCGCTATTGCAAACTGCTTAGTTTTTCTGATCGGGTTGGTCATTTCTTGTTTTTTTTTTCTTTCGTTCTTTTTTTTGTGTCACTTGTTCTTAAAGGTTTGTGAACGTGATATATCCCAAGTGCCAAAATGGGATTCTACTCGGATTATTAGAGCTTATTTGTGCGTGATGTGTACTATTTACCATCCAGCTATCGCGTATTTAGAGGAGCAAACATGCAAAAGCACGTTTTTAAAAAGAACCCTGCTGCACCCATATGGGGTAAGCCTCCAAAGGTTATTGGCGGGAAACTCTTGGCTTCAGGCTACTGGTGAGCATTCTTGATTGATCGTTCCTTCCGAAATATTGTGCGCCTCGACATCGGATTTTCGTGCAGAGCCTCCTGTCTTTTTATGGAATCTTGGAAGGTAGATTAGCTGGCTGAGAAATTTAGTATAGGGACGTGACCTGCTTTGTTCTTTCTTGAAGCTGAGCACCCCATGTACCGATCTCAGAACGAAAATAATCTTCTGTCTACGTATATGTGGCAGGGGAATGTCGAGGCACTGCAATTATCTTGGAGATCTACTCATTGCGCTGTCATTCAGTCTGCCATGCGGAGCAACGTAAGCTTCCCATCCATCCGGTGCTAATTATCAGCGCGCGCCCATCGATTCCTAAGATCGGTCGTCTCTCCTGTTTTGCAGTTCGGTCGTACCGTACTTCTATCCCTTCTATCTTCTCGTGCTGCTTGTGTGGAGGGAGCGAAGGGACGAGGCAAGATGCTCGCAGAAGTACAAGGAGACATGGGCAGAATACTGCAGGCTCGTCCCATGGAGGATTTTGCCGTACGTCTACTAGTAGAAGACGGGGATTGTTTGGGCTGTTGATGGGCCGCTTCTAGGCCGTATTTCTGCCTGGAGTGGATGGAAGATGGAACCATAGACACACCCTCCACTGAGGACTGTTGCATTCGCCTCTGCGGGCGTCCTGCTTTATTCTCTTGCCGAGGAAATCCTCCTACTTTCCAAGGGGGGATGAAAAATGAAGGTTTATTTCCACTCCCACGCACACCACGCGACGCCCTGGTGTGTTCTGGCATTGGCAACCTCTGTATCCAGTGATGCAGACTGGAGACCTTTCATACGCCCCCCAATCCATTCCTCACCCGCCGCGCTTCGGGCCTTCCCCAGCTTGTTTCGCATCGCATCTCGCATCGGTTAATCTTCATCAGACTGACCTTTCCAGCCCACGAGAGATTGATTACACGGTCCTCCAGCTCCCGTGGCAAGTGGGCGTGGGAGAAGACGAGCATTCCAACGTTCAAGGTTCATCGGAGTCGGCAAAAAGAGAGAAGGCGTGGAAACAATCCGCACTCCTCCACCAGGGAGTTCCCGTCCTTTGACCAGACTGGCCGCGATCGGGGGTGGCAATGCAGAGTCCGTACAAGGGGGGGGGTTCCGACAGTCTAGTCTCTTGTTGTCGATCGGCGCTGACCAGGAGGCCCCGAGGTGTTACGGTCTCAGCACACACGGGGACCCCGCCGCGGGGCGAGAATCCCGCGGCCCCCGCAGCAAGCGCCCTCCGTTTGATCCCCCTAAAAAGAGGGCGGGCTGGCTGGCTGGCTGGCTGGCTGGTTGGCTCTCCCTTAAACGCGGGCTAAAAAGGCAAACATGGCTCAGAGGGCTGTGCAGAAGCATCCTCTCACATGGAAGTCATCCTAACCCCCTTCCTCTGTTTCAGGAGCATCTGACTGGGGACATGTCCGGATGCGAGCCGTCGACCACAGCGCAGTTGACCAGAGCACCAGCCCCTGCGACGGCTCGACCTGCATCGTGAAAAAGCCTGCCAAGTTCCCCTCTCGACGGGTTCAGCTTCCGTCCGATTCCTGCGAGAAACAAATTTCACAAATAAATTAATATTTCACTGAGTTAGTCAGCCAGTCAGTCAGTCAGTCACACCGTGCGACAACCCTTCTTAAAATCCCTCCCAGGCCGGCAACTGCTCCGCGGTCTTCATCATGGCTTAGGCGAAGAAACTTCACGGCCATGCCTTGTCTAGCCTCACACAGACAGATGCCCCTGCTGACCAACTAGGTTGAACAAGAACCGTTGACGACCCTGGGTCCATCCTTGCTCCATGAGTAGCACAGTGGGAGGGAAGCAAGAAACAGCGTGCGCATGCATACACTCGACTATGGATGAAAACTCAAATCAGAACTATAGACCAGAATCACATCTTTCTAGAGTAACCCACGGGTTGGGTTGGGTTGGGCGGGGCCTTTCCCTCAGCAATTGCAAGAGACGGAAAACATTGCCAAAAATAACTAGGAACTCTGCTCTACAGATCAGGAGTCATACCATTTTAACAATAGCCGCTTCGAATCCATCGTTCGCATTCCTCGATTTACATTGGGCGTGCACGACTAGACCCTGCGGCGTACTTTCCACGTCGGAGCCCTCCATGGCCTCTTCTCTACCTGGTGGGCTCATATATACGGTTCCTTTGTACATCCATTCATCTCTTTCCTCACAATAGACGTCTTCAAACGGTTCCCCACAGAGCGCACAAATGCACTGGCCTTCATCAGCAGGAACCACTGGCTCACTGTTATCAGACTTTGGCATCACAATCTCAAGAGATGTGTTCACTGATTCATCTCTCGTCTCCAAATGCCCAGTGACCAAGTCGCCTAAGTTTGGATACCACTTCAGAGAAGCTTGATCAGAATCACCCACATTAGACTTGGAAGCATGCCAGTTGAAATACCTTTGGATCTCATCTTGACTTTTGAATCTTCCCTCACATGTGACGTCTTGATGCTTCAAATCATACAGGCGATTAATCACTTCCAGGTGATACTCACGGATAACTTCCGGTCTAAATTTTAGGCCTATCAGGCCTTCTTCATCTGCTGATGACTTTTTTGACAAGACAGAACCCTTTGGGGAAGAGGATTCTAACCTAGAGAGCTCATTTGGTGAGGATGTTGGAGGAACAGCACAGGAATCCAAAGTCGTTGCAAGCGGCATAGAAGTGCTGGCGGGAAGAGCTGAACTTCCATCAGTAAGTGGGGTAGACATCTCTGTGATGCTTGAAACTGACTCTTTGCTTGAAGATATCAAACCTTTTTCAACCAACGAACTCAACAGGCTAGAGAGTGGATTTGGGACTGTGCTGGCTGCGTTCATCACCTGTGGTGCAGTACCCATTAAGGATGATGGAAGAGGCCCGGGAGGCAATGGAGGGATTCCACGTTCTAAAGTGTGTGATACAGGAGGCTGCGCATGACCTTTACTAACTGAGGCAATTGCAGATGAAAGTTCAACTGAAGATGCCGTTGTTGACAAAGCTTGGGCAGGATGTGTTCCACCTGGTAGAGGAGGCTGACTGATCAAGCTCTCAAGACTACTTGATGGAGTGATTGAAATAAGTCCACTTTTAGCAATAGCAGCCAACAATTTACTTGTGCTTGAATGGTCCAGTGTACCTCCACTGGAGTTGGCTGTAGAGTTACTCATGAGATTCGATCCATTGTCCAGAGAACCGAGACTCAGAGATGGATGAAGGGATTCCTCTGATTGAGTGGACGAATGAGGCTGCCTCTGCATCTGCTGAAATGAGGGATCAGATTCCGGGGTCTCAGAGAGAAGGAGATGATGTTGGTGCAGAGAAGGAGGCTTTGAGGACTTTTTTATGGTCTGCGAGATTTTGGGTAATAACTGCTGTGAGTTGGGTAAAGTGTTAGACCGTGGAATAGCATTTTGAAGACCGGTAGAAGGAAAAGAATCATGACTGATGGCTGAGGATACCCCCAGGTTTAATTGCCCAGACGATTGCACAGGCTTTTCAGGTCCCAAGGGACCATGATCAGCCGAGTTCTTTGATTTCTGAGGCAGAAGAGCAGAAGATGCAGGTGCATCAGCAAATTGTGGTGATTTCAGGGAGTGATGATGTTGTTTATTGATCATTCCACTGAGTGACGAGACTGCATTCGCCAAAGGACCTAAGTTGGAGGAAGTATCCGCTCTGGTTGGGCCCATGTGATGCCCTCCAATCTTGGGGAACGATAAATCCTTTTCTGTTGACAACTCACTGTTACCAGGAATAGAGTAACTATCCTCTTGCCCTGTAATTCTTGAGGTTGCATTATTTGAACCGACCAGAGAGACATTCATCTCGTGCGACGACCATAGTCCTGGAGCTCGGTGTCCAAAAGTTGTTCCTCTTGAAACAGAATCTGCAGAATGTTCCCTGTTACTCCTTTGCCGAGATTGTTGAAAAGAAGCTGTCGGAGGGTTTTCCGCAAGTTCCTGAGTAAATGGAAATAAGCATTGGTCAACTGAATAAGCAAATCACATGAGATGATCTTTCTTGCTGTCACGCAGTATTTCTACATACAGAGGACTTAATGACAAAAAAAAAACACACGAACACATACGTAGGATGACACGCAGTTAAATCTCTCGAGAACACACCTTTGATTGTATAAGTCTGTCTTCCTTTCCGGATGGCTTGCCCAGCCGAGACACAGAGTCTAGTTTGTTCCACGGACCTTGCAGATGATCAACATCTGGAGTAATCCTTCTGCCTCTTTGCAACCCAGTGGGGTTCTCTGAATCATCACAACTCCATGAATTGTTGGAAACTTCGGAATCCATCAATCTAGAATTCACCAAATCCCACGTATACTCTTCTTCTTCAGAATTCTTCCAGTTCTGAGATGCCATCACGCTGCCCATATTTGTGGTGATTTCTTTGTTTGTTGATGGTTGAATAACTGTCTGCCCAGATCTTGATATTCGGTGGTTTTCACCAGCACGATCTACTTCAGAACTAGTTCTTTCACCAAGCATAGTTTCATGATTACCCTTTCTGATGCTGGACCACGGTTTGTCACTCACTTCTCGCTCTGCAAACCTCCCACTAGCTCTTTGAACCCCGGAATCAGAATGCCGAGAGTAGTCTGAAACAAATTCACGGTCTCCATAACCTTGACCTGAATTTTTCTCAATGGCAGGTTCATTTGAAAGTTCTCTCTGTGGTCGTTGAATTGCCTACAATATATTTTTCATCTGATGTTTCAAAATACATAAAAACTTTAAAAAGTACAGCGTAAATATATTAAGACCTATTTGTTTCCTCCAGAAAATATGGAACTATTTGAATCAGAAAAAGAAGGGGAAGAAACATTAATATGCACCTTTATTGATGGATCTACCCACTGCCTTGAACTACCAAACGTAGACACTCTATCAGCTCTCTCCACAGCCTCCATTGTGCTACCCGCCTTACCAACATTATCACCGTTGGCTGCTTTCACCTTAATGATCGCAAATGTGAAGAACATTTAGCTAAGTGAAGCACATTCACAAGTTGAGAATCACAGACATTGACGATTTAGTTTAAAAGCATATGAACCTCTCAGTCAATCAAACGAAACCACCTGTAAATCGCGACTTTAAAATAGCGACTTAGTGGGAAACTTTTACAACACCTGTCAACCCTACATCATCAAAATAGTAGTGTGTGGCCTATTGAAGATTATCATTATCAGGGAAGAAGAATTGTCGCCAGTACTAGTAAAGACGATCATTTTGAACGACTTACAGGTAATTAACCTTCACGAAACCCTCAAATATTATACATCTATGACGGCATTTCTTAACATTGAGAACGGATGGAGCAATTCATAACATCCCGAAGCATAACAATTAATCCAACTCAAGCAAGATTCTATAAGGTCGAAATATGAGTAAAGAGCAAGAACATGCCCGTACTGAGAGGGCTCCAATAGGTGCCAAGGGAAATGAGAACCAATCAATCAATACTCCGTATTTTCATAAATAATATCTGGCAGCCATGAGCATATTAAAAATTCGAGAAAAAAAACATAAAAACTTTCATTAGTCATTGATAATGGCACGACTGTCAAAAATGTACAAAATTAAATGACAGATAGTCAATAAATTACCTAAACGCTAAGTCAATAAACACAGACATCAATAGATGGTTGATCAGCAAAATTACAGGAAACTTAAACCAAATGTTCTAGTTATGGCACACGGAAGAATGTTAACCCGCCTTATGTCCCTATGTACAACCTATATATCGTTTAGCCCTGACTCTCAATGATCAATGACTCTCAACATCTATGGAGACGTAGTAGTATCTTTCTTTCCATCACAAATGACACACTTCGTCTGCTCCCAGACAAAATGACAGGAAAACAGCAGCGAAAATCCTCTTGAGTAAGAAACCTTAGTAGAAGGATTCAACAAATGTTTCATTGAGACAATCATGATTGATTGCCTTTTTAAGAAAACAATCAGCTATCAACGCAAGGCAAGATTAGCCATTTGGCATCCAACTCTTCCTTGAAGGAATATTTTCCTAAAATGTACATTTCATTAAAAAAACGTACTTTTCAATATAGTGTACCAGAAACGCCCGATTGGGTATTCCAGATCGACAACGTGGGGGAGAAAGTTGAAACATGTCAATGCTCGTATATACCCGAAAAAATAAATAATATATTCAGTGTAGTAGCTTACTCGGCTTGGTTGCTGAAGTTGTTGTCTTGCCTCTAAATATTTTGGATTTACATGAATGCTATGGGGTGGGCGCTGTGCCTGGGAGTCAGGCCTCGAACCTGTGCCTCCAGAAGATGAACCATTGACAATAGGAGGAAAACCAAGCTCTTTTTCAATGATCATAAGTGGAGCTGGAGGGAAGACACCTTTCCATGTTCCAAAGAGATGTCTCATCCCTTGATGTATTGAAGAATCAACCTGTTTATAGGCTTTGCAGAAGACCTGAAAGAGTACAACTATCAATAGCACATAAAAGGAAGCAAGATAAACAAGAATGCATTCAAAACTGAAAGAGCAATATGAAAGATGAGTGCATAGTGCATTCAAAACTGAGAGACGAAACAATAAGCTTAGACGTTTTCTGACCAAAAAAATGACTACTTTGTATAATATGACTGATGAAGAATCCAACCTCAGGTAGTCTGGCCGCAAAATATTTAATATAGTCTCTTCCAATATTCTTTACAATGCTATCAAGAAGATAGAGCGAGGGTAGCTTTTGGTCACTAGGCACCTGCAAGTTAAAGACGTCAGATTACACTCTATGGATGCCTAGGGTAAAAGGAGAGAGGACGAGAAATGAATTGATAAGATTAGACAAGAGAGAAAGAGATTTCATAAGCAATTGTTGAACATTGCTCCTGCAAACTGAACAAGTGAGAAATATATAAGTCACTAAACGAAGATGGCCAACACATTCCAATAAATGGTTTCAACAAATATTAAATCTGAAGAAAAGTCCTTGTTTCGATACCAAAACAATAACGGCTGACAATGCATATGAAGATGTTCTCATTAATTACATGACGAAAACTCGTGTCACTTTGTTCCTCACCAGAAAAAACAAAAAATCGTTTCATTGATGCTTAGCAAGTCTATTTTTTCTCTAGTCCTCAAGAGAGGAAAGACAGATAACAGTCCATTGATCCCTTTAATATTTTCAGAGAGTCATACGCTTCATAGTTCCTCAGCTTTCTTTCTAGGTAAAACCCCCGTACAGATGTAAAGTGACATTATGCTACCCATCACAAAATAGATGTAAAGTGGATATAGTCGCCAACTTCAGTCTTACCCTACAGCGACCTCACGAGCAATTATTTTCCCTTTCCCCATGCTTCCTAACAGGCATGCACTAAATGAATAATGCTCATAGACGATCA
Organism: Spirodela intermedia; assembly: GCA_902729315.2. NCBI lineage: Eukaryota > Viridiplantae > Streptophyta > Magnoliopsida > Alismatales > Araceae > Spirodela > Spirodela intermedia. The sequence continues at coordinate 60,867 of LR746274.1, forward strand.
GCGGGATTCTAACGAGAGATGAAGAAATTTTTCTCTGCATGGTTCATTGGATGAAAGCCAGGAGATATTTAATATTCTGTATCAAATATGGACGGTCCGCTGTAATCTACAAGGCAATAGATGATCAATCCTATCACAAAAGTAATTTTTGTTTAAGCAGATAAAAGCTAAAAAGAGGGGGGGGAAATCCATGGCCGTAAAAATGATTTCAGCCAATCTGACTGTCCTATCCAAATTAAAAGATAACGTTGCAAGCATTAGGGATTGTTCCATCAGTACTCGGAACTAGAGAAAATACAAGGAATATTGAATTGTTGTTTCAAATAGGTCACCCAATAAGCTTGATCCCTATTCTTTTTTCAGTGCATTCAAGTATTTTATCGTTATCATGTTAATTAAATAGCTTGTAACTGCAGCTTTCTCCCTTGTTCAGTAATTGATAGTTACATTTCATAAACATATATTAATGGTTCGCCAGTGATTAGGGAAATCAGCATCTAACATCACGGTATAGATGTCAAGTCAAAACCATAAGACGAGAATCATTTCACCATGAACCTTTGTTGTGTAAATAAAAAAAAGATGGTCTGAGTACTTCTTGACTATTTGACTCAGTCAGAAAAGGCCCAACCATATGAATGATCCCATAGATGCTGCATTTCATTAGTATCTATTAGTTTCCTTTCACAATAACTTGGGTAAAGAGGAGGTCCTTGGACATTCTATTCACCCATATTTTGCTCCAGATATACAATTTTAAGTGACTAATGTATGTTTGACTGTCACAAGAGCATAGTCAAATAAACCTACTTTATTGCATTATTTTTTCCTGTAGTTTCCTATCCATCCTAGCCACTGGATGTTATTTTCCGTCCATCCAATTCATGGTTTACTGTTCCTAAAAGAATATTCTTCAAACCAATACATCTACTGAACCTCTAAACTGAAATAGTATGCAAGGAAAACATCATTATTATCAAATATTTTCCAACATTATAATAAAGAATTAAAACATCTGGCAGATGACGTTTAAAACGTGATACAGGCTCCTTCTGTGACAAAGTTTGTACATTCCTAAACCAACTAATCAATTTCTCATTATCACGGTAACCAGTAAGTTTACATAGCTCCCAATCATCCAAGCATACAATCAAACGTAGAACATGAGATGAACAAACTCCATAAGATCACCATTCCAGCAACCATTAAATTTTAGTAAATCAATATAATCTTTTCCTTTTTGAACATCCACTGAACAGTTACGAAGGCCATTCTTCAAATCGGCCTTTCAAGAAGGCATAGATGCTCGAGCAGGAATGAATAGCAGTTATGGGGACGTCAAGAAAATCATTCACAAAAAAAAAAAAAACCATTCCATTCCATTTCATGTCTTCGAAGATGAGACAACCACTTTTCACAATCTATCTCAGGCATTGGCATACTACTTACCAAATGTCACTCCATACGCACTTTCTCAGGTGTTGATAGAATGAATAACAGGATCCTTGATGCACAACAATTGTCAAAATTTCGGGATCCACCCAAGTAGAAGGAAAAAAAGTAAAAAATACTCGATTCATTCACTAATCGCGATTTCCAGCGTACAGGAGGACTTTGTTTCATATCTTTTTCGCTCGCTTCACCAACTAAAGTGGTTGGTTTAGTGAGTTTCTGGCATAAATACTTCTCATAAGCAGAGAGAACGAGGAAAACAAGAGAGGACAAGGGGAGCGAGACCTGAGTCGATCGATTATCATCCAGAATACGCTTAAGAGATAAACAACTGGGGAATCAGTTTCACCTCGAGAATATTGGCGCAGATGACGGCGGCAATCGCTTTGGCTGCGTGTAAGCTCTCCCCGGCGATAATCGTCAGGTTTGTGATGATGGGCTTCGAATTGAAGGTAAGCTCGGCCAGGGCCGACTTGTACTGCGCGGCCAACTCCTGCATCTGCTGCTGCTGCTGATAGGAAGGGCCCCGGAAGGCGGCCGCGGGCTGATCTTCAACCCTGGAATCTCTCTCGCGCTCGTTCGCCCTCAACCTGGACGCCCCCGGGTTGGGCACCCCACCCGCCAAGGGCGCCGCAGCCCTCGGGAGGAAGGGTCGATCTCGATCGGGACCGGCGCCCTTACCAGCGAGGACACCGCGGGGATCCCTCTCTGCCAACTCCCCCAGGCGGGGCTTCTTGAGGAGACCCGGCTCCTTCGATCTGTCGAGGGATCTGCGCGAGCTCTCCATCTCCATCCCGTCGCAGATGCGGAATCAAAGCCACCACGAGAGACGCCCAAACCGCTGCTCTAACATGGAGCCGGAACGAGCAGCGGATGGAAGCGGCGGCGGCGGCGGCGGGGGAAGAGGATCCGCGAGGGAGCGAGGGAGGGCGAGGCGAGGGGACAGGGGGGCACGGGAGGTAATTAAACGGGCCGCAGGGGGGCTGTTTTTTTTCTTAAATGGCGGACGCTGACGGCGGGGTGCTTTGGGTAAAATCGTTATCAGGAACACAGCCACACACCTAGTATCCAATATGACTAAAATACCCTCAACCCCCATCTTCCTCAACCTACGAACGTACAAGGGACCGTATGGACACTAACGTGTAGCCGGGCTGGCTCATGTGGGCTGGCCATCGACGTTGGCCCATCAGAGCTCTCCCCCGATGGGCCTCACCCCGGCGCAACTGAGGCGATCGGCCCATCTAACTAAGGCAAGAATATGACCCACATCCCTATGTTTGAGACCCGGGGGCGTCACCAGAGCGCCCATTGTGAGGCGGAGTCCAGGTGGCCGTCCACGTGGTCCAAGTCGAAGGCCCAGAAGAGGGTGGTCGGGGAGAGGAGCACCCCCTCCGCCATGCTGACCAGCAGCCCCGGCAGGTCGAACAGCGCATCCTCGTCTAGGAACGCCGTTGCGAGCGGCGCCGGAGCTTCAACCGGCATCGGCGGTGGCGGCGACGAGAAGGAAGGGGCGGAGAGGGGGGCCGGGGGGGAGACGGGGTGGCGGAACATCGCCGCTGCCTCGACGACGGCGCTTCTGATGTCGTCGGCGGCGGGGGACTGGGCGCGCGGGAGCAGCCACTCGGAGTCGGGGAAGTTGAGGACGGCAGAGCGCCCGCGCAGAGCGAGCGCGGCGACGTCGTGGGCGCGAGCGGCCATCTCAGGCGTGGGGAAGGTGCCGAGCCAGTGGCGCTTCTCGTTGCGCGGCTCCCTCACCTCGCAAACCCACTTGCCGCCGTTGCGCTCCCTCACCCCGCGGTACACCGGATGGCGCGTCTCCCTGAACTTCTTCCTCCCCGCCCGCCGCTTCTCCGTTCTGCCCGACGACGACGACGGCGACGACGATGAAGCAGAGATGTGCGGAGGAGGCGCCGCATCGGAGGAGAAGGAGGATGACGACGACGAATCAGAGGGCGAGCACCCCGAGTCCATGTAGCCTACTGGCGGTCACGTCTTCCTCGACGGACTGTTAAAAAGGGGGAGACAGCGGTGTGTGTGTGGTGTGTATGTATTGTATGTTACACCGTCCCGAGAAGACCAGTGAAGAAGGAGGGCCGAGGCACGAGAGAGAGAGAGAGCGACGGAATCACAGAGAGGAAAGGAGAGCGAGTGTAGTATATACCTGGGGGGGGTGCAGTCGTAAGGTGGAATATAAGGGAGGAGGACAGAGCCGGACGTCGAGCTCTACGACGAGAGCGACGCGATGTGCGGAAACTTGCCACACGTGTGTGAAATGTGTATGAGCACAAACCCGGAACCACATCTGACGGCGATTCGAAAAACGGCAGAAAAAGGTCCACGTTTCGAAATATTTCCCTCGCCACATTTAAAACGTGCAACCTCTCGAATTAAAGATGCTTTACCGTCTTGACGGAATCAACGACTGCAAGCAAGTAGGGATGGACGGAGAGCAATCGGGTTGACCTCGTCTCATTTCCTGATTCCCTTCGCGTGCAAATTCATTCCGACAATACTCTCCCTTTCCCTGAGACGAGTCAAGGCCGATTGCTTCAGTTTTCATTTGACCGCAGCGGGCTGGGTTATTCTATTCGACTGTTTGACGGAGGAAGTCGCTCGTGACCTCACCCGTGTCTGCCCGGGATAAGCTCGGCTGATCCGAGCGCACCCACCAAACGAGAGAGATGCTCTTCTGGAGACTCTGGTTGGCTGGCAGCGGCGCGTGGAGTCTCAGATCTCACTCGCTAGAACGAACCGAGAATAAACTGACAACCCGGCAGAAGACCACTGTTGCCGTTCCCAGCCGGGTCGGCTTCTCAGGTGTCTCGGACTTTCAATGTCTTCCCTCGGGCCCAACTCCGGGGGAGGAGAGGAGGTCAACGGACGGCGCGGCCGGTGTGAGGATATCCCGGGGGTGAAGGTGGGGAGGGGACTCGAGATAGACGCTCAGGGAGACGAGCTTATAAACAAGTGGGATTACAGGGGCCCACCGCCATCATCTCTGATCGAGCTCCCGTCCCCGCAAGGGGTGGTGGGAGGGACAAGGGGGAAGGGGGGGAAGCAAGCAAAGGCTCACTTCTTCTCGCCCTTCCGCTCAAGCAGCAGAGAGGGCTGGTTACTTGTCATGGGCTAGAAGAGTTCAAACTCCACCCTCTCTCCGTGGGTTCTGAACTCCAGGCACCCGCCTTCCTTCTTCCCGCGGCTGCTGACTGCTGCTGGGGCCGGGGGTACTGGGGCTGGCGGTGGCCGGGTTTCAGGGGGGGCGGCGCATCTGATCAGAGCCCAGTTGAGACCCTGGAAGAAAGGATGCTGCTTGATCTCGGCGGCGCCCCTGAGCGAGCCCAGCCTGTCCTCCGGCTCCTTGACGAGGAGCCCCCGGATCAGGGCCCGAGCCTGGAGGCTCACGCCCGGGCTCGCGGGGAACGTGAGGCTCTGGGTCACCACGTTGGCGAGGGTCTCCTCGTTCCCCGCCCCTTTGAAGGGGGTCCTCCCGAACAGCAGCTCGTACAGGAAGATCCCCAACGTCCACCAGTCCACCGAGCTTCCGTGGCCGTCGCCCTTGATGATCTCCGGCGCCAGGTACTCGTGCGTCCCCACGAACGAGTTCGACCGCGCCTCGGTCGGCTCCGCCACCAGCTGCGGCAGCGCCGCCGGCCCGCCGGCGAGCTCCACCTTCTTCTTGCCCCCCGGCGTGGAGGCGGCGGCGGAGGGCCCGAAGCAGGAGACCTGGACCCACGAAGGGTGGAGACAGCGGGGGTCGACGCAGCTCGAGGATTCAGCACAAGTGCCCGATGCCCTCCTTCCCGAATCTCCTACGCCCAGCGACGACGACGACCGGAGGAGGGTCGGGCTCACCGAGCACCGAAGGGACAGGTCAAAGTCCGAGAGCATGATGTGGCCGTCTTCTCGCACCAGAATGTTCTCCGGCTTCAGATCGCGGTACACCACTCCGAGCATGTGGAGGTACTCCAGGGCGAGGAGGACTTCTGCCACATAAAACCTGCACCGGCCACGGCAACGGCATGCATCATAACCCATGAACGTATTGTTCCAGTAAAGTATCTACTACTAAACTACGCCTGCATGCTGAATGGCATGTTCCCCCCAAGGTCCTCCCCGAGATAACTTACTGCACAAGCCTGAGCCGGAGCATCACAAAGTCAAATGAAAAAGTGCACCCTCTATGTTACGTGATTTACCACCCGTTCCGGGCTCTCCCTATCCTTGTAATTCCTACCATGCAGTCTAGCCTACACGAAGCCTGACTTTAATGCACATTTGACACGGAGACTAATTGCATGCTCACACAGTGAAAGATAGAAAATCCCGACTTGGTTTTGACCGGAGGGAAAACAGATTCACTGATTTGCGCCGGAAGAAAATCCGGTTTCCATTTAAGATCTCTACCGACAGCTCCCCTCTAGATGAACCGTAAGAGAAAACACCGACTGAAACAATCACAAGAATACCTTCAACACCTTGAGTAAAAAAAAAAGAAACTACCAATTTCAGATTTCCCACTAAACAAATTAGGATCTGCGGGCAAGAACAGGAGAGCGATTGAGATCCTAACTCCATACGACAACGGGAGGGGGAGAGAGAGAGAGAGAGAAGGCCACTGACAGTGCATGAGATCAAATGCTTCTATTTCGGAATCCAAAATGCTAAACAAGAGATCCAGTTTACACAGGTAAAAGCTACGTACCTGGCTGCTGGCTCAGAAAAGCTCCGGCCAGGCTGCCTCTGTCGAAGGACATGCAAATCACCACCTGGGCAATATTCCATGACCAAGCATGAAAGATTATCCGTGGTAAAGTAGGTGTACAATGTTGGAAGAAATGGATGATCCAGAATCTGCAGGATCTCTCTTTCAGTCTGTGCTCTTGACATCTTCTTTCTGCTCAACAAGAAATCATTATCCATAACTTTCAAGGCAAATAAGCATTCGGTGCCGATTAGTTCAGCAAGATACACGGTTCCAATATCTCCACAACCAAGCCTCTTGAGAAGGATAAAATTGTCCAATCCTATGCTCCCTTGGTGCATCTCAGTTTCCCGGATGGCAATCCATCTGAAGTCTTTTGACATATGAGGTCTACAGCCACGGCCACTAGAGGTGCTTTGGCTGCTTTCATCACTTACACTTGTGCTACTGCTGTGATCACCCATGCTACTTTTTGAACTCTGTGAGCTTTCTCCTTTTTCCTTTGATCTTGCACCTTCACTCACTTCCCCTCTTAGAACCCCATCACCATTCCCACTGTCAACAGTACAGTCATATTTCGTCGCATTACAGATATTTCTTTTCGGAGTAACGGGGTTATTTTGTTTTCTATGACTCGCTGCAGCCAAAGAGGGCTCCTTTTGGCATCCCAGTTTAGTATTATTAGAGCGAAATGTATCACCTTCGCTGCAGGCAACAGAGTGACCAGATGCAGGAGTCGAATCATTCCCTTTGAAAAAGATCTTGTTCTTCAGTGCTGGTCTAGCCGGGCACGGACTGGAACATGATTTAGTCGTCTGATTCCCAAGTTTTGGGGTGGAATCACGCGCCTGAGTTTTTGACTTTCCCTTAACTCCAACCGATGATTTAATTCCAAAATCCGTCAAAGGAGAAGCAATCACATCCTTCACTCTTGGCTTCATCACCTTCTTTGCAGCTCGTGGTGATGTATGCGAATGGATACCAGTTTCAGTGGATCTTTCTACTTTGCAAGCTTCAGCAGATCCAGACGTTCTCCCACAAAACTCTGGATCAATCTTCTGTGGCACAATCGAAATCTCAAACAAACTGCCTTTCTCTTTATCTACTGATTCGTTGGACTGAACGACAACAGATGCATATAGCCTTTTAATATTTCCAGCTTCAGAGACGTCAGAGATGCCAACTGGCTTTGACAGCCTCTTCATAGCAGCCATTTCTGATGCCTGAGAGATGCACAACTTTCTCAGCGCCTGCTTTAAAGTAACAGATTCTGATATTCCAATGCCTGATGATTGAGGGAAACCACCAACTCTAATTGGCTTCTTTAGGGTATTTCTTTGCTGCAGGTCGACGCCTACCTGACAGAAGGGGCTTTTAGGCCTAGGGGTTGTACCCAAATCAACTGCTTCAGCCAGCGGTCCACGTCCATATCCATCACCATGACCATATATTTTTTCGAACCTGGCATCTACTCTCACCTTACAGTTAATTGGCTTAAGCCCCTTAAAATGATGTGCATAATTTACTTCATCCTCTGTCATTATCTCACAAGCTCCACCAGACGAAGACATTTTCTTCAGCTCGTTCACTTGCTTCCTCAGTACCTCAAAGATTACAACAAAACCCAAACGACTGTGCTTCCTCACTCTAATTTAATTCTTTTCCAGGTATCTGATCGAAAGAAAAGATGGATCACGAAATATTCACAAGAACTTAAATACCAGTTTCTTTCAAAATCCTGATTCGAGCACTAGAAAAATCTCTCTTTTCATTTTCCGAAGTGATTTCAGAGGTTCCAATAGATAACTTTCATTTATCCCGCCATTCCACACACTTCCTCGGTAAAACCTAAGACTACACCAAAACACAGGAACTATAGTAGCATCCTCTAACCGTGAGAGACATCTTGCGGAAATAAAACACAGATCCTGTAACATAAGATCTTATAACCGTGAGTCAATGTATCAGCTCCCGCAGCATGTTTGTAGATGGATTCTCTTTCCGATTCTTCCCCAGACAGAATAAACCATCCGAAATCTGCACGAATAAATAATTCCACATCATAAAAAGATCCGGAAAAAAAGCATGGAGAATTCGAAAATTTCCGACATATTACCCAAAAAAGATTTAAGAAGCAACTAACACAATCGAGACTCAACACATAGCAACAAAAGAGAGGTGATCATAAATTTCCACAGTTTATCAAGGAAAAAAAAATCAATTAATCAAGCAGTAGGTGCAGAAGTCTAATTAAAGAACTAAACAGAAGATACATAGGATAACAGAAAAAGGAAGTGAAAGACCAGAGAGTACTTGTAGACTCCAATGCCAAATGATTGCAGGAAACCACCAAGACGTTGATTATAGGCAACTCTTGTGGTTTACTTGAACCAGCTTTGGGAACCTGGTGGACGATGATAATACTGGATACTTTCAGCATTTGGTTGAATTATCTTGATAAACGAACCATGGAGTGATCATCACCAGCATGATTCCCCACCAAAACAAATGTAGAGAGAAAATCCAAGATGGAACAGCACCCTAAGGAATTGATTATTATCTAATCCGAGGCCGTGGTGGTATTTTCTATGTCTCCACGACTGGAGTACTGGAACAGTGCCCTGAGGAATTGATTATAGACATGGCAAATTCCTTAGTTAAGTTCAGATAGGTATATGAAGTCCAATGGGGCTACGTGGAAGAATAGGAAAACTGGCATCGGGTTTATGGTAAATACAATTATTCATGGGAATTCACATCGGGTTGGAAAACTAAGATTTCTACATCTGCAACGATGAATCATCTTATACATTCAGAAACAAAATCTCTGATTTTTTAAGAAGAATATTTAAACATGAAAATATCCATAAAACTACTAGATATCAAAGTTCACACAAAACCGACCAGTTCATTTACCATAGGGACCACACGCTTTCGAACATTACACAAACGAAATGAAGCAACTTCAGAAAAACATGGACATGGCGGATCCACGGATCGTGGCATTACACTCGCTCGTCTACTATTTTCCCCACTAACTAATCCTCTCCATAGGCGTCCAGAGGAATGCCATCCTACTACCTCAAAAAACAGAGGGCTACAACTCGGAAAGCTACGGAAAAGGAGGACTAGGTATACCACAACATGAACTCTTAGGAGCATCAATCCCCGGAAGCATGATCTACACGGGGCTAGACGATACAAAATAAATACGAAAACAAAATAAGACAGCACATTGCCCTCCAATGATCCAACTAAAGTCATCCGACTACCTAGCGCACAAGCACCCACCCAGAGGGGAAAGCTGAGGCATTCAACTCACCTCAAAGTGGTCACCAACTCCGATCCTAGGCCCAGTCGGATGCGTCAGTTCGGAGACCGCTCCGTCCCGGCCCAAGCAGTTAACGACTCACCTCCCAATGGAGTGATAGGAGACGGGAACCGAGAATCAATACAGGGAAGATCTCCATTCCCCCGGCAGCTGCGAGAGAGAGAGAGAGGACCTTAGGGTTGTTGACGGTGGCCGGTGGCGAGAGAGACGGGGAGAGAAGCCCTCACTTTCACAGCGAACAAAGTAGAGAAAATGTCGAAAATAGGGGAAATATAATAAAGAGATATTCCGTCCCCCTCGTCGCGTCCTCCCACCCCTGCACGAGGAGCCAGAAGAGCCTTCATAAGTAGGCCTAGTATATATCCATTATTACATTCATGCCACTGATTTAATCGCCCCGCGCTCCGCACCGTTGTCACTGAGAGGGGAGCTGGCGAGAAGTGATCCGCACCGTTGGTCCGCCCCGGCATTAACGCGCACATCGCGCACCACGTTTCCGCGACCGGTGGCCGCCGCGCCGCCGGAGCACGTCGAGGGAGCCGCGGTGATGACATCACCGACTTATGGAAGAGCACATGCCCCGGCCACGTCACTGTCCGCCGTGCCGACATGTACAGCGATCTTTGCGCCGCCCGAATTTGGCGGAGCATTGGATTCCCCCGCCGTCGAGTGGCCGTCGACGTAAATCCCCGCAAGGTGAGGGGCCTTTCTCGTCGTTTGTAATCGCCGACGACGCTGACAACTAAAATATATATCCGGGTGAAGGAACTTCTCCGCTGTGGTGGTCACGTTGGCCAAAGCACCGATACTAATAAGATATCGAGCGGGCCGTCGCCGCCGCCTGCGGGAGGCAGGCATCCCCCACATGCCCTGTCCTCCGACGAGGACGAACGGTGGGGCCCGCTATCCTCCGGGCAGGAGCGAGAGAAGCCATGTGATCGATAGGCCTGCTCCATCTCTTGTTTCAGCTGTGCTTTGCGCAGGTGGTCGAGGGGTTGGGGTGCCGCCGTGGTTGAAGGGAACTTCTTCCTACCGGCATGCTCCGACGCCGGAACAGGAAAGACCGAACTGGGCTAGGTGACGTCATACAACTTCCTAAAAGAATGGCCTTCCATATAAAATCTGGGCTACACCAGTCAGCAAGTAGACGGCATCCATCAATCGCACGAGAGCAATACTCTCTCCGGCGCGTCCTGCCGTCGATGAGATTCCGGCGTTAAAAGACCCACAGAAGCTCTCGGTTCAAAAACCAGGCATCTCTTCTTCTTCCTCTGCTTCGAGAGGAACTCGGCTACGTCGAGCAGAAGCATCCCCCAAGGAATGGCATTATCCAGCCGTGGCATCGCGTTAGGAGTCATCAGAACGGGGCTTGTGCTTTCTCTTCTTGCTGGCACTCTTCACCTTTGACGCAATCTTCGGAGACGGGTCTTTCTGTCTCACACGAGACACCCCATTACTCTCCTCGTCAAGAGTGGTCTCAACCACAGCCTCGCCCGTCAGACCGTCGTCTTCAATCTCCCTCTTTCTGGTTTTGGCTCGCTTGGCCTTCTTCCCCTTGGAAAGTTTCCTGCTCACACCAGCAGCTGGCTCATCATCCTCGCATTCTCTGGCTCGGGCTTCCTCGAGATTATCGATCTCGGAATCATATCGCTCGTCGGCAGCGCCAGTCGCAACTTCTGTTGACAGAACAGATACGAGCAAGAGAGACCAACGTCAGGGTAGGATGGAAGCAGAGCCAGCGAGGAACGTGACATTTACCCAGTTACTCATGGATACGAGATACAAATGTGATGAAAGAGGGTAGGGAAGATCAACCTTCGTCGGAAAAGCTTGAATCGAACGCCACATTTGTGAGATGCTGCTTGAGAAAGACCTGCCCCAACAGTAACCAGAGAATCAGTATGAAATTTAGCTACGCCACATCCGTGAGCATTAGGAAGAATAAATCCGATTCATCAAACTTAAAAAGGCACGCGGAATGGATCATCATAGTCCCAACAAATGGAGAACCACGTTGTTCATCCCAACTTAAAAAGGCGCGTTGCACTCTTTGATGAGAGTGCAAAGGAAAGAACTCCAGTTAATATTTATGGTCATTCTGGCCGCCAGCTCCGAAAAAAACCTCACACTGGACGGATTCAGGGGATGAACGGTTGACCCCTGAATGAGTAACTAGTCTGAAAATGCTAGATGCATAGTTATTCTAACATAATGCTGAGCATATTTCCCCAGGATCATAAAGTAAAAAGACAGAATATTCTAGTTCAAACAAAAAAGGCACCATTTCATCAAAGAGTTCATTATTATGATAGACGCGATCCCAATTTCTTCCACCAGCTTGACTACAATGAGAAATGCATAAATAGTCGTCCATCCTTCTAGCACTTTTAGGATCTCTAGAGTTGTATACAATTCAGGATTCTTAGGATCTCTAGATTTGGTAGCTACTTCGCCTTGCTTTCTCTCGCCGCTATTGATGATTTCTTCCATATACAATGAATTCTGAGGAAAATGCCACCTACACAGCTACGTAAGAGACAACTACTGTCCACCTCACTTTTTCCTGGCATTTGACCCCCCATTAATTCAATTATGCTGTACAGCAATGAATGATAAGTAGCCTATTTTTTCACATGGCACTGTAATCTATTGGTGACAGAGTGGCGCATTTTTCTGGTAGAACCAAATTAAAATATTATAGAATGGAACATGATTTCAAGCTGCGAATAGATGCACACCGCTGAAAGAGGCTGCCTCGACCTTGTATCCCACAACCGCAAATAGCCATCAAGTCCTGAAGGATACCCGATAAAAGTAAGGAAGAAGTATATGGGGGTAAGTGTATGATGAAGTACAGATGCCTTGAAAAGAAATTACACGGGCAAAAAACTAAATGAAAATAGTCATATGGGAATAACAAAATGAGGCAACCAGTTCCTATGAGATTAAAAATAGTCACTAAAATAAAATGGAAGAATTCAGCTAAGAAAGCACAACTCGTTTAGGAAAGAGGTATAGACAATATATGCAATGGCCGCTATAATCCTTGAAGGCTCACAACTGGCCGCATTCCATTCGAATCTCACAAGACTTTGTAGAAATAAGCCATGGCGGTCACAAATATGGAAAGATGTGAATATGTTTACTGCCATTCACATTTGAAGCTAGCAGGCGGAAGCATTAATCTCCACTGACACTCAACTTTTCAATGGATGCCATGAGATGCACAGAATATGAACTAAAGTCGTATGCAGTCTATCAAGCGTCCTTCACGAAGAAAGACAAAGTAAACTATTCAAAAAGATTAAGGAATGCCCACATACAATTACAACATCCAAATAGATAGCCAAATTCTAATCATAAAAATTATTAATTATGATTGTCTGCTGTGTCACTAGATCTCATTGCGTTTAAAAAATATACAAAAAATGAAAGGAATAAAAACACCATGGAAGCGCATAGTTATAGACTTAACTCACCACATGATGCAATCACTTGCAGATCAGGATGCCTTGCAATGGACCTAATGCTTCCACAACACTTACCAATAAAGCAACCCAACAACCTTCCTGAGATGATGGAAAAACAAAATCAAGATAGTGGTTAAGTTTACTTTAAAGACCAGATATCATCACAAACCTGTCCGCATGTCAAATGATGCCAGATCACCAGATCCAGTTCCTACGTAGACAGTATTGCCATCCACATCCTCGGCAACTGACTTAATTGAAGACTCGCGAAAATCTACTGAAAAAACGGGCCTTCTTTGCGCAGAAATATCATAAAGTCGAACCTATCACGGCAGTAGAAATTATAAATAAATGTATCACGGAACTATAAATATTTTTTTCATAAAAAAATCAAATATGAAGGTAACAAACCTATTTAAAAAATTATCAAAACGATATGGCCTTTAACAAAACAGATAAATTTTGAAGAAACTGCATTCCACTAAACTTTCAATATACCTGATGACTGTTAGTCCCCGCAACAATTTTCCTACGGTCATGTTTGCTGAGGAACGATGCAGCAGTGAACCAAGTAGGAGTGAATATACCAAGGTTGTTTGCAGGAGGCTTTGAACACATCAATTTTACCAATGAGTATGCCGTTACATGAGATTGAAAAAATAGGAAATACAAAACCTTACAGGTTTTGCGGTCCAGATCTTCTGGCACTTGTCAAGGTCCCACACATTCACTTCAACGCCCTTCCTGAATTTGACAGGGAAAAATAGTTGACTCTTCAGTTTGGACGGACATAATGATCCACAGACGTTAATACGACCAGATAACCAGGGCATGACATTGCCTTACTAACTTTGTGCTTAGGGCAACCGTGAGATACCATGTAAACTTCATCTCGACATAAACTTATTTAATGGCCTTCATGAACAGTTGAGAAAAACTGATAAACTAAAATAAAAATTTCTGCTGAACTATCGATAGTCACCGGAAACAATGGTCTTTTATAGAGAAACTCTTTAACCCTTCATTGACGCTATATGATGATAATATATTGCACGCTTTCATAATCATGTTCACTCCAACAGCACAGCAACATCGTGCAATATGGTATAGTCATACTAATCTTTTAACCAAAAGAATACATGAGATCAAGCCAATATCTTGCTAAAAATGAAAAGAAATTAAACAGCTTATTTCTAAATTTGGGAACTTACCCAGCAAATAAGGCATGACCGTCATTTCCATCCAGTGAAGAACATAAAATTTTACCAGCGGAGCACACATCCCATAAGTTTGGGGAATCAACGAATGAGAAATCCTCCAGGGCCTCACTAAGTTTGAAGGACCTTAGGCAGGCTTTTCTATTTTCCGTACAGACGAGTAGCGTGCTTAACCTGAATGAAATACGAAAGTCAATAAATTATCCATGTGAAGGTGCAGCAACCGCATTACAGCTAATTTGTTCAAGGTTGAATCACATCTGCCAAATGAACTGACGAACATGTAAGTACGATAAAGGACACAAGAAGAAACAAATAAATTGATATGGTGGATTAGCATTTGATTTTAATTAACGCATAACCTGTATATTACCGGTGCTTCTGCCTAATATCATAGAGATGGATAGCCCCACCACTTAATTCAGCACCATTGTCATTACATGGCATTACTATACAAGAATATCAAACCGTGCTCATTTCTCCTGGAAGTAACAAGACAATACCTATCAATGGTCTTTGCAGGGGAAACCAATTTGTGAAACCAATGCACAAAAATTAGTATCGTAGATACACATCCAGATCAATCAGATGACAGGAGGCAGTACGCCAGTGTATCACAACACAACCCGTCATATGGCCAAGGACTTTTTTTTCCATTTGCCTTTGCTTCATCATTCGGAAAGTGCGGTAAAAAACGTAAGTAAGTCAATAGTCAGATAGAAGACTGTAGAATATATTAAACCAAGTTTCCAACTGAATTATATATCAACATATACTACTCAGTATATGAATATAGGCTGCAACCAAAAAGAAATCAACCATACCTAGATGACTGCTCCGGATTCTTTCCCTTAAACAAATGCAACCCAACAACAGCGTCATCTTTATCAATTTTTCCTTCTAAGCCGACTTCGTGTAATAAAAATGATGTAAGAGTATCACCATTCAAGGGATTGCGCAACTCCACCTGAGGTTCACGGAGTGTGATCAGCTATGACCAAGAAGGAAAATGATTTAACGAATTAAAGAAAAGGAACTTGTTCTATCCGATGTATGATAGGACTCACACTGCCATTTTTTCGAGCAATTGCCAAAAGCTGCAAAAAGAGGGAGAGAAAGTGTGATTAACATTTATACGATGATAGAGTTCTGTTTGGAGTGAATCCCGAGAAAAGGTCATAACTAAACACCATCAAGAGAGATCTTGCCCCAGCCAAAACAAAACAAAAAAAAATAAATCTTTGTCCTTTAATCATATACCACTAGCATACTCGTGGACTAAAAAATCCATAGAGACCATTAAAAAGTATCCATTCATATAACCACAGAACAACACAAAATGATGCGTCAATAGTTAACATGACTGAGGAAACTCGTGTGGTCCTTTGTAAACCCTGACAGAAAAGGAAGAACGTGACCTAACTTCTCCCATGTGACCGTCGGAGTCGGATGAAGCATTTTTAATGTGCATCTCATAAAATAAAATTTAGCTAAAGTAAGTTTTTGTGAAAACGTTTGCTCTTGGGGAATTCGTCGCTATATACACGCTTACCATAACCTGTAATAACCTCACATAGACCAGATGTAACCATAGCGTGTTGATTTATAAGCAATGTCAGACAATGTTTAGCTTAATCAGTCGTACCATATGAATGTTCAGAGAAGATGTAGAGCACAAGACTCCCAGCGCCCAACAGGTGAAATAGCAATAGATGTAAACTTTGTGTAAATCCAACTCTAATTATGAATACCGCGCCAATGAACTCCAGTTTTCAAAAATCCTTGACAATCCGCCCGGCTGTTTGATGGGTAGTTCGATGTGGCAACGAAAAATTACGTCTCCGGGGATATCACAGTTATCAGGAATCAAGGCAGCATACCGTGTTAACTCTATCGTCAGCGAAAGATGCCGCGACAATGCCACGTGAAGCGTCAGCTGAGCCCCAAGTTTCGACCACTTTGGGTATTCCAGTCTTCCCACGAGATTCAGTAACTGCAGCGGGAACAAACATGCAAATTAAGTGATAAGAAAGCACGGAGAATCGGAGGGGAGATCCCACCTTTAACGAGACCAAGCACGTCCGTAGTAATGACTCTCAGAGGTGGGCAACCGGGGCTCTCGAGCTTGCTCGTCCGAGGCATCCTCCCCGGATTCCCCTCCCCCGTCCCGCTCCGGCGACCGAGATATGATCACACTCCGCTATAGTTATCCAGAGCGAGAACCAGCGGACCGGGGGGCGGCGGCGGTTGGGGACAAGGCGAGGAGCAGCGAACTGATTGCGGCAGCAGGGCTTTGCTAGGGCTTTGACGAGGACTCGTTGGGGAGGACGATGACGTCGTGAAACCACCGCAGTGCTCGGCCCAGCACCCGATGTGCCAGGTTATTGGGCTGGCATCCTCTTTTTACATGGAAAATGGGTTGAGGCCCATGAAGGAGGAGACCCAATGGTCCAGTTAAGAGACCATCACTGCCACCGATCCAGTCCGCGATACTGCACTCTCAGATGTATTTAAAAAAGGAGGTAATTTTAACCTCGAAATGTGTGATGTGACTGATAGTGATATTAAATAGCAGGATAATTAATGGTATTGTCATTAATGAATCCCGAAAATCATAATACATAATACATATCATACAAAAGGTATGTACTGACCAAATATATCCCAATTTACTTGTAAAAAACTATGATAGAGTAAATTTATTTCAATTTTTTCAAGAAAAAGCATTCCAAAAAATATTGTAACATGTGATACCACTCCAAGGTGATTTCATAAAACCTCAGTTGCACTTGTTAAATAGCTGAGGGATGTCTATATATGTCCCTATAAAGCCATATTATTAAATAGTCCAAAACTCACTTTAGATTTAACCAAGGAGAAAATGATGATAAGTTACATCCATGGCACCTCAAGGCAACTCCTCACAATTTATATAGAAAAAATTATGTGAACAATTCAAACAACACCAAAACAATTAATTTCCAAAAAATGTTTCCATATGAGATCAACATACCACACCATGTTTCATCGATTCCCACAATATAGATGTCCTATTGAGTTTTAAAAGGTCCACATAATCCCTAATATCTACGTTGGAATGAAGATGAGAAGATGGCGTCCAAACCAAGCACACATGATACTAATCACTATACTTTTTTTTATTACTATTGAACAACTATGTTCAAATACTTCTGTTGACACCAGAAGAGAAAATCCTGGAATCCATAATCCTTCTCTAAGGAACAAAGAGAGATAGATAATAGGTCCTAGTAAACCGAGAGTATGATACAATCATCAAACACTCTCCCTCAAGCTAGAGTATATAAGTCAAATATGCCCAGCTTGGTACACCTGGCGGTCGTACGAGATGCTGTCTTGACTCTTACGTGAACATGTCCGCGATGTCCCCAAGAGCGACAGTCGCTGGGAGGGGACGTCCCAAGAGCTGCGGGGGGCGCCGAGACGCAGACGCGCGAGGCGTCGGGAGGCGGCATGGGGCACCGGAGACGACGCGCGGGGAGTCAGGAGTCGGCGCGGGGCGCCGGGAGGTGACGCGCGAGGCGTGGGGAGGCGACGCGGGGGGCGTCGGGAGGCGGCGCAGGGCGCTAGGAGGCGATGCGCGAGGCGTCAGGAGGCGACACGCGAGGCGTCGGGAGGCAGCGCATGAGGCGTCGGGAGGCGGCGCGGGGAGCCGGGCGGCGACGCACGAGGCGTGGGGAGGCGACGTGCGAGGCGTCGGGAGGCAGCGCGGGGCACCGGGAGGTGACGCACGAGGCGCCGGGAGGTGGTGCGGAGTGCCGGGAGGCGACGCGGGAGGCATCGGGAGGCAACGCTCGGGGAGTCGGGAGTCGACGCACGGGGCGCCAGGAGGCGATGCTCGGGGCGTCGGGAGGCGACGCACGGGGCGTCAGGAGACGGCGCGGGGCGCCGGGAGTCGACGCTCGGGGCGTCGGGAGCCGACGCACGGGGCGCCGGGAGCCGACACTCGGGGCGTCGGGAGGCTACGCACGGAGCGCTGCGAGTCGACATGCGGGGTGTCGGGAGTTGACGCACGGAGCGTCAGGAGGCGACGCTCGGGGAGTCGGGAGGCCAGCGCCGCCGAGGGCACCACCGGAGGAGGGCGGCGCGCCGAAGAGGGAGGCGGCGGCGGCATGGCGGCCTGGAGAGGTGGAAGCGGAGGCGAGGAGGGCGGCGCCAAAAGGAGAAGGAGAGCGAGGACAGAGACGATGACTCCGGAAGAGTGAAGAGCGGCGACGGTGAAGAGCCGCCTGAGGTGGGAAGAGGCCGGCGAGGAGCAGAGCAATGCGCCGGAGACAGGCGGCGCACTGGAGAGGAGGACGACGACGAGGGATACCTAATGTTCTGATATCATATTTAATACCATATTGACACGGGAGGGAGGGAAAAACATTGGAATTCATAATCATTCTCTAAAGAAGAAGAGAGATAGATAATGGGCTTTAGTAGGCAGAGAGTTCGATACCACTATCGAACAACTTCAATACATAACTAATCCACCTCCCCCCTCCATCTAAGTGAATGATGATGTCAAAAAAAATAAATCTATCATCTATAATATTAATATTAATTATAAAATACTTAATCATCAAAAAAAATATTTAATGATTTATGTTTTTAATTATGCAATAACATTTTGAAGGACAATCATGTTAGTGTATACTCTAGATTTGTTCATTGGTCCACATATGATTTGTTGCTACACTAGACACATCCATGTATACTTTACAGGTATAACTTTCAAAGCCTACTACAATGTATGATCTAATGTTTTAAAGAGCAATCATGACGTATGATGTAAAGATCTCTCATGTGCATGCAATGTTCAGCCAAAGGAAAATTTAGTTGTGCAATAATGTAATATTTTTATCTATATCTAGCATAAATGTCAACCGAACAACATTAACAAATGACGTCTTTAAATATATACTTTTATGTGTATACTTTTACTACACACACAATTTACAACAACATAAGTATTAAAAAAATCTCAACTTTTTTTTTCACACATGAATAGTATCAACTTGTCATTGTACAAGAAATTTAAAGTGAATAACTTGCAATCTAAACATTGGATCTAAACTTATTGTTGACACTACTGAGGTTGTTGGTCTCAGAAGAAGGTGTCACTAACAAGAGAGATGTTGGCTATTAACTCTACATTTTTGGTATTTAAATTATTTTATTTATGTATGTTCATGTATTAATTTTTAAAAATAAATGCAGAAATATAATGCTAAATTAGGAACACAAAAGTTAAAGGAGTTATCATGTTTTCCTTTAATATATAAAATAAATAAATGATCTATATTCATTATTTATATTTGTTTATTATCATAATGGGCCACTAGACAACCATCCACTACAGCCCATGGCAATACTTGGATTGAGGACTTGTTGAAGGGCTTATTTACATTAAATTAATATACCCTTTGTCTGCAACATCTTTACATATGGAACTAAATAAGTATCACATGTTTTAGGTCTACTAGAGAGCGGCTATTTGATCCAAAGGTGCCTTGAGTGCCACTTGACCAAGAACATAAGTGAACCAGTGCACAACAGTTTGATCCAATGACACTCAAAGTGCCACACTACCTAGAGCTTAAATGAGCTCACAACTATCTTTGAGATATAAATGATATTATCAATTAATTTTTGGTAAAACAAATATTATCAATTATCAACACAAACGACATTGAAACCCAAAGATAGTTGTGAATACGACATCCATTCTTTCCTCCCTACGTATGATCAAAGCCTTTGACAATCAATGAGCTCATTCCTTCCTCTGACACACTCAAGGCCTTTGATGAGTGGTCAGCTCATCATCTTCCATCCCGGATGATAGTGACAATGTAGTACTTATGGAAGAAATTTTTATAATTTCTAATATGGTGTGGTGTGTTCAGACAATTCAAAGCTTTCGCACAGCATCTCTTGTTGCTTAGGAGGCAATCCATCAAAGGGGTAGTGTTTGTTTTTCAACAATCTATTTCCATTTTTATGTGAATTGTATATTTTTTTATAGAAACTTGAAGAACTTATATGAAATTAAATGAATGAGCTTCTTTTCTTTCCTAAATCCTTTGTAGCTCCTCTAAGATAATTGTAGGACATTTCCAACCTGTTATCCATTAGTTTTTGTGGTCGATTTTTGAAAAATCATATTGTCGATGCTTTGTGAACTTAGTTAAACTAATTGATATATTTCTCTAATTTTTAATACATAATAGTAGGATTAAGAGCTGATTATTTAGTGCTTAATCTTTCAAAACGGTTGAGAGACATTCACACATGATCTCACATCTTTTGTGTGAACTCTTAGATCAGAATTCATCTAAAAAATATGATCAAATCAAGTTATGAGCAAAACTAAGTCATTATAAAATGAGTTGACCAATGTTTCTCTCTCCTCATCATTCTTCTAAATTCTCTATTTCTATCTCGTTATCTCTTTCTCTCTCTTTCTAACTGAAATTTCCTCTAAATTCATCTACACACTCTCTCTCTCTCTCTTGCATTACATTCTCTATATTCCTTCATCTTAAATATCTCATTTTATAAAGCTCTTAGTATTTTAATAATTTCTCTTTTTATTAATTTGTCATAAAACACTAATTTTTTTCCATTAAAGCTAAAATAATTCTCATGATAGATTATTCCTTCTCCATGTCTTTGACTTGGAACTTAACAGTATATTAAAAAATCAATTAAAGTTGTAATTATGAAATTTATTAGAAGAGGGTATTTAATCTCAACTACAAATACTCAACATTGGCTTGTGAGGGAGGAGAGAGAAAGTTAAAAGTGGAATCTTGATTCAACTAATAAGGAAAGAAATTATAGTTTGGTAATAGTCCGAACCTAGGGGGTTAGATCTGGTTAGTTGATTTCATTTATATCAAAACCAGATCGAACTCACTTGTCAACTGAACGTACATAATTGTAAAAAGTAAAAAGGTATAGTTGTAATATCTCGTTCTTCAACACTTATTTCCAAAACCTTTTTATCAACATCAAAATTTATATTACATTTGACTTTTATATTTTATTTGATAAGTTCCATCATCAGCCATGGTGTATGCATATGTTAGGTTATGATAAACTATTTACCCTCATAAGGAGTATCATAAAAACTGTCAATATTATTGCTTCCAACTAATAATGACGTCCTTAGCATCCTTTTTCAACAAGAAAACAATATAATTTACAATCCACTATATAAATCCATGGTATCACATTTTATCTATCAATAATCATATTTTGTCATCTAACAACCTTTGCATTTATGTTATTGGTCTTTCAAATAGTATTTATTATCACATTTTCAAAATCCACGTTGTTGCTACCTGAATGTTGTGAACCTCAAATTTAGATGATATATTATTGTAATTAACCTAATGATAATTTAATAATATATATTTCAAATTCATGTGACCACATTGAAATCAAAGCCAACAATATAGTTTTAAGATATTAGCTTTATGTTCCTTGCTGATCTTAACTAGGTTTACATCGTATCCAACAAATTATTCGGACATGTATTACAGTTAAATGAATTGGCAGCCTTCGAAGCTTAGCTAGTGACCTGGAAATTATAAAACGGTGGAAATCGACGTTGTCGAGTAATCAATGGTGGAACTTGAGGTGGTTGAGGCTTTGGCATGCACAACAAGCTCATCTTATGCAAGCAATTGAGGAGATGTCTTCTGACCGACCTACCACGCAGGCAGTCATTCTTGCCCATGTTCCCCTAAACCACAAGTCTCGCTGGTTTCCTCGGTCAGCGCTTCATAAACCCCATCATCAACGGGGCCTGTCTTGGTTGAACCGGCGTCGCTGCTAAGAAACAGGTATTAGTGTTGATCAAGACCATACTTGGGTGAGAGTGATGAACCAGAGATACTTTTCGGGTGGATCAGAGAAAGGGCGTACTACACCGAGTAGATGACCAGCCCAACGGCTTCGACTCCGAATGCGAGATAGTAAAGCCAGTCAACCTGCAGTTTATGGCGGATGAAATGGACCATTAGTAGCAGGGAGAGGAGCTATGGATCAAGAAGCATGGCCTCGGAGGGGAGGAGATTCAGACCTTCTGATGGTAGTAGAGTATGCGGATGATTATCGCCCACATGTCCGAGGTGAGAAGGGATAGACTGAACAAGGTCACGCCGCTCAACTGCGACCAAGCTTTTGAGCCCTCGACAAGGACGATTTACAGTCGGAAAATGTCCAAAGGGAACAACGCTATCTGTAGATCACATGACCTTGATAACAAACATCATCACTCTGTAGAACAGAACTGACGAAATAGCAAACACAGCGAACAGCGCTATCTGGAGAAGAAAGAGTATCGGTCGGATGGTTTCAATGCGATCCAATTAAAAGCTTCCTTTGACTAGTTTTGCAGAAATTTTAGAGCATTCCTTCCGTCCTGAACAAATCGAAACAGATGGACCTATTCCGCTCCTTCACGGCATTCCTGGGTAGGAAACAAAGAGGAAGGATAGAAGAGATTCGTCAGCTATTTACCATAGTTGCAGACCACTTGACCGCCTCTAGATCCTTCCTCTCGAACACAGATCTGCGAGAGGGTCATGGAATATAGCACAGTCGATTGCCCGCCGCAGCACTGTGTTGATGAATACAGTTCCCGATCACAGTTTTAGCGGAATTATGTCTCTTGGCCCGATGATTTAATAGCTCAAGTATAGAGATCGAGCATGCCGTGGGAAGGACAGAGGAACCGGGCAGCTTGAGCATGCCTCTTCGGTGTTCGCTCAGAAAATTCAAAAGGATACATCTCGCCAACGCTGACGAGCGTGCCGAACAGACCGAGCATCGCCAGGACTTCCACCCGGTCTTTTTTCTTCACACAAAATTCCTGCATTTGTTTTTGGCAAAGAAGAGGGGAGCACGATTGGGAGTCAGTAACTAACTACCCACGCCTCGGTCAATCAGTCCTTGCCTAAACATCAGCAATATTTTTAGGAGGAAGAAAGATCGGAATAATGTTAAGTATGATATCTGTTGAAGTCCGAGTAACAGTCTTGATATCGAGAAAGAACAGAAGAAACGGAACCCAGACAAGGAAAGTCGTCTCTTTGACCTCTCCAACATTGCTGAATGCGTAAAAAAACGTCCCCGCGATGACCAGCATGTCGCCCAAGAGGGGTTTCTTCCCACCTGAGACAGACAAACAGACAGACACAGGGTCAACGACGAAGATTGTGCATGTCAAAAGAGAAAAAAAAAGCTGTTGTGACCCATGACAGGGAAGGAAGTCTGGGAGCCCCCGCGACGCTTCTGGACGCGGGTTGTGATTCTATTACAAGCATAAAATTCACTGCCCTGTCCATCATCCGAGCCACTTCGATCAAATAATCCATGTTTGATCCTTCTTCCCAAATAAAACCAAAAAAAAAAAGATGAAGAAGAGAAAAGAGAAGAGCTCACTCACCACCAGTGGAGTCCCACGCATCCGAGAGAAGCACCAGTCCCAGGCCCGCTACGCAGGTGGCCGCCCCCAGAAACTGAGCAATGGAGTATCGCGTTCCCAGAGCAAACCAGGTGAGGATGATGATCCATGGTATGGTCCAGTAATCCAGGAGCGTCGCACTGGTAATCGAAGTGTACTGGTAGGCCTTCACACCTACGCGTCAGGGAGAGTGAGAGACTGCGCGATAAATAAGCAAGCGGATGAAAACTCATCGAAGCAGTGGGAATCGAGAAGGACTGCAATCCCCCGTCGATTGGGAAGACTTTTCAAAAAATGGGGTTGGTCTCGCAGCGGTTGATGCCACCGATAGTTCAAATGGATCATCTGATTGTTGTATGGTCCGCAATCGGAGCCCTCCCTCAGTTTCCCGCCAAAGGCGAGAGACCAGATCGGAAGTAGATAGCCAAGAGGACCGAGCTTTCTCGTTTATGGGGCAAAAATTGCTGCTCTGAGAAAGAGCAGGACTCGCAGGGTGTGTTGTGCGCCGTCGACAGCACAAAGGAGAAGAAGTTTCTTGATGGGTAGAGAATCACCGAGGTAGTTCCCTTGGACGTCGACGATCGCCAAGGCCAGGTACCAGTACCAAGGAACCTGCGAAAAAAGTTCCGAGCGGTGAGAGAGCTGTCAAATGCCAAATCCGATGCGGCCTCGCGCGTCCGATCTCGATCCGTAGATCACACACAGTCATCGATCTCGTCGTTTGAACGGATATATGTACATTCGTAACGAACGATCTATACCCGCGACGGAATGAAAAACTCTCTCTGGAAAAGGGGTAGAATCCGGTGTCGGTCATACCAGTAGCTTTTGGCGACGGAACAAGAAGACGGCGCCGTACACCAGAGTTAAGGAGACGTAGGTGAAGAAGGACTGGGTGAGCGGCGTGTCAACGCCTGCGAGAAGGAGATCAAATCTCAGACTTGATTCTCAGAAGAAGAAGAAGAAGAAGAAGAAGCGGGAGGGTGGAGGCTCATCGCGTTTGGCGATTAGGGAGGAAGTGAAGCTCGTGACCGCCATGAGAAGGGAAAGGAGCTGCCCCACGAAGAGTACGAGCGCGGTTCTCCATACCTCCTTCCTGGCATCGGCCATCGACAAGATGGGGAGGGAGGAAAGGCGAAGGAGGCTGTAGAAGCCGTTGGGGACGGAGAGAGAAAGTGACGGAGTGCGTTCTTAATATCGGTACCAACGGCCGCATCTTATTAGCGCCGCCGAAGCCGTCGTCTTTCGCCTCTCTGACGCCTCCGGCGGGTAGGTGGTTAGTTGGGGGTGAGGAGACACACCTGATTCGCGTGTTGGATCTTGTGTGGGGAGGTGTAAGCCACCTGCTGGGGCTTAAGGAACTCTCTCATCATTACTTGATGATGAGGAAGCCCTTCATTATTACCTAATGATGAGGATTGCCCTCCCCCTACGACGGCTGGGATCTCGCGCGTCTCCGATGGCCAGGAGCTTAGTGGGCCCGGCCCGTTTAAACAGCTGGACGACGTTCTTCCTCTTCATCTTTAGGAGGAGGTGTGGTCCGTCCCATTTTACGGTGGTCCGCCGCCCCACCTGCTGCTCGCGAGAAGATGTAGTGCACGAGACTACCAGAGCCCAACAGGTGAAATAGCAATAGATGTAAAGATTGTGTAAATCCAACTCTAATCATGAACTTCAGTTTTCGAAAAATTCTGGACAATCTGCCCGGCTGTTTGACGGGTAGTTCGGTGTTGCAACGAAAATTGACGTCTCCGGGAATATCACAGTAATCAAGAATGAAGGCAGCATACTGGGTTAACTCTATCGTCATTGAAACATGCCGCAACAATGCCACGTGAAACGTCAGCTGAGCCCCAAGCTCATCCGAGGCATCCTCCCCGGAATTTCCTCCCCCGTCCTGCCGTGGCGACCGAGATATGATGATAGGGCCCCTAACTCTAGGGAAGCATTTCCGCAAGTATGAGTGATGAGGGACAACCCGCTGAGTTGGGCTCAAGGCGGTGGCGGCACGGGCGGCAATGGTGGCACGGGCGGCGATGGTGGCAGCGATGGGTGATGGGTGGCTGGCAGACGGCGGCGAAACAGATGTGCAGTGGCAATGGATGGGCGACGGCGGTGCTGGCGACGGGGAACGGCATAACGGCGGCGGCGGAAGGAGAAGGTGATGACGGAGGCGGCTGGAAGGTGGGACAACGGCGCCGGAACATTGTATTCAGTTTGGTGGCTGCATATACCTATTGCGGATGGTGAACTTGTTCAAAGCTCTGTAGTCCACACACAACTTGAGGCTTCCATCCTTCTTCTTCTTGAATAACACTAGTGCACAGAATGGTGACTTAGACGGTTGTTCCTTCTTCTGATAAGCCTTGAATCTGTGTGTGCAATTCTGTAAGGTGATGTGGTGGCATCTTGTATGGTGCCTGCGTTGGGGGGTTGGCCCCTAGGACCAGTTCTATGGCATGGTCTACACCTCTTCTTGGAGGTAGTTTGGCCGGTAGCTTTTCTGGCAGCCTCAATGGCTAAGATGAAATGTGGTTTTCTGCCCCTTTGGATTGCTACTCTTTTAAGAAAAACTCCTATAGTCACTTTTGTCAGAAAGTACATGTCCAATAATGTACCGAATGAGATAAAAGACATCACAATGTAATCTAGGTGACCCTCTCACCTTCTCACCTTTGTGCATACTCTCTTTGTGACTCCCACAAATGGTCACGTAGAGGAAGCTGCAGCCTTGAATCTTGCCTTGGTGGGTTACTTTGAGGTCGATTCTCTAAACTTCTCCTAGAGAAATGAAGTTACTTGTTGCACCACTATCCACCATTTCTACGATTATTTTTTCATCAACTTGGGCCTTGACATACACTAATCTCTTTCTTGATTACCCTTGTGTCGATTGTAAACAGTTAATGATTTCAAAAGAGTTGATACCTTCCTTAACTTTCTCCTCATCGTTGTTCAGTTGAATGATGTTCAACTATGGCCTCTTGTTGAAGCTTGGGTAGTCACACTTCTTATATAGTCCCCCACAAATGAAACAGCTCGTTCCGTACAATTTCTCATTGTCCTTGGACGAAATTGAGTTAGGTAATGTGTGAGTCCTCCTCTCCATCCCTATCGCTCATTTTTGTGACCATATTGCCCCTCACAGCCCTTTCGTGTAGCTTTTGAGGTGGGTTAACTATGTTGGTAGTCCTCGAGGCTCTCGATGATCCTACACGTTTCCTCCAAGGTGGCGGCATGGTACTTAAGACATTATCTCCTTACTCACGGTTATAGCTCGACTAGCAAAAATTATATTATGAGTTCTTCGAGGCTCATTGGGATGTTGAGCATCGATGTCAAGAATCTTTGCACATACTCATGTGGAGTCACTTTGTTTCAGTGTTGTCAACTCAAACACCACTTTAAACAGCCAAATCAAGGGTTTGAAATATCACATGAGGGAGGTTTTGAAGTCCTCCTATGTCTTTTGCATGTCCTCTCCCTTCGTCCTCCACTATATGGCTACTGAGTCTTCGAAGAATCGTGTGGTGATCCCAAGACATTCAACATCGGTGTAGTCATGGTCCCTGAGGTAGTTGCCTACCTCTCACAAGAAGCCATCCACCTTGGTCGTATACCTCTAGCCCAAGAACGACCCAAGGGAAGGCCAATTCATTCCCGTCCCCCCATCTAGTGGTTAATCCCCCATTGGTGGAGTCGCTCGCTGAAGGTTATGAAGTTTTTCTCTATTGCGGGAGGCTCTTCCCCACTAATATTGCTCGTAGATTCTCTTTGAAACTCCTCCACCTTATTTGTTGATTAGATGTGCTCTTTCAGTTTCTTTTGCCTCTTGTTTGAGCACTCTTCTCATTGGGCTTTCATTTCATGAAGCTTGAACATGTTTCATTCGAGCGTCCTTTCGACCGCCTAGAAGGACTCTCGTGTGGACTGTAGTTCCTACTCCAATCATGCAATACGTAGCCCTTCTCTCCTTTCTCTTATGGCTCTAATACCACTGTTACACGTTGGGTGAAATGTGGCACTAGCTAGCTAAGATATGCTCTCCAATTAGTCATCTAAATATTCAATAAAGCTCACAAATGGTCTCCCTCCCATCTGCTCCCCCCTTCCTCGGTTATGAAGGGGGAGAGAAATGGACTAACCGTTATAGGGGGTTTGGAGTAGCCGTTACGCCTGAGTTTTAGTTAGTCGTTGAGGCGTAATGGTCGTCTCGCTTGCTAGCTGTTGGGGTGCCTCGTGTGCCCTGCTGACCGTTCCGCTTGCTCGGGCGTCATCCCACCCGTCGGCATCCATTGTGTCCCTTGGGACTACGTTCCCGCCGTTGCACAGGTGTATTAGTCTTCCTGCCTCCCGTAGGGGTTCCGTGTGTATGGGGACCCATTTTGTCTTGGGTCCTGTGATGCCTTGCCACTATGCCGCACAAGTTCGTCATGCCACGTGCACCGCCGTGCCACATGCACCCATTGTGCCATGTGCGCCCATTGTGCCTGCTCTGCCAAACACCCCCCCCCATGCTTGCTGTGTCGAGTGTGCCCACCGTGCCGTGCGTACCCGCCATGCCGCGTACGTCCACTGTGCCACACGTGAGCCTGCCCTATCACGGGTGCATGTTTCCCCTTGCGGGTCTACTATGTTGTTGCTTCCTCCGTGACACCATGTACTTGAAGTGCTTCCCTCGATGGTGGATCAGCAGCACTTTGGGACACGGATGAAGAAATTCATGAAGGAGAAGACAGACACAGGTTCACACCTACTTTATACTCGTAGCTGAGCAAGTGTTCTAGGATCGTGCGATAAAAAAAAACATATGAACTAATATCTATTTCAATTATTTTTTATAATATCAATATATGATCATTGTCTATGTTATAGAATTCTTTGTATAAATAGTGAAGATGTAGAAACTGAAGTATGAATCATTTTTAATACTATAGGTACCTTTGAACTAACATTTACTCATGTAATAATGGATATAATATGAATTTGAGTTATTCTCATTAAAAATCACAAACTTCAAGTTTAAAAAAATATGTGCAAAGTTAGGTTGCATTTTTTGCATATGTAGTCCACACACATGTTTGAGGTTTCCACTATGTCTTGGCAGGACATAGGTAAGACAGTATGTCTCAGCCAAGCAAGACAACAAGATAGAACTCTTACATTCAACACAGTTGGCGTACAACCTTCAATGAAGTAGTGTCACGGGTTACTCCCCCTTCAAGCTAGCCACAAGACGCCAACTATTGATACCCCCGAGAGGTGTTATGTAGTCACTAGACTAGTAGTGGAACACATGGACATGTTGGAGACAAAAAATGACAATCTCCAATAAGCAATGAATAAAATGAAAAAGTAGGTAGACAAATATCAACGAAAAGTTGAGTTTCGGTAAGGTGACAAGGTGCTACTTCGAATGAACCCCAAAATTCACTGATGTATGAGAGACACTGTCAAGAGCTGAAGCTTACTTCGACGGTTTGAAGACCCCTTCACAATCTTGGAGTGAATCGGCTCAATGACATATAGAGTATAGTTGCCCTCGAGGTTGCCCATTCACCCAGTCTTTCATGTATTATTATTGAAGAGATACAAGGCCGATCAAAAGAACCTAGAAAGGAACAAAGTCATATCACAACCTCCATTAGTCAGAACAACCTTCTCAAGGAAAATCGACGATATCCTAACTCACAAGTTCATTGACGGAGGTGGCCACCATAACGTGCACAAGCACTTAGACATCTTCATATGATGGGAAGGAGACCCACGTGAAGCAGCAACGTGACACCACGAGAAGGACCTATGGTAATTCGAGGAACAACTTGTCAAGTACCTTGCAACTCACTTGATGAGGATGTCAGATTCTTCAAGGTGGGGAGAATGTTATGGAGGAAGTAGCAACATAGCAGACCCGCAAGGGGCCACAAGCACCCGCGATAGGGCAGGCTCACGGGGTAGGACAAGCACATGGGGCACAGCAGGCACGCGCGGCACGGTGGACGTGCTCGGCACGACTGGTGTGCTCTACAAAGCAGGCACGACAAACACATATGGCACGGCGGGCACACATGGCATGACGGACTTGTGAGGCATGGTGGCAATGTATCACAGGACCTAAGACAAAATGAGTCTTCAGACACACAAAACACCGCAGGAGGCGAGAAGACTAATACACCCACGCAATAACGGGAATGTAGTCTCGGGGGACGCAGTGAACGCCGACGGGCGAGATGACACCGGAGTAGGTAGAACGGTCGGCAGGGCACTCGAGGCGCCCCCAATGGCTAGCAAGCGAATCTGCTTTCCTCCCCTTTCATAATCAAGGAAAGGGGGAGAACATACAGGGGGAAGACCCTTTGTGAGCTTTATTGAATATTCAGAGGACTAACACAGACCTCAGTGGCGTAGTCCCAGGTGTTTGTTCCACTTGTTCTTTTCTCATATCCTCTCAAGTAGACCTCCCCCAGTCCAGAGATCAGGTGGGATGTTAGGTTTGAGGCTATCGTATTGTCGTCCCAACTTTTGTGTGTGTTTCTTCTAGGTGGATAGGGGTTTCGACGTGGCTAACCCCGAGTGATGGGCGGGTTTCCCCAGTTGTACTGTGATTTCATGCCGCCTTATGTTGATTTCGATGTGTGGGCCGGTTATTCGTCTCATATTCCCTCACTCTCTTGGATTAGTTAACAGCAAAAATGTGAGTTTCTTGGGGCCGAGGTATGATCGAGTACGTCGGCATGCCCGACAGACTATCTAGACGGGTATTACAGTTGGATGAACTGGCAGCCTCCGAAGCTTAGCCAGTAGTAGTACCTCAAAAGTATAAAATGGTGGAAATCTGCATTGCTGGTGAGGAATGAATGAACCGGCGGCACTGACATGCGCACAGCGAGCTCATCTTAAGCAAGCAGATGAGGAGACACCTCCTGACCTATCTAAGGCGCAGGCGGGCATTCTTGCCCACGTTCCCCAGAACCTAAAGTTTCGCTGGTATCTTCGGTCAGTGCTTCATAGCCCGCGTCATCCACGAGGTCTGTCTTGGTTGAACTGGCGTCGCTGCTCAGAAGCAAGTAGTCATATTAGTGTTGAGCAAAACTGTACTTGGGCGAGAGTGACGAACCAGAGATTTTTCGGGGTGATCAGAGAAAGGACGTACTACACCGAGTAGGTGACCAGCCCAATGGCTTCGACTCCGAATGCGAGATAGTAAAGCCAGTCCACCTGCAGTTTACGGCGACAAAATGAGCCATTAGCAACAGGGAAGGGAGCTATCGATCAAGGAGCACGGTCTCGGAGGGGGGAGGAGGAGATTCAGACCTTCTGACGGTAGTAGAATACGCGGATGATTATCGCCCACATGTCGGAGGTGAGAAGGGAGAGATTGAACAAGGTCGCGCCGCCCAACTGCGACCAAGCTTGTGAGCCTTTGTCAACGACGGTTTCCAGTCGGAAAATGTGCCGAGGGATGAGGAAGCGGAGGCTGACCTTGAGAACAAAAGGGACCACGCTGTAGAAAAGAGCTGACGCAATAGCAAACCCGGCGAACAGCGCTACCTGAAGAACAAAGAGTCTCGGTCGGATGGTTTCCACGCGATTCAATTAAAAACCTCCGTCGGCTCGTTTTGCTGAAATTTTAGAGCATTCCTTCCGTCCTGAACAAATCGAAACAGATGGACCTGTTCCGCTCCTTCACGGCATTCCTGGGTAGGAAACAAAGAGGAAGGATAGAAGAGATTCGTCAGCTATTTACCATAGTTGCAGACCACTTGACCGCCTCTAGATCCTTCCTCTCGAACACAGATCTGCGAGAGGGTCATGGAATATAGCACAGTCGATTGCCCGCCGCAGCACTGTGTTGATGAATACAGTTCCCGATCACAGTTTTAGCGGAATTATGTCTCTTGGCCCGATGATTTAATAGCTCAAGTATAGAGATCGAGCATGCCGTGGGAAGGACAGAGGAACCGGGCAGCTTGAGCATGCCTCTTCGGTGTTCGCTCAGAAAATTCAAAAGGATACATCTCGCCAACGCTGACGAGCGTGCCGAACAGACCGAGCATCGCCAGGACTTCCACCCGGTCTTTTTTCTTCACACAAAATTCCTGCATTTGTTTTTGGCAAAGAAGAGGGGAGCACGATTGGGAGTCAGTAACTAACTACCCACGCCTCGGTCAATCAGTCCTTGCCTAAACATCAGCAATATTTTTAGGAGGAAGAAAGATCGGAATAATGTTAAGTATGATATCTGTTGAAGTCCGAGTAACAGTCTTGATATCGAGAAAGAACAGAAGAAACGGAACCCAGACAAGGAAAGTCGTCTCTTTGACCTCTCCAACATTGCTGAATGCGTAAAAAAACGTCCCCGCGATGACCAGCATGTCGCCCAAGAGGGGTTTCTTCCCACCTGAGACAGACAAACAGACAGACACAGGGTCAACGACGAAGATTGTGCATGTCAAAAGAGAAAAAAAAAGCTGTTGTGACCCATGACAGGGAAGGAAGTCTGGGAGCCCCCGCGACGCTTCTGGACGCGGGTTGTGATTCTATTACAAGCATAAAATTCACTGCCCTGTCCATCATCCGAGCCACTTCGATCAAATAATCCATGTTTGATCCTTCTTCCCAAATAAAACCAAAAAAAAAAAGATGAAGAAGAGAAAAGAGAAGAGCTCACTCACCACCAGTGGAGTCCCACGCATCCGAGAGAAGCACCAGTCCCAGGCCCGCTACGCAGGTGGCCGCCCCCAGAAACTGAGCAATGGAGTATCGCGTTCCCAGAGCAAACCAGGTGAGGATGATGACCCATGGTATGGTCCAGCAATCCAAGAGCGTCGCACTGGTAATCGAAGTGTACTGGTAGGCCTTCACGACTGTGCGTCAGGGAGAGAGAAAGAGGGAGAGAAGAGTGAGAGAGGCAGTGTTTATATTCGCCATTCGCAGAACAAAGACGCCGCCCGCATAAAAACAGAGGACAATTCGTGAAAGACTGCGCGATAAATAAGGCAGCGGACGAAAACTCATCGAAGAAGTGGGAAACGAGAAGGACTGCAATCCCCCGTCGAGTGGGAGGACTTTTCAAAAGATGGGATCGGTCTCACAGAGGCTGATGCCAACGATAGTTCACATGGATTATCTGATTGTCGTGTCTGGTCTGCAATCGGAGTCCGAAGAACTTTGAGCTGTTAAAGCTCTCCCTCAGTTGCCCGCCAAAGGCGAGAGATCAGATTGATGGGGTAGCCAAGAGGACCGAGCTTTCTCGTTTATGGGGTAGAAATTGCTGCTCTAATGGAGAGGAGGACTCGCAGGGTGTGTTACGCGCCGTCGACAGCACAAAGGAGAAGAAGTTTCTTGATGGGTAGAGAATCACCGAGGTAGTTCCCTTGGACGTCGACGATCGCCAAGGCCAGGTACCAGTACCAAGGAACCTGCGAAAAAAGTTCCGAGCAGTGAGAGAGCTGTCAAATGCCAAATCCGATGCGGCCTCGCGCGTCCGATCTTGATCCGTAGATCACACACAGCCATCGATCTCGTCGTTTGAACGGATATATGTACATTCGTAACGAACGATCTATACCCGCGACGGAATGAAAAACTCTCTCTGGAAAAGGGGTAGAATCCGGTGTCGGTCATACCAGGAGCTTTTGGCGACGGAACAAGAAGACGGCGCCGTACACCAGAGTTAAGGAGACGTAGGTGAAAAAGGACTGGGTGAGCGGCGTGTCAACGCCTGCGTGGAGGAGATCAAATCTCAGATTTCAATCTCAGAAGATGTAGAAGAAGAAGAAGAGAAAGAAGGGGGGAGGAGACTCACCGCGTATGGCGATTAGGGAGGACGTGAAGCTCACCACCGCCAGGAGAAGGGAAACGAGCTGCCCCAGGAAGAGTACGAGCGCAGTCCTCCATACCTCCTTCCTGGCGACGGCCATCGACGAGATGGGGAGGGAGGAAAGGCGAGGGAGGCCGCAGAAGCCGTTGGAGATGGAGAGAGAGTGACGGACTGCGTTTTTAATATCGGTACCAACGGCCGCATCTTATTCGCCGCCGAAGCCGTCGTCTTTAGCCGCTCTGACGCGCCTCCGGCGAGTTGGTAGTTGGTTGGGTTGGGGGTGGAGAGCCGCACCTGATTCGGGGGTTACGTCTGCCCGCTGTGGTAGCTGCGAGCTACCGTGCCGGGCCCCACGAGAAGCCCCTTCATCACTACTTCACAGACCCCCCTTCCCCCGCATCGACGGCTGGGATCTCGCGCGTCTTCGATCGCCATGAGATTAATGGGCCCAACCAGTTTAAACGACTGGACGACCTTCTTCCTGTTCTTCATTACGGTGAGCTTGTGGCCCGGTCCATTTGACAGTGGTCCACCGGCCCACCTGCTGCTGGCACCACCGCCCACGAAGACCATGGAAAATCGAACGTTGACTTTGAGCATCGAGAAGGATAAACATGTAAGGCTGATATCATATTTTTCCCCTTTTGTAAAAATAGCCTTTTTTAAGCCGGGCACGTGACTCTCGGCTGTTGGGTTCCCCGCTCGAGGGCGGAAGCTTCGCGCCGCCAAATAAAAAGCCGGCTTTCCCACTTTTTTTCTTAGAATAAGGAGCACGAAAATTGGGGGATATTTTTTCCCTGCTACAGCGGAGAGCCGTAATTAATCTATTTATCCCATAATTATAATATTAGTATGAGAAGACAGGTGGGTTATCAGCGGCGGCGTCAACGGGCCGGGCCGTCCAAATCCGGGCCAAGCCATGTGGATAAGGCACAGGTAGGGGGCCTATCTACGGCAGGGGAGGAGGGACCACCCAAGGCGTTGGGCCCGGCTGAAGCTTATCGAGTAAGCGCATCCAGCGGTGCCCCCCGGATTCGGGCCTTCTCGCGCCGTCGAAGGCTCCCTCTCCCCCACCCGGTCGTGGCTGCTCGTGACGAAGCGGTCCGAGTCGGTGACTCGTCTCGGCGGGGTGGTCCCACGATCTCCATCATCCACACTCTCTGCGTCCGGCCGACACCGCTGCCTGTCGCCCGAGGCCGCGGACCGGCACGTGCCACGCCCGCGTGCGGATCCGACGGGCGTCGTGTCCAAGTCATCCCCTTGGCCCAGACCGGCGTCTTCTAGAGCCCCGCCTAGCTTACGTGTCGAGCTCTGGA
This sequence comes from Spirodela intermedia, assembly GCA_902729315.2. NCBI lineage: Eukaryota > Viridiplantae > Streptophyta > Magnoliopsida > Alismatales > Araceae > Spirodela > Spirodela intermedia. The sequence continues at coordinate 95,680 of LR746274.1, forward strand.
CCGCCGAGAGAGTCCCGCCCTCCGTCAACACGGGGGGCGGCCGGCCAAGTCACTCTCGCCCGTTGGGGTCGCCGGAGATAGCCCGGCCGCGCGTGAACGCTGCGGTGGGGGTGGCACCGCCACGTCACCAGGCCTCGGTGCATATTTTTTTTTCTGAAGAGATAGAAAGAGAGCGGACTTGGGGGGAAGGGGGGTAATCTCAATGGGGTCCACGATAAGCCCGACTGCGGCTCTCGAAAAACCGCCTCCGGGGCGGCCGATTCCACGTCTTCACGCCTTCCAGAATAGTAAATACATAAATAAATTAATAAAATTAAATAATGGCGTCCGCCTTTATATATGCGCCGACCCTTGCCCGTGTCAGCCTTGTCGCAGTTCCCAGTTTTCCAGGCTGTAAAAACCAGACCTTTTTAGGTCCAATCCTCCAGACCAGCCGCCCACTGCCGGCTCCCCCTTCCCTCTCCGATCTCGCTGCCCTCTCCTCCTCGTCCTCCTCGTGGCCCGGCCGATCTCCAGCGCAACCACGCCCGGCGGGGCTCGCTCCTCTCGCCTGGTAAGTCACTCGTCCTTCGGATCCAAGCCGCCCTTCGCCGCCCTCTCTCCTCTCTCCTCTTCCTATCGGAGTCGGATCGCTCAGATGGACGCTTCTCGCCTCGCTCCTTCCCGGTGACGGCCCGGCTACCCCCCGTGGGTGGGGGGTAGCATGTGGTTTCTGGTTTCCGATCGCTCTTCTCGTGATTTCTTCCTCTCTCTCTGATCGCGTCGGATTGTATTTTTTGGGTTTTTCCGGCCCCATCTTCGTCGTCCTCTGATTTTATTCACCGTGCGGCTATTTTTCTCGTTTTCCTTCGCCGTGTGTCCCTGTGACTTGGACGTCTAGGGGTCCTGTCTGTGTTCGGGGACGCTTTGACGTGTTCTTCGCGGTGATTCCAGGTCCTTCCCGGAAGATGCCCTCTGAGCTTATCTTCTTCGGCCCCATCCTCCCTCTCCTATGACGTGTTCTTCTTCTTCTTCGATCCTTCGATCCTTCGGCGGCCGACACCGTCTTATCCCCCCTTTTGATTCTCCCTAATTTGTGCAGCTCTGTCGAGGACCGACTCTTGCGAAGCTCTCCCGAGAAGGAGAAATGGCGGAAGAACATCGGTGCGAGGCTCAGGCAGAGGCCCCACGCCTCTGCGCCAACAACTGCGGCTTCTTCGGCAGCCCCGCGACCCTCGGCCTCTGCTCCAAGTGCTACCGGGACCATCGACTCAAGGAGGAGCAGGAGGCCTCCGCCAAGAAGGCCGTCGAGAAGTCCCTCTCCGCCGTCGCCGCCTCCTCCTCCTCCCCGCCGGTGGTCGCTCCTCCGTCTCCCATCGTCTCCATCTCCGTCGAGGCCGTGCCTCCGCTCTCTCTGAACCAGGAGGAGGCTCCCAGCTCACAGCTGGTCCTAGAGACCCCGTCCGCCGCAGCGCCGCCACCGGCGGTGCAGTCGGGTCGATGCACGGCGTGCCGGAAGAGGGTTGGGCTGACGGGTTTCAGGTGTCGATGCGGGGAGATGTTCTGCGGGTCTCACCGGTACCCTGAGCAGCACTGCTGCACGTTCGACTTCAAGTCAGCCGGCCGAGAGGCCATCGCCCGGGCTAATCCCGTCGTGAAGGCAGATAAGCTCGACAAAATATAAAGCCCCTCCCCTCCTCCATCCATCGGCCCGTCCGAGATGTCATGCCCTGTCCCTTGAAGAGTTCGCTGCTGCTGCGTCTCGTCGGTCGGAGAAGCTCCATTAGAGACCACCCCCCGCCCGCCGCCGCCGACCGGAGCATGCCGCCTTCGTCCCCGAATTTGTTCTCATGGATGCTTTCTGATCTCTGTGGAAGAAGAAGACCCCCTCCCCCGTGCTTTCCATTATCGGGGTCTGTTGTAGCCGGGTGCGACTGCATAGACGGATAATAGCCTATGCCACTTGCTTGCTTTTCCTCCCCCCCCCGGTTTTGCTCCGCCGCTTTGGCTCTGCTACGCACCCCCACCCGCATCTCCCGGGTCGCTGACGCGACGAACGGCGCTTCCCTCACGGCAACGGAGACGACGACGAGGAACAGGCTCCCGGGTTTCGGAGAATTAATTAATGCGTGACGTGCTTCGTGGAAACGCGCGGCGAGAGTCGGTCATCCATTCCAGCGAACTGTAGAGAGAGAGGGAGAGCTTGGACTCTGAAGAAGCTCATCCATCCACGACTCGGCGACGCTTCTCATCCACCAGAAACCCAATGGCCGTATTTTACGGAGTCACTATAATTACAGGCAAAAAATCATGGCACTGTTCAAGCACCGCACCGCCTCTAAACAGAAAGAGGAGGGCGGCCCAGAGAGTCAGAGAAAAAGCGCGTTTTATTTCCTTCGAAGGGCAGCGAGAGTCAGCCTCCCACGGGTAAGGACGCGCACTCAGCAGCCTCTTACTGCTCCATCTGCTTCTCCTCCTCGCCGTCAAGCTCCTGCTCTACTCCTCTAATCTGCCATCGAGCCGCGAGCAGAGGAGGCGACGAAGATTTGTTAAACACGTCAGAAAAATCGACGAGCTGACAACCATGAATCCTCAGCGAACGTACCTCAGGAATGTAGTGCATGAGCATGTTCTCGATGCCCGACTTGAGGGTCACGGAGGAGCTCGGGCAGCCGCTGCAAGCTCCCTGCATCCTCAGCTTCACTATCCCGGTCTCCCTGGAAGAGCGAAGCCAGAGGAAAACAGAACAGGGGTCAATAGCGTCCGCAGGCGAGGTCAGAACCATCATCCTGCATCCATATTAGGAGAGAAAAACCTACGGGTCGTATCCGCGGTATTCGATGTCCCCGCCGTCGTCCTGCACCGAGGGGCGGATACGCGTCTCCAGCAGCTCCTTGATCATCGCCACGACCTCTGAGTCGTCCTGGACGAGGACCAAGCAAGAAAGTCGAACACGGGCAATGCATAGAAAATCATGACCGCATGGTGACGAATGCCATGAAAGGAGACCTCGTGGATCGCGGTGTCCATGGATGCTGCGGCACTGGAGTCGAGGAAGAGCGGCTGCCCGGATGAATAGAAGTCCATGATCGCCGCAAAGATCTCGGGTTTGAGGAGATCCCACGAAGTGTCCTCGGATTTTGTCACCGTGACGAAATCCGATCCGAAGAACACCCTCGTTATCCCTGAAAATCACCCACCACTCACAAAATCACACATTCCTTCCTCTAAACAGGCACGAAAATGATGACTCAGGAAGACCCATCTCTGCGGGAAGGGAAGACTGGTTCTGAATGAGTCTGGAGTATCGACCCCAGAAAGGAAAGGAAGTAGATTCGTACCGTCAATACCGTACAGCGCCTTGGCAAGGGGGGAAGTCATCGCTGAGCGGGCGTTGGGGAAGTCTGCACTTCCGACTTCCATGACCGGCTTCCCGGGATGAAACATGAGAGATGATGGATTGGGCGTAGACTGCGTCTGAATGAACATGCTCCTCCTCTGTCCTGAGAAGACGAGCATCAGAAACTTTTAAAAATAAAATAAAATAAAATAATGGAAGTCTAGCAAGTGTGTGTCTCGAATACGCCGCAATTCAGAAGAATATCAAGGCAAACCCGAAAAAGAAAAAAAGGCTGTGAAGAAATCAATTCCAGCAATGATTCACACTGAAGATCAGATATTTGATAAAATCTACAAAAGAAAAAAAAAGGTGAATGCAACCCTGAGATGGCATGGCTCGAAATGCTGACAGAAAAAATACTCTAACTTCCTGTCCGCCATCATCGGTGGTCAGAATTGGCATCCAATTCATTCACAGTGTTTATGATTTTCAAGCGTTGAAGTCTGCACTCCAACGCTTGGACCTCCCCCATGCATTACAGATATGGCCATCATTCTTCCCTAGTTCGTCCAAGATTATATTCCACGAGGTGGTGCTTTATAGAGGTTGACTTCAATGGTGAAACTCGGGGTGGAAAATCTCATTCGAGATAATTCTGAGCTTTAGCTGATGAATCAGCACCTTCATTTCCGTAGAAAATTCTGTAACCTGCCACCCGGCAATCTCCCCCTTCCGCATAGATTTCAATATTCGGACGGATGAAACGAACTTTTTTTCCACTCGGAGATAATTCAGCTTTGTGAAGTTCTGTGATTTAAAGCCATTCGAAAATACGAGCCTCGAAGTGATGAAATGCGACGAACAATAGCTTAAAGCGCACGCTGGAGCAGATATAGAGCATATCTTATTCGAAAGGAGACCATGATCCAGTTTGAATCTCACAAAAAACACGGTGCATTTGAGCATCTCAAATGGCGCAGAGTCCGGGAGTCGCGCGATAAGAAACCGTGCAAGATCTCGAGCAGTGCTTCGAACAGAAAGTTTCGAGCGACGGAGAGGGGGTGGGAACGTAGTTCAATAGAAATTCAACAAGTTCTTTTGCCCCCTTTTCCACCCATCAAAACGTCGATTTATTGGGTGTAAGAGAGAAACAGATCGGAGAGGGCGGACCCACCAACCTTCGAGGCCGCTCCACAGACTTGTCGAACAAGACGGCACCACCCTGGCCAGAAATCGATGCTGCGTCGCAGTCGGCGGCAGGAACGGGAAGGAGGAGAAGAAATGGCGGCGCTGGAGGTGGAGGGACGGACCCTCGCCGTCCACGGCCGCCACGCGGTTCACATGGCGAAGAAGCCCAGCCAGAAGCAGCCGCCGGTGCTGCTTCCCCACGAGGGCCCCCCTCATCATCGCCCACGCCGCAGGGTCACACAGAGGAGGAGCTCCCCCTCGCCGCCGTTGCCGGTCTATGCGTCGGCGTCGGCCCTAGAAGCCGCCCACCGAGTCGGACGGTAGGGTTCTCCTCACGGACGGTCGGGATGCAATGGCTTTCGGTGAACCCATCGAACCACGACCACTCTAGGCGGTTTGCGAAATGGGCCGGGTCGATTCCCAGGGAAAGGTTTGACTTCTGAACTCACGGGAAAATAACAACAGTTGGGTGGATATTATTCAGTATTATTTCCTCCGCCTGAAAGATCCTTCCCTTTTTTCTTACAAACGCACGCATATATGAAGGCGAGAGCGCGGGCGGGGCGAGGCTCGTCGTCGTCTATCAGAGCTCGTCGCTCCACGCAGCAGCCGCCGACGGCGGCGACGGGCCACGCGGCGGGTTGCAGGAGGAGGACCTGCTGAGGCTCTCCACCCAGACGTCGTCCCTGAGGACGGAGAAGGAGTCGTCGTTTCGGTGCCACGACCAGCGCGCGTGCGTCCCGTTGACCACCCTCAACCGCCCGTGCCCAAAGCTGGCCTCCCTGAACTCCGAGAGCGGCGCCGTCTTGTGCTGCCTCTGGAAACTTCGCAAGAGCGCGGCCCAGCGTCAAAGGCGCCACAACACGAGTGGTACAACAGTACAGTAGAAGAGGAGCCTCTGAGAGCGGCTTGCTTACTTGTCGGCAAGACCTTCTCGGTTTCCTCCGTCGCCGATGGTCACGTGCAGAGGGCCGCATGGGTCGGCAGCGTTATCGTATATCCTCTTCTGCAACAGACGGCAGTGTGAGAAAGAGAGAGAGAGAGAGAGAGAGGAGGGAGGGAGGGAGGGGTGGCCCGTACGAAGCGCTCGTAGGCATGGACGTGGCCGGCGAAGACGATGTCGACGCGAGCCCTGTAGAGGAGTTCCTCAAGGGCCTTGCGCATCTCCTCGCCTTCCCCCTGATGAGCCGAGTTGGTGTTGTACCACGGGGCGTGGAGGAGCACGACGAGCCACGGCGTCCGGGAGCGGTCGACCTTGGCGAGGTCCGCCTCGAGCCAGCGCCGCTGGTCGGAGGAGGGGCCGAATTCGGCGTAGGAGCCCAGCATGAGGACGTGCACGCTGCCGCCGGCGACGTCGAAGGAGTAGTAGAGATTCGAGGAGGAGCTGCTCTCCCCGTACGGCATGCGCCACCGGGCGTCGTAGGCCAGGAAAGGGCGGGGGCCCACGACGGGGAGGGACTCGATCTCGTGGTTGCCCTCGGTGACCATCCACGCCCTGCGGCTGGCATAAGGCTCCACGAAGCGGCCGAAGCTGTCCCAGCGGGGCTGATGCATGTCGGCGTAGGGCAGGTCGCCGGGGAGTAGCAACATGTCGTAGTCGCTCCGGTTGACCTGGGCCAGCGTCGCCGCCGTCCACTCCGTCTGCCCCAGGTCCCCTGCGGGAGAAGCAAAGGAACAAACAGGATTACTCGACGGCCCGTTCGACCCGGTTCCATCCAGTGTTTGGTTGGTTAATCACCGATGACGACGAACTCGACGGGGAGAGCAGCCGGCGGCGTCTTAAAGCTGAACTCGTCGCCGGCGCCGCCGCAACGGTAATAGTAGACGGTGGTGGGCTCCAGCGGCCCGATCCTCACGTAGTGGATCTTGCCGGAACTGTAGAAGAAGAACTTGTAGGACGTTGACTCGCCGGTGGCCGAGTGGGAGTACTTTCCCGGGGCCCTGCCGTACTCGACCAGGGAGGGGACTGTCTTGTCCTCGGTGACGTACGAGATGGCCATTCCGTCCATCCCCACCGCCGATATGTGAACCTGCAAGCATCGTCGAAGATTACTGACCCCCCTTGATCAGCCTTAAGCTCAGTGCTTGGAATTCTTGGAGAATCGATAGGCAGCGACCGAGGCCGGCCCGTGTATTCGAATGATGTAGCATTCGACGGAATATTGTTCAAGAATTATCAGAATTATTCCGCCGGCGATTAGCTACTGGAGATTGGGGAGCTTATGCGAGGAGGACGGGGAGAGGTGTCAACGTTTATCCCTTGATTTCAACGTTTTATTTGGGACGCGTGGCCTGTGAAGAAAGGGGTTGTGGTGGGTGTTCTCGGGGTTCGTTCACGTTTTGGAAGGATAACTCGTGTGGGCAGACGATGCCGAGACCATTGTCGTCCTCGTCGCTGCCGCCTGATGTGGAGTCTACGGCGATCCACACCAGAGACAAAGCAGCCGCATCCTTGTGGGACTCCGGTCATCCCAAGAGAGTCGATTCTTTGACCTAACTTCGTTGGGGCGAAAAAGGAGCACCTCAGACAAAGAAAAGTTAAGAGAGAGGGAGAGAGAGACCTGCTGCGGGTGAGAGTCGGCCTTGCTGTGCAGCGTGGTGACGAGCGGCCGAGACGGCGGCCGGACGAACTTCGACGCGTCCGCCGCAGCGGTGCAGATGAGCAAGCCAAATGCGAGGACCAGCACAGGAGTCTGTCTCTTCGTCGCCATCCCCCTGTCTCTGAATCGACGGATGAAAAAACTGGAGGGGGAAGCGGACGACGGAGGAGCTGTGGCAGCAGCTCGAGGACTCGGAGGTAGAAGAACGGTGGTAGGATGGGCTCGAACAGAGTTTCCGTCGAGGAGTGCGAGTGATTTACAACTCTATCCATTGATCTGTCTGTCTATAAATCCATCTCTGCGTGCGTGGGACGGAGGAGCTTGGCCTTACGACAGGTGACTACGACAGCACCCAACGAGGACGACGATCGCTTCACTTCTGTGACAAGCGTTCATCGGGGCGAATATTCGGACACCTTGTTCTCGAAATATATTGATAATTGGCATGCAGGCCGAGTCTCGTCCTTCTTACGATTCCGTCCCCCCCCACGGAGCCGCAGAAGGGTTGGCGGAACAGAGGCGAACCTCCACGGCAGGGTTGAGTTATGCTTATTCGATCCGTCTCAACGCGAGCTCAGCTCTCCGATGACGTGGCCTCTAAACTCATCGTTTTCGTGTATCAGTCTACTGTGACGCCCTCACCGGCATACACGCAGGCTTCGCCCGACGTGCGGTGGGCCCCTTCGTCGCAACCCCATTACCGTAAGCCTGAGTTTGGCTGGTAGATTATTCAACCGTACGAAAGACCATCGGCGCCGCCTCCGGTTATACGGATATCTGAGGGACTAGTTGCTGGAAAGGCGCAGCTTGCGTGAAGGAGAGGGTGCGATCGAAGTGGAGTGTCCGATCGATCTATCTCTCCCGTCGGCCCCGCCGTGGCTCGCCGATACCCTGGCCTGCCCTGGCCGTCCGAAGAAATGCATTCGGTGTCGTCGTGCTCGTGAGAGTCGAAGGCACCGTCTTCTACGGATATCGCGCATGGAAGGTGGCTGACGCTCGCCGTTGCTTCTGGAGGGGTCGGAGGCAGAAGTCAACGAGATTTAGCCGTGGAGTGAAGGGGGGGGAACCGTCCGAGGGGATCGAATTTCAGCGTTGACGTTCCAGATAGCTGACTAGACGAGGAAAAAGGTGGCAATAGTAAAATATTATATCATATCAACGTACTTATGTCTGTATTAATATGATGATGGCCTCCAATATATGATGACTGTGGGTTCGTTTGGGCTGCTCCTTCCGGATGCCCGCCTCCCGTCTCCCAAGGAACCAGCTTTCGGCTTCTCAGCGGAGCCCCCCGTCCCGGAGGAGCCGGCTTCATGATAAGCCTGACGCGGGAGGAAGGGGGGAGGCTCTGTGCTCGGCGCAGGGGCCATCATTTGGATCTTGCTCCACGAGAGAGAGGGCAAGAGTCAGCGACGTTGCAGACGGGAGTCGCTGCAAAGATTGAAAAACAAACAAAAAAAATATATACTGAAGAACCTCGGAGGAGGATGCCGTACGGGAAGGAAGAGCTCAGGTCCACCGTCCAGAGGGGTTTCGGGCCGGCGCGAGAAAGGGGCCTCCTTTCTGTGCCACCCCCTAATTTCTCCCCGCTCATGATGGGTCAGCGTGTGGGGGTTCCAATTAAGTGACGTGATCTTCGTCCGCACAGGCCTCGCAGTCCTTCCCTCGTCATCTTCTTCTTCTTCCCCGACTCGCGTAAATCTTCCATTAACGCACCCCGTCTTTTCGTCAGAGCTCTGAAGGAGCGTGGCGTGGAAGCACTGTGCGGGAAAGGGGGGAGGGATCTTATCTTCGGATCCTTCACCCCGTCCCCTGTTTTTTCCCATCTTTGTCTATCTCTATCTCCTCTCGGGAGCTTCTCCGAAGGACAGAAGGAATGGAAGTTAAAACTGCTGTTCCGTTGGCAGTGACGTGAATGCCCTCCTCCCTTCTTCTGACATGCAACAGATGAGAGAGAGAGAGAGAGAAGAGAGGCGAGGGCTGCTGTTTTCTGACCGGCGGCTAGTTTCGGGAGGAGTGATGCGGGAACTTAGTCAAATTGGGATCCGCTTCCCTCGAAATGTTCTTCCACTGGGGTGGCCAAGGCATGCAAGTTCTCAGTAGAGAGAGAGAGAGAGAGGTGTATGAGCGTAACCTATGATGGCCATGTGAAGGATGGAAACGGGGCGGCGCAGACGATTATTGCGGAGGCAGCCGGCAAATTATAACGGGCAGGGGACGGCTTTCGCGCCGGGGAGAGAGTCGTTCATTATTGGGTATCTATCATCCTCCGGCGCAAGTGTAAGCTGCCGCATCATTCCTTCTCAGGCCCCGGAACAGCGTCGCTATCATTGTTTTCCATTGAAGACGCCTTCATTTATTCCCTCTGTTCCCCTCCCCCCGTTCATGTGACGCCGCTCATCATCGTTCTCAATAACCCATCTCAGAAGCCTGCCCTCCCTTCAACTCGAGAAGAGAGAGAGAAAGAAGGCGAGACAAAACCCATGAAGCACGGTCTCTCTTCCTCTCCATGCGATCAAGCGGTCTTGAGGAATTCCCGGTCTCACTCATGAAACAAGCCGCCTCATCGGAGGGGGGTGGGGGTGAGACGATGATTTTCTTCATTCATTCATCGTGTCTCTAACCTCCCAGAAGAGGAGAGAGGAACGGAACGCAACGAGGGCCGGCGGGGGGCTTGGAACGAGCCCCACGAGGCGGCCATCGGACCCCACTAGCTGGGCAGAGAGAGAGAGAGAGAGAGAGGGAGAGAGAGGGAGAGAGAGGGAGGAGGAAGACGACGCCCCTCCCAAGGCCTGATGGTTTCCCAAGAACAGCCCCCGCGATCCGTGGTGTCTCGTAGTAGCACAGCACACATCCCGGGCCCTGAGAGCCTTTCTCGAACGAGGCCCACGAGGTCGTGACGGCGGCGGCACGAGGTGCTGCCCCTCCGCTCACTCCCTTTTGCCCCTCCGAATTCCCATTCTGCGTGGGCGAGGACAAGGAGCGCCCCCAACGGCGTCTCCCCCCAGTCACACTGCCCGCAACTCCCTCACAGCGGTTGAGAGAGAGAGAGAGAGAGATTGGAGGGCGGTCCAAACCCCGTGGCAAGAGTCTCAGGGGACAACGCGGTTCCTCGAGCAGCCAAGGTCCCCATATATCCTCACCCATCATTACGTTCGCCTGGCTACAAGGTGCCGGCCACAAGGAGATCCCCTTCGCTCATCAATACGCGCGTCTTTCTTTATACACCGAGGGGGAAGAGAGGGAGAGAAAGGAGAGAGAGAACACCGGCATTATAGAAGACGGGGTGTAAAAACAAAAGAGCATCGATGGGGGTCGGGGGAGGGGGGGTGATGATGGGCCGACCGCGGCGCCATCATTGCGAATCTTGGGCCGACAAACCCATCATAACTCTCGACGGGCGTCGAAGTCCCCAGACTGCCCCCTCCCCCCACCGTCACGTGACGCCGCCGCGCCGTCCTCCCTTCGCCTCCCACTTCCTCATGCGACAAACAAGAGTCCATCAGACTACTCGCCCCCTACCTCTCTTCCCCGCCCCCTGCTTACACACGCATGATACCCATGCCAGATTCTGTGTTTGCGTGTACCCCGGCGAGTGTGCGTGTGCCCCCCTCTAGATAGAGAGAGAGAGAGAGAGAGAGAGAGAGAGAGAGAGCGTGTCTCCTGCCATGCACCCCTCTCTCTTCCTCGCCCTTTACACCTCCGTGAGCCCGTCGTCTTGCCGCTATATATTCGCCCCCTCCCACGCCCCGCACGCAAGCACCCGTCCCGTCGCCTCCCCCTCCTCCGCTCTTTTCCCTCTTCCGCCCCACTGCCGCCGTCGCTCCGCCAATCTCCGCCAAAAAACCCGGGCACAAGGGGCGACCGGTCGGCAGAAGGCACGCTTCCCCCTCTTCCACTCTCCTCTCCCCCGTCTCCCTGCAGAGTGAGTGGGGGCTTCCCTTCCAGTTAAGTTCCACCTACTTCACGGCGGCGTAGCCCGACCGCCGGCGACAGGGTATGCCCTCTGACCAGAGGTACTTGCTTGGACGAACGAACCCTTGCGCTTCTTGCTTCCTTTTCCTTCCCTTCCCTTCCCTTCCCCTACCTGCGCTGTCCTGCGTTCTGCGAGTCTCGGGGTCCGCACAGCACATTCCTTTTGCCCTGCATATAATATAATCTAGAGGCAGCTCTACTCCTCTCTCGGCCACCGCACTGTGGTTATTGATCCTAGTTTGTCGCGCCGCCCGTCTCTTTGTTCAGGGGGGCGTCGTCTCTATCGGCCATGGAGAGGCTCAATTCGAAGCTGTATCTGCAGAACTGCTACATCATGAAGGAGAACGAGAAGCTGAGGAAGAAGGCCGCCCTGCTCAACCAGGAGAACCAGGCCCTGCTCTCCGAGCTCAAGCAGCGCCTCGGCAAGGCCCAGGCCCAGCAGGCCCACACCGCCGCCACCAACAGCGCCACCCGGAGCCCCGCCATCCCCGACCTCAACAGCCCTCCCTCCGGAATCGACAAGCTCTGATCTTCCCACCACCCCCAGCCATGGACGAGCCCCATTCTTAGAGCACCGGCCCGGTTTCTCTTTCTAGCGGGTCATGCTCTTCCTGGGTCCCCGGGGTATGATCGACAGAACAGGGGGGGAGGCTATGTGGGTGCTTTTTTGGGGCAACACCAGCGTCTCACAGAGCTCTCACCCCCCCCTCCCTCTTCTTGTAGCAATCAATCTCTGCATCTCTTCAGCAGGTATGGAACAGAAGCATTCTCTTCTCCTTCCCACTGAGCCGACGAATGTCAAAGAATCCATACCTCGTCATCAACTAGAAATCCACCTTCAATCTCTGGTCGATACTGGAGAAGCTCTGGTAGAAGGCCATGAAGTGGTTGTAGGCGATGTCCACGTCCTCCTTTCCACAGATCTCACGCACACTGCATGCACATAAAGTGACTTCAGAGACAGGCTCTCCGTGTGATGAGAGAGAGCGAGAGAGAGAGAGAGAGAGAGAGTACATTCTTTTTACCAACACACGGCATATGGCCGCTGGATCTGAAAGGGGGGTCTCCCTTAGATTCCCACTCCCCCGGGGGGAGGCGTAACGTAGGGAGCGGGGAGATGGGGATGGATCAAAGGGGGGTGGGTGCCGTAGATTAGGACGTCAGGCTATCAGAAGAGGAGACGTCAGGGTTTGCTCAGCATTCAAAGCTGCACATCCTTTTTCAACTTGCTCCTTGGATTTCCTTCTGGATGAAGAAGAAAAGGCGAGGGCAGATGCGAGGTGCGATGGCGCCCTCGGCCTGAGCCCCCGCCGGAGGGCGAGGAACCAGCCGCCCGGAGCGTCATGTCACCATAGATGCGCCGCTGGCGGGTCCATCCGTACGGCAAGCAAGGCCTACGTCACAGACGAAAGAGATTCTAGTCTAGGAGGTCAACGGGGTTGCCGTCAGACGGAGCTGAGGGGGAACTGAGCGGCGGGCCCATTTCAGCACCAGGCCTATGGGCTTTCGATGGCCCGGAGGAGATCAGAAAAGGGGCGTCAGAGTTGACTCGGTGATCGGAGGATGGAAATGAACCTGTGCATGGACAGCTGAGGTATCCCGCAGTCAACGGCGCGAATGCCGACCCCTGAGGCCAGTATGGGCCCGATCGTGGATCCGCATCCCATGTCGTTCCTCACAACAAAGTCCTGCATCCATGGGTCGGGACTCCGTCAGCAGGTAGAAATATCCAAACTCAGAAATCTCTCTCTCTCTCTCTCTCCCCTTCTCCTGGAAGCTAAGCCATCATGCGCGCTTGCAAGGAAATATCCGCCGGGAGAAAGTCAAGGGGGCCAAGAAACTTCGGGCTGGTCAGTGATAACGAAATTGCACAACAGCAGCCATGGGCATCAGAGTTTCGGGGAGTACCTGAATAGGGATGTTGTGGATGGCTGCGACTTCCCTGAAGAGGAAGGCCGTCACCGAGCTTGTGGCATATCTTTGGTTAGCATTGTGCTTGATGACGAGCCCCCTCTGCAATTCTGGGCGGTGGTGGTCCTCGTGTTTTTCGGGGAAGTTTGGGTGTGTTCCATGGGCCATGTCCGCAGATACTGGACATCAGAAGAGAAGGGGGTTCACATTCGTTCATCACTTTCGCCACTAGATATAGCCTCATGCCGTGAAAAGAGCATCATTCAGCTCACAATCTGGGACGGATTGTACTCTTTCTCTCTTATCTTTTCTCTCTCTCTCTCTCTCTTCTCTTCTTTCTGGGCAGAGGGGATGGGAGGATATGAGCGTGCACCGCAGTCATGCAAAACCACAAATGCATGAAGAGGAACTGAGATCAAAACCCAGAGAATGCGACCAGATGCCAGAGACCATACCCAGAAAAGACTGGCGGATTGCTCGTTCGTAAGTGTTCTCAGAACTGCGCCCATTAGACAAGGAGTCCACTATTCTCCGAATAGCTTGAAACATTGTAGGCGCACCTGCTCCCTGTGCTGAATCCGACCCTACCTATCATAAGAGGAAGAGAACACGAAGACGCTTCAAATGGAAATCATAGAATTCATGGATATGAGCAACACATCAAAGGCCAAGGCCGACAGGAGAATACCACCGGTGTAGCTATCAAGCATATATATTCTCTATGGCTAAATGTTAGCATCTACGACAAGATATAAACCTCGGCACTGAAATGGATGGCAGATTGGCTAACAGTGAGGAAGAAAATACTACTAAAACGCACACGATTGAAAGCTGTCACATTCTTTACTAGAAAATATGCTGCGTGCATGAGTTTTTGGGAGAACTAATACCTCTTCATTATCAAATAAGGCGACCATTCTGATGGAACTTTCATCTTCCAAATCTCTAGAAGAAGTACACGAGTCTATAAGTGCTCTAAGTGCACAATAACTCGATGCCAGGTTGTCCAATCTGCCTGAGAAGATAAATTCATTATTTCCACCTCCAAGGCAGCTAGGCTGAACATCACATATATTTAGTTCAAGGCTTGCAATTTCATCTGCGCTGCACCCAAGCTCCTCAGACAAGACCTGGGAAGGAGAAAATAAACATGAGATTAAGATAACTAGGAGTCTCAGCTCTCTTGAGATTGTCTTCTCATAGTCAGAAGGCTAACGCAGAAACCCGTTTGAGTCCCAGCAACCTGTTCACTGGCACCATGCCTGCCTCATGAATTCATATCGAATAGGAAACCAAAAGGTGCGGGGGGGAGGGGAAAGTTTCCAGGGTAAACCTGCAGGAGCAGCGGATGATGTGCTCTTTTCTTATTTATCTGCTGCCTTTTATTATCTTCAGTCTTCACTGCTCTGTCCTCTGTTTTGATGGCAAGAAGTGGAACGAGGTGATTTTCCAGATTTGGTTTGAATCCTTCTGTGCTCACCGACCTGAAGAATATTCGTTAAATAGCTTTAGTACATAATTGAAATTAAAAACTACAGTGGGTGTTAGATGACAAAAAGAAGAAACATCGGTTCACTATTTGGCATATTTTAAATAGTGTTCGTGCGATGAGAAAATAAAACATAAATGGGACACTCTATTTCGCCAAAAAATTGCCTTAACTCGAAAAACTATGAGAATGCCCAGTACAACGAGTGAAAAACAACTAAAAAAATTTAAACAATCGTATCATGTATTCGAAGAGACGTTCACCCTTAACATAACAGGACGATCTGAGAGCCATATCCTTATACGTACTTACCAAAGGAGTAAGAACTCGTTTCTATTCACTAATGATATGTAAACGTGCCCAAGGATGAATTTTTCTCTATTATTATCATCCGGAGATCTTGTAAGACGGTGAAAAAAAAACCCTACATAAAAACTCTAGAGTTCCGCATTTCATCTAATTGCAAGAATCAAATAACAGTGGAAGTGAACTTGAAGAGCACTGCTACTAATCATCATAACTAGCCGACTAACTTGAATAATCACTACGCAGTAGATAGAGAATATTAAAAAATTGCCTCAAAGCACTCCATTATTGAAAGTGGATATGGATATATTTCTTATGCTATGTAATAAAATTCAATTTTCCAAAGTAATTATAGAATTATATCGCATCAAACGAATGGGCTATGAGTGTAGGTAGTAACCGGTCAAGATGAATGGCAAGAGTTGGCACTCGCAGCAATGGTCTTTTCACTTTAACAAGTTTATGCACGAAGGCCCCATCACCAGTTTTCAAGATGACTCTTCCTGCTACACTTAAATCTCTATCAAACCATGTATGCCACAAGCCGGCTCCATATGTTTGCACATTTACCATAAGAAATCCAGACTTTGTTGATGCCGAAACGGGTTTCAATTTCAGACACGGACTGTCTGTATGTGCTGCAATAATGTGAAACCCACTTTTGGTACTATATCTGTCAGAGAGAATAAAGCCTATGTTATATAATACCTTTCTAAGTAAAAAATCATAAAAGACCACCAAAGAATGCACACTGAAAACAAAAGAGATGATGAATTTCCAAAGAGCAAGGTAGGCCAATTGACATCTAGACAATCATACAAAACGTCTGGTCCCTCAAACCACAATAAAAGCCTCTTTATATCACAGTGTGGTAATGAGAATATGCTGTCATAAAATAATACAATCAATTTTCGTGTTACGTAGAAACTATGGCACCTTCCACTATGACAAGAATAGACGACCATATTATTATGTTGACACGCAATGTTCAACATCCTAAATTTATGGTGTTGAATGCGAATAATTAAAATCACCAAAACGTTTATGAACCTACAGAACTATTTTTATTTTTAAAATTTTAATTTTTACCTTGGATACAAACTGGGATTTCCCATGAAAAGGACATGGAGCTCAATATCTGCTCTTTAACTATAAATTCCAGCATTAAAAACTCCGAGTAACTTCACAACAAAAATCAAGATACCAAGATTTATGGTTATTTAAGGAAATAATTTGTTTTTGTGGTAGCCATGGCAAACTTTGTTGAGGAAAAAAGAGAAAGAGAAAGAGTTTTTCAGAAATCCATGAAATGGTTGTAATAAAACTTCTCATGAGAGAATTGATAACCCTGAATCGGAAAAATCGAAAAACATAATGCTGGAGCCTAGGCAAACTAATTTTCCCTGAGAAAACAGGGATGTATCCGTTAGTTTTCGAAAGGAAGCACCGAATTCGCATGCGACAGGACGTGACTACCCTAACTAAAAGTCCAATCAATAACTCCGACCAAGAGACAAAAACTCATCTTGAAGACACCTTACATTCCATGATGGCTCAGGACCTTCCAGCAGTCAAGCCTAAACTGCTTAAATCTAGTTCAGAAACAGAAAGAATCGGAATTTTATTGCTTTCACAGTACAGATAGAATTACATCTGAAGAAACATTACTCACTTTTCTCCAACAGCAAATGCAATCAAAGAGGACATGTTTCGCGTGAAGAAGTAACGCCCACCAGGCTTTAGGTCCCAATTCTCATTCTCGTTGAGCAAAATGAATCCAGATGCCAATAACTGCTTCTTTGCTTCAGCTAAAAGAGAAAACAATATACATTCTTTAACATCCGTAGGAAGGAATTTCTTGTGGATCAAAGATTTAGCTCTCCCCTCCCCTATCCGCACCACTCCCCCCTCAAAAAAGAGAAAAGAAAAAGAAAAAAGAAAACATGGGAGACATTTATCTTTAAGATTCTTGGCGTTTCACCACAAAACTCAGTTCTGTTTGTTCCTTTGTATTCGAATGTAACTGTTGAACGAAAAATACAACACTTTAACAGAAAATTAACGAAATGTGACTACGAAAAGAGTTGGATCCAGTTCAAGACAACTTAACAAGTAGATAGTTATGAAAGCGTTGAACTAAGCTAAAAAAAATATGGCAATTGGTTGTGAAAGCTCAACGATTAACTTCGATGGCCATCACAGTTAGATAGGAATGTAGAAATAAAGGAGATATAGAATCTCAACGAATGATGCTAAGCTCTGCCAAGTACCAGTGGCGTGGAATTGCGTCCAAGACTCGTTCAGGTAGTCGAGTAGATCTGTCACAATTGACGGTGAAGTCACGAATTCTGAGTCCTGCCACGGGCAGAAGCAAAAATGAAATCAGAAGGAAAATACAATGCATAGCACGAAGCATCGGCGATATAGTCATCCAATCGAAGCTGAATCTAGATCACGTGGCCGATACTATTCCCGTAGAAACGATAGCAATGCGGAGGATTGAATCCTGCTAGGGATACAATTAACGTGGCATCGTACCAGTGAAGGCTGACCAAGGGAAGACTTGGTGCAAAAGAGACGGAGCGAGGCCCAGCTCCGGTGACGGCCACTCTCGCGAAATGACAGAGGGTGGTAGGGCCTGACGGAATTTGCGAGGCGCCAGAAAGTTACGGACGGGACGGCAGCGGCGACGCCGGCATGGACCGCAGGGTGGCGAGAGATTAACTGCGCCCGATGGCTCATCAGCGCCATGGATAAAATCCCTCCGCGGCAGAAACCTCTCTCTACTTGCCCAAGTCAAAATTCCTCCTCGACTGAAAGAAACGTCAGCGCTCCGCCCCCGCTCCCCGCCCGCCTCCGCCGGGAGACACGGTCGGCGCAGAGCTACCGAGCAAGGCGCTAAGAGATAAAAAGGATATATACCCTCAATTTATAATCCTTTTACGATCGTACCACCCATCGGAAGCATCCTACGGTCCTGGAGGCGATACCGAGTCTGCTACTCGCTGGCAACCGTTGGATGCTCTATCTGGTATCGTCACATGGGCCTACCGGGCTAGTAGTACTTCGGGCCGTGGAGGATGAGCGGACCCAGCCCATTGAAAGCCCTGATTTATAGTGACTAAAAATCTCTTTTTTTCTGGGTCGACAAGAACCCAGATTATGAAGGACAACGGTCGTCCACGCCCTCTCTTCACGGCAGCCGAAGGAGGGGGGGGGGAAGCTAGGTTGACCGCAGGAGAAAGTACGGGAGCCGGCGTTAATGGCGGCCGCCTCCAGAAATGAGAGTGAGTCAATCTACTAAACTGCTTCCACCAACCCCCCCTGCGGGTAGGGTAGGCGAGAGGCTCCGTCAGAGCTTCTTTACAGCCAGCCCGAAGGGGGAGAAGATCTGTAGGGACGGCGCCCCCGGAGAGACGACGGACCTTTCGCGAGGAGGAAGGGGAGGTGAGGGGAGGAAGAGCTGCCGTCTTCCGCAGGGGTCAAATGGACTGTGCACGGGAGCCCGCGGAGGAGGAGGAGCGGATCCCGCCGCCGGGGGAGGCGTCCGGCGGTGACGAGGAGGAGCTGTTCGAGATCGACCTGGAGAAGGCGGTCCACCGAAAGCCGCCGGCGAGAAAGCAGCCCTTGGAGAGGGGAGGCGAACGCCACCATCGGGTATCCGGTCGGCCGGAGGGCGCCGCCCTTCTTGCGAACTGCATCCTCCCAGCCTCTTACATCTGCAGCGCCGTCCCGGTTGACAAGATCGACGTCGAACTCTTCTGGGAGAGGGAGTTCCCGAGGATGCGGTTCGTGGGGGTGACGCCGCCGACGTGATGTCGATGGAGAGAGGAAGAATCGGAGAAGAGGATGATTTCTTGCACTCCAGCCAATTATTCACAATTATCCCGAAAAATTGATCAATAGTTTCTTCCTCGTGCTACCTTGTATTCTTGGACATCACTTCCATCTGAACTCATTTGACCAATCTTCTCGGAAAGATACGATCCACAGGCATAATGTTCCGTCTAAAAGCGTATTTCATTCATTGATAGAGTTAGATCATCCCTATTTTTGCAAAGTTAATTAATAATCTTGTCTAAATTAACATTCTTGGTGAGCGCTTGGCGTCCACCATGCGCTGGCTGCTTCGTTTATCGCGACCGCTGCCTTCACCGCTGCCTTCACCACCTCACGCCGGCCATAGAAATCAACGGCGTCCTCCCCCACCCGATATAGAGAGAGAGAGAGAGAGAGAGAAAGATAACTATTTGGACTTCAATTCTTGCAACCACCAAGTTTTCAATTCTTTTCCTGTATTTCACTTCTTCAATAAGAAAGGATATATGTAGGCTGGCCGGGGAGCGTTGACCGTCCCCGTGATCAGCTAACAGTGGCCGTCGCTGTCGGCGAAGCTGACGGTGGCGGCCTCCGCAGGGCACAAGCCGGACGACCGGCAGGGTTGCGGTCTACAATCCGCGAGTCGGTACCCGATTCAGTCAAATCAGGTTGGACCAGAGTTTCAATTTTTTTTTATTAAGCACGCAACGAAACGTCTGCCTGCTTTCATCCATCACTTCGGGGTCTCAAACTTGGTCCTGAACATTTCGAGCTCCACGCCGCTGAGCCCGAAAGTCACTCCCAGGAGCTCCTCCCGAAGCATCAATTCGAAGAAGACATCTTCGGCTATTGAAGCAGACGAAGATGGTGGCCGGCAAGTCCCAAACGTTCATCTGGAAGTCACTGCCACCTCGCCCTTCCCCAATACCTCGGGAGCGAGGTCCGAGTAGACGAACGACATTTCCGGCTTGTTCAGGCCGGGGAAGGCGGCGGCGTTGACAGGGACGGCGGAGAGGGCGGTGTCGCTCCCAGATCCTGGAGAAGACGAAATCGTCGGCGGTGGCGGAGGTCGGGGTGGGAAGACACCCCTGTAGGGATGACGAGGAGGAGGACGGCGACCGCCCACTGCACCCCAGCGGCGGGGCGGCCCTGCTTCCCTTCCTCTCCATCTAAGCTTTCTTGGCGTGGCGCGCGGCAGGACTTGGGAGTCTATGGTGGAACCACCTTATACATTGACGCTCAATCCATCCCCTTTCATCCTATGGTGGAGCCCTAGTGCACCGGCGGGTGAGGCGCCCCATGTGAGGAGAGAAATCATTTCGAGTAGATACGCCCGAAAGCCTGTATTTTATTTAATAATAACGAGACGTTTCTATCGAAGGGCGTCTTTGTTCAGGGCTCCGAACGTGCGGGTGGCTGGGACACGCGCCAGAAGGGCCCTGACAGGCGTCATCGCGCACCCGGCGAGCCGGGGACGCCAAGCAGCATCAAATTCGGCTCCGCGGGCCGGCACACCTGGCTGCCTCTCCTGCCATCCCACCCCTCTCCAGGGGAAGCCGAGTGTTTACTGTCTCTCTCTCTCTCTCTCTCACTCTCTCTCTCATTCTCTTGTATATATGTATGAACATATGCAGCTTGTCCGAAAATCCAGACCCTTCTCCTCCTCCGGGGTAGCGTGCCCGCAGGGGTGAGGGCGAGGGGGCCGAGGGAAGATCCTTGACTGTTGTAGAAGTAGTTCAGGGGAGTCACACCTTCCTCCCTACCATTGGAGTCATCGAGCCGCCGTGCATACGACATC
This sequence comes from Spirodela intermedia, assembly GCA_902729315.2. NCBI lineage: Eukaryota > Viridiplantae > Streptophyta > Magnoliopsida > Alismatales > Araceae > Spirodela > Spirodela intermedia. The sequence goes on from LR746274.1 coordinate 116,085, forward strand.
CGGAGATTCGGAGACACTCTCTGCTCCGGCACCAGCAGTTTCAGGTGCTCTCTCTCTCTCTCTCTCTCTCTCTGTCACGAGATCCTCGGCTACGGTGACGGAAGATAATACGCTTCACCCCATCGGGATTTTTAAGGTGTAGGATGGATGCACCTCCACTCTCCTCTTCCTCTTCTTTTTCCTCTCCTCCTCCGCCCGGAAGCTTCGGGGAGGGGTACTGTCTGTGTTTCGTCCAGGTGATCACCTCGACGTGAACGCCGTCTTCTGCATCTTCTTCTTCCTCGCAAGTTCCCTCATTAACGTTGAACAAAGGAGGCGGCGGGCTTCTCCTACCACGGGGCACAGATCAATGCACAATAACCGTTCCTCCGTCTCCCCGACGGGGGAAGGAAGGGGGGGATGCTTGCCGTCTGCTCTCCGTCTTCTCTCTCTCTCTCTCTAACTCCTCCGGGTGCGCGATCATTAAGTGCCACCGGATCGGGAGTTGGGACGATGGCAATCGCGGTCGATCAGTGCCGCTTTATTTACGCAGTTTGGCGTAGATTATTAATTATCAGGCTTCGGACATGGAAACGAGCTCGCCCTCCGTCCGTCTGGTCTTTCTTCCCGGCCATCTGCTACCGGCCCTCTCACCGCCGTGAACCCCGTGAATCTCCGCCGTCCCGCCGCCGGCGCCGCCATCGGTTCGGATTCCCTTATCGGGTTTTGCCCGAGAATCCGATCGATCGGCCAGAGGGAGGTACGGAAAAGTTCCGGCCAGAAACTGAGGGTTGCGTGGCACCCCAAGGCGCGCGTGCGCCCCGTGACGGCGAGGGCCGAGATTTTTGTCCAGTTCGGACCAGTTCACTTTTGTCCTTTTCCGTGAGGATCACGTGCGCCCCACGCGCCACCATTGCATCCTCCCGGAGCTGAACGGCTGGCTGGCGTGGAAGTAATGGCGGCGGAAGTGGTAGAGTCGTAAATATCCTTGCATCTTCGTTAGGGGGTATAATAGTCAGCAAGAAAGAGTCCGTCCCTACCGTCCCTTCTCATCTAATGCAACCGGAAACAAGAGATCTATCATTCAGCCCCTCTCTCTCTCTCTCTCTCTGATTAACCGACCTACTCTGTTTTTTCTTCGTGCCAGTTCTGGTTCCCCCGGAGTTGTATTGCAGTGCAACTGCACAACTGCATCTGAGGAAGGAGGGCGGCGATGACTCCGGCGATAGACGACGACGGGGCCGCGGGAGTGGGGGTGCGAGAGGACGGCGGAGAAACCCGGGATTCGGAAGCTCCGGCGACCGGCGGCGCCGAGGGCTTCCCCCTCGTTAGGCAGCAGTCCTTGCTCTCTCTCACTCTGGACGAGTTCCAGAACGCCGTCCGGGGGCCCGGGAAGAGCTTCGGGTCGATGAACATGGACGAGTTTCTGACGAACATTTGGACCACCGAGGAAGGGAGCGCCGGCGACGACGAGGAGGAGCCGGCGGCGCGCCAGAAGGACCTGCTGTCGGTCCCGGCGCCGCTCTCCCGGAAGACAGTGGAGGAGGTGTGGTCGGATATTCACTGGGACCGGCAGGAGCCGCCGCCGGCGATGGCGCCGCCGCCGCCGGGGAACCCCCAGGATATGGGGCGTTCTCAGCGCCAGCCGACCTTCGGGGAAATGACCCTCGAGGACTTTCTGGTCAAGGCGGGGGTCGTCCGGGAAGGAGGGCACCTCCCTTGCTCCTCCCCGCTGCCCCTCAAGCAGCTTCCTCTCCACTCCCAGCAGGTGCAGCAGCACCAGCAAAACGGTTACGGCTTGCCTGGCGGCTACCAGACGGCGAGCGGGCACCCAGATTACGGCCACGTGGCGGGCGAGGAAAACACGGTCGCTGCCGACAGATCCTACCGTAACTACCACCCGAGACAGGCGCTGGAACCAGGCGGCGCCGGGAACAGCTACGGCGGCGGCGGTGGGGAGAGGACGGGTAATGGGCACGCGGGGGCGGCCTCTCCGCTGAGCCCCGCCTCGTCCGAGAGCTTGGACAGAAGCAACGCGAAGAGCGGGCCGTGGGACACCGGCGGGCCGAGGAGAGGCGGCGGCGCCGCCGCTGCTCCGTGGGGGAGGAAGCGAGTGCTGGACGGGCCGACGGAGAAGGTGCTGGAGCGGCGGCAGCGGCGCATGATGAAGAACCGCGAGTCCGCCGCCCGCTCTCGCGCCCGCAAGCAGGTAGCTTGCTCCCCTCCCACGGCCCAGCGCTCATCCCTGGAGTCCCTGAAAGCGCTATTCTCTTCTCTTATCTTCTCTTCTTTCCCCAGGCCTACACCGTGGAGCTGGAGAAGGAGCTGAACTTCCTCAAGGAAGAGAACGCCCGCCTGAAAGACGAACAGGTTAGCTAAAATACACACACACTCTCTGTCTTCCTCCCTCCCTCTCCGGGGGTATTTGCTTGCTTCTCCCACGCCGTGGCTGAAGAACGAGCTTCTCCGCGTGGACAGAGAAAATTCGCGGAGCGGAGGCGGCAAACGGTACCTTCTCCTCCTCGGCCCTCTCTCATCCACCAGACCCTCTGCCCCGATGACCGATCCCATATCGTCGTGCAGCTCCTGGAGTCCATAGCGGAGCAGTCCAAGACGAACCTGAAGAGGGACGCCAAGTCCGGGAGGCCCGGCATCAGGCTCTGCCGGAGCTGCGTCTGGTGACTGAAACCCTCCGCCGCACCCGCCGGCGCGCCGCCGTCCCTTTCCGAAAGGGGGTAAAGCCGTGGCGACAATCGGGCCGTCCATGTACATGAACGATATTCGGCATACATGTATCATATACATATATATGAATGGCGGATCGCAGAGGAGCCTCCTACAACAGAAGTAAGCCATGGAAACAAACAGCATCGAGGGGGTTCTCGCGCGCGACTCTGCTGCCTGCGTCCGGCGGAGAGCTGACGCTCTTCGTCCAATGATCGGGATTATCACGGGATGACGGGGAATGGAAAATGCAGAGAATTCTCGGCCTCCCACGGGGGAAGAGATCCTCCCTCCGTCAGTAGCTGTCTTCCTCCGCCTCGGGCTTCCGGAGGTGGTAGCGGAGGCAGTTGGTCAACACCTGCAACGAGCGGAGGAGGAGGGAGTCAACGCGAAGATGCTGTGGCAGCAGGGGGGAGAGGATGGGGACGCCGACGGGCGACGAGTGAGTACCTGAGACAGGGAGCTGTTGAGGGCCGCGCCTCTGTAGCTGACGTGAAATTTATCCTTGGCGACCAGGCCCTGAAACGCCACGGGGAGGGAGGACAGCTCGATCAGCAGGTTAGTTAGATTTCTTTGGTTGATCGCAGGGAGAGGACGAACCACTGTGTCTATCTCCGCCGATTCGACGTCGATGCTGATATCCGCCATGATCTGGATGACCTCCAGCAGAAGGCCCGGCCGGTCGGCCGTCTCTATAGACAGCAAGCTGAAGAAGAGAGGTGGAGAGGGTCACGCCACCGGAGCCGGCCGACGACCACCGGGGGGGGAGGGGAGGAGAGGGATGGCAGGACGCACCTTCTCTTTGGCCCATCTTCCTGAACGTGGACGTGAGTGACGACGTCAACGTCGACCTGCATCGGAATCACGGAGAAAAAGCTATGGGCCTCAATAAAAAAGAGGGGAGGAAGATGAATATGGGTTGAAGCACCGGAGTGTTCTACGAGAGAGAGAGAGAGAGAGAGAGAGAGAGAGAGCAGAAACCTTGTTCTCCGGAGGTTTTATTCCAAAAGCCTCCCCCATTGCAAGCTTCACGCTGGATTCCTGAGGAAAACATACGGAGTCAAGGGGAAGAACGAGATCTAGTAGGAGCTTGGTGACATGTAAATGGTTGAATAAGCCATACCGGATGATATTTGAGCAGGTTGTTGATGATGGTCAGACGAATTTTCTCAAGCATGTCAGGATTCTCAACCTTGCGCCCTCTATAATGCTCACGAACACCATACAAGATAAACATGAATTTTCTTTCTTCTCTTTGACAGTTTAAACGCTACATGCAAGAAATCCTAGAGAAAAACTGCTAAAATGCCGATAGCTTATATTATAAGATGAGTACGCCAAAGGAACACCTATAGAGCGTTCAGCTCACTAACCAAAGCTAATTCATGTCGTCGCACCTGAGACTACAGAAATACCTCAAAAGAAACTTATCGATCGTTTATGGCAGTTGCATCACAAGCATCCAGCATCTTATTCTGACAAAGCATGGCATGTCGAGAGCACCGTGCATGCCTTTGTCCCAGCACTTTTTTCATATAAGAGGCATGCACAAATACAAATACTTGCACGGACGGGTACATCCAACTAATCGATGGATTGGTATGATTCACAATAAAGATAGGATTGACTCTCTACTCAACGAGTAGTGGCAATGGTTTCAGTGCAATCAACATGGATGACTGTAGGATCATAATGGGCATTATTATGGATACGACAGGCAGGCATGTTGTAGTAACAATTATTTTTTGTCCGTATATGGCTACGAAAAGTTCGTCAAAACAGTATTTCTTTTACTCTATGTAATTTAGGGCAGTCATTGGGCGGGGTTGTGCAGGGAACCTACAATCTTAAGATCTGTCAGCAATTTATTTATGAAAAACAGAGGATTGCAAGATGGTCAGCTTACGATCGTGCGATGAAAAACTTTGTCTGTTTAACTGAAGACTCGGTTGTTACAGTTCCCTTTGTCACATCCAAGCCCAGATCTTTCAGTGCTCTCATCTGGGTAAAAAAAAAAAAAAAAGCCATTGACCGACGATTAAAAAGTACTCAAATTATGCATAAAAACATGAGAGAGAGAGAAAAAGAAGAACTCTTGGATGGATGTGCTTTCTGCTATACTGCACTTTTCTACTGCATATTCATGTAACGGTCCGGATAGGCCAAGAAATGATCATGACATGATATCTACACTCACGTGGAGACGAGATATAATTTGACAGTCAATCTATCTTCTCGTCTGAAGGGAGTCATTCTGGTTAAGAGGAAGATTAATTGAAAAAAGATACAGCCAAGGTGTGTGTGTGTGTGAGAGAGAGAGAGAGATCATAAAAGTGATATTTGTGCAGTTAAGAAAAATATTGGAATGAAATGGACAGAACTTGTGTAATGTGCATTCTTTATCCCACGGCAAACTAATAAAAGTCGATGCGTAGTTTTTTTTTAATTTTATTTTATCTAGCACGGAAATCTTTCTCAATGGTTTCCATAAAAATAAAAATAATTATCTTCTAATGTTCATCGTCGTTGTGTCAAAATAAACAATAAAAATTGCATGTAAAGGAATATTTTCACAAGGCAGGTTCAGAGTCACTTTACAGTGTCAATGAGAGCACCCAGACGGTCACCAAAGCTCAATTGCACCAGGGTTGCATTTGGATCAGAGTCCTGGTCAATTAGCAATATAGGCATGGGAACTGAGCTCACGTCCGGATCAGATATCTGTCAAAGATGCCTTTTCCATGTTAGGGCTCCTCACACAATCAAGATGAAACACAACATGCATGTGTTCAGCGAGACATTGTCAATAAACTTATAGACCATTATAGTTCGGCCGATACACTTCAGGAATGAATCTAGCTGCCTAGCAAGTTACAGGAAAAACAGAATGAAAAAAACAACGCATCTCGATTTCATAAGCAAAACGAAAAACAAGCGAAACAAAGACGAGAACTTCCAAATTGTGCACCACCAAAGAAAACTTCTTTTCACCTGCCCAGGACTTTTAACTCATTTAAAACGGACATCTGTCAAAAATTGACGGCAGACGGACGTTTCTAACAAAAAGGAATAAAAAAAATGAGAAAGGGAAAGGTACAAACCGTGGGGGAAGATCCCAGAACATCTGCTGAATTAACAGAAGATAGAAATATGTTCCTACACCACAACCAGAGAAAGATACCAACCATTATAATCGTGGCAAACTCTCGATGAATACCAACCAAAAATAATTGTTTCTTCACTTTACACAGAACAAGTATGAACTGGAAGCCAGGGAATGATTTGAACTACCCATCCAGCAATCTAAAAGGCTAAGACGTCATGACGGGAAATGGATAATAAATCTGTATTCTCTTTCAACAAAAGCCACAGCCAGGAAGATTGCACTGAATCTTCTCCAAAAACTAGAATAAGGGATCAAATAAAAACACTGAGCTCAGGAAATAGAGAATATATCACCGCATGACCAAATTCGGAAACCAGAGCGATACAGTCAGAAGGAAATAGATGACGAAATCAGCTTCGATGATGATAGAGGACGCAGAGAGAAATTGAAAAACACTTGAGCAGAGGAGAAGCTGGAGTACCAACAAGCGTCCCATAAGTATGATCTCATCCATGACAGGGCACAGATTTGTCCGTTCATGCTACTGGTCTATCTGAGCACAGTGGAGAAATGAAAAATAACCTAAGGAGACTTGTCCGACGAGATCAAATAAGATTCGAGCAAGCGAAGTTCGGAAAAAGATACAAATCTCTCCTTGTCGCAGTCATCGCCAGTCCACCGAACAGACAAAGCACGCAAACTGAGGAATTGAGACACCGGAGAGCCCGAATCCGAGTAAAAAAACGTACGAAATTCTACCCCGACATCCTGGCTCACCTCTGCGGCTTCCCAGGAAGACCAATCCGCGGAGCGAGAGATACATGGCGGAGGAGAGGTCCTCTCCCGGCAATCTCAGCTGGCACGGACCTCCGCACTGGCCCTCCCTCTGGATGGCTCGCCCGGCGGACGGCAAGCGAGCAGGCGGAGGATCGGGAGGAGAGGAAGCTGTTGGCGGTCGCCATTGTCGCAGGCGAGCGAGTGGAGACCGCCGCCCCTATCGTGCGCGCTGGCCGCGTGAGAACAGGAATATGCGAGTGCGGATAAATCGAAGATGCGGCGTATTTATACTGCAAAAATCATCGCCGATTCACAACCGACGATCCCGGGTGGCGCCACGTCGGAAGCGGCATCATAGGATATTTATAACCGGCCAAAGTACCCGCGTCCTTTTGCTCCGAGATATTTCCGTCCTCGGGGATTCTTCTCTCTTGCCCCTCCCTCTCGGGGAGAAATAATAACTCTACCCCTAGAAGTTCCCTTTTGCGGGCGGATTAGTCTCCTAGGAGAGGGTACAGATGCTATTTTTAATTAAAAAGGATACCATCGCATGGTTTTTCGGGGACGCCGCAAGTGATGGGCCCCCACGCACACACAATATCCATCGCAGCCCGAGACGACTTTGCGGCCCAAACGGGGGCGCCGGCGACGGGAAGGACCGGAATCTATACGTCTCCGCCCAGGATCGGAATCTGCCGACCGCGACATGACGTGGACGGAGGCGGCCGACATGGCCGTCTCGATCTGACGTGCCATTTGGCCGGGAAATCGGAATTGAAAATAAAAATAAAAATAAAAATGGTGCAAGATCAACGGCCCAAGCTCATCGTATCATTTGCTCTGTATTATTTATCATCGCATCCCCATTACACCCCACCCAGGCGGGCCGTTGCTACGTCAGAAGCGGCCCGGCTGAGGGCAATGGGGGTGGAGCTGGTGGAAGTGGGACGTGGTGGGCCATCCGAGCGCGTCGTCTGGTGAGTTCCTGTCCGTCCACGTGGATTAATCGGTTAGTCGGCCGCCGATCGATTCAGATAGATATAAGGTGGCGATCGACTTACTCTGTCAGAGGGCGCGAGGCCCAGAGGGAGCCGAGGGAGCGCAGCCGGGCGTGGTACTCTCCGACGGCCAGGAAGCACCTCGCCGCCTGTCGAACGGTCAGGATCTTCCGCATCTGCTGCAGCGTCTGCTGCCGCAGGTTATCCGCCTGTAAGAGCAACAACATATAAATATCTCTCTAGATAGAGAGAGAGAGAGAGAGAGGGAAAGGGAGAGGGAGAGGGAGAGAGAGATAGAGCCGGGGGTGGGACATGGCCGTTGAGCAACGACAAAGGGAGGGGGAGGGGCATCAATTAGGGCAAAGGCTGTGGGGACCAGGATTGGTCCGATGGCGGGCGGTGGAGGAGTGGTCGAGCCGACACGTGGCGAGGGAGCCGTAGCCCTAGGACAAGCTGGGCGTTTAAAAAGGAGGGGAAGGAGGTTCCTGGGGCCCACAAGGCGGTGCGCAGACAGCTACGGCTGATGACAAAAAAATAATCAGGGGAGGCTTAGCCCATCCTGGCGACACGTGTTTAACAGACCGAACGCCGAGACAGAGAGGACGACGACGGCGGCTAGAGATGGGGGGGGGGGGGGCGAACGAACCTGGTGGACGAAGCCTTCGAGATTGTAGAGCTTCCCCAGAGCGAGGGTCATCTGTGCCATGTAATCGCCGACGTTGGCACCGTCGTTGAGCGGGCCGCTGGCGACGGTGTCGGTCAGCGACTGCTGGAGCTGCTCGAGGCCCTGCGAGAGCGCCTCCTCCGCCTGCTGCGACGACTCCTGTAGGCTGCATATCCACGCCAGCTGCTGCTCCGTCAGGGGGTCCAGCTGGGGGATCAGCATCTGTTCAATCCGCCAAGAAAATTATATATCTGGGATTAAATCTAGTATATAATACCCTCCCACATCTTCAAACTGCTACTACTCTCATTACATAGATAGATAGATGGATTGATTGCTTGACTGATTATCATCCGAATCCTCCGCGCGGCCTAGAAAACTCCGAGGGAAGAGGTAAGACCTTGAGGATCTCGGAGGGGCGGAAGCCGCCCATCCAGAGGAAGCACCTCTCCGCCGGCGACGCCCACATGCCGGTGATGATGTGGAAGACGTCCGAGCTCGCGGCGGCGGCCTTGAGCTGGAAGATCTCGTCGTGGTGGGCGAGGCACTCGTCAACGACGACTCGCAGGTCGTCGTCCGCTAATTGACCGCGCAGCCCCGTCCCCAGCTCCGACATGAGCTTCCTGTCCTCGTCCAGCCACCGGGCGTACTCCATGTCGAAGATCGCCGCGCCTGCAGAGGAGAAACCGGCGCCATTACAGTCGCGGCGAGTAGTGGCGATCTTGACGGGTTTCGTTGGGTTCCAATTACCTGGGCTGACGCCGGATCCGGAGAAGAGACCCTGGAGAGCAACCGGCATGAGATAAGGATCAGAAAGGCGGCGAGGAAATCCACACACACACACAGACAGCTGCCCTCCCTGTGAGAGGTGGCTATGGCGGAACCTGCGAGCGTGCTCTCTGTAGGTCTTGCTCCATCTGGGCGAGCTTCAGTCTGCATGTCTCTAGCTGCCGGACGTAGGCCTGACGTAGAGGCGTATAATATTAGTCCTCTGGTTTCGTTGGAACCTGAGATATGGACAGGGAGGAAGGGACGACGAGCTCTTGCTGGTTTAGGGCTGCCGCCTAGTCAGTTAGTACCTTCTTCCTCAGCCGGCTCTTCCTCGCGGCCTCCCTATTCTGAGCCAGGCGCCTCAACGTCTGAGGTTGATGAACAACATCTAGGTTTCAGCGAAAGTTTCCAACTTCGGAGAGCCAAGCTCGTGGTCTCCATGCAGATACGCGTGCCATCACATGCACGGTCCTCGTGGACGTGAGTAGGGAGATGATAGATAAATAGATAGACACATAGATAGGGAGATAGAAAGATAGATGGATAGAGATTTGATCGATAGATTAGACATTCAGAGATAAATAGATAGATAGATAGATTGATAGAGGGCAATAGAGAGAGAGATAGATAGAGGGGAATAGAGAGAGATAGATAGAGGGCCAGAGAGAGAGAGAGAGAGAGAAACCTTTGCGTCCAGCGGCTTGCCGTCATTGTTGATGAAGTTTCTCTGCAACATTTAGAAACGAAAACTGGGTCATTGGCGTTATTTCTGTTATTTGCGAAGAAGAGAGTAGGGGTCTATTGCATCCGGGGGAAGACAAGGAAGACAGAGAGAACCTCAAGAAGCGTCATGGAAATTCTCTGCCAGGCAGTTCTAAGAAGTGCCTCTCCTCCTCCGAAGAGGACTAAAAGCGGGATGCTCTAAATACTGGTAAAAGATCATTAAAATGCCATTTTTTAAAAGAGGTCGCGTGGGGAAGGAGAGTCCACTGTACACCCCCTGGCGAACAGATTGAAAGCTGCTCCTCGGAGGGACTTTGGTACCTTGGTTGACATTAGAAATCGACCCCCTCAAAGCTGCAACTGTGTACCTTCTTGGGTCTTGCTTCACGGGCGTCACGAGCCCATGGAGAGAGAGCGAGAGAGAGAGAGAGACAGAGAGAGAGAGAGAGATAGAGGATAGCGAACCTTTTCTTGGGGCCTCTGCTGACGACTCTCCCCCCCAGGAGCTGCTCTTGAAGGATCGCCGGCCATCTCTCGCCCGTTCTGCTCAGGTATCTGCCATGAAGATGCCTTCCTACTGGCCGGAGAGCCCGACGCCAGATGAGCAGTAGAGACTTTCTGCGCAGATCCTGACTCATTGCTCTCTGCCGACTGCGGACTCCCCTGGTGTCATTTTTAGAACAAGGAACACGGTTAAGACCCCGACGTTGCTCTCGACAGTGGCCAGATATCGTCTCCATTAAATTTCTCTGGCTTGGAACCAGAGTCAGGAGGGGGAGAGGAGGGCCGTACCCAGCTCGGCTGCGGAAGCCTCATTGGCCAGGAGGGAAAGATTTCCAGGGTCGGTGGAGGAGGAGCTGGCCTTGCTGTGAAGAAGGCTGCGACGAGCAACAAACGCAGAGATCAACAGAAGATCTCAGGCGACAAGAAAGGAGAGGAAGTCCAACGAGCCGGTTTCAAAACGAGCTCCTCCGCTTTCCTCTCGGGTAGAGAACAGAGCGAGGAAGGTAGAACAGGAGAGTTTAGCTTTCTATCTTTCCGTGATCAGACAGCTCCTGCTTCCCCCTTCCTCTTCTGTATATCATCCCACATCAAATTTCTGGGCATCTGTATATTTAGAGAGAGAAAGAGAAGGCACCAGCAGATAGGTGGATCGATAGAGAGAGAGAGAGAGAGAGAGAGAGAGGGAGAGAGAGATAGAAAGATGAAAGAAGGGGGAGGGATTATAGAAGATAGAGCTAATGGAAGGGGTTAAGCACGAGCGGTAATGCCTACGCTTTCCGTCCGCGTCAGGTCTCATGGGCACAACGCCTTGAATGAAATCCTCGTCCAGTTCTCCAAAGCAATCAGATCCATCTGGTGCACCGCTGGAACCACCAAAAACGGCACCATTGAGCAGCTACAAATACTATATACAATTAGATCGATGAACTGGTGGCGGACAAAGCAGGCGGACAGGTTAGTTGGGGAGAAGAAAAGGCAAAGAGAAAGGAAACGACCCGCCGATGGATCGGATAGGAACTCTTCTCCGCAATTGGGGAGAGAGGTGTAATCCCATTAAGGACTTGATGGGGGTGGAAAGAGCGGTAAGTGTCTTGTGATCTAGCGATAGAGAGAGAAAGATAGAGAGAGAGAGAGAGAGAGAGGGAAAGGAACAGTACAAGAAATGAGATGAAGTAGTGATTCCATTAGAGAGAAGAGCGTGACTTAAAGGCGCTGGTTCAGGGAGGCCGGCGTCTCCCAGTTGATGATGATTTGCCATCCAGTAGGCGACCACCTCTCTCGCTACTCTTCTCCGCTTCTATGGAGGAACTGCCATTGGCGGGATCCCTTCGAACTCTCTGGTTGGGCCGAAATATTGCTCGGCTCGTCTGGATTGAATGAAGAGAGGGATGCGGAAAGAAGACGGAAGGATCTGGACGAGCTAAGATGAGCAGACACTCAGATGATTCGTGTCGAGGAGAGAAAGAGACGAGCAAACAACCGGCGGAACTGCGACGCAGAAGAATAATATCGTCTACATGCAGGCCTACCGAGGGAGAGAGAGAGAGGGAGAGAGAGAGAGAGAGAGAGCCACGGGTTGGCTTCTTTTTCTGGCGGAGAGGAGGATCACTGTGAAGCCTGATTCGATCCTTGACTATTCATCCAGTTCTCTACTTACGAAACTAGGGTACAGTAATAGCAGCCGCGGCATTCATGCATTTGCGATAGAGTCGATCTTGTCCACGGGGCAGAGAAAGAGAGGATGCAGAAAGAGAGAGAGAGAGAGAGAGAGAGAGAGGTGGGGTCTCCTAGGGCATAAACCGAATGGAACGGATGACTCCTATTCCACTCCTGGCGACCGACTGAGCGTCCCCACCGCCTCCCTCCCATCTGTTTTCTTCGGAGATTTTTAAAACAATAGACGAAAGTAGAGGAACGGGCCGGTCTGGAGTAAGCTCTCAGAACCCAGGAAGCCTCCCGCCGCAGAACAAGAAAGTAGCCGCCGCCATCGAAGCCCCCTCTCCCCCCGGCCATAGGATCTTCTCAGGTCTCCCCGCACCAGACCATCACCGCCTTCCTCAGCAGTTATCGACAAGGAAGAAGAAGGAGAGGAAGGAGGGGAGGAAGAGGAAGAAGAAGAACAAGAGGAAGGAGGGAGGAGAGAAAGTCTTCCGGACATCTGGCGGCGCCGGCGGGTGGGACGTCTCCACGGCGGCGTTCCTGGTGGGACCCGACTGGCTGGGCCGCGGATGCTCGGGGTTTATTAAAATCAGATGCCGTGGGCTAAATCGGCGGCCGGTGATAATTAATTAATCCAGCCGCCCGGTGGGCTCCGCCGCAGGAACAGTCTAAACTCTGTTAGTCACCCACCCCCCGCGGTCAGCCACAGGCTATAAGATATTTGATGAAATCATGATGTCGACACCTTCCACCGCTGGCCGATTAGCATCCCCCCAAAAAAGGCCTCCATGACGGCCCATTAGAGGCCCTCCCCTAGAAAGGCCGATCCGGCCCAGTAAGGATCGCCTTCATCGAACGGCCGGGATTGACCCGATGTATGGTCGCCTCATCAGGTTTATGGAAGGAGGGGGAGCGGACTCTGCGGCGAGCGGGAGCTACGACGGCGGGAGATGGCGCAGCTTCTCAACGCGCACCCGTGCTTCGTCGTCGGCGGCCGCCCTCTGGCGGCGGCGGCGGCGGCTTCGCCTCCGTGGCGGAATTACGCCGCTGCCTTGCTGAAGGTCAACCCCCCTAGCAGCTCGGAGTGGGCGGCGCTGCGGAGGAAGGTCGGCAGAGGCGGCCGGCACTCGTGCTTCTTCAGCGACGGGCGGAAGCAGGTAACCGGGGGATTTGTGGGCTTATGATTTTCTGTCCTTCGATCTCCATCTCTGCGCCATACATATTTCGGTTGCGATTTCTGTCGTCCGGGGAAATCCTCGGGAAACAGTGGATAGAAGAGGGGAGGCGTTCGTGAAGTTCTCTGCCGATTTAGGGTAGTAGCACGAGCTTGAAGGTCCCTTTTTTTTATTTTTATGTCAGAGATGCTGCTCGCGGCGGCCTCCAAGGGATAACGCGTCGGTCTCCCTCTAACCCGGTCTCTTGTGCCTCCTGATTGATTCATGAATCAGGACCAAGCTAAGAAAGCCCTGGAGAGCGCACTCGGGGGGAAGAAGACGGAGTTCGAGAAATGGAACAAGGAGATCGAGAAGAGGGAGAGCGGCGGCAGCGGCGCTTCGGGGCGGGGGGGATGGTTCGGCGGCGGCGGCGGATGGTTCGGCTGGTCCAACGACGAGCACTTCTGGGACGAGGCCAAGCAGGCGGGCATCACCCTGGGGGCCCTTCTCTCCCTGGTACGCTTCTCCCCTTTCCCCTCCTTCTCATGCTCGTCGTCATCATAATATTTCCTCTGGGAGAGGCCACTGAAATCCATCCCCTGCGGCTTGTCTCCCTCCCCGCAGTATCTGCTGCTCACCAAGGGCAGCGTGATGTTCGCCGTGGTCTTCAACTCCCTGCTGTTCGTCCTACGAGGAATACGAACCCGGGCGGAGTTCGTCGTGTCCCGCGTCTCCGGCAAGGCCCCGGCGAGCAGGTCGCAGGTCGCTAGGACGACCCCGGTCTCCTCTGCCAAGGAAAGAATCGCGAGCAAGTGGGGATCCGACTGACGCTCCTCTTCCGCGATCGACTGACTCAGAAGCCCGAATCTCTTCGATGAGGAAATGGGTCGGAGGAGCCCGGAGATCCTCTCCCCCACCCGTCGCCATGTCTCGAATGAATGAATGTAGCGGTGGGACTCTTCCATATTGCCTTGGTTCGGACGGACGGCGCTCGCCTGGCCTGCGGGGCAAGTCGCCGAGCCTGCTCCTCCATGGATTTTTTTGCTGCTGCTGCTGCTGCTGCTTCTTGACGGGGAAGACCGAGTTCACTGCCCCGGCAATTCTTTCCGTGGATCCTCTTATCTGAAAGCCGGCTTCTTTGTCGTCCGAGTAGCCGTCCTCTGCCGCGGCGTCCCACCCCCGGAACGCGACGGCGCCACCAGCCGGGGCGATGGAGGGCCCTTGGGCGAGCGTAGGTCGACCATCGTCCTGGCGGGCACATGGCGGCGGGAATGGCCTCGCCAGGAGAGAGAGCAGGGTGGGTGGATGGGCACACGGCTTTATGATTTTTTGTGATTTCAGCATGGGTCACGCATAAGTTCGGTTATTTGCGGAAACCCCCCAGTCATAAGGGTACGCGCGCCGGTCGTCAAGAGTTGTCGAGCATTTTAGGGGGGTATTTATATATATGACTTATTCAGGGGGGTTTGTACGTTGTTGTCTGCTTTTAGCGGGTAGGGTATTGAGAGAAGAAGATAGCGCAACTCTATCCGATAAACACAGCGTAGAAGAATTACGAGAAGGAGCAGAAATCATCCTCAGCCCCCTCCCGCAACCCCTCGGAATCCCTTCCGCCCACGCGACCCTAGCGTTCGTTCTCGATGGATCGGCCGTTTTGATGCCCTCCCTCGGGCTGCCCATTCCTCGATTGCGAGTGGTTTCATCCGCCGGCAGGAGATAGAGGGAGAGGCGTCTCGTACCAGGAGCTATCCCTAGAGTCGGCAATCTGGTCCTCATTCGGGGAGTCCAGCCTTCCTGTGCCTCCAGAGTCTCTCGAGGGCGCGGGCTTCCGCGGGCCCGCGGCGGTCTCTCGCCTGGCCGCGATCGTCATGACGGGGAGGTCAACCAGATGGGAGACGGATCCGCTGTTCTCGGCCGCCGAGGTTGTGCAGGACTCCGCCGACAGGTTGGTAATCTACCTGCGTCTCTGCAGTGGTCGCTCTCGGTGATCTTCGTCTTCCTCGGCCGCATTCCTCCGTCGATTGCGACGCTCCTCCTCCGCGTAGATGACGACAATGGTTTTCATTTTGACCAACGCAGGATGGAGTCGCTCTATCGGTTGCTCATGCACGAGTTGGATCTCGTCCATGGAGACCGCCGGATGCCCAGCCCCTTGCAGTTTCACAAGCGCAATCTTGTGACCGCTGTCGAAACGGCAAAATGGCAGGTAGTTCTTTTACAGAGTATTAAGGTGATGTGAGACAGGCTGAGCTTACTTGGTGTTTCGCTTCCTTTCCTTGCTAGCTGGAGGACTTTGAGAGGGCAGTGCATGCCATATCTGATGAGACCGGCTCGAGGGAGCACGCAATACATGGGCACAAGCAGTTCATCGATGCCATAAGAGATCAAGTTCTCTCGGTGCAGAGAACCTTGGAGGAGATATCTGTTGGAGATTCTGGCACAAGTACGCAGTGGACGAGCCCGAATGAACCAGACACCCTCGGGTTGGCATTATTCCTTTCTGGTGAAAATTCTCGGGATCACCATTTACCTGATAACTCTCAGAATAACATCGGGAAGAAGTTTCTTGATTCAAATGGGACGACTGATGAGATTATAGAGATCGAACCTGATGAGAATGTGCACTTGGAGCTGAACGATACGAGGCATCTGAATCATGCTTCCAGTTCCTTACAGGGCGACGGGATGTGGAAGTTTGGGTCGAACAACTCCGAGTCTTCGTTTTTTCCAGAGCAAGGTAATCTGGAAAATGGGTACAGAACCGCGGAGGATGCTGCGAATTGCAACCCTGAAGCTGGTAAATTGACCACACGGTACCTGTTGTTTTCCAATAACGGGGCAGTCAGGTGTCTATGGGAATTCGTCAATAAATTTTGGCGTTGGGACAGATATAGGCATTCAAGGACATTTACGAAGAAGAGAAAAGATGGAGATATAACGGACGACACTTCAGCGGATATGGATTTACGCAGAAAGAAGGCATTCTACTCTCTTGATATGTCCTCAGCTGGGCAGGTACGCGAGCACCGTCGCCAATTGTCTTCTCTAGATCACCAATATATTCTTTTTTCTTCTTCTTACCTTTAAGTATGAGATTTTTCATACCTGATGGAGTGCCATATTTATTTATTTAATTTGTACAGAGTAAGCAATCCGGTTTTGGGATCTTTCCGAGACCAAATATTCGTGAACTGAGGCCTGCTGTGCATGTTGCCAAATTGTTAGAACCTCTTTCTAGAAGATTTGAAAGACTCCAGGGGGGCTTCTCTCAGCAGCGGTTACCAGTTATGGCATTGATCGCAGTGACTCTAATAGGTGAGCTTGTCTTCTTGGTATCTTTGTCTTGCAAAGTTGGGATTATACTGGGCCGAGAGAAAACTGGAAAATATCTTCGAGAAATTCACAACATGATGAGAAGCATTCAGGCAATGTGAAGTTTGACATACCTGACTGAGCACACACACAGTGTGGGCCTTCAGATTCATATAGATGAAGCCAGTAATCATCACCAATGCGCGCGTGGGCATTCATGCTGAAATATCCTCCATCTCTCACAGTAAAACCTGAATAACAAAAAAGCACATGATTTTACCTGTAAATCTTTTGATGATCTAACAAAGAATGGAGGAGACCGACCTTGTTGATGTCCGCCTTTCTGATGCAGGTGTTCTGCGTTTCGGATGGCTGATGTGGTAGGGCACAGAATTATGCTTTCCTCTTTTGATGTTGTGGATTTGCTGCACTTGAGTTCTTGGGAATCTCGCCTCAGATGAAGCGTGCATGGAACCCGGGGAAGGAAAAGATTATCATTGTATACATGTACACTTTGTGGAAAGGGAATAAAATTGAAATGCCCATTTTTTTCTATTCATGGATTCGGACTCGTTTGATAATGGTTCATTTCTAAAATTATCCCCGGAGACCTCACTTCGAAACTGTCAAATTGATTAAAAGAAGGGAATTTGAGAATTTCAAAAAAAAAAAAAAAAGGACAGAAAAATCGAAAGCAGCTGCGTGTTTAGTCGAAGACTGACTGGCGCAACGAATGGGAATATCCTATTAATGGCGACAAATGCATGCTGATTCAGGCTAGTCGCTACGTCCTCCCTGGGTAAATGGAGAAGATGGTGCCATAAATGGCTGTTAATTAAGCAATAGGGTACCGAGTTAAGGGGATACGATTTGTAATTAATAGGAAAGTGAGGGGGGGAGGCTCAAATGATTTTTAATTAACAGCGGATTGATTTCTAGTTGGGCCGGTAATGGGAAATGGGTACTGACTGGAGTGGGCTGGGTTCCCCGATTCCTGGACCCCTTGAGGCCAGCCTGTGGAGTTGGGGTGGGCCCAATCACCCGGCCCACCATGACCAGCTCGTCGTCTCTCGCGCGATTAAATCGGATTTAGAACCAGTGTAGTCTGCCCTGGCTGTCGGAAACGAAGAAGAGAGAGAAAAGGAAGAGGAAGCAGAGAGAGGACAGCCAGAGCGCTGATGGCGTCTGCTTGGGAGGGGGATGGATCTACCCTGGCTGCTCTCTCCGATCCTCGCTCCATGAGGAAAAATATCTGTGCAGCAAGAGAGAGAGAGAGTGACGCATTGGTCTTCTTCCGTCAGAGGGAAGCGGGGCCGGAGTTCTGCCAGTCCCGAGTCCGTTCCAATTCCATCAGCGACCCCAGGGAGCGCCGCACGAGGATCCCCTGGCCCTTCTGCTGAGGCAATGGCCCCGATCTTGCCACCGCACGTTCAGGCTGCGTCTCCACCTCACCGCTCCGCGACGCCGGGTTACTACCCGACGGGAAGCTGTTCACGTGGCGCAGTCCAGGTGGCGGGGCGGCCGGCAGGCTTTCCCCTGATTCCATGATCTTGTCAGTGGACGATCGCGTTGGCTCCTCGCCGACGAGCGCCGCTGCCTGTCGCCGGCGGCAGCAGGGCAGCGCCAAAACGCGCGACCAGAAGGAGTCTGTTGTAGCTGCCGAAGATGACTCGGGGGATACACCGGGTCTAGTGATCCGACTGGCCTTGCTTCGTCGGTTCCTGTCCCGATCGGAGAGAACTCTCCCGATGCACGATACCTTCGGGGACATCGGTTCCAGCACCGGCGACTTCCCATCCCCGTCCAACTGAGCACCTAATTTCTTCGGGAAGAACCGGCCGCTGGCGGTGTGCCGGCGCGAGCTGCGGTTGAGGTAGCCAGAGTCCCCGAGCCTGTTCGGCAGGGCGATGATGGGGCCGTTGCGCTTGGCGTAGTAGCCCCGGGAAGCCCCGTGGAGCAGCTTGGGGTTTCCGCGGCGGATCGCCGCCGCGCTTCGTTCAGAGATCCCCCTGGCGGATCCGTCGCGATCGTAACCGGCGACGGCGATGCGGTCAATCCAGCCGATCACGTCTTCCTCTGACAGACGGAAGGACTCCGCCGGAATTTCATCGTCTCCAGGCGGCGGCGAAGCGTTCAGAGAGAGGTCCCCCGGTCTCCGGCCTCTGACCTGGTCGACGAGCGTCTCGCAGACCACCTTCCCTTCCTTGCCACCTCCTAACCCTGCGATCTCCGCCTCCGCCACCTGTGGCATCTGATATAACGAACACTCTTCGGAGCGAGAAAGCAGGAGATGGAGAGAGAGCGCTCAGAGAGGGAGAGAGATGAGGTCTCGAGGAGGAAGGAGGGAGGGACTGCTGACAGGGGGTCCCATTTTAAAGGAGATGAAGATGAAAGGACAAAAAGCGCGAATGAGCGGGGGATATTTACGTCACCTCGCAGAGCTCACAACGACCTGTGGACCGGTGGGTGTGGCGTCGGGAGTTTTGGCAGACGCGTCCGCCGAGCACGAACAAAGCGTGAACCCCCATAACGCCGAAGATCTCTTCTCCGCCGTTCGATTTCCGTGATCCCACTCCCTCATCATCGTCCATCGCGCTGGGCCTAGATCGTATATCCGTCGTGGGCCCTCATCACTAATGGGCCTTTGTGCGGAGTCCACCTCCCCGAGGCGGGGCCCAGTAAGCCTTTGACCCATGACGGCCGATCGTCTGCTCGCCGTCCATCTCCCTCTCCCAATATTTTGTATAAAAAATCACAGCCGTCGATTTGCATCACCATTGGAGACGGGCTAGGGGGTCTTGGTGGGTTGGTGGGGTGTCCCCTAGTGTTAGTCTGGAGAAGAGGCTTTCATAGGGACGAAGAAAAACCGTCAGGTCACTACCTCTCTTGTCTAAGACAATAATATTATATTGGTTTTGGACGATATTATAATAAATAATGCAAAAATGTAAGCTTGGTTTGGGCATGTGGTTGACTAAGATGGCGTTGTTGTTGATTAAAAAAAAAATGGAGCAAGTTGAATCGACCCACTTCTTCAGTGTTATAACTGGTTATTAAAAAATTAAAAAAAAATAATAATAAAAAAAAACAGTGGCTTGTAGATTGTCCACAAATGTTAGATCCTAGTAGGATGACCAGTATAAACAAGCTTTCTATAGATTCTCAATTCAAGATTTCAAACCCCTTCTTATGGCACACCTAAATACATGGACGATATAATGCTTTTAATGAGGCATCAAAACTTTATTTCAATTTTTTATTTATCTTTTAGACCATCATGAGTCACATACTTTTAGCCATTTAATCATCATTTGGTGTTTAGAAATTTGAGACATGTTAACTAAACTTGCTAGTTTCAAGTGGCATGAATTGGTTATCTCATTAAAACAAAAAAAATGCCTTGAACTTCATCATCGTTGGAATCCTCAAGGTCTCCATCTGTCAGAGGAGTAATTCCTCGATGATTGAAGTAGAAGACCATCCCGTGTCATAGATTCTGGCGGTACGCTTCCGCAACTTACTATCTATCAATTGGTATCAAAGCTCATGGTCGTCGATGAAATTCTTTTTCCGTTTCATTGTGCTTTCCAACGCTTGAATTCGCTGCATTTTTTGCCGTCTTCGACGTCCTTACGTCGTCGGAAATGGCCACGCAATGGTGCGGGGAGGCCTGACGGTGTCGTCGGAGGCTGCACAACTCGCAACGTGGCTTTGCGGCCTCTGGAGGTCATGCACCATCGCGGTGTCGCCTTAGGGTGTTGCGGCGCCTGTCGTTTCAGACGATTTTCGGATCGCACTTGGGCGTCGCCGCGCAGCGCCTCATGGCGTCTGTTGGACCCCGATCCTGGGTGCTCACTAGCGCGGCCCACTGGGTCCGCCCAGCGATATGAGCTCAGGCCTGGCAGCGGCCAACTAGGCCGCTCGGCCTGTGTGCGAGCTGGCCCCTTTTTTTTGGTGCGGCCCACTAGGGCCACCGGGCCAGGCACAGCCCACTAGGTCTACCGCGCCAGGCACAGCCCACTAGGTCTACCGCGCCAGGCACAGCCCACTAGGTCTACCGCGCCAGGCACAGCCCACATGGCCGCCCTGCCAAGTCCAACCCAACATGGGTTTTAAAGGGCATTTTTTGCCTATTTTAATATTCTCTCATTATTATTTTAGTAATTTAATTTATTCATTCACTTTATTACCAATTCATTTAATATTTTTCTTGGATTTTTTTGAGCAATTCTCAACATTTTAATTCAATTAAATTGTGCCATGATAGTACATTATTAAGATAAAATATGACATTATATTGATTCATATGTCATAAAATCATATACATTAAATTCATGTGAATATTTATTGGCCTAAGGGAAAATAAATGTTTGGTCGAATTTAATGTATGCATGGCAATTCAAACATATATATTGGTCAAACATTTTGTTTTAAATAGACTTTAGTAATCAATATATTGATATATCAACCTCTATTGTTAAAAGTGTCCATTTCAAAAATATTATGATGACAATATGATATTATTTACGTGAACACTTGTTGACCCAGAAGAAAATACATATTTGACCAAATAATAATCACATCAATACTAGTAAACTTTACAATTATTGATTTAGATGAAAAGAAACACTAAGTTGGCCCAAAGGAAGACTTATTATTTGTCATCTTTTATTGCTTAACCGTTTTGGCTAGCATGCCAAGATGATCACTTAAAAATTAATATATCATCCAAAGATGAGTATTAATGTTGTGCTGAATCTCTTAAGCTAAAAAAATATAATTATTTAAATTTTTACTTTAGAATTTTACCCATGTGAGTTATTTATTCTTTGCATAGGCTTGAAAAAGGTTTTAGATATCTACATAAATTTAAATTCCATTCTAATGTTAAGTTGTACAAACTTTAAAAAATGAAAAACAATTGTATCACTATACTTAGGTGTTTCAGATCTTGACTATGTCTTGCAGAATGATCAACCTGAGGCCATTAAGAATTCTTTTTTCATCAAGGAAAAGAAGGCCTATAAGAATTGGGGGAGATCAAACTTCTCCAAAAAATTGAGAAGAAGTATCATAAAGAGCATAAAGTTAGGACTAGTACTCTCATGTATCGTCTTACTAACATGAAGTATAAAGGAAAAGGGCATATAAGAGAGTATATAATGAAATTGTCTTACATTCGTTTCAGATTAAAGATATTAAACTTGGAACTTTTGGAAGAGTCCATTATTTACATGGCTTTGAACTCTCTTTATGCACAATTCAATCAGTTTAAGGTGAGCTATAACTGTCAAAAAGATCCTTGGTCCCTTAATGAGCTTATTTCACATTGTGTGCAAGAGGAGGAGAGGTTAAAATCAGAACAATGTGAAAGTGCTCATTTCACTCTATCCTCATCGGAAAAGGTAGAGGGTAAAGGAAAATACAAGGGCAAACAATTTTCTGGTGGTCCACCTAAGAAGAAGTAATAAAAGGAAGTATGTTATTTCTTTTGTAAGAAAGGTGGACACTTAAAGAAAGATTGTACTAAATGTATTGAATGGTTCAAAAAGAAAGGTACATTTCTCTCTCTTGTTTGTTCAAAAATTAATCTACCTTCTATACTAAGATATACATGGTGGGTAGATTTCGGCCCTATTACTCATGTGAGTGTATCAATGTAGGATTGTCTCAACCATCGCAAGCCAAATGAAGATGAACGATTCATCCATCAAGGAGACGACAATGCGAGAATGATTGAGGTAGTTGGTCTTTTTAAAGTTATCATGAAACCGACTATCATTTGTATTTGAATAGGACATTTGTCGTACCATCTTTTGGGCACAACTTGATTTCTATTTTCATTTTGGACAAATCTGATTATCATTGTTCATTTGGATATGAAAAATTCATTCTTTTTAAAAATTCAATACTTATCGACATTAGAAGTCTTGATGCTTATGATAGCCTATATTTAGTTGACACTAAAGTCTTTTCACAATAATCCTTCTAAATAAATTCTATTGGTACAAAATAGAAATTATGAAATGAAAATTCATCCTCTTTATGGCACAAAAGGTTATGCCACATTTCTCAAAAGAAAATTGAAAGGCTAGTGTTAGAAGAAATTCTTGATTCCCTTGATTTTAAAGACTTTGACACATGTGTCAAATACATTAAAGGAAAACGAACAAACATAAAGAAAACATGTTCCAATCGAGCTTCACAATTCTTGGAATTGATTCTTATGAATACTTGCGGACCATTCTCTACGACATCTTTGAATGGGCAATGATATTTTATCACTTTCATTGATGATTATTCTTCATATGAATACTTGTATCTTATTCATGAGAAATCTCAAGCCTCATATATGTTCAAAAACTATATGACCGAAGTTGAAAATCAACTCAACATAAGGTTCTTGAAGAGTGCGAGATTGGGTGAATACTATAGTAGAAAAAATGACAGATTGGGTGAACAACGTCAATGACCTTTTGCTAAGTTTCTTGAAGAGTGCAAGATTATTCCTCAATACACTATACAAGGATCTCCTAGCATGAATGATGTTGCAAAGAGATAAAACCGAACACTCAAAGACACAGCAAGAAGTATAATCAATCAAACTTTTTTACCTGAATCTCTTTGGGGTGAAGCATTACAAATATCAACTTATTTGCTCAATAGAGTACCAACAAAAGCAATGTTGAAAATCTTTTATGAGCTGTGGATAGATAGAAAACATAATTTAAGACATTTACGGGTTTGAGATTGTCCTGTAGAAGTAAGACCTTATAGGCATAATAAAAGGAAACTTGACTCTAGGACATTGAGTTGTCACTTTGTTGATTACTTCGAACGATCTAAAAGGTATAAATTTTATGATACTATTACTAAAACTATTTTTGAAATATGTAATGCTATATTTTTTGAGGATGATAAGTTTGTGAGGGGAGATAAAGTTAGAGATATTACCTTTGAAGATGATTATTTAGTCAATGTCTCTTATTATTTCTAAAAATGTTCAAGATAAAGTTCAATCACTTGACATTGTTAAAATAATAACTCATGAACAATGTAATACTCAAGAACTTTCTACTCTGGAAGTTCGAACTCAACAACTTTAAGAATCAATGCTATTAAGAAGATCTATTAGGGAGAGAAGTAATGTAATTCTAGATGACTACTTTGTGTATCTTCAAGAACATGAAGTAGACTTGGGCATTAAAGAAGAGAATCAATGCTATTAAGAAGATCTATTAGAGAGAGAAGTAATGTAATTCTTGATGACTACTTTGTGTATCTTCAAGAACATGAAGTAGACTTGGGCATTAAAGAAGATAATCTAATTAACTTCTATCAAGCTATGGAAAGTTCTGATTCTTAAAAGTAGATCATAGCCATGAATGAAGAAATCAAATCCATGAAGGATAATAATGTTTGGGATCTTGTCTTGTTACTTAAATGTGTGAAATCTATTGGTCGTCAATAAATATTTAAAATCAAAAGGAATTCAAAAGGTAACAATGAGAGATACAAACCTCATTTTATTGCTAAAGGGTTTACTCAATGGGAAAGCATTGATTATAAAGAGACTTTTGCTCCAATTTTAATAAAAGACTCTTTTTTAATAATAATGGTACTACTTGCGTATTACGATCTTGAGCTTCATCAAATGGATGTAAAGACGGCTTTTTTTAATAGAGACATGGAGAAAATCATATATATGATACAACTTGAAGAGTTTGAATCTAAAGACTCAAAAGAATTATTTTACAAATTAAAGAAATTCATATATAGACTCAAGTAAGCTTCTCGTCAGTAGTATCACAAATTTCATCAAGTTGTCACTTCATATGACTTTGAAATGAATAAAGTTAATGATTGTATATACCATAAGTTCAATGGGAGTAAGTACATATTATTGATTTTGTATGTGGATGACATCTTACTTGTATATAATGATTTGGTCTTATTAAGTGAAACCAAATCATTTTTGTCAAATAACTTTGAGATAAAAGATCTTAGTGAGACCTCATTTATTTTAGGTATACAAATACATTGAGATCGTATTCAAAATATTGTAAGATTGTCACAAGAAATCCTCAAAAGGTTTGGCATACAAAATTATAAATTAGGAAACACCCCCATAGTTAGAGGAGACAAATTTTATCTTAGTCAATATCCTAAAAATAATCATGAAGCAAAAGAAATATATAACATTTCTTATGCATCAATTATAGGATGTATGATGTATGCCTAAGTTTGTACGTGTCTAAATATAGTGTATATTATTAAGATATTAAGTAGATACTTCAGTAATTTAGAAATGGATCACTAAATAGCATCAAAGAGAGCCATCTGTTATTTATAAGAAACTAAAGATCACATGTTCACATATAAGAAGTCAGATCAAATAGAGATCATCAGTTACACCGATTCTAACTTTGTTAGATGTCAAGATTCAAGAAGATATACATTAAGTTATATATTTTTGCTAGCTAGTGGAGCTATTTCATGGAAGAGTGCGAAACAATCACTCTAGCCTCCTCCACAATGATAATCAAGTATTATAATTGAAGAACTTTGTCACTGGGCTTCAAATCATGAGTAGTATTTAGAAACCTCTTAAGATATATTGTGACAATAAATTAATTATGTTATTTTCCAATAATAATAGGAGTTTGACAAAGTCTAAGTATATAAACATCAAGTACTTAGTTGTCAAAAAAAAAATTCAAAATGAAAGAATATCTACATAACATAATAGTATAAACACAATAATTGCAAATTTGCTTGCCAAAAATTTGTTCTCTAAGATCTTTTTAGATCATGTCACTCACATGGTTGTTCTTCCTTGAGAAGAATTATAATTTGAGTGAAAATTTATGTTTAGTATTCTTCGTTGTGAACTTGTAAAATATTTTTGTAAAAATAAATTTTAATTTTGTTTTTAATTTGTTTTAAATATTAATCTCCATAAAGAAGGATTCATCAGAAATGTTCAAATTAAATTTTATTTAAAATTTTCACTATCCATACTTAATCTATGTCATTTATCATGAGAACATAAGTGATTGATATAACTTAGTTGTATGAAATCATAATGAAAGTTCTTGCAGTCCATGTTTAAATGTTGATGGACGAAACTGATGTATTTTACCTTATGTGATAATCTCATAAAGATTAAAAATATACAAATGATTGGATAATCATAATATGCAACCCCCAAGTGAGTGATTGTTGAATATTTTCATTGAGTAGGCTGCACATACCATTATTGTGTATGTAGGTTATTGTAATGTCCGCTTTTGAGGCATTATGGAATAGGGTATGGAGAAAGATCGTGTAGAAACCGATCGACAGTTTCAATCCTTTGATGGAAGGGATTGAGATCATCGAGCCTCTTTTCGAGGTTATAAATCTAAGGATTTGGTCCCTACTTCATCATCGTTGGAATCCTCAAGGTCCCCCATCTGTCTGAGGAGTAATTCCCCGGTCATTGAAGTAGAAGACCATCCCGTGTCATGGATTCTGGTGGTACGCTTCCGCAACTTAATATCTATCACACACTGGTTCATGAGGAGAGAGAGCTGGTGTCACACAGGCAGGAGACGATGCCATCACTTTACATGAATGTACACACAAACGATCTTCGGTGAGGTTGCTGGGATTCTCTCCAGTCTCCGTCAAGCGTGGTGAGCACCTCCGGTGTTCTAGCAATGAGGAAGAAGCCGGGATGTTAGAACTACTGGCAGAAAGGACCGCCGAATCCTGAACCGAGCAGAAAATCTAAAATCGATAGAAAAGCCGAACAGGAGATCAGGGGGAGGAAATTTGACCGATATTCTTTTGTGAGAATCGGCCTTATCATTCTCAGTTGATGCAAGACGGAGATTGGTGAGAATAAAATTCCGGGGACAGCGGGTGATGGGGAGAAAGACGATGATCTTCTGCGTAGTCATCATTGGAAGACTAAATGTTTTCTGCATATATTTACTCATTCGTCTTTTCTAGATTGAAAAACTTGGCATCGATCCGGAACATCAACTTGCAGGACGAGGAATATCAGAGTCGACTAACATTTCTAGCATGCCTGTTGACCCTCTGCGAATCGAAGCATAGCAGATGAGCGACAGCCACCTTGAGTTCAGAAAGCGCGAAATTCAAACGATCAATAAACGTCAAGGAAACACGCTAATGATCCGATACCTCTGCGGGCGACGGCTTTCCTGTCAACTTCTCTGCCTCCGCCTTCTCCCTCTCCACCTTCCTCTTCAGCTTCTCCATCCTCTCCCTCTCCATTTTCTACATCCACGAATTACAGAGAGTCAACAATGATCAAATCGGGGCTCAGTGGTCGGAAGTGCAGATCGAAGAGAGGACAGAAATATAAGGATTCGAGAGAATGAGACACCCGAGGACAAGACGATTCTGCCGCGGAAGCGGAAAACGAACCTTAATGTAAACATTCTCTTTCGCCATCTCTTCCTCGCTTAGGATCTTCCCCTGTCCGCCGCTGAGCCATCTCCGAGCACTCGCCAAGACCCCCGAGGAAGACGACGGAGGCCGACGGATAACCCTCCCGATCGCGCATCTCATCGCCATCTCTCTCACTCTCTCTCTAGAACTCTGGAGAATTCCTCGCACTGACCAACACCGCACATTGTACTAGAAGGTGTTGTCCCGGGGATTTATAGCAGAAGAGAGAAACCGGATAACGACGAGGCAAAACCAGGGCGGGCGGTGGGGGGGGGGAGGGTTGGGGGGTTTTCCTGGGGGACGTGGGAAGCGGTTTCGAGAAAGCACAGCGGGGGGCGGTTTCGGATCGAAGGGTCTTGGTGGTCCGGACTGTGTCCGAGTCGGTAATCTAATGGGGTCTCGGTACGCTCCCGGCTGTGGATGAGCGGCCCGATAAATAATCCGGAAGCCCAAATTCGAACATGGGCCCATTAAGCAGGCCTCGGTATTATGGGCCCAACCCATTGGCATCCCTTTTTTTTCAACTCTCGCGATTCACGGCGAGAGCCCAATATTACGTGGTTAATCAGATTTTAATATAAATCTGTCATCGGGTTCGTGAGGAAAATGAGGGAAACACGCCAGCGTTCGATAGAGCGAGAGAGAGCGAGAGAGAGGAAACTTGGTGACGAAGGAGGTAAGTGGATTAGGGCTTCGAATCTGCAAACTCTGCTTCGGTCGCCGCTCCTCTTTGCTCTCATCCGGATCCAGATGTCGCGTAATGGTTCATGCTTAGCTTACGATTCGATCTACTTCGTCTAAGATCTCTCCTGGATTCTCAACAGATTTGGCCTGGCATTTTCTGCATGTTTCTGATTTCAAGAATTTTCTCTTGGGTTGAATCGATTGCCGATAAGTTATTTCCTGTGCGTACTTCCGCGTCCGGAAGGGGTTATTCTCTACCTGAGCCTTGTGCCCGTCTTCGCGTGATGATGATTTTCTAGTTGTCTGCTGCTCCAAATTAGACATCTCCGTTTTTTCCTGAAGCAATCGTTTAGTCTGTGTCACTCTTGAATTTTTCAGCATCAGTCATCTCGTTTATGGTGAAATTTTGTACCATTAATTGATGTAACCAGTCAAATCTAGTCGCTCTCATCAGTAGCTTTGTGATACCTTCCATTGTGGCGTATGATCTAACAAAAAAAATCAATCTCATGCATCTAGAGATATGAACGAATGTTCAAAACATACAACGTTCGTCTGTATTCTCCTGTGCTTGACCTAAGGATTGGCTTTGGGGTTGGATGATCTGGAATGGCTCAGTTATCTACGGAGCTCACTACCACGCATTGTCGAATGGGTCAAAAGTAATTGTTTGCTCTAGTTTATGTAGGAAGGCCCTGCATCCTTCTCTCATGGAATAGTTTTTCTAGATATCTTTGACATCCTTGCATTCTTCCGAGAAAAAATTGCGCCCTGAATGATTTCCGTGACTTTTGTTTGTCTATGCTCTTCAGGTTCCTTGTTACAAGTGATTTTTTTGCTGCTACTGGGTCTACTTATGTGAAATTGACAAATTTTCCATTTGAGCAGATTTGTGAAGAACTCCAGCAGCTTTGATCTTAGAAAACAGCCATGAGTAGACAACCACTTGTATATAGCTTTGTTGCGAAGGGAAAAATTGTGCTTGCAGAGCACACATCATTTTCTGGGAATTTCAGCACGCTTGCTGTCCAATGCCTTCAGAGATTACCATCAAACAGCAACAAATTTACATACTCTTGTGATGGTCACACTTTCAACTTTCTCGTGGACAGTGGATTTGGTATACATTCTTTATCATTTGTAATTCATTACATACGGTTTGTTTGAGGATTTTTTTTTTCCCTCGTTCTTATATTTTTTTCCTCTGTATCTGTAGTTTTCTTGGTTGTGGCTGATGAGTCAACTGGGAGGAGCGTACCCTTTGTGTTTCTAGAGAGAGTCAAGGATGACTTTATGCAGTGTTACGGGGCGAGTATCAATGCAGGGGAATCTCACCCGCTTGCAGATGAAGACGATGACGATCTGTTCGAAGATAGATTCAGTATTGCTTATAACCTTGATAGGGAATTCGGGTATGTAGTGTTGATGCTGTTCTGGTCATTATAGAAATAGGATAATACTTATTTTGGCAATGAGATGGTAATCACCTGAAAAATAATACATTCCCAATCTTCTAGATTTTCTTCATCAATATATATTGTATGCCGACCATTTTTTTCCTTAAGATGTTACCTTATAATGGTAATAAGACACTTTGGACTTTATGGAACAGACCAAGGCTGAAGGAGCACATGAATTATTGCATCACTCACCCTGAAGAAATGAGTAAACTATCTAAATTGAAAGCTCAGATTACGGAGGTGAAAGGGATCATGATGGACAATATAGAGAAGGTGAACATGTTTTGCCTTGCACAAGAGAACAAGTGCATTTTTTATTCTCATTTTTTTTTCAGATGTAAAATCTTTTTGTTTCACGATGCAATGCTCTATTACTCTTTTGTGTTACCTTCATCTGGAGCTACCTACTGATAGAAAGAGGCACCTCATTTTACTTTTATGTGCGTAGCGTAATTGTAGTCCAGATTATCCTTGGTTTGGTTATTTATCATCTAATGCCACCATCTGGTGCTCTTATGCTTGTATGCTTTGTGCAGTTTTTTTGTTGGAATCGACGCCATAAACTGATAATGTATTTCAGGAAACACGTTTGCTTTGATTAGTATTTCTCTCTCTGCACTCTCACAACCTATTAAATGTTTAGCAATTTTAGTTTTTACCAGTTATGCACAGTTGGGAAACTAAACAAAATTAATTCGAAAATATAGAATTGTTCTGTATGTTTCGTTTTCTGTTTTTCACTGGCATTTATCTGACATAACAATGATTCTAAACCGTGACATAATCATGAGGATGTATCTATCAGAATCGTATCAATCAGACTATTGAAACTATTGATTCGATTTTGCTCTGTTATTTGACCAATGGCTAGTTCAGATCATCCGTAGACCAGAAATGGTCATGGTTTCTGAATTCTCGAGAGGATAGATTTGTCTAGTGAGATGGTCAGAGGATGAATAAGGGGCGCTAGAGGTAATGGGATGTTAGAGGCCTTAAACAATCATTTCGTGCTGTTGAAATCAGCATCAAGCTTGCAGGTTTCCTCCTGAAATTATCCCCAAGATGGTACTTGTGGGGACTGGAAAGGATGTTAAGGTCGGTGGGCACAAAGCATCAGCGGGCTCTGGTGAGGATAACTTGTATAACTGGGGAAGGAGTGACCTGCAGTTGCTATTCTCAGTGGGGAGATGGTTGATATGCATCAATTGGAGATGCCTTTGGCAAGGTAGATATGGATAGGACCTTAGCAGTTACAATGTCGTCGGGCAAAACTGTGCAAATCTCATTCCACCCTCCATCCCCTGTTTCTTATCCCTTGCTTTTCATCCAAAAAAGCAAAAATAAATCTTTTTTTATGACACGCCAGACGAGGAAGAAAGATGTCTCCAGTAATTTTGTGGGAGACCGCCGACCCTGACAGGAACTCATTTGCAGGTTCTTGATCGAGGGGAGAAGATAGAACTCCTGGTGGATAAGACCGAGAGCCTACAGTTCCAGGTTTTTTGCATTGCTTTATTATTATTATTATTATTATTATTATTATTATTATTATTATTATTATTATTATTATTATTATTATTATTATTATTATTTTTGCGCCAAGTTGATTAGATGTGGGAACCCACCCTCCTCTGAAAAGATCCTAAAGCGTCGGTCGTGTTCTCATTGATCCTCTGGGCAGGCGGACAGCTTCCAGCGGCAGGGTAGGCAACTCCGGCGGAAGATGTGGCTGCAGAATCTCCGAATGAAGCTCATGGTTGGGGGAGCCATTCTCGCTCTGGTGATCATCGTGTGGCTGATGGTCTGCAGAGGGTTCAAGTGTTGACGTTTAAACGGAACAACAAGGTCGCTCTTGCTCTTGTGACTTTATTCGCTTCACGTGTATGTACATAGAAGATAATATATATATGCTTTGCTGTGTTGGGGAGATTCATTCATGTCGAGCTAGTTCTCTTCTAAGGAAGGCCCTCACGAACTCGGATCGACTCTCTCTTCCCTTCGCCAGCTTCACTTTGAGTTTGGGGAAGAAGAAGAAGAAGAAACAAAAGACAGAATAAATAGCCTCCTCATGAGAAGAAGAAATATAGCGACGGATTTGGCTTCTCCCTGCCAGATGATCGAATCGGCAGCATTGTGTGTTATTTATTTATTACAGAGTCGAAAGAAATACGAATCGAGTCTTCTTCTTCTTCTTCTTCTTCTTCGACGGCAGTTCACGGCATTGCAGCTGGGCGAGAATCGAAGGGGGAGCATTTCGAGGGTGGGCGTTCTGATCAGAGAATCAGATGAAGTTCCGGATGTCCAGAGACTTGGCGTCGACCATCTGCTCGTCCTTGAACTCCTCCCTGAGGCGGTGCCGGTGGCGGGCAACAGATGAACCAGGTGAGAGACAAACAAGCATTTCGGTGGAACTGCTGTGTACAGATATCTGCTCTCTATTGTGATTGCAGACTATAATCAATAGAAAACACGATAGAGAAGATCACCTCTTGAGCTGAGTCTCCATGGCTTCGACGGCATCCTTCTTCAGTTCCTGCAGCTGTTCTTTTGCGATTTTAAGCTCCAGTTCTTCATCGTACTTGGCTATGTTCTCTTTCGATATGCCCAGCCTAGTTTCACATTTTTCATATGTAGACACAGGGGTCAGCCTCATTAAACACCTTATAAACAAAAAAACACTGAATCGAACATTAGGTTTTCTTTAAATTTATATTTAAAATTTTGTGACAAGAGCTTGAACTGCATGAGGCACTTGAATATTAGGTTTTCTTAAAATTAAAAAAAAAAGAAAAATAAAATCTGACTGTAGACGACGAAACACCAAGTTCCAAAATTTCTTTCAGCACAAAAAAAAAGAAAAAAGAAAAAAAAAAGTAACGTTAGCATCTTAACTTACTTCTTGTTGACCTTGTCAAATTCGGCCAAGAGAAGGGACATTCCCTTCTTATCAGACCTCAGAAGCGGCTTCTTGATCTCTTTCTCCACTTTCTCCAAGGCTTCCATCATCAGAGCCTCGGCGCCAAGATCATCTGTGAGTCCCCTCCTACAGCAAAAATATGTAAGTTGCCGGAGCCTCCAGTGACAACGGTACAAAAGGAATTGCTCCACCACCAGATAGAGGGCTTGATTTACCGCACATCGACAGGAATAACACGCGATGAAAGCAGGAAAAGAATAAAATAAAATAAAATAAATGGCATTAAAAGAAAAGTTTTGCATACGTATCTATCACAATAACCCTGCTGTAGATGACCTTTTCGCTGAAACAGATTATGGGTTTGAAATTGTTGATGTTTTTGAGTAACTTCATTATATTCTTAGTTACATGGTATGTATGAATGTATCTGCATTCTGTTTCAAATCGGTGATCCTCTGGATCACATATCATCTAGGGCAGGAAGTCCACTACGTTTTCCTTTTTACATATATTTTTCACACCTTAAAAATCATTTCGCACACATCTCTTCACAGAATGATGGTGGGTGGTTTAATTCGCCAGCGTTCATGTTTTAACTACCATTGGATTACATAAATTAGTATCCGAGTGCATGAAAGAGATGCACTAGCAATGTACGCTAAATTTTGAGTTTTGCAACTGCTGGGAGCAAGAATATACTGCGTCACTATGGTTATCAAGAAAGAGAATGGCCACTTGTTCGTAGTGCTTTTACTTTGATGAAAAAATCATTACGCTGATGTGCCAAAGATATTTAACAGTAATTTTATACCTGACTCTAATCTCCTTCAGAGTCAACAAATAGGTACGTGCATCCTGAATTCCTTGAGTCCGCTCCTCAATGGTGTACTTTATCCTCTCAGATTCTGAGAATAAGCCCGCTCTGCACAGCACATACAGGACAGGTCAGAGCCATCAGTGTTTCGATATGGATTTATAGTTAAAAAAGGGCTATGATCCACCAGTCTAAAATGTAAACCTCAATGTTCAGAGAGTAGAACAGATCTGTAAGCTATAGACAATTATTTTTCTTCCTTCAGAAAGTAGGACAGAAGAGGTTTTCCCCACGTAAATTAATTTTCTTTTCACAAATAGAATCAAGTAAAAGCATTTTCGTAGCGTTGGCTAGTCAACTCTCAACACTTATGGATTCAATAATTATTGCATTGGGGAATGTTAGAATAGCCTGGTATTTTTTCCCTCCACAATGATAAAATATATCAGAGTTTGACAACAACTAAAAACACGGATGTCAAAAATATGCACCTTTGTGTTGATTAAGACAGTACTGCCGGCTACTCCAATAAAAACACCCTCCACAACAGTTTTGGCAAAAAGTTACACAGACGACAAGGATCATCATTGGTATCAAGGTCAAAACTGGGATAATCTATGCAAAGTCAAGCAATAACAGAATCTATGCCTGGATTCCCGTAAAATTTAGCCAAATAATAAAATTATGCAAGAGAATAAAAAAATAACATACTTCTCTCTCACAGTCTTCATAACCTTTGCGTACTGACTGACTGCAGCGGGATCCTCTGGATCAATAGTAATCTTTTCCTGCCTTAGAATTCCAAGAGCTACTTCGAATTTCTTTTTAACATCCAGAAAGATGTTCTTCAGCATCTCTTCAAGAATAAGATATGTATCAATGACGGAATTGGATGTATTACCGTACAGAATATTTTGAAGCAATTCTAGCAAAAGCCATTATAATGATTAAATACTGAGTCAAAGATACAACAAAGAGGTTGTTCGGTAGAATTTAGATGTTCCAAGTCCTGAACACCTTCCCTCGAAAGGTCCCTGACCGGAGAAAAATTTCGATTCCAATGCATTAGTTTTAAAGAAGATTCTATCTAGTTCATTTTCTTTAATTGCCGCAGCGTTTCAAGTTCTTAGGGAAGAGAATTTCATGCGCAACCATCTGTGGCATTAGGCCGGGTCGTTAGCTTACCACAGACATGGCTCCACCTATCTTTGTTCAGAAAAGCGAACAATTACATGGAAAGATATTTCTCATTAGATTCATAAGACAAAAGAACCCAATAAAGTCAACCAAAAGACGACTGCGTTGCATAAAGAAAGCAGCCGCTTTGCACTTTTATCGTCCATCGCAAAACCAGATCCAATCAAGCTGGGTAATGCTAGGATCTTCGATAACGGATCCTTAAAATTTGAAGCAATGACTGAGATGACCAGGTAGCTTCCGCCAGTTCAAAGGTAGGCATTCTAATCATTTATTTTTCAGTTAGTTAAAAACTTTACTGAATAAAATTCACAAGAATTTTCATGAATAAGGATGTAAGGTTGAACATCAAAATGATACCAATTCGGTGCACTCAAAGGGAATTTATACAATGCAACGAGGACGTGCACAAAAGTTCCATGCCAATGAAAATTCAATTGATGAGTGACACTATTGTTGGAAAATTCAATTGGGTTGTTTAGATACCAGGAAAACAATCAAACACTATGTAGTATCTATCTGAAGAACAGAAAGACCAAGATCTTTCTGTATGAATTAGTTAGAGAGAAAAGAAAGCAGGAGAAAGTTGGTAGCAAAATTTAGCAGAAAGATGACACAAACATACATCCATAAGACAGACAGTGCATCAACATAAAATATACGGTCAATCAAGATTCATAGAACATATATCAACAAGCTTACCGTCTCCCTTCAGAGGAGGCAGGCTACTCGGGGAAGAATCTTTTGCATATGAACGGACTGGTACAGCATGCTCATGTTGAAGAATAACTTGACTAGAACGTAGCTGTAATAGTTAACCACGATAAGGAAACAAAAGGATAATTACAAATTAATATAAAACACGCATTCCTCCAAAAACTTGATAGCATTCTGTCATGCCACTGGAGAAGACCAAATAACTGAGCTACGATGAATCAAATGAACCATTCATACAGAAATGACTTGTTTTTCGAGGCAATCTGTGGTTTACTATCATGAATG
This sequence comes from Spirodela intermedia, assembly GCA_902729315.2. Lineage (NCBI taxonomy): Eukaryota > Viridiplantae > Streptophyta > Magnoliopsida > Alismatales > Araceae > Spirodela > Spirodela intermedia. The sequence goes on from LR746274.1 coordinate 150,991, forward strand.
TAGAGACATGACTGGCATTGCAGAGCATTTTTCAAATTCGGCCTCACCTTCACATTCATTACAACCATGCTTCGTTATTACCTCGTTATCGCACAGTATTTAGTTTAAATATGGAGTGGTCTATACTGGCATTTATCCAGCAGAAAGCATTTACACTCATGTTCACACCACTAGGTATGGACGTCAAAATTCAACATTACGTCATGTCCACCAATGAAGAATTATTCTGTCCCTTGACATTTCATCAAACATGAATTTATTGGTCTTGAACTAGTGTAATTAACTGCGCGTATTGCACACCTGTCAATAGGTAATGTAAACTATAGGAGAAATAAATTTTTTTTCCAAAGAAGTTAATCAGGAGGACATTTTTTAAAAAGCCGGTATTCACGGAAAATTTGATGTGTAAGTTTCTATCTCTCGTCCAAAGAACTTTGACAGGAACAAGATACATAGTTTTCACTTTTTGTTTCCCTAGTAAGCTAATTACACCTATCATACCCAACCAAAATCCACGTCATACAGAAGTGTTGGTGACCCATGCTTCAATCAACAGGAAAAATTAGGTGAATAAGTAATATAGTTGAATGTATAAAGCATTGGACTGAAGCAATAATGTATGCATACATGAGGAGGAAGAATACCTGATTGTTGCAGACGGAAGTCTTCAGATGCGAACAGAACCTATGAAAGGAAATGCGTATGTAGGTAACGTTTCAACAAAATGCTTAAGAATCGGAAACCATAAATCTCAGTTGATCCAGCAGAGGATACTAGTTGCAGGATAAAAACACCTGAATACATTCTGTCAAAAAATTTTAGATTGACTTTGATAATAAACTTAAGTTCCATCTCCAAGAGACATGATTTTATAAAATAAAACGAAAGAGCTCACAGGATTCAGTCATTGACACCAGGAATCCACCAGAATGATTTGGAATGGGACCATAGTAGAAAGAAGAAACAAAGGGAAGAAATACTCGTCTGAATAATTAGAGTACAAAAAGCTTAAGAGAAAGAAAGAGGCGGCGCCGGGGAGATGCTTACCTCCGGGAGATCATCCCTCCTCTCAGCCTCAGCACTAGATGCAGAGTCGATTCTGTCAATAACACAACGGTATTCAGTCTCGCAAAATAGAATGGCTCCTAACCGTCAAACAGAATCAAATGAAAGGGAGGAAACAGTTTCGATGGTGGCTCAAATCACGGGAAGCGGATGGTGAAGCAATGGACCTTTCTGGATATTGTAGTCCGCAAGGGTACGCCCGTCCTCGAGTTGCTTGCCAGCGAATATCAGACGCTGCTGGTCAGGGGGAATCCCTGGAACGTTCAGAGAAGACCGTCAGCACTAGTTCATTACACGATCACCGTAACGAGGCCGCCGAAATCCGCCAACAAATGGAAGAGGAGATCGAAGAGAAAACGGAGACGAAAAAGAAGGGAACCGCAATGGCTCGCACGGGGATCCCAAGGAATGGAACCACCACAGACCTTCCTTGTCCTGAATCTTGGCCTTGACGTTGTCGATGGTGTCGTTACTCTCCACCTCGAGAGTGATGGTCTTCCCGGTCAGCGTCTTCACGAAGATCTGCATTGTTCCCGATCGCCGGCGGCTCCCGCCTCCCTCCTCTCTCCGCTCCCCTTTTTCCCCGCTGGAGGATCCTCCCTGCGGCAGATGTGGGGTGTTCGTTCCCTTCTACAATGATCTGTGACCGTTGGATCTGCACTGATCTGACGGTTATTCTTGTGAGTTACCCATATACGAGGCCCAAGCCCAATTCGAGTTTTGGATACGGGCTTGAAATTAAGGCCCATAAAAAGTTGAGTTCGGACGGGCCCATTTATCTCTTCTTTCTCTGGATGGTGCGGTGTCCCGCGGATTCGGTTAAGCCTTCCGAGGTCTCGTTTTGGCGGGAAGTGGGAGACCAGGTTCACCGTCTCCCTCGCGTCGGCTTTCGTAGCGATTCCTGCCGGAGTGTCGGCAGCGCTTTGTCCGGTGATGGCGTCGGCGGGGGCCCTGCCCAGATGGGCGTCGGAGCCCTGCATCATGGGAATCGACGAGGCCGGACGAGGCCCTGTTCTAGGTGTATTTCTAGTCTCTACCAACTTTTGTTGGATCTTAATTGCTCGCCGATTTCTGAGCCACTGGTTTCGCCAGGTCCCATGGTCTATGGATGCCTCTACTGCGCCCGCTCCTACCAGAAGGCACTCGCCGCTTTAAACTTCGCAGGTCTGGATACCGTTGACGTATCGTCTTGCGAGTTCTCGACTTGTTTTTGGTTCTAAACCGATCGAATAATCTAGTCTGCGCATTTGAATGACATGCGAGATTGAGAAACGTTTACGTATCAGTATGCATTCGTATACATGTCTCTCTAGTGCGGATTTATTTTGTGATTCAAAATGAAGTTTCTTTGGTTAGCTTCATGACCGTTTGGATAATATCGATGAATTTTATATCACTCTGAGTTAGTGAGAAACTAGAGGTTTTCATTAAATTAAGAAAGATAAGATTTAACGATTTATTTGAGAGTTTCCAGTTACTGGGATCATTCGATTTGATATTTTGATCCAGTTCTGCATCCACGGTATGAACAAAAAAGCACCATTGAAATATCCGGCGCATGGTCATAGTCTCCCTAGTTATTACGGATATAATGTGTAGGAGGTCTATTAATTGCGTTTACTATCAATCTTGCCACAGGTGGTGTGAAAAGATTGATGTTGTGGCTATTTCATCGCTATCTGATTCAGTGTGAGCCAATATCATCAATTGTTCTATCACATTTCTAGTCATGTAACTCAATGCTTCATGTGGAAAGTTTCCCCTTCACAGCCTAAATAGGAGAAGTGCAGTGCATCTTGCACAATGGGCCCTCTCATCTGGACTGTTCCCATTGAAAGGGGTGCACCTCCTCCCCCTCCCCCTTCTGTATCCCTCTCCATTTAGGAGACGCAGAACGATCGGTTTTGAATCAGGTAATTGATGTGAACTAAGTGACCATTCAAAAGTAGGGCATGACTAGTCATCAGCTAGATTGGATGGGTCACAGGGGGCCCAAACAAGCTCAACTGGCTCATCAGTTCCATCCTGGTGGTGAGGACATGGTCTTCACAAGAACAGGGAAGCAATATTTCTAAGAAGCATCAAACCACAAAATCGACTGAAATGAATAAGGACATTTTAAAATAGAATTACATGGCAAATGAAGAAGGACATTTTTTTGAAGTATTTTCCAAATGTTTGATTATATTCCCAAAATTAAAACGCGATTGAACAATCGACTGAAACATTTTTATGTCCGAAAATTCACAATAAACTAAGTCTTGGATAAGAAGATTGCATTCCTCGGCCATCTTTATGGTATGGGAATTCTTTGGCATTTCTACCGATGGTCTGGCCTTCCAATCCTATAGTCAGCTGAAAGATTGGAGCATCTTTGCTTCTTCCCTAAAAAAATACTTCTAAATGACTGAAATTGTTCGAAAACCTATGAGAATTGTATTTACTTTAGAAGATATATGACTCATGAAAGTAGTTGAGAAAGCACGCCTTTTGGTGTATTTCAAAAATGAGTGTGGTTGAATCAGCCATAACTCGATTATAAATGTCTTTGTGCAAGTTGGAAAAAACGAAGGAAAACTGTAATGCAAAATTGATCAAGATAGGTAAAAAAGCTTATTTGGGTGTGAGTTTGTGGCAGATTTGAGATGTCGTCATACAGCCTCCGCTCCTTTAACTGTGATTCACAGAATTGCGTTTGATGAAAGTTAATCTAGATTTTATTGAAGAGCCTGATATGAGATTCTTGCTCAAATTACGAAGATATTAGCTCTGATGAAATACTCAAGGATCATGTTCCAGATCGCATTGATGTGGCTGAACGTGCTCTGTAAAATTGGTTAGTCGAACCAGTTGATGTGAAATAACGTTGCGGTAAAACAACATCTACCACTTCGTTGTTTTTGGCCCTCTCAAAAATCAAAGAGGTCTTTGACTCGTGATTCAGCGACTTCCACTGCAGAGATTTGCCTTGATTTGACTACTTGTATAATATCTATCTCATATCCCGCCTTCCCTGGAAGCAACCTCCCTAGTAATTGTATTTTTCTGATCAATCAAATAATGAATGTGACAATAATTAAATAATCCCGAAGTATCCTTCTTATTCTTTTTTTTCCACCGTATAAAGTTTACATGACGCTTAGGCCTGAGGATTTACCTCTGCACTTCTTTTATTGGCATTTGAAGATCATTATTTATAATCATTTACGCAGATGAGAAAAGTCTGTGTTACCACGAAGCTGCGCATAGATCAAACTAATATGACGCCGAGAATTGATATTTTATTACGTCTTTCATTATTTTTTTGCAATTGAATGACCATTTTCGTTCTTTTTTTCCTTTTTTATCCGTCATTTTTTGATTCTTGACACCCCAACACCAACAAATATTTGTCATTGACAATGTCAAGATATGGTCACAGTGGAAACATCCCATTATGCAATGATTTCATCTAAAATACGTCTTGTTGTGCTGAAGCCAGGAAACACTTCTCAATTGTAACAATTGAGTTCTCTTGTTGGCTACTATCCATCACTGGCTGGTGAAAAGTGATTGATAGTAGTAGTGACTAGTTTCAATGGAAGGATCAGAAAACATGTGTGAATGCATCATTTGCACGTTAGCATTTTTCGGAGTTAATGATTGGCTACCCAATCCGAAGCAGGAACAATTTCCATATTTATTGAGAAAATAATCCCATCTCTTTGTGCCTGTTATCACAAGATGACTTATTGATTTCTTTAATTGAAGATGCTTATTTTGATTGTGATCTCATGGTTAACTGTGGACAGATTCAAAGACTTTGAAAGAGGAGAAAAGAGAGGAATTATTTGAGAATCTAAAGACCGATGGTTCAATTGGATGGGATGTTGATGTTATTGATCCAAGGGAGCTTTCGGCAAAAATGCTAAAGAAGTTTGTACAAGGTTATATCTCTGTCCATTGTTTAACACACATCTCTCAACTGATGCTTCGCTGTTGATTTATGGCAGAACAAAAATCAACCTGAATGAAATATCACACAGCTCTGCTATTGGTCTTGTCAAGAGGGTCCTTGGCTTGGGATTCTTACTAACTGAGGTGATTATTGACTACTATCATCTTACTCTTTTTATCTCCTTTTTTTCCCCCTTCAGCTCGTCCTAACCTTGCAAAAAAATCATCTTTATTATATTTCCATCAAGGTTTATGTGGATACTGTTGGGGATGCGGAGAAGTATAGAATCAAGTTGTCGGAGATATTTCCAGGCATCAAGTTTGTGGTCGCGAAAAAGGCCGACAGCCTTTTTCCAGTTGTCAGCGGGGCAAGCATAGTCGCAAAGGTGATTATTCCAGTACTGTGAAGCTTTCAAACAAATGCATGTGCAAACTTCTTTTTCATGAAACGAGGACAGGTCGACATCTGTTATCTATGCATTTTAATTAACCAATATGACGCCAGATGGGTTTTTTTTCATGAATTGATCTTTCTACGGCACTTATAGGACTAGTGGAACGATCTCAGAGGAGGGCCCATGCTGAAAATTTAGGTTTTTATTCTAGTTCACGTCTAAATATTAGTGATTTTTTTAGAGAAAAACTAGATGCTCGAGTACCTGAGCCTGCCTCAGGATCTGATGCAGATTGATTGAATTGATGCAAATCTAGTCTCTGTGCTTTTTTATAGGCTATATGATGCTGTATCGATGTGCTTGATTGCTTCGAACTTTCTAACCCTTGCAGCACTAGTAGGCTAGTGGAATGCTGGGCTTGGAACCTACAACTTACTTTTCTCAAGAAAAATTAGATCTTTAAACACCCCGAGTGTGTCTCAAGGTCTGACACAAATGGACGAAGCCCCATTATGGGTTCTTTTGTCCGTAGCCTCCCCCCCAAAAGCCCCCCAAAGTCAAAATATATTGTTGCAGCGACTGAATAGAGTTCACCTTGACAATTCAACCCCGTCTTCTCTCATCCTTCTCTGGTCCTAAAACGTTAGATTCCACTGACCTGAATCCCGTCCATTGTTCATTGTATGATGCCGTTTCCTGTGTAGGTCACCAGAGATCGCGCACTGCGGGACTGGGAGCTCGATGAGACTGCTGATAATATGCACAGGAACTTTGGGTCCGGATATCCGGGAGGTAAGTGATGAATTTGCTGTATTGATATTCCCAATCACAGCACACCTGTCACCTGGGAACTCTCCGGTTCAAAGTCATCGATGGTTGACTAAAGCTTCTGTTCAGACCCAGAGACGAAAGCGTGGCTCGAGCATCACAAGCATCCCGTCTTCGGGTTCCCATCGCTGGTGAGATTCAGCTGGGGGACTTGCGCGCCTTTTTTCAAGGAGGGGGTCGAGGTCGTTTGGTGAGGCTCTCTCATTGCACCCACTTCATCTCTGTTGATTGCATGGCTTCTACCTACCCTGAGCTCTCCCAATCCTTGCATACTGCGAGATAAATCCAGGGAATCCGACAGAGCGGAGGAGGATGGCTCCAGCTCCAGTGGCGGCCGTGGGAGGGGCCAAATGAAGCTCGCCAGCGTGGGCGTCACCGGAATCAAGAGGAAAGCGGAGGAGGTGGAATCCAGCGGCAGGGGCCGTTGTAAGTTCTTCCAGGCCCGCAGGCTCGAGCTCCTTTCCTCGTTCTAAAGGGCGAGTCACTCTCTTGAACAGGGTCGGATTAGTTTTGATTTGGAAACATCCGTTCGTTCTTCTGTCGTACATTTGAAGACCGCCGGGGTTGCGTGGGTGGCTTATTTCATCTGTGGATGGGTTTCAAGAAGCTTAGCTCACACCAGATGGGGGTGGATTGCGGCGGCTCAGGTGAGCAGGAGCTGAGTCTCCGAGCGGCTCTCCTCCTCGATGACGTCGAGGTGGATGGGGTCAACGACGACATGGCTCTCGACGTGGACGCTGAAGGGGTGAACCCAGAAGAGGACCCTCGCCGTGCCGACGATGTCGACGGTGGCGCGGAGCGTCATCTCCCGGCGGACGGCGGCGGCGAGCAGCGCCTTGGCGTGGTGGGCGAGCTCGAGGCCGGGGAGGCGCGCGGGGAGGCGGAGGACGCGGCACGAGGAGGGGTCCAGCGCGCCGGGCAGGACCTCGGCGGTGCCGAGGAGGGCGCCGTCGTAGAAGATGGAGAGGGTCGCCGCGGAGTGGCGGATGGGGGCGGCGTTGGGGTTGGTGACATGGACGGTGAGGACGAGCTCCACGTCCAGCAGAGGGAGATTGAGCTTGAAGGAGGAGAGCTCGATGGAGATCAGGTGAAAGGTGGGGTCTCTGGGTCTGCCGTGGATCACGGCGGCGATGGCGGTCGCCGCCGCCGCGCCGACCGCGGCAGAGGCCCAGCTCCAGGTCGCCATTTGCTACTATCCTGTGGTCGGAGGGCCTGAGCGAGCGCAGCGCCGCTCCAAATATAAGAAAAGACGTTTTGCTGCCGCGTGTCGCCGTTAAAACGAGGCAGATTTAATATCTCGGAAAATGGCGGAAAGGAATAGTATATCAATCTGGACGATAATATATATAAAATATATAAATATATATATAAATATAGGTGTCATTGACTACAGTAGCCTGAAGATCATGGGCGGCGCTGGAGGAGCAGAGGGAATGGGGAGGAAGAAAAAGAGGGTCTGGATGGGAACTGATGAAGAAGATGGCGAACTACTACACGTCTCAGATGTGCATTTATACCACCCACACACAACAACAAAAAAGGGTCTTTGGAAAGAGGAGCTGAGCTGAGAGTGGTTTCTGCCGGATCACGGAGGAGCCAGAAGAACCGCCGGGGGAGCAATGCAGAGGCCTACTTGATCTTCTTCTTCGGCCTCAGCTGCGTACAGAAGAAAACTCGACGTGAGAGGAGAATTTCGGGGAGAAGAACTGTCCACGTTCAGTGCCTACTTCATTTAGTAGCGAGAGATCCAACGAACTATATAAAATAAATAAAAGCTATTCAACTCTCTTTCTCTCTCTCTCTCTCTCTCTAAAAAATTAAAAAAAAACCCAGAGTTATTCAACTAGTAGTAACAGGATGGTACCCAAGAGAACAGAGACTAAGAGGTGCATAGCTTCAGGGGAGCCACAGGTCAAGTAAAAGAAAAAGGCCCTATGTTATAATTCAAGTAATTGATAGGAGGTGAAACTAAATAAACCAACAAAATAAAATACCAAGGGGAAGAAGTACCTGGTTGCAGTGGCCGCATTTTTTCTTCCTACAATTCACAGCCCTTGGGTGAAGTCGGGCGTAGCATCTGAAACGACAGAATAAAATTTTGGATATCTTTCAGATATCATCATACAAAGGCAAACCAGTAAACTGAAGAAATGATAAATCACAAATACAAATTGCATGGACCCAAAAAAAATAAAATGTAAGGCATTCAAGGCTATTGATTGTTCATATCGCTTGGCAGTGGACTTTATGAAATAGCTTCCACCATACCTCTCACTTAGTGGAGGATAGAAATCATCAGCAAGAAAATAAATATGACATATATCAAAAAATAAAACACTTCTTGAGGTAGGTCAGGGACTTGTCTGCCTCAGAAATTCGGCTAATATGGAAAGGGAGACCCAAATGTTTCTGACCTAATATGGACATAAGAGCTCACCGAGCCCTCGCATTCGTAAGTCTCGTGCAAAGCACTAATTGATTCGTCAAAGGCTTACAATTTGTCTATACATGGGTCCTCACCAAGTGTAAGTAAGATACTCAAAATTAAAACGTTAGCTTTGCATGATTATCCTTTCGTCCACAAGATAATTTGATACCGTACAGAAAAAATGTCAAGATCCAATTTCTGACAAGCAACCAGAGCCCAGGTTTCATATATGCAACTGAATTATAAAATCTATACTAGTCAACAGCCAATAGACAACAAAAAAGGGTTTCTCCGTGAGCAGGATCTTATTTTATCAAAAACATGCTAGAAAAAGGAAACTAGTTGCGTGTGATGTGGTGCTTCCAGATAGGTGAAGGCAGCCTTTTGGTGGATGTAAAGTCCTTCAAGTGTTCGTGAAAACAAAACATGGAAAATATGGAATCAAAGGTGGCATAACTAAAAAAATAACACCCACTAAGAACATTGATGAACGGTTAGATACGCCCGTTGTAGACACAGACAAGCTAGCGTAGATCAGCCGGCTGAGGGAACCGCTGAAAACAGGGCTAATTGTGTGGAAACAAAGACAGCGCCAAAATCACATTCTAGTCCCCTGAGATTCGAAAAATTACTAAAAGTGTAACAACGTTGCTGCCGAACTTGCAGACAGCGAGAATCTTCATTGATTCAATAAAAGGAGAGTATTTATGCGTTAATGAGAATGAACTTAACGGATAAACAGTAGGCAGTATGCTCTAGAATCCAAACTGAGACAAGGAAACAGAGTGATGATGCCTAACATGGTTAAACTCGCAGTAATGTATCCTTAATCAAATGATAAAATTCGGTGAAAAAAAAAAAGTGCAGCAAGAAATCGAGAAACACTTACTTTCGGCAGATCATCTTGTCCTGGTTGTACTTCCTGGCCAGGGCCATGAGCGAAGGCTCAATTATTCCTCCCCTCAACCGCAACACAAGATGCAGGGTTGACTCTGGTTTCGCATTTGCACAGAGTGAAATTGAAAAATCAGTATTGCATAAATATCAGGTATAGATGAAAAAAAAAAAATCAGACAAAAAAAAGAACACGCTGAAGAGGAGATTTTGGGAAGCTAACCTTTCTGGATGTTATAGTCCGCGAGGGTGCGCCCGTCCTCGAGCTGCTTCCCGGCGAAGATGAGGCGTTGCTGATCCGGCGGGATACCTGCCGTTGCAACCAAAAGAGCGCGTAAGCACAATCATCCTAGGGTAGCGTCTCCGAGGAAGTCTCGGCCTGGCTGCCCCAATCCGCACCTTCTTTGTCCTGGATCTTGGCCTTGACGTTGTCGATCGTGTCGCTGCTCTCGACTTCAAGGGTGATGGTCTTCCCCGTCAGGGTCTTCACGAAGATCTGCATGGTGCCCATCCCTCGCCCTCCAACGACCCCTTCGCCTCCGCTTGGCCTCGTCCAGGTGGAAGCTCAGATGATGATGGCAAAGGCCTATTACATATATACTCGCCCATCTCCGAGATGATGTCTTCTCACGACACTTAGGGCTCCATGGTCTTCCTCCAAAGATTACCTTAATACCCTCGTGTCTCCTCCTCTCCTCCACACCACCTTCTACGCACGTCCCTAGGCAATGAACCAAGCACCGGGCCCACAACCCCTTAGCTTTTGGGCCCTATAGCCCGGCCCACTGGACCATTCACGAAGTCGAACGAAGAGTGGGATAACGGTATTCTGGGATTTACTCGGCACGCGTTTGCGAGAGAGAGAGAGAGAGAGAGAGAGAGCGGGGATGGTGATGGGCCGGGCTCATTGGGCCCGTTAAAGAGGAACACATAAATAATAAAGTCAAAGGAGAGAGAAACTAGTGTATGAACACAACGAGGAGCACAAAATTGTTCCCAACAAAGGAAAGCTGAGTAGTCTACGGGACTGCTGCGAGGGGGGGACTCGAGGGAAAATAAAACCAGGAGATTCTAAGGACCCAAGAAGGGGGGGGGAACAGCTCCACCATCTGCTCCGGCAGGAACACGGCCCCCGATGCAGAGGTTGCTTCTTCTACAGCCTCCTTCCCCTTCTCCCTCCCTTCCGGCGGGTGCTGTCCGTGGGGATCGGAGTCACATCCTCTGCAGCCGAGTTTTTGTTAGTCAGAGAGGTGAAGCAAAGTCAGCGCACGAGCACAACGATGGCTCGAATCAGGAGAGAGAGCAAGAGAAGTCAACGTTTATTTATAGTACGATTATAGAAAAAAAAAATTATCAGGTAAGCTGAAGAAGCGGGTGATTAAATTACCGATTCGGCCAATTTTCATCCCCGAACGGGCGAGGGCCCTGAGGGCAGACTGGGCACCGGGGCCTGGAGTCTTGGTCTTGTTTCCGCCTGTCGCACGGAGCTTGATGTGTAGTGCTGTGATGCCAAGCTCCTGCAATAATAAGACCCACTGAGCAGCAGATGAAGGGAAGGAAGTAGGAGGGCCAGCAGAAATCGGCTCGGCACCCCATTAGAGCACGCTAAGTGTAGTAGACTAGGAGAGGGAAGGCCAAACCTTGCATCGCTGGGCGACATCCTGGGCGGCAAGCATGGCTGCATAGGGAGAGGATTCATCTCTGTCGGCTTTGACCTTCATCCCACCTGCACGAGGAAATGGAAAGGAAAATCGAAGTCAACACAAGGATCGTCGTTTATTTCGGAGACGGTCGTGGTCTTCTGGGTACTTCAGTGTGAAGAATACTTGTAAGAAAATAAAGAAAAATGGTAACTTGAAACGTTGCAACCAACTAGCATTACGAGTAGAGCCGAAGAAGAATCACATCAATGGTGGATCCGTTTCCTGAGATCTGACCGGGTAGAATTTATGAAGGTGCGAAACTACAACATTCAATGGTTCCAACCTTAAAGATTCACGAATCATCGAAAACTCAGGAAATATGGAAGATCATATTTCCACCGAAGGATGGACAGGCAACACATCATTGACTCAGATTTTTTGGACCATCTGGCACAGGAAAACAACAGGTCCAGCTCTCTATTTCTAGATGAAATCCCTAGGGAAGAAAGCTTTTCCATTCTTATATTTTCCATAGTAAATTGCAAAATAAATGAAGACAAATGCAAGCGCAGCAGAATGCATGGGAAATGTGTAAAACTATGGCAATCAAATGAATCCAGACGTCCTTGTTATACATCGCCGAAAGGTAAAATTTATAGTTGGCACGGACAATGCGAAAAGTCCAGACGTTCTCCTTCAGGAACGCAACAAATCTTTCAAAACACGCCCGCTCCTTCAAATAAAATACCAGTACAAAAAACCTAAGTTACCTCGTTGAATATTCCCTAATCCCATTGTGAAATTCATTGGCCAAACGTACAGGGACAGTAGCCCCAATCACAAATTCATGCTTAGAGAAGCATCTTAAAGTATTTTTCCAAATCATCACTCTGTCGAAAGAAGATAAAGCCCCCAAATCAAGTACGGATCTCTAACATAAAATGGGCGAGTCACTTTATTCAACTTTAATTCTTTCCTTAACCACGTTAAATTCCATCAGACGAAAGGTGTTATCCATCTGCTATTAAACGAATCTGCGCATGGAATGATGAACAATTAATAAACATAGGATGACTACGGTACATACCGGTGATACGCACGAGAGTTTCCCTTCCGGACAAATCAGTGACGTGCTGCAAGGTAGGAAACCATGCCAGTCAACACGGATCTAAAAACATCAACGGCGTCTAGAACTGAAACACAGACAGAGGCAGATGAGTAGAATCTAACAATGAAGGTATCGTTGAATGAGGCGAAGACGTGTGCGACACCGAATACGTGCTCCCCGTCGCGCACAGCCGGTCCGAGCGTCACATTCTCCTCCTTTGGCTCCCTGGTCTTCCTCCTCGACTGCGACATACAAGTGCGAAAAAATCAGGACTCGCATTAACGGACACCACTCGATACACGTCAGTAAACGCCACTGGATTCCGGAAAGGAGGCCGAGCAAAAGGAAGAAGAAGAAGAAGAATCAAGTATCGTTACGTAGGCCTCGCTCAAACTTGCCGATCTAAAACTATCCAACAGAGAGAGAGACACCATAAGGATAGAGAGGGCAGAGAGAGAGAGAGAGAGGAATCACCATGGCTGCTGCTCGCCGAGAGCGCGTGCAACAAGGGCTCGATCCTCCGACGAAACTCCCGCTGCAGAGGACGAGCGGCGGCGCGTATTCCTGCAAAGCGAGCAGGCCAACGGTATATATACTACTAGGGTTTGGGGCTTCGGGGCTTACAGGGCGAACCATTCACGTGGGCCCATTGTCCGATGATGGACTCAGAGAATTCCTGGACCCTCGGTTATTAGCCCATAAGGCCCAATCCCCCCCCCCCGCCTTTATTTTCCGTATTTGAGAAAAAACCCCCATACGGCTTTTCCTTTACTGAAAAGACCTTCCGGCATTTTTAAAATTACTAACCATTATTAATATCATACTGTTAAATAAATGTTTCACAGTGACGTCATAAATACATGCACTTGCTATGGTCCACTGCGCCACCATCTCACCGCGGACTAATGGACCGCCTTTAAAGAGCACTCGGCCAAATAAAAGTATGTGAAAAATAAATAAACGAGCGAAATTTGCTGCATTCCTATCAAACACCAAATCGTCAGAAGCACTGAGCGTCAGGCGCAGGCCGTGATTTTATTTTTTATTATTTTTTATTATTTTTTTCCCTTTTTTATTTTCAGTCACTTGGCTCTGAGAGTGGCGCAGGAGTCCAGCTTGGGGAGGACGGTGCGCCAGGCGTCGGCCACGTCCTTGGCGAGCTTGGCCTGGCCCTTGGCGAACTCGTGGAAGGCGAGGCCCATGTCGGCGGTCTTCTGCTCCTGGAACCTGGCCATCTCCTCGCCCATCAGCCTCACGATCGTCTCGAACTTCTTGGTCGCCTCCTCGCTCTCCGCCTTGAGCTGCAACGGGGAAGGTGAGCGGTCGGTCGATCGTCTTACTCAGAGAACACGAATGGGCAGGCACAGATTAGACACAGACCTCTCTGTACTCGAGCTCCGCCTCGGGGACCTTGTCGGAGCGTATTAGGATCAGCTTGTCCCTGCGAAGAACACAGATGGGCATCACTTGCTCAGAAGGGAAATGATCTTGGACTGACCAGTCCAGGTCAACGGGAATCAAATCAGGTTTGGCGATGTCAACGGCAACTCTGCAATTTTCTGATGCTCAGTTCTTCCCAACAGGAATCATACTGGCCATCGGGCAAACATTGCACATACGAAATGAATAATAATAAATGAATGGAATCACATACAGGTTAATCTCTTTTAGCTTCGTTGCTTCGGCCAACTCGCATTGCTGCCTGAAGGCGTTGGCTCTCTCTCCCATTGTAGCCTGCCCACAGAGTTGGTAGGAGATATTATTGGCAGAAGATGGTCAAAACTATGCACGTATTTCATGGTAAACTAATGTCCAGGTTTCGATACTCCCTGTTGCAGTTCAGCTGAAAAATCATAGGACTAAGGAAAGCAGACAAGAGTCAACCTTTATGGACTGCACAGCACGCACATAATCCTTCAGTGGCTCCTCAAAATTCGTTAATAGGTTATGAGCCTGCATCAAAGTCAAAGGTGTATGGTCGTAGATAGTATGGAAAACTGCTGGGTTCAGAGAAGAAACGCAGAGGCTGTGTGGACGGCTGACCTCCTTCTGTAGTTTAATGGACAGCAGCTCTGACTTGGACCCGAGCTCCGAGAACGCCTTGCCGAGAGGATCTCCCTCACAAGCACCCAGAAGCTTTATCGCCTTTCCAAAATCAGACAACGACTGCCCCAGCTCTGGAGATGGTTTTGACCAAATAAAACACCTCAGAGTCAAACCCAGCATAAAGATGATGGTCAAGAACTGAAAGGCGTGCTGTAATTATTTAGAAAGCCGGGTCAACTCCACTCATAGCTCATTTGGCTCGGTGTGAGTTGGCCTGCCAACTCTAATATTGGTTATTTTTACTAGAATAAGCATATTATCGGCCCCAACTAGATTATGAGCCCGCTGGACCAATAACTCTAACAATCATAAAGCGGGAAACAAAACATTTGAAAGGATCACATTAACCACATACTCACCTCTGTGTCTCTTCACAAGTCGGAAGGCATGTTTCTGCGCCTCTGAAAGGTGGTCTTCCAACTCGAATACGTAATGCTTTAGCTTCTCGTATTCAGGAGTAGTCTCTTCAACTGGCTTTTCTTTTCCTAGAACGACATCACTTACCTTTGATTGAACATCCTACAGAGAAATCACAGCAAAATCCATCATGGCCTGTTCTTCAGAATAGAAGACCACACATCCGGGTGGCCTGCAATCACACGCTACCTTGAAAATCTGCATCAATTCTGATGGCTTCTTCTTGAAGATTCCGGTTTCATGTGACCTCGTTCTCTCCATAGCCTGAAGCCAAGGTAAAAAATTAGGAATGGCCTCTCGGAAAACTCAGGACTGAACAAAGATCTGGGGTTTTCATGGTCGTCTGAATCAAATAGGTGGCTGTTAACCCCAAATCAAGACACATAAACTCAGCTCTTCATGGTCGAATCCTCTAAAAACAAATTGGAAAACAGGTGCGACTGTATCCCAGACAATGATTGCCAAGGGCAAAGTTACCTCTTCGTCTTCCTGCAGAAATGTTCGTAGTTCCTCACTTTTCTGTAATTCAGGATGTGAAGCTATTCGATTAATAAATATGTCCAATGCCTGACGCCTTAATTCAATGAACTCGGCACTAAACCTGAACTTCTCTGGAAACATTAAAAAAGTAAACCATCAGAGTGTACATAGGAAGGCATATGCAGGAACAATGAGCAAGAAAATATTGGCGTCTCTCATATGACATCATGCTGGTATGAAATTATTCGCAAGTGTACTTGCATCAACCTGGCATTACTCAACAAAAATCACGTTCTATATAAGATAAACCGGGAGACTAAGTGGGCTTCCCTTGCTCATCAACACCAAAATTTCGATGATAGTTTTTCTAGACGTTGAGAGAGGAATCATGTAAGGTCATAATTTATTCGAGTTACCTCCCAACGAATATGTTTTGCAAGATGTGAGAGATCTCTAGAATACAAACAAACTACATAGCGTTTAAACTTTGACAAGAGACATAAGTCGCTGTTAAAATAATAACAATTTGCAGTGATCGTTTTTTTCAAAAGGAAGAAGCTTCAGGCTTTGGGCTTTTCACTGAAAAGCACTAAACATGATTTTTCTCCGGCTACAGATTTTTAAGTATCAATGTAACCACTAGATGAAATAGAAACCATACCATTACACAGGTGAAAGTGAAAAATCAATTTCAGCTGCGTGAGCTACGCGTTGAACATATGGTTTAAATGTCCAATCCAAAGTCATGACCTAAGCTTCATAGTCAAGTTTCACTCAGAAATTATAAATCCAAAATAATGGACTGTTCAGCTTATAGTCTTGTGGACTTTATGCATAGATCCGAGAAACCAATGCTAATGTACAGCAACTTTTCTGTGATTTTGACTGGCAGAGAAAGATTCTGTGTTTAAAATCAATGTTATGGACAACAAATGTTATTGCTAAACACGAGGTCGAGAATTTCCAATGAGAATGGAGAAGAATTCCAAGATAATTACCTATTAGTGACTTTCTAGTATACTCCATCACAGAACTTAACAAAAAAGCATTTAACTTGAAGATAAGCAGCTCCATAAACAACTAAATCTTTAAAGATGTTCATACAAAGACAATAGCATGTCCTTCATGCCCACTGGAAAAAACACTAGGTAAGGTTTCTTCAAGGAAAACAAAATTAACTAGTTCCTCAATTGTCAGGTAGTAAAATACTATTATGCATAAAGTCGTGATGCATCGAAGCAAATCCCAGAAAAGAGGCCTAGGAACAGAAGACAATGAAACTCAAACATAATATAAGAAGGCACCAAAAAGTAAAAGACTGAAACTCGACCCTAATGATTTTATGGCATCCAAGTAAAAGACTGAGTCTCATCTTCTCATTTATTTATCATTAAAAAAACTGGAACTCTTGTTCAAAATCTAAATCACATTAGTTTCCTTTATGCTTGCAAGAGCGCACAGTTCTTTAATACGCTCATTGATCAATGGTATGCCTCATCCTGAATGAAGGATTAATCAATATACTTCTTCTCCTAGTGTGGCACTGTGACTTTTTAACAAGACAACCATGAAAAAAAAATTAGTATATGGGTTCCAATGCATAAAGAGGAGTAACTTTATGATAAGACAATCGCAGCTTCATGCGAATTCCCTAGCTTCAATATTTATTGTAGCGTCATGTCAGCGAAATTAGAAAGAATAATAGTGTTTAATAAGGACAAAATGATCAGAAAGCTAACCTACAGCACTCTTCTCAGGGAGAGGAGGAATGAAAATTCCTTTGTACTTCTCACAAAGCCGGTCCCGCAGCCATGAAAAATCACTAAAACGCCGAATAACAATTTTCTCTTGTCCCTGATACTCTGGTAAATTTGTCTGCCCAGAAAAAGTCGTACGAAAAAAATTAAAGGAAACGAAACTAATATGGTGATAAGAGAACAGGAAAAACATGAGATAATGAAAAATTAATGTTCTAAAAATAAATTTAGAAATTTTACGTCATGATAATATAATATATACTAAAACACTATCATATGAGAAGCATCCACAAAATCTCCACAATCTAAATAGTTTACAACACAATCTGGGCAATAAACCTGTTTGATCACGTTACTATCCTTAAGATCTAGCAAACACATCATGGGCCTCTGTATGGAAAAGACATCTGTTGATCACTTGGTGTACATGCCCACCCATTAGAAAAACTAGAAAGAAAGGCTTCCTGGATGAGCAAACTTGAAGTAATTAATGTATCTTCCTAAACCTTCCACATATGTGAAAAGCTGGTCCACTCTCAATCAGTCAAAAGCACCAATTATTGCGGTTTCTCCAGCAAGCACATCACGGGGCAATGAGAGACAGCATTTTTTCCACACTGTTACACTAGCGGACTGAAGTCAACATTTGTGCATGAGCATACTAAGTAATTGGGGTGGGAATATGGTCTGCCTCTTTTGGGGAGCATTCATTCTTCATCATCAATGACAAATCGTAAGCAGGGCAATAAGAGGAAGAAACAGAAGATTTAATGTTAACCTTATTCATTCATCATCTATCTTCTCAATTTTAACTAGAAAATTGACAGCAACCAACAAGTTGCATCTTTTATACCTTCAACAGAGCAGCGGTCTAATGGCCAGTGACCTTTCAGTATAAATCTACTCGTAGCCCATAAAGTACACAAAACTTGCAAAATGATATTCTCGTAAACGTTATTTTCGGCTATCGTATTTGCTTTCACTTTCTGTCTTATTAAAATTAGACTTACTTTAGACATCTCACTTCGTTATCTAGGTAGGTCTCAAAATGGGAACGGTAATAGATCGTACTACAATATGGATATATAAGTCAGTTCAGCAAAGAAAAACTCAAGGGAGGTGGAATGTAATCTTAAAAATAACTAAACTCTTGTGAGCTTGATCCACAAACTTAAAACACAGACCGTTCAATAGATACAAAGACGCCTTAACTAAGGATACTCCAATAAGTTGAACCTTAGATTACAAGATCATATTTTTTTGAACAATATTGATAGCTGTGGCGGTTAATCAATGTGATTGTTGGCGCGATAAGAGACATGCGACATTTTTCTCTACATCGCAAGCGTCGACTAGAGAAATAATTTCCACGAAAAAATCAAACGAATTTTTAATTTGTGCACACAGGTTTTGAGTTCGCGCGATCTGAGTTCTAAATCTAATCCAGAGTTTATTCCACGCTAGGAGCTAGGGTAAATAACAAAAATGTCGGCACGGGTTCATAGTGGCAGAAAATGAAAAAATTGTCAAAAAAATTACATTCCCTTGTAAAACATGCAACCCCGAAGAGGGAATGGCCAGGAATTGAGAAAATTCAACAGGAAAATAAAAGCGCATAGATGTTCGTGAGTAGAAACAAGGGACCTGGGTGATGACGCGATAAGAGACATAGGCCTGAACCCCATTCCCGAGCTTGACGGGCTCGGTGACGGAAACAGAGAGAAACGGCTTCGCCGATGGGGATCTAGGGCTCTGCGCGGACGATCCCGAGTTGCTCTGCAGAAAGCGGAGAAATCAAATCAACACAGACGGAGAAATTTCCCCCAAGTCGCACAGTGAATCCACGACCTGCTAGAATCAAGATGTAGCAGGGAGGAGCTCCGCACTTACCACGGGAATCATGGTCTTCGGGCCTCAAAACGGTCCCGAGGGAGAGGAGAACGAAGACTCAGAGACCGCTGCGGATGGAAGAGAGGGCGGCTGGCTCCTCCCAGTGATCGATGAAGATCGACGAAGACGTTGGAGGTCTGCCCCGGTCAGTACCCGGAGGAATCACGCTCATTCTAACGAACATACACCCCCAGCGCAAGATAGCATCTTCCCATTTCTTACCCTCGTTGAAATTATTCGAATAATACTGAAAATAAAACTCTTCTCTCTCTCTCTCTCTCTCTCTTCTGTGTGGGACCCAGGGACCAGCGAAACACGTGTTCCGCATCAACTCGCTGGGCCTTAATGATGATCTTCGGCCCCCCTCCATCTCTCAAGACACGTGCCGCCCCCAACACTCTATCTCTCTCTCTTTCTCTCTCCTGTATCGTTAGCCGACCGCTCGCATGTACGGTAAGTGAAGATCCCGCCCACGTGTTAAGGGGAGGGGGGTCAGGTGGACCGGCCAGGACCGATCCAAATCGTTCGCAAAGAATAACTCGCCAGTTATTCCTCCCCCCTTTTCCGCCGCCACCGTTCGCCGGAGAGTTAGGCGGCGCCGCCGTTGCACTGCAAGGGTGGGTAGGGGCCTCGTTATTGGAAGGAACTGGGATCAAGAAAGCCGGATAATCCCGCCACCGTCCAGGTGCGGTGAACGCCGCTCCAGGCATAGCCTCCGTCAACCATGGTCAAAGCTGGCGGGCCCTCCCTGTCCAACGCCCCCGTGAGCTTTCTTATTTAATTTCCATGGCGGTCGCTTCCTCATCCCTAACCTGGAACTTTCCTCCTCTGTCTCTCCCTCTCCGTCTTTCTCCACCTGTCTATCCGAAGCAGCGGAAGAGTCGCCGGAGCACCTATACGGGCACCTTGAATACGGCAACGGGTCTCTGCGAGGGGGATGGACACTTTCCGCCGGCACAGAATCTCACCGCCGTCGGAGCGCTTCCTCGGCCTGTTCTCGAGCCCGTCGGGAACCCTTACCGGCGCCGGGGCCGGCGTCGAGCTGCACGAGGACGAGGTGTTCTGGGCCGGGACGGACTTCTCTGCCAGTAGCAGCAGCAGCCCACAGGTGGCGGCGGCTGGGGACTCGAAGCCGGCGATGCGGCTGTCCCCTTCTTCCCCTTCGTCGCCGAGGACCTTCAGAGGGCTCGCCGAGAAGAACTTCGGGATACTCGCCGCCCTCCCGGCGGAGGAACGGAACCAGTACCTGAGAAAGTCCAGCTCCCTCAAGCCCAACCCTTCCTCCATCGCCTCCACTTCCTCGTCCCCTTCCTCCTCCTCCACCACCGCCGCCGCCGCCGCCCGGATGATCCCGGCTGTCCCGAAGCCGAAGCTGGCGGATATCCCGCTCCTCCACCAGTCGGCCCCTGTGAACGTCCCCGTCGTCCCTAGGCGGCGGCTGCAGCAGACAGATGGGGGCGACGATTACGAGGAGGACGAGATGCTGCCGCCCCACGAGATGGTGGCCAAGAAGCACACGCCGGCGACGACCTTCTCGGTGCTGGAGGGCGCCGGAAGAACGCTCAAGGGAAGGGACCTCCGGCGGGTGCGGAATGCCGTCTGGCGGCAGACGGGTTTCATGGATTGAACCCATCCATGTATGCAGATCTAATCACTCTCGTCGGCGAAAAATCAGTTCTTGTATGTAGATTCATCTGGGTTTTTGGGCGATGGGGACGGACGGTCCTCCGAACCTCCCCCCATTGCAGAAAAGGTCCGTCCCAACCTCCCCCCATTGCAGAAAATCCAAGTCCTGGTCCCTCGGAAACCTTACGAGGAAGTCCTTTCTTCTCGGATTCATGGCGTCGATGCGCCTAGTCTGGTTCTGCAAGACGACCTGCGCCCCGACCTGCATGAGAAACCCTAGATAACCCATCCCCATCCCCACCCCCTTTCCCCCCACTTCATTACGACCTTTTGCTCAACAATGGCTACTTTGACTCGTTCGAGGAGCAGCCGCCATGTGAGACGTTGGGCATGCTCCGAGCGAAGGATGACGTGGTGCGTAAGTCAACTGTCACGCCTCCAACAGGCTGGCGATCAAGAGAAAGAAGTTTCCTGCACAGTTCCAGGCGTGAGGAAGCTCTTCGGCCACCTGGGAGGGCTCTGATGCCTCTCGAGAGACTATTGCTCTAGGGTTTTTATGTGGGCGGCACAAGATGGAGGGTCTCCACGGAGCTCTTTTGTCAATCACACTGCACCAACCTTCTTCTTCACAGAATCGCTTTTATGATGATATGATCAAGCAATTGCAAGCTCTGGATGAGATTAACCTTCTGGCTGCCTTCAAAGAGAGAGAGAGAGAGAGAGAGAGAGAGAGAGAGAGATTCATGACCCCAAATAGCGTGTTTAAATGACGTTTCAGAAAGCATATTAGAGAAAGGTTTTCACAGCTCCTTTGTTGTATGATGCTCGAGAATCTTGTAGTATTAGTTTCCTAAAATACTCATAAATTTATATCGAGAAGAATTTACTGACCCGATCTTGATGATTTTTATTATTCCAAGTTTGACCTAAGATTATCATCATCAAACCCACCTCGAAATCCTTTGAACCCTTTTGTGCGTCCCAAGTGGATCACAATGGGAACCAAGATGTTTGTCGTTTTTCAATAATTCCTTCGCTAACAACGAGTCAACCCGATATTTGACTTCTACCCGCAAAAATAGGAAACTTTGCAACCATCCGATAGTCAACTATTCCGTACCTACCATTTTAAGAATACTTGAATGAATCCAGCTCACGACTTTGAAGCCCAATCTTAGACATAAAAACTCGGAACTTCTTGGTAGACTCACACTGCTAGAATTCAAACGGTTGCCGAAGAATCTCAAAAAGTTGACGAATAAGTGTGTGGAGCTGACTTATTTCTTATAGGGATGATTCCTACCGATCGAAGAATTTCCTATAATTGCTCAATGGCTCGTTGGATTGTACTAAGAAACTATAGTGAAAAGTCGTCGATGCTATTAGTGCAGCTCCAAGTACGATAATGCGAGCGTATTTTAAATAATTTTTGAGATTGTAACGCCGACCATAAGATATTCACATGATAATCACAAATATAATTCGATAACAATAGAAATTGCACAAAAAAGAGATATATTTTTTGTGCATGGGTTAAAGCCTATGTTATTGAGTTAGTATGATGCTATGAACTCTCTCGCATTAAATTATTTATTTATTTTTCCACCGCTTGACAAATTAAAGAGTTGACTTATGGGGTAGTTTTGAAAAAAATAATCCCAATAATGAAGGGTACGATTATTTCTATCTCTTTCACCAATGTTTTAAATGATCCTACGAATATCATGCAAAATAGCAGCATATTATTATTTATCTTCTAGATAATATTTTCTCCTTAGACTTCGCATCATCTTTCTATACATACAGCCAAACTCCACCTTATGGTTTAATAATTATTTGATATGATTAATTCGATGCGTTGTCGTGGCCTGGCTCATTTATTTTATTCCCTGGATTCCAGAGAGCGCCGCCGGATGCGGCGACGGAAAACCACGGCGCGGGTTACCGACGCCTCCCGCAAAAGCCCAAACCTCACCCGATCGTGACTGACGGAAACGTAGGCGGCGCGCCGCCCCCCACTGCCTACGCTTCGCCGCGTCTGGCCACTTGCCCCTTCGAGCATATCCGCCGCCGCGCTAGGGCTGTTGACTCCCCGTACCCATGGCCCCACCCGCTTCTATTCTCTCCCCACTCACGAACCATACTCATTTAAGGCTGATTTGGAGTCTCTTAGCATGCATGGCTCCGAGTCCATCGAGTGTCGGACCTGTCGACGGATCAAACGGTTCGTTGACTTCTTCAAAGCTCTTCGGACAGACGGAGGATTGTCGGTGGCGGCGGTGTTGACGAGCTCGGGTCCATTTCTCAAGTGGGTACGGTTTCGTTGGTGATCCAGGGACTGGGATCAGTCGGTTAAACGAACACCAGGATCTGGCGCGGGTCAGCCAATTGGCGGCCCGGAAGAATCGTGAGCATGATAATTAATCAATTAATTAATTAATTACTGTCCCTAAGATGATATGATTATCCCCCCGCACCAAAGCATCCTTGTATTTTTTGCTTGAAAAATAAATTAAAATAAACGTCATAACCAAGATGGTAGGTGATCTGTTGGGTAAGTCAACTCCTCTTCCTCCTATCAGCGGGCACGCCCTGTTTCACTAGCGACCTGCTAAACCTACCCGTTTATATTGGGCCTATCTGGGCCGGTTCAGAGTTTGCAGAGAATAATGGGCCTGTTAATGCTGCCTCTTTTCTTTAAGAGATAACAATAAATGGTAGTACATATTTCGGGGAATGGCAGCGGCGGCAGCAGCGGCGGCGAGGGCCCGGGCGAGCTGGCATCTCGGGAATTGCGGCGCCGCCGGACAAGACGCTGCTTCGCGAGAAACCGCCTACGGGCTTCGCCGCCAGCGAGGCCAACGGCATGAACAGTCAAACCTCTCCCGTCAACGCCAGAGGGAAGTGGGTCTAGTCTTCTGCGTCCATGGGGCCCACTCAAAGCCTTATCCGCTCTGCGAAAACAGACGAGGAGGACAGAAATGTTAGACCTGTTCCTCTCTGGTGGTATTTTTTAAAAAGACCCTTGAAAGAGAAGAGTCGTCGTAGGAACGCCCTCAGCCGTGTCGCCCCGTGCCAACAACACCCACTACGCCGCCATTACTCCCGACCTTCTCTTTCTGGTGAAATTTGTAGCGAGGCCCCTCTGCGGTGGTGTAATGGTCGCCTCGGCTGATAACGATAGGGGAAGTCAACGTTCTTAGGGGTTGATAAGTATATAAATTATATTCAGGGTTGACGAGAGAAAGTCCCCCCATTTCTATCCTCCCCTCCTAATCTCTCTTTATAAGCGTTTCTCATTCCTTGTCCCCGACGCCTCCTCTCTCTCGCTCTGTCTCCCTCTCTCTGTCTTTCTTTCTCTCTCTCTTTACACAGCTGTAAACCAAGGAGCTGTCAAGCGAGAGAAGCTATGGCCATGTTCGGAGGAGAAGGCGGCGGTGGGTTCTCGGCGGGGTACCCAGCGACGGGGTACCCCCCGCTGGCGCCGTACGCGGCGGCGGCTACTCGGTGCCCGGGGGCGCCGCCGCCTATGCAGGCGGGGTGGAGCGGGGAGGAGAACAGGATCTTCGAGGGGGCGCTAGTCGAGTTCGGGGAGGGGAGGGCCGATCGGTGGCAGCGGATTGCGGAGCGGATTCCGGGGAAGAGTCCGTGGGAGGTGGAGCAGCAGTACCGCCGCCTGGAGAAGGACGTCCTCGACATCGAGGCCGGCATCATCGATCCCCCTCTCTACGCCGACGACTGCCAGGACTTCGCCGGCGCCGGCGACCCAGAGCAGGGTCGCATCTCCTTCTCTCGGCCGAGGGCCAAACCCGAGGAGCGCAAGAAGGGGGTCCCCTGGACGGAGGACGAGCACAAGTGAGCCCGATTCATTGATCCATTTATCCATTCTCTCTTTCTCTCTCTCTCTCTTCCCCCCCGATTCATTCATCTATTTATCCATTCTCTCTTTCTCTCTCTCTCTCTCTTCCTCGTGTAAATTCCTCCCTTTCTCATCGCAGGCGATTCCTGGAAGGACTGGAGAAGTACGGGAAAGGGGACTGGAGGAGCATCTCCAGGAACTCCGTCGTGACGCGGACGCCGACCCAGGTGGCCAGTCACGCTCAGAAGTACTTCCTCCGCCTGAACACCGAGGGCAAGAAGGAGCGGCGGCGCAGCAGCATCCACGACGTCACCAGAACCTGAGCCAACTACCCTCTCTCTCTCTCCAGGATGGAGACGGACGGAAGGGTAGAGAGAGAAAGGGAGAGGATCGCAATTAGGACGTTTACCCCTGACCAAACCCGGCCGGCCGGCCACCTATATATCCATCATTCATGCTGCACCGGCGCGAGTGGTGGCGCTTCCGAGAGGAACTGCGCGACCGTCCGGATAGGTGTAACCACTCTCACCACGTACTGTAAAACAACCATTCTTTCTCCCCCCCAGCCACTGATGCCCAATAATAGTAATAACCAGGTCTTCTTCACTGACCCACACATCCATCCTCCAGCCTCCTCCTCCCCCTCGTACCCCCTGCCCTGGTGTAGGAGCACTGGAGCATGCTAAGAACATGTATATTTACGTACGACCAGCATCTAGAGAGAGAAAAATTACAGGCCACCATCTAACATCATCTGGTCGACGAGTCCGCCAAGCCCAGCCCAGCCCAGCCATTGTAGCAGCATGCATACTTAGCCAACCCTCTACACCGCCCGCCGCCGCAGCAGCAACAGCGGCAGCACCACCACCACCACCACCAGGTGTTCAAAAAAGGGAAAACAAAGGACGCCGTTCGGAAGGACGATCATCACCATCATCATGCGCCGTTCGGAAGGACGCCTCCATTTTCTCTGAGCTCGGGGAAGCCGGCGGCGGCGGCGCATGGAGGGGAGCCGCAGCCGTTCTCGACAGGCTTTGTGGGTATTCCGGCGGGGGGATCCTCTGAGGCGGCGGCGGCGGCGGCGGGGTTCTGCTGCTCGAGGAGCTTCTCCTCCAAGTTTCTGAGAGACGGCGGAGGGTCGCCGCTGCAGTACCTCCGCCAGAGGCGGCGGTAGGTGGCCTCCAGGCCGGAGGTGAACTTGGCCCCGTCGCAGACTGGGGACTTAAGCATGAGCTCCCGGAGACCCATCCGCAGTTCGGAGAGGGACGCGACGTCTGATGCCGTCCGGACGGCGATCTGGACGTACTCATCCTCCGTCTTGGCCACCAACTTCTCCAACCCTGAAAACCAGAGGTTTCATACACAGATGCAGGAGTGGGGACATGATCTCCGTTGAAGAAAAAGTCAAAGGGTAGAAGAAACGAGCTGGGGGTACAGAAAATCAGTCTCGGTGAATCATCCTCGTGCTCGGGGATCGTCGCCGTCGTTAAGAGGAATAATGAGAGAGAAACTCACCGATTTTGGTGAGGAGGCTGACCCCTACATTGTGTGCGTGCACTGAGCCCGCCATGGTCACGCAGGGGACTCCCATGTAGAGCGATTCACATGTGGTGGTCGTTCCCGCATACGGAAATGTGTCCAGGCTGCAAGAACGAGCAAGAGAGAGAGAGACAGAGCCCAGATCAGTCGATGTCACATTATATGATGCATGCATGCATGCACCTCATACAAGGCATGGCAGAAGTTCTGGGCACAGTAGATTGCATACGCAGATTGAGCAATAAATAATGGTCAATGAAATCTATCACCCTTTGAAGAAATCAATAGAACCCGTTCATCCCCCCTCCCCTCTGCTCCATCAATAGAACCCCCATCCATCACCATTTACGGGGAAGACGGACACATCACGGAATCCAGAGGTTTCATTCCACAGACTTACACAAGATCTCCCCTTTACAGAACAGACTGAGTGGTCATCATTTAACCAGAACAGGGTCCAAAGCGAGAGAGAGAGAGAGAGAGAGAGAGTATATAAACGAATGGGCTGTGACTGAGATGAGATGGGCGATGGAGGGAGATCATCCTGAGGGATATATTGGAAAAGAACGGTGGCACTTTAAAAGAAAGAAAGAGAGAGAGAGAGAGAGAGAGAGAGAGAGAGAGAGAGAGAGACCCAAGCAGAACAGGTACGGTGAGATTATCTGTTCATGAAAGGTCAGACTTCTTACCTGATATCCATGAGCGAATACGCCTGCATGTGGTCGTGGTTGAGGAGAATCAAAGGCAGAAGATCCACGCGCAGGGGCTCCAGTCCCAGCTTCTCGAGCGTTGAGAGAAACCTCTGCCTCACACTATCGCAACAGAAGGGCTTACACTTGACCATGAGCCGGGAATTCGGAACCGCATCTAATATCCTAGCCCAGACACGCAGTACCTTGGGCGTTATCTGCCATTGCAACCAAATGTTCAGAGCCAAGCTTACCCGGCGTGAAGTCGGGGAACAAGTGAAAGTGTCACCCTGTACCTTTGCTAGATTGTTAAAACTACCAAAGGTAACGAAACCGTTTGCAATGGCGGGCGTCGCTGAAACTGGACCAGCTTCAGGGGAAGGTGAATAGCACAGGAAGCATTCGGGAAGGCGAACCAACTCTTCAACATGCCTGCAAAAAGATACACGCAACAGAGGAACTAGTTGGAACAGACACACCCCTTCCCCCAGCAACTGAAGAAAATAACAAAGAACTCAGCC
This sequence comes from Spirodela intermedia, assembly GCA_902729315.2. Lineage (NCBI taxonomy): Eukaryota > Viridiplantae > Streptophyta > Magnoliopsida > Alismatales > Araceae > Spirodela > Spirodela intermedia. The sequence goes on from LR746274.1 coordinate 178,172, forward strand.
CACTTTTGCTTTGTGTCGGGAGGATCGGCCAGCGAGTCTGTAAATCTGTAATCTATACTTGGCAAACCAGTTGTGTTCGGGTATCCAATCCAGGTTGCCTACTCAATCGATGCACAAATTAGACTTCAACAAATTGTATTAAACTGATAAATTCAATGGAAATTATGATGAGCAGAGAGTATGATAGAAAGATAACTATTTATCATTCAATAAGTATATATTATAAATATTCAAAGGATCATCTTTGCGGCAACAAAGAAATTGTAATCTGAATCATAGAAGATCGACATTCATGCCGAATAACAAACCACAAACATACCTCACAGAGAAAAACCAATTACACCCAATTTTATGCATACCACACAATCAATTGGTTCGACACATCACACAACATACCATTTTTCTATATAAACGGGTGCAAGGAAGAAACAATCTTCAAAAGCATTAGAGAAAAGGAAGTTATTTTTTATGTCTCTATTGTGCTAGATATTTAAAAACAGGCACCATTTAAACCCGGTAAATCAGATTCAGAAAAATAAAAAGGTTAGACCCATCAAATAATCTTATCTTATGCAAAAATTCACCAGTACCATGTTACTACAGACATGAAAAATCCATCCTAATGCATCTGTCAGAAAACCTCATAGAATACGCATCCAATAGGCCAATCATGTTAATGTGCAGTTGCTAATTTAGAAGACCGGGCATGGGCCCCTTGGGCCTATATCAGGTAATTTGAAGGGGGGAGGGGACTACGGCTTAGTGAATCAAACTTCCCCTACATATTTCTGACATCATCATTCATCAGCTGCTCTCATGTGCTCATCAGACGCGACTCTACTTTAGAGAGTCCTTATTCACTCGATACATAGAATTTCGAATCTCATGAAAATTCAAATTAAGAACAGTTAGCCAAAGAAGATACATTCCCGAAAGATAAACTCAACAAACGAACCTGTGAAATGGTATATGGGTTACACCGTTTTATCTCGTGGCATTACAATTCTCACTCGATATTTTTGAAGATGCAACATGTAATCACAAAAACAGTAAACCCTATCGCAGTCTATACTCCCAACCTGCCAGCTCAAACTTGACATCCTCACAGTATACAAAACTGTGACCCATTCGGCTTTACCTTAACTAACAAATATCATTTTGTCCTTTGCAACCTTCTTCCAAGAAAAAGTTAACTGTTAAGTACCATCATTTGCAAATCCGCATAATCCAACAAGCAACTCTCAAACAAACAAAAGAGTGGGCTACTGTCCAAATTCATAAAGATCGGAAAAGCAAAAAATAGAATGCAGAATGGCACAATCAATGCAGTTTTGAAATACACAAAGGAGATATGAAAGTCGCATCTATAGATCAAAAAACCTGATGAAAACTGAAAAAAAATAATCTAGTTAGACAAATATTTTCTCAAAAGTCTTAGACCTTTCCAAACAGATTATCAAGGATAGAGAAAATTTAAATCCACAATGAATTATACCTCACCAGATAATAAAAAACACACAATCTCGTCCAAAAGTACCTGAATGGGGGCTGGTCTGCAAGCCATCATTCCCAACTTATTGTTGGCGGTGTGTCCGGTAAGTTCCACAAGTATGTCGATTTCATCCTCTCTAACCATCTCAGCAACCTTCTTCTCATCAATCCCATATATATCTCTCCAGGTTCCTCCTTTTTTCAGGACCCTATCTCTGAATTTCAAGGTTTTGGCATCAGCCTAGAAAAGCAAATTGGCAGTGAGTAGAAAAATATAAGGAAAGATTATGAATTTCCATATCAGCTCTTATAGGAAAAATTATTTATGTAAAAGTTACATCATAGAAATATAAAACAAGAAAACAAGCATTGTAAAGGTTACATTATATTTTAGAATGAAATACAAATGGAGAAAGAACAGCTGTTATGAGTGAGCCTCACAAGACTAGATAGAAAGAAAAAAATATATTGTACGTATCAATTATCGAACAAAGAGCTATTAAGTACAGAAAAAATGTAAGCAAACAAAAAAAGGAAAACGGAAACTAGGTAATGTACCTTCACAACAGCTGAGTAAACAACAACTTTGTAATTTGCATAATCATGGTAAACAAGAGGCGCCTCTATGAAATATGACACTGAGTGAGTAAAATAATCTGGTGACACATATCCAATAACAAGTGGACGATCGATTTCTTTTTTATTATCCCAGCTTGTATACTGTGGATATAACTTCATAAAACGTTTACCCCATTCCCTGAAAACAACATAAAATTTCAGCAGATGGTAACTTAACAACTGTTATAAGCGTTTTAATCAGCCATGTGACAATCAGACATCAATGGAAAGCTAACTTCGAACTCTATACACTTAAATCAATCTATAAGCGGCATAAGCAACATGCAAAACATGAATGGTAAAACAACATTACGGGTAAAGATCTGTGACTACAAAATAACTAATTTTGAAAAGACAATGTAAACCATATTTGCTGTATGCGAAGCAGATCTTAAGGGCCTATAGAGAAACTAAGAATATTTATTAATATTCTGAAAAGACTGGTATGCTGGTGTCGAATCAACTAAGGTTCTGGTATGCTGGTGAATGATAATCTGGGCAAACCCACAGTGGAATTATGGAGCTGGTTTCAGGGTAGAAGGGATAATTTGTGAAAGAAAATATAAGAAGATTGAATAAAAAGAGGAAAAAAGAAGAGTGCATGAACAAGGAGGTAGACAACATAAAAGGGTAAGAAAAGACAAAGTTAGGGGGTAAAGCCATAAAAGGGAAAAGATTGGGGATCAATAGGAAGTGGAAAAAAGGAACTTTGCAGAAGAAGGTGATGAGGCAACCACAGGCTAAGAGTTAAAAGGAAGCAGCTGGCCCACCTCTTCCTCTGCCTCTTTCATCCTTTCCTCTACATCTAGTTTTTTTTGTTGCAGGGAACAGCAGTGGGCATTTGGACCTTTTCATGCCTTCTCTTCTTCTCACATGATTTCTCCTCTCCTAGATTAAGAACCCGAAGCCGTTGGAATAGGCTTCCCACGAGAGTGTAGCCATATCCTCAACAATTTCTAAAATGAATGGTGTGCCCTTCAGTACTATGGCCTTGTTTGCCTCGCAGTAGAATCTCCCATCATCCCCCCAACGTACAGTAAAATGTCCCCACAAAAAAATCACTGTATTTATCTTCAAATGACTGTTAAAGCTATTTAGGATATTCCCATCGTACACCTCTAACAGACCAGGACCAAGGGTGTTCAAGCAGTAGACGTACAAAAATCTTATTCAGTCCTACATGATCTTATTCTAGTCCCATTATGAGATCCCATTTATACTGATTTTTTTTTGGGATTCATACGTGGAGAATTCCATGCCTGGTTATGCGACCTTTTGATAGCAAGCCAAAACCGCCAGGAAAAAACTCATCGTCATGACGCACATTCCATTCAAAATAACTATCAAAACAGGCGATTTAAGGGCTACTCTTACTTGTGGGCCTCGTAAAGCGTATCATCTTCACCCTCATTTATATAGTTCATTGCTAGCAAACGATTCTGCAAAGTCATGGGGAAACCGAAGTCCATTAACAAAAATGTAAAAGATACATGCACAGAGAAGAAACCTGACATTCAAGCCAAAATGTCTTTCAGAATGCCACAAGAAAGTAGATTGCTCGGTAATAGTCAGTTCCATCAATTTTATAATAAAAGAACAATATTTCATGTCAACAAACAGCAAAATACCTCGTACATATGACATAAAGAAGTAACCAAAACTGAGTTAAGATGAAGCCTTGTTCATAAAAATTAACCAACATTGACTCAGCCGGAGATAATTCTCATCCAATTCCCTGATATTAAGGCTGACCGAGAAATCCAAAGATTTAAAAATATTCATTGTGACCCCTTACCGTTCTTATACAGAAAACAGTTCGAGTGTAATTTACAACTCTAATTTATTTATTCCCTGAGTACTCTTCAACCCATCATAAGTCACCCCGGGGGTCCCTTTCTTTACATTTTTCCCTTTTTCCCCTTATAGTTGGGATGGAATGGACGTGGATACCGAACACATTATTGATCAAAATGGGAACATGCTAAACCAGCTCTAACTGCATGCCTGATTTAAATTTAACGTCATTCGAATTCACGATGCATCCACAGGTGCATTTGAAAATGAATTATCTTGATACCAATTCGCTTCATCTCCATATCGACTATAAAGGGAGGAAGTATAGCACGTGTAAGCTTCGACATGCTTGTTTAAGTTCAACGAACTGATAGATAAAGACAGACGGAAGTTTAGTAAATAAACCTATTTGCCTCTGTTTTAAGATACAACAGTCTTCCTGCTGCAGCGATGAAATTCCGATGGAAAAGTTTTCTGACTTGGATGTGATAACTAAAAGTTGTATGTGCAAAATAACTTGGCAATCTCATTCACAATATCCACCTTCATAAAGAAGCTAAAGAATCCAACAACCGGACAAAAGCATCCACAGTCACTTCAACGGCATATTATAAAGGATTTACATTCTACAATGGATATATTAGTTTCATAACATTTGCTTTCATGATCTATCTTCTATAATATTCATTAAATTCCATGTAGTGTCCTTACTCAATAGATAAATATTACAAACATTATAAAAATCGGTTTGTCATAAACAATTTGAAATGTTTAGTCTCAACTATAATAACCATTTTGTAAACAAATTTATTGTACTTCTAAAATCTTCATTGAAAAGAAAAGCCAAACAAAAAACTAACGGAACATAAATAATTAGGTAGTTATGAAGCAAATTATGCCTGTTCAAGCCAGTAACGTATCTATAGAATTAGCAGAATAATCAATGTGGTCAATATTCGTTGATTGTGGGCAACGTAAAAATGATAGGAAGGAAACAATACTACAACAATACCTGACCAGCATTACGAGAATCAGGATCTATCTGAAGGCACCTCTCATATGCCTCAATAGCCAGAGTAATATTCCCTGCATCTCTATACAAAACTCCTGAATGTCCAGAAACACGAGAGTTAGCATAGGGTAAAAAGTAGGAATGGGTAAATGCTCTCGTAAAAACAATTTGAACACAAAAGATCGAGACTCAATCTTACGAGCAAAATATTACTATTTTTTCTTTTATTTATACATCTTCACTTTGACTATTGTAGAGAAAGTTGTAGGGAGACAGCAAGTATGGATAGCAATAGTGACATGAGACTGCACGATTCATTACTCACATCACAGACATTCTGTGTTTCGAAAGAATTTCAGTGGCACAGTCATCACAAGAAGCACAATCAATATCCGCATAGCTCAAGTAAAACGGCACAGATATGAAGACTAATATGAAGCCATTACCGACACAACTTCAAAATATAACGATAATACTGCGGTTACTTAGTCCTCCCATTTATTGTAATTGGGACAACTCGAGGATGCCACATTCACCAAGCATGCGCACATTAAACTAATTTAGATATGTTATGCACATAAATTCGGTATGCTAGGCACATCAAATGCAGTTGAGCATGTAAAGTAGCAGGTGCTTCGAAAGCGTGAAGAGGACCCAAATGAACTAAGATAAAACCAGGTATAGCTACATCTTAAACCATAAAAGATTACAAACAAGATCACGTTATGTGCAATTTATCATGAAAGTTGTATTATGAAGATGTGGCATTTCATACAGAATTATAACACATCGCCTCTGGTCAGAAATATATTCATCTTAATACAAGGTGGAAAGGGCGACTAACTCCAAAGTCGTACCCAAGAGATCCAGGCCTGGCAATTACATTGCAGCTGTAGGTTAGAATGCATAAACATCCTGAATAAATTATCAGACAGTCATTAGACTTATGTCATAACCATACTACCAGTGACCTCCTCAGCGCCAAAAAATACAGACACTAAGGCAGACTTTTGTCTGAACCACATTTACACAGGGCCAGTGTCCCTAAATGCACAACTCCCCCAAATGAGGACAATGTGAGTAGGATGAGGAAGCAACTGGAGACATTGCTTATGACAGTGCTTGAGAAAGTGTGTCAACCACTGGCCCCACAATGAAGCAATGCACACTGATGAAGATCATGTCGTGATGACACGCTTCTTTACGGAGACATTCACCAGAGAAGCCTTAAAAACCTCGATTTCGGCATTTTGATAAACGACCAAAATGCTCACACATGCTGGTAAAATGAATGTAGATGCTGAGAACATGCTAGACTTTATCCCTACAAAAAGAAGAGTGCAGGTAAAAGACTATCCAGAAGGAACTCTGGCTTGTCACTGACGAAGTTGTTTTCACTTAGCTGGTATAAACTGTCCAATTTGCAGAATGGAAAACGATGTTCATAAGGATATATCAAATCAACTTTTAAAGCACAGAATAAATTTATAGTGAAACAATGAAATACAGTAGTGACAAAAGCAAGTAACAATGAAGGGAAAAAAAATACACTGACATCCAAGGGTAAGGAAACTTTCAATTGCTTAAATCTTATCCAAAAATAGGATCTATGTATGAAACTTGAGAGAAAGTATAGGGGAAATACTCGGAAAAATAATGCTTAGGAGAGAACCAGACAAGACAACTGTTACCTAAGTTATTATAAGCCTCGGCATATGTAGGATTTGCGAGAATTGCCTTCTCAATCATGCATGCTGCTGCGTCCATTTTTCCCTGGCAGATAAATACATAGACGAATTCAAGCTCAGACAAAGGCATAAAATTACACACGAGGTAATGAGGGGCTCTCGGGGGGTAGGTCGGGGTGGGTATACCTGAACAGTGTACACAACGCCAAGATTATTAAGAGACTGAGAAAAGTTCGGCTTGATAGACAGAGCCATCTAAACGCGTGCATTTTGAAAAAGCACATCAACAGAATGGTGGTCATTAAAAAGAAGAAATCTAACAAGAAAAAAATTGAACCACAGGCATGTTGACACTGATGTAATAGAAACACACCTGATAGCACTCAACAGCTTTGTCAAGGTTATCCCTATCCTTGTATATCACTCCTAAATTGTTACAGGCTTCCGCGCAATGAGGATTGAAGTGTAGAGCAAGCTCATAAAACACAATAGCCTTAAAAAAAAAATCACAAATTTCGAATTATTTTGAAAGTAGATCATCAGAAAGCTCAAAAAGACTACTTCCCAGAAAATAGCGAACTATTTTGACGCTTTCAGAGGCGGGGGGGACAGACAAAATCCATTACGCCTTAGCACTCACTATACATACCATGTCAAACTTCAGCATCTCCCCATAGGCAACACCAAGATTATACATAGCATCGGCATAGCGCCAGTTGTAATACAAAGCTTTCTTATAGTACACAATCCCTTGATTGATATCTCCCTCCAATTTGACCTGCATAGATTATTCACAAAGACAAGTGATTGCCAAATGGCTACTAATTACAAATTAATTCCACTAAGAAGAAGAGTTTTCCTTCGATACCCCCCCCCTCCCCCAAAGAAAAAAAAAAGTGGAAAACACAACACCAGTGCATTCACTTATGGGAGAGAGACAAGAATCAGAAGTCATTATTTAATCCTGGTATCACTTGCCAAAAAAAAGGAAATCGATGGGCATAATCTTCCCCACTCTTAAACCCTTGCAAGGACGTAGATAATGGATAATACGCACTTTTCGGATGAAAAAATGACGCAAACAAAATCAAAAGAGAAGCAATGTACCTTTGTTCCTAAGTCCGTCAAAGCTATTGCCATATTATTCTTGGCAATTTCAAAGTTGGGTGATATAGCCAGACATCTGTCAAATTTCAAAGTTCAGTAGTAATTGGTATCTGTAGATGCAGAATTTAGAAGTTGCATTCAATGAAAATATGACAGGTAAATATACAACATGGAACCTCTCATAACAAGCAATGGCCACTTCCAACTCCCCACGATTTTTGTAAATGACACCCATGTTGCAGTATGCTTCAGCATACATTGGCCTCTCTATAGCTGCCTTCTCGTAGCAGCTAAGGGCCATATCATATTGCATCATCTCAGAATAGACAACCCCAAGATTGTAATATGCCGGCTGCATTAACAAGAATGATAAAGTTTTAGAAATTGTAATGAACAAGTAAAAAACTCCATCAGAACATGATTACAACCGAGAATTACAGCATAATGACTATCTATCTTCAAAGCTTCCAAGTATTTCTGGATTCCTTCCTGGGTGTTACCAGCGAGTTTTAGGCTTGTCCCAATATCTGTCAACACAACTGCCAGGGATTCAGCAGCAGGCTTATAGGAGGGATCTGCCTTCAGAGCCTTCTGGTACGACTGCACCACATTAATTCAAAAAGAACTCAGAATTGGCCGTAGATAGTTGAAGACAGGTAATACGTGAGAAAGGCAAAACTGAACATCAATATTTGTGTTGAAAAGAAGTAAACATATGCAGGACCACGTGCAACTTCATCACCAAAAGCATGTTGAGAAGAAAACCCAAAAAGTCAACCTCTCACTGAATAAGAATTCCCCTCCCATGTGAACTATCTAGCACTAGGCCTATGGAAAATACTGGAAATCACAATAAGGATAGGACGCCGTGCTGATAACCCACAAAACATACTCATGTTCTGCAGATCACTATCATTGTTGCTGCTCTTGTTGTTGAAATTTGTGCAACTGATTACAACTGCTAAGAAAGAATAGCATATTTCCAGCACATTATTCCCCATCTCATATTGTTTTTTACCTTTTTTGTCATTTTTCAGGTCTTTATACTCCTATATTTTTACAGGTATCATTTCCAATCCTTCTAATGATATCCACCAGTATCACTGTATCAGAGCTGCCTCTTCACTTCTCATCTGCCAACTCGGATTATTTCAACAAGTTGCGGAATCACCTTTGCTTAAGGCCAGCATGAGGAGTGGCCCTATTCCTTCGTGCTTCCCTCATGTAACATTTCTACTGTGGAAAGGAACTTGCTATCACCACCTTCAACAGCTGCCTTGCATAGGTTTTCCTCATTTCAACCTCTGTTATTTGTGCATTTAAGGCAGAGCATGCCATCACTTCTATTCATCTCACCAATATCATGCACACCTTTGTTTTTATTGGGTGCTCCCCTCATAAGCAGCTTCACGCTTCTCCTCACAACTGTCCTCATAGACACATCTTCAGTTCTTCCTCCTTTATTCACCTTCCACCCCATGCGCTTCTCTCCTAAAGCAGCTAAATGCATTTTCCTCGAATATTGCCCAATGTATCATGAGAGTCGCTGCCATAGTCCAGTAGTTCACCATCTTCATGTCTCCATCAAGTCACCATTGGCGAGGATCCCCCTTATTTACATCCTTGTCCCAGGATCTTTCCTCCTCTTTGGTCACGATCCTTCACCTCCACCACCAATTATCCCAGATTTTTCTCTCACCTAGCCTTTCTTCACTCCTGGTCATTACCAGCTGAAGACGCTTCTAAGCCTCTAGCGGAAGATATTCCTGACTTCAGTGGACAAGAATGTTCCCATCCTGCTCCTGCTCTCTCTCACAGATCTTCTAGGATTCCAAGCTATCATAAGTGCATTGGCGTTCTCCATGCTTGACCGTTCATTGTTTGGCAATCGCTCATATTATCCACATCAATCTTAAATTAATTTCCCAGCTCCAATCTCAGTCCATTTTACTGCCCCAAAATGTGATCATAGCCAACCATGTCCCCACCCCTGGCAGCTAATTTGTATCTAATGAAGGAGCAAGAATCATATTGTTTGTCTCGAGTTCCAGCACTAATCTCGAGGACCACGTTACACTAGTGCAACTAAAAAAAAAGTCTGGCTTCCATGAGTGGACCAAATATATAGAGGTTAATTTTCATCCATCCCCCAACAATACCTACCTAGCACATGATCTCTTTATGATATTTCTTTATTCAACAGCATAGCTGGAGAGAGCTCGTCCATAAACTCTAGATCCAGGATCCCCAGTGAGGTGATCAGAGTTCAGAAAGGATAATACATTCCCTACAAATCTTGCCCTATTTTACGTTTCTCTCCTTCTACAAATCTTGCCCTATCTTTAAATATAGGCAGAACAGCTGTAGAAAATGAAAGGCATGCTCTGTAGTTCCACCCATTTTATCAATTTGTAACAATAACCGTTTACAGATTAACAAGCATACATTTCTACCTCTATTTAACAAATTCCGTCCTCAAAAACCTCCATGTATTATGAAACCTGTGGTTAGATAAATCAAATATACCAGGTCAGATTCCTACTAACTGTTTCCTCATATAATCAATGACTTCTTCGTCTAACACCTAATACCATCTACCTTCACAAAAAGCAGCAAGGTTGATACAAATTAAACAGGAAAACAAATCCACATGTCGGGATATTAATTAACGAACAGACCAGCTAGGCTATGATCAAAACCATGCCATGTATTTATGCAAAGGAAAAAAACGACAGAAAATAACAGCCAGCAAGTAATATATGGACCTTATGAAAGTAGATAAGTTCACCACATCAAATACGTCATCATTCTCACCACAGGATTAGGTGTATGATATCTTTTTGAAAGTGTTTTTCGTTATAAAGCTCACCATAAAAGATTCATACATCGCAGAATAAGTTTTCACCAATTCCACGGAAAAAAATTGTCCTCCCAAACTCTAAATAACTGGCGTTGGTGCATGGGTTTTATTCTGCCAATTCAACTTCACAGTACTGCACAATTCCAAATCGTATACAAGATTTTTCATCGACATAACTGATTCCAAACTTATTTTTATTGCCTCTATCGATCTTATTTTTTTCTCTCTCTCATGTTCCGAAACACCCTGACAATTAGGTTCTATCTTGAAGGAAATAATAATGTGTCTCCTCTTCGTCAGGTCAAAGGCACCATAAGTGGCTTTCACCGGATTTCTGACCTCTTTTTAACTATTATTTACATAGTCATCTTATAAAGACACTACTCCTTTATGTATGAGCAATCAGTCATTGATTTTGGTGCTTCAAAACAATGCTAAAGCCTACACCCAATAGTGCACCGATCATTGATACGCAGAACCATTGTCCAACTCCATTAAAACCATTTTTCCCTTGTTTTCTCGTCCATTTTAATCGTCAACCTTTCGTTCATGTTCACAAAGCTATACCTTCACTCAAAGATGCACGAAAAACCATGCTGATTGTTCTCTACACGAATTAAAAGGTAAAAGAAACAAGCCTGAACTCAAAGTCAAAACAAAAGACAAAATTAAGTGCAGTGAGAAAGAGTGACGTCTATCTCAATAATTTTCTCAAAAAAAAAAAAAACAGCACAACTCCAACAAGGGAAGATTCCTATGTAGCTTTCAATTTGGGGATATTCGTTCGTGCATGATGTATGCCATGCGGGGTGTTTCATACTAGATGGAGGTACCTCGGCAGCCTCTCCAAGGTGTCCTTCATCCTTGTACAAAACGCCAAGATGAGTGAGAGCGCATGCATTTTCTGGGTCCAACTTAACAGCTTCCGTGAAACACTCGAAGGCTTGACGCGATGAGTTCTGCATTTGAAGACAGATTCCCTTCCCTATGTAGGCTTCAACATTTCCGTTGTCCTTGGCAATAACAGTCTCATACAACACGAGAGCATCCACAAACTTATTCCGAGTCCGGAGGATGTTGGCATAAGATAGTACATCGTTCACTTCCAAACTCTTCTGCACAGGTACTTGAACTGCAAGTGCACCGCCATCAGAAGATCTCAAAGCCTTCAAGCTATCGTTTTCAGTAGCAGCAAATTCATCATCCCTCTCCTTTCTCACATCAGTTTCGGTCCAGGCCATTCGGTAGCTGGTCCTCTAACAAGCTCTCTGAAAGCAAGAGAAAAAGGCTGAATGAAACATGGGTTAATCTATCATCAGAAACTTTTCCTCCAATCAAGAACCCTGCATCAATTCCACGATACTTTATAAAGGAAATGAGGGTGCGGGCATATACATTTACGGCCTGCGACACAGAAGATCGGCCAGAAAGTGATTTGATATTTCAAAATATTAAGTCGACGTCCCAAAAAAAAAAAAGAGGAAACAAAACTGGATCAGTCGATAGAGATTACTGAAAGTTCGTAAATAGAAGAACAATATTAGATCGCAGTGAAAAGGGTTTGAAAGGAGAAAGAAGGCGAAGAAGAAGAAGGGACAAAGTAATATAAAAAAGAAGAAGGCAGCAGATGGAGAGAAGGAAAAAGACGAATCATAGCGAGCCTGGGCCAGAATAAAATAAAACAAGGGAACTATAGACCGCTTGCGATAATCGGCAAGGGCTGGAGAAGATTAAGCAAGCCCAAACACAGGCTGACATGAGCAATAACAGCATGCCGAGAGTCGGTACACAAGAAGAAACTAAGCAACGGTGAAGAGCAGGACAAATATAGTAGAGAGAGAGATAGATAAGAGCCAGCACGGGGAGCATGGTATCCCCACGAAAACGCTACTTGAATGACGGCGGGGATTAGAGATTTCGGGCCTTACATTGGAGACGAAGCTGCGCACAGCAGACCATGGCAACGCTGCGGTCCGGCGCAAGGGTTTCCGCCCCGAATCCTACGGACACGAAGGGGAAGCCCGCCTCAGCGAAATAGCCGGACCGAAGGGAAGGTAAACCCCACGGGAGACCCCAGGGAGCTGGGTAAACACTATTGGGGACGAAGGTAGAGAGAGAGAGAAAGAGAGAGGGAGACGCCTGAGGAGCGAGAGAGTGAGAGAGGAGAGAGAGGGACTTCCGCTCCCCCGCCTGGCTCCTCGCTGCCTCCCTCCCCCCCGCCTCCGACAAGCCCCCGACCCCTTTTTGACCCCTCACCTCCTCCTTCCCTCCCCCCACCTACAGCACCCTCTCTCTTTCTCTCTCTAGGCGGGTCTCTCCTTCCGTCGTCACGTAAACAGAAAACCCTCTGAACCATGACTGCCTCCGGCTCGCCTTCCCCCACTGAAATCGACCCCACCTGAGAGGACGAGGTCCAGTTGTGGGCCCCACAACGTGCCGGGCCTGCTGATCGACTCTTACTGGACCTGGGCTCGACAAAAAGCCCGCGAAATAAGTAAGTAAATGCTTCCGAAGCGATAATAAAATGATAATACTAAAAAATGCGAGATAATCATTTATTAAATATCTTATTAAATAATATTTTTTCAATATTTGGAAAACGTTTAATTGCCGCCCGTTCTCAGAAAAGCTTTGAAGGGGGGTTGCGAATAATTAAATGATAATTGAAAATTACTAATATTAAAAAAATGATTCAAATTATTTTATTTTGATTTTAGTGTCCGCGGAGCGGCCGGGGATCGAGGCGGAACGGTGTTGACCCTCTGGTGAGTTTCTGGGGGACGAGGGAGGGCGGAGCTGAGGAAGAGACGACGCCCCGGTGAGTCTCTCTCTCTCTCTCTCGCCGGGGCCATGGCGATCCTCTATGCGTTGGTGGCCAGGGGGACGGTGGTCCTCGCGGAGTTCAGCGCAGTCACCGGGAACACGGGGGCGGTGGCTCGGCGGATCCTGGAGAAACTGCCGCCGGACGCCGACTCGAGGCTCTGTTTCTCGCAGGAGCGGTACATCTTTCACGTGCTCAGATTGGACGGGATCACGTTTCTCTGCATGGCCAATGATACCTTCGGGAGTGAGTCTTGAATTCCTTACCTCGAGGAATTTTCTTTTTTTTTTCTTATTTTAGCTGATCGATTAGGGATTCTTTCAGGCCCCCTTCATTGTTTTTTTATATTTATTTTTTTCGAACCAGGTTTTGATTTTTTTGCCGAAGACATTAATCTGGGGCACGAGGGATTCCGTTTCTCTCCGTTGGATTCTCCCTTGTGATCTATAAGGAGTCAATTTATCCTATTCTGAGTGGCTCAAAGTGTTGCTTGATGAACTGTATGGATCTAGATTTTCGCTCCAATGAGATTTATGGGAGTTTTATTTAACCAAATTTAAAAGGGATGAGTGATAATAGTATTTTTTAGCTTCTTCCCGTGGAAACAGGGACTGAAGTTATGCATGCTGCTCTTAAAGTCTTTGGCTAAATACATATGCCTCTCTGATTATGACGGGGAGACCAAGGTTTCCTGGGGAATTGTCACTAGATGAACGCTCTTACTATGTGAAAACTTACTACACAAGAATGGAGCTCTCAACTACGGAGTAAAAACGCCACTGGCAAAGAAAATAAAGAATGATGAATGCACAGTATCCAGACATGAAATTGTAGTTAGCTTTTTTTCCTGATGGAAAAAGGAGAAGGTGTAGATTGATGGCTGGAACATTTCTTCTGACATTCTTTCAGCTTTCTCCGAATTACAGATGTCAAAGTGACACTGCTTTGGCCACCATTCCGAATCATAAATACTTGATGGTCATTTTCTCCATTGTGAAGACGAACGTGAGTGATGCCTAATCAAACGGCTGTTTTGAGGATTGCTTTTCCTTGCCGCTATTGTTTCGATTATGTTCGAACTATGGAATGGGAAATTATATAAACTTGGGATGCAGGTGAGTTGTAGATATAGATGTAATTGGACTAGGGACATGGATCGCCTCAATTTCTTTCATTTTATCCAGTGACTGAGAGATTTATTCTTTTCCCTGAAGCTTGTGCTTTTACTCTGTTTTCTCTCCCTCGTGGTGCTTTCTCAGATGAAATCTACAATAACTATTTTCTCAGAAGTAATTATTTGATGTAACCATGTTCTCACCTTGAATATTCTTAATGCAGACCTTATTTATCGCATTGCATATTTCTAATGAGGTCGCATCTCTATCCATATGCTGAACAGTAAATATTTCAATCCAACCTCATTAGTTTCTTAATTGGAGCTTCCTCTGTTTCGTCAGTGTCCTCATCTTGGATGCATCATGATTTATGGGTTAATTTACATGGAAGTTGGTGCGTGCTTACCATCATGTGGTGGTTTGGTTTGTATTTGCCTCGCATTTCGTTGGCTATGCCTTCTTTTTATTGAAGTCATATTTTTCTTCGTTACCATGTTCTTCCAGGAAGAGTTCCCTTCTCGTACCTGGAGGAGATTCATATGAGATTTATGAAAAACTATGGGAGAGTCGCTCATTCTGCGTTAGCCTATGCAATGAATGATGAATTCTCGAGAGTATTGCATCAGCAGATGGAGTATTTCTCCAGTAATCCCAGTGCAGATACACTTAACCGTGTCAGAAATGAAGTCAGTGAGGCAAGTGATCCTAATTCACTCCAGTTATTGTTGTAAAATATGCTAATTTTAGAAAATATAGTGTTATTATTTGATCATCGAATCGACATTATTTTTGTCTTTATTAGTTTCACATTTGAGATACTAAAGTCTGATTTTTATTTTTATTTTACTTTAATCCCACCCTATACTCTGACAATGGCATAACCATTTACCATACTTCCCCTAAGGGATCAATATCTCAATGATCAACTTATTAATTTGAGGATAGATGTTGTTATTTCTTGAAGGAGGCCTTTACATGATTCCGTTTGTGGGCTTCTCTTATTCTCCTGAGATCAAATGATTCTTAGTGCGATCGTTCTACTCTTTTCCATATCTGGAAATTTATATGTTTCTAAAGAGGCGTGTTTTGATGTTTACGACAAAATATGTGCAATGCTTTTGAGTACCGTCTGATTCTTTCTTGGAAAACCTGCTGTTCGGGATGCGGACATTTGTTCTAGGTTGGGTTGTTTTTTTTTTTTCCATCAAAATAATTTTTCAAACATACGATTTGTATTGTTTTGTCACTGTATTGGTCCATCCAACGTACCTTCTCACGTACAATCTAATACCTTTTAGGTTCGACCACATTGACCAATAGGTGTACGGTCCAGGGGGTATAACCATCCATTCTGATATCGAGTTTGATTAGTTTGTGAGATCTACCTATCTGCCCCATGCCTTTCTTTTTTTTTTCTTCTTGCGATGCCAGACTTTTCTTAGTGATTTATAACTCACGTATCATTTTTCTCCTGCATATATTAGAATTATGTATTTTTTCTTTTATATGGCTAAAATCGTAAGCTTTAATGTCTTCTGTTCCTTACATGCATGGTTAGCCCAGCCTTTCTTATCCAGGACTTATCTGATGGCTTGTCCACTTTTCCTGCCCGTATTTGGTAAAGCCCATGGTTAAATGGATGAGTAAACTTATTTGTCGTGCCCATTCTTTTCTTTTTTTTTCTTTGTTCCTCTGAGTTGTTAGCTGTAGAACAACATGAACATTATGTCCTTTGGCACGTAGTTTTTGCGTAAGAAGATTTGTGCTCTGCAGATACGAACAATCATGGTGGAAAATGTTGACAAGATATTAGCCAGAGGAGAGCGGATTGAACTTCTTGTCGACAAGACTGCTACAATGCAAGACAATTCTTTCCATTTCAGAAAACAGTCTAGACGCCTCCATCGAGCTCTTTGGATGAAGAACGCCAAACTTTTGTGAGTGATTACATAAAGCATTCGAATATATATATTTCAGCCACGCCGCCAATATAATCTTCAACCTTTAGGAGCGAGTAATAAACTCGAATCTAAAGAAGGTCAATCCCAAAACTCTGTTGCCCTACCACATGGCAGCAGATTACTATAGTCTAACATGCTGATCTTATATCCGATCTCCAACTTACATGCCAGGTTTGTTCTGAGAGATTTATTTGAATATTCGGTGTTTTTTTTTTTTTTTTTTTTTCATGTTTTCGTTACCCAAAAAGGGTCGAATTGAGTTGACAAGTTTTCAGGTTGACGAGCTCTCACTTTCCTCTATGGACGTTGACCTGGCCTCTCTCACTGTAGGGCTTTGTTGACGTGCGCCATAGTCTTGCTCCTGTACATAATAATCGCCGCCTGCTGCGGAGGGATCACCCTTCCTTCGTGCCGCTCCTGATCCAACCCCCGCCTCCTGAATGTCCTGCGACGACCATGGAGGAGAAGGCCGCTATGCATGGATCTACCTGTAGATTATCCCGGAAGCTTGGAATACCTTCGTTTGGTCTTATTTCATTTATGTAGATGTTGGGTGTGCTGCCAAGTGGTCCCGTATTTAAATAACTGGCTGCTTGTTACGCATCAAGACGGTTGAATTCATTTTGCGTTGACTTTTCATTCATCTGGGCATTTGGTCTAGTGGTATGATTCTCGCTTAGGGTGCGAGAGGTCCCGAGTTCAATTCTCGGAATGCCCCCCTGGATGATCCCTCTCTGCGAGAGGTTTCCAATTTTTTTGGATTGGATTTGTTTGGTCAACGTATGTTTTCAACGCCGGCTTCTGGGTTGAGCCCTTCTTGTTCGTCAGACCCTTGCCCGAGTCAAAGCCCGCCAAGTTAGATCCCGGGCTCTGCTTCCTTTTTTTTTCGTTTTAAATCGCCGTAAAATAAATCTTTTTATCCACAACCTTCCCCCACGCTCTTTGATCTGATCTGACCAGGCTCAAACTCAGAGGAGGGTTCATGCTGTAGTTCATGGATCAAATATAACCATAATTCGGATATTAAAGAAAAATGGCAGGTATGCTCCGGATATTTCGACTCAATTCGCGGACCCAGTTGAGATATGCGGCGGATTATCTGTAATGATTTATGAATTTCGAGAATCGAAATACCCTCTTTTTCTTTTCATGAATTTTGGATGCAGTTCGGCCCCCAATTTCGTCCTAAATCATGGATCAAATAGAAGATTTTTTTTTTATTATTCTGCTAGAGTTTACGGACGGAGTTGAAATGTGTAGCAGACCAAGCCCACACTTTTTTTTTTTTTTTTTGAAGGTGAAAAATATTTTAAGAGGTCAACTGTGGACCTGTTCATCGAACCCCTCCTCCTGTATGTTGTTGCGATGGAAAGTATTGACTTCGGTGGATGATCAGTGAAAAATTACCATTTTTATAGCTACTCCTAATGGCAGCGGCCCACCCGACACCGACGTTCTAGAAAAACCTCGGAGAACTTCTCTCTCTCTCTCTCTCTCTCTCTCTCTCTCTCTCGCTCGCGGCTGCCATCGGTCCCGGGTAGCAGAAGTAGTGGGAATTGAAGCGGAAGGGAGAGGAGGAAGGGCGAGGGAGAGGCATGGCGACCGCCGGAGGAGAGGAGGACGTCTTCTTGGATCGGACTTCCCGATCGACTAGAGGAAAGAGGTACTTCCAGTCACTGTTTCGGTCTCTGTTCTCTTCCCCATCCTCTGCCTGGCTCGCCGTGAACCCTACGACCTGATAGGGAATCGATAATGAGCCCGTGTTTTTGAGCGTGTAGCTGCTCTCCGGGCGCCTTCGTCGTCCGGAGGGCAGCCTCCTCGCCGAATCGCTCGTCGTCGGCGGTAGTTCTGCTCTCGCCTCGGCTGCATGATCTCAAACATACGAGCCCGATAACTGTCCCCATCGGGGTTTTATGACCGGAAATTCTCGCCTATCGGAGATTCTTGTTTTGGGTGTGGAGTTGGAATTAATAGGGTTTTCTTCTTCTTCTTCTTCTTCTTCTTTCTTATCAAGAATGACCAAGTTGCTAGACGAGGAGGTTGAAGACGACGAGCAGTTTTGGAATCAGGATGCCCTGAAAGAGGTATTCCATTTAATTTGAAAAGTTTCTCACGGCAGTTTTTCTCTCCGCCCCGGGCACAACATGATTCCAGAATCATCGCTGATACATTTAGGGCTCCAGAATCATCTCTGATGCACGCATCACCGTTCCTATGACCTCTTGATCGTCAATAAAATGAGCCGCCTGAACATGTTTCCATGACTCACAAATGCCAAGCATGAGGAAATAACGAAGAGAAAGCTTGCTTTCATCTTTTTTTTTCTTTTTTTTCTTTTTTTAATCACATTCTCTCAAAGTGGCTGCGCCGCCATTGCAAGATTTATCTGCTCCACTGACGTATAGTTGACTAATTCTCACGCGTTTTTGTTGGGGTCGTAAAAGAGTCGCCTGTTTGAGTGACCCAGATGAACTTCTGGCGCCTGTAAGAAGTATTTTAAATTTACCTGGAGATCCTCGTGCAAACTAAATAGATCGTCATTCAAATTATCAGTTTTCTTGTCGATGTGGCTAGAATAATGTCTGATAAACTACTCGGATTAGACCGTTATCCGCCATTTGAACTCTTATTCCATCGTTGCCCATGACGATTGTGAGTACATGGGAAACGGCATGCGATGACATATTCAGCGGATTGGGTGGTTTTTTTTTTTTTTTTTTTTCGTTACCTGATATCTACGCTTGCTTTTTGTTTGGGTTGACTTTCTCCATGACAGTACTGATGAACTCTGCTGCTCCTTTGCCCGTTGATGTGTTGTTCAGGAAGAGAACGATGATAGCTACGAAGAAGAGGCGGAGGCTGTCGATGAATATGACAGCGATTTCGACGATGATGTGGGAACCCCATTTACCGCACAGTGTTTTATTTATTCTTAGAAAGTAAAGAAAACTCAGAATTCTTTCCATATATTTTTTTTTAGAAAAAAATTATTTATGTTAAGTTTTCTGAGAGCAAGATAAGTCCTATTCATGAATACTGTTCTCTTGTTCAGGAACCCGAACCAGATGAGGAAGTGGAAGATGAGGGGAATGAGAGGTGCGATTGATTAGCTGCAGGATGAAATGGATAGAAAACGAGCTCGATTTTCTTGATTTGTTGTTGATAAATTTTCTGCAGGGTGAAGACGAAGAAGAAGTTGACATTTCCGGGGAAACAAGCTACGAAGAAGAAAAGTGAAAGGAAGGCAATCCCCAAGGTAGAACGGCTCCCTAGAGATGAGAATTCTCTGCAAGCCGAGAAGACTGACGAGCCCGCGCAGCAAGAGATAACTGATGGAGCCCAAGGAGACAGAATCGTGAGGAAATCTACCAGAACCTCTGTTATTGTGCGGCAGGCAGAGAGAGATGCAATCCGTGCTGCGCTACAGGCAACCATGAAGGTTAGTTTTGCTTCTCACAGTCATTCTCAGTGTTAGGCTGACCGGAAAATTTTGCCATTTTTGGATATTTTTTGTGCTGTTGTTTTCCTGTCATCTGAATTTTGCTAGAATTTGTGGTAATTATAAATCCTCTGCATTGCTCCCCAAAGGAACATCAATTTCCTGGATACTTTACCAAATCTAGCCCAGCATATGCGCAGAAAAAAAAGAGTTTTTTGGGTTGTCCTGGCAGCCTCGATTTTCAGGATCCTGTGATCTGCCGATTCTCATGGCTGACTATTGGCTCATCCCGAAGTCATTTTCGCTTGCATACAATGGCTGCATGTTTAACCTAGGGTTGCATGGACAGATGTAGGCCGAGATGTAAGTGGCTCTGCAATATCTCCGAGCTTCCTGTGTCCCATATGTCTGAGGCCTTGGTTTTCCCAACACAAGCTTGGTCGATTGGGTCCTGAAAGAAGCTTCAACAGCTCTGTGAACATCGGGGTTATTCTGTTGATAATATCTTCCCTTGCCATCTCTCATGGTTTTTTCTTTTGTTGATTCTACCTGGGGTCTGCTCGACAGCCGATTAAGAGGAAGAAGGAGGGGGAAGAGAAGAAGATGACCCAGGAAGAGATGCTCTTGGAAGCAGCCCAGACAGGTTCTTGTTTATTTCACAGCTGCAGTGGATATTTCTCGTAGGTCATGGAGTGAATGACACAGTTCACCAACTGCTGCAGAAATCCGAAACCTGAGAAATTTGGAGCGCGTACTGGCAAGGGAGGAGGAAGTAAAGAAGAAAGCGGTTGTTCATAAAGAGGTCTACACCGGCCCTCAGATAAGATATGTCTCCAGAGATGGCAAGTACTCGCTCCTTCCATTTCCTCTCTTCATTTTTTCCTCCAGATCGGGCGTTGACTTTTTCTTCCCCTGGGATGCCTGCCCCTTGCCGTGCTCATTGCAGAGCTGTTATGGCTGATGTGGTATCACTTGCATGCGGGTTATTTATTTTAAATAATTTACATTTTCAGAAAAATAATCCAGGTAGTTTTGGTCGTCTCTTGAGCAATGTTTTCACCTGATGGCTCTTGTTATTCTGGTATCATTTGCAGTCTTATAAGGAAGGCGAAGTGTTTTTATTTTTATTTTTATTTTTTTTATTTTATTTTATTTTAAAAAAAAGGAGTTAAGAGGATGCTCTCTCCCCCGCTGTATTTCTTCTGGATGATTGCATTCTGATCAAATTGCGGCCATTGCAGACAAAACATTCCTGGAGTTCAGCAAAGGGTTGTCCTTCCAGTCAGAGATCTGCACTACCGCAGCTCCATGTAGGTGCATGCTCTGTCTCTGATTTTCTCGAGATCATCTGCAAGCCTAGTTTTTATCCTTGTATGGCTGATGGGCATCACGGGTTTCGTTGCAGATCCTGAGAATATTATACATAGAGAGAGAGAGAGAGAGAGAGAGAGAGAGATACACACATCTGTAGGCCTAGTTTTTGTCCTTGCATGACTGATGGCATCACGGGTTTCATTGCAGATCCTGAGAATATATATACATAGAGAGAGAGAGAGATACATACATCTGTAGGCCTAGTTTTTGTCCTTGGATGGCTGATGGGATCACGGGTTTGGTGCAGATCCTGAGAAGGCTGTGTGTGCCGTCACCGGACTCCCCGCCAAGTACGCCGTCTTCCCTCCTCCCCGCAAGTTATAATATTGCAGTTCGAATCATCCATGCTGCTAATCTTGGATGAGAGAAACCCGCGGCGTGGGCCTCGGGAGCATCCTCCTCACTGGGCCCTTCACATCCTCCGGTCCCGGACGGAAGTTGCAGAGCCATTTATCATAGCTTCAATCCTATCCTCGAGGCTACTGTGTCTAACGAGATCGCAGCCGCGCAGGTACCGTGATCCGAAGACTGGGCTGCCTTACACGACGCTGGACGCCTTCAAGACCATCCGCGAGCGGTGAGAAGATCCTCGTCGTTGTTGTGATCGCCGCCGCCGCCGCCGCCGTCGTCGTCATCGTGAGTGGCGGTGCTCACAGTCGTCGTTTTCCTTCTCTTTCCGCAGATCTCGGAGGGGACGTGGTGGAGGGGAAGGCGGAGCGGGCGGGGAGGAGAATGAGGAGCAGGGCCCCCTCTTCGCCCTGGTCAACGGGCGGGGTTTCTCCGGCAAGTCGAGGAGGTCGGGGCCTCGGAAGGTCCTCACGTCGTCGAGGGCGGGCCCCCCACGAAGAAGGGTGGCGGCGGCGATTCTACCAGAGGATTAAAGCCTACCCGCCGCCTGCAATTCACTTCGAGAAAACGTGGCTGCATGGATTGACGTATTTATTTTACTTTCTCTACGGGCGAAGTGAAAAATGGGCCCCGTCCAGTTGACCTGTAACTGCGGGGTTTTTTCTTCTTCTTACAACAGTTGCACGTGTGGCAATTGACTCTGGTGCGGTGACGGTCAAGATCTTTTCCTTATTTCTTTCTTACACAAAGGTCATGAGGGAGAGGGAGAGGGAGATGAAGAGGAAGGCGGCGGCGGAGGCGACGCAGCGGAGCTCGAGCAGGCCGCCGCCGTGCTCGATCCTCCGCTCCTTCCTCGCGGTGCCCCTCTTCGCGTATTCCCTGTACTGCCTGCGGGACTCCGCCTCCCCCGCCGCGCCGCCGCGCTGCCGGCCGCCGTCCAGCGCTGCCGCTAGCACGGCGAGGCTCTCCCTCCCATTGAGGAGCATCCCGTCGGCGTCCTCCACCGTCAGCCTCACCTCCCGCGGCTGCATCGTCTCCTCCTCGCAGGCCACCACCGCGATGGCGGCGGCGCCGCCGCCGTCCAGCACCACCGCGAACCGCACCAGGATCTCCCCTGTGTACCATTGCCGCTCCACTGAGACGGGACTCCGGCTCGACAGGTTCACCGCCCCCCCGCTGGCGGGATCGATCAGGATCCAGCTCAGCGTCATCCCCTCCGTTGAGACGCCGGCGGGCACCGGGGGAGTGGCGCCGCCATCCTCGGTGGGCTCGAGCGCGTCGACTCTGAACGGCGAGCAGGAGAACCACCGGCCCTTCGCGTTCGTCTGCACCACCCTGGAGAAGACGGGCCTCCCCTCGTGGAGCAGGTCCACCGCCGAGATCAGCAGTGCCGGCGGTTCGCCGGAGCGCCGCCCGCCGTCGGGGGAGGGGAAGGTGTAGACGTCGGAGAAGAAGGAGCGGTGGGATCGTCTCGGCAGCGGCGGCAGGAGCCGGAGCGATGGCCAGGTGGACAGGCAGAGCTCCTCCCACAGGTGCTGGGCCCCCGCGACGGCGCAGAGGTGGGAGGTGGCGCAGCTGGTGGCAGCCAAGGAGGGCCCGTCCAGGCGGCGGAGGACCTCTGTCAGCACGTCCGTGTGGAGTTCCTCGACGGCGGCGGCAGCGGCGGCCATGGAATCGGAATCTCCGGTGGTAGAGTACGGTGGAATCGCCGGTCTGACGGAGGCGCTACCGGGGGTAGAGTGGGGGGTCTTCTTATACAGGGCGACGCTAGGGGGGGGGGGTTCAGCCGTCCCGTGTGGTCGGATGCCACCGTGGCACACGGCAGCCCTCCCGCGTCGGCGGCTCTTCGCGCATGTGCTAAGTGTGAGCAGATACCGACGCCACGTGGCCTATTCAACGCGCAAACGGTCAAATACGACACGCCATAGCCGTAGGCGGCGGGGGAGCTGGTGCGGGCCCCCACATCACGGGCCTCACTCATATGGGCCTAACCATTGGTAGCCCACTTACGAGCAGCCCCGGGGGTTCTTTCGCTTTCGCCCATTAAATAGGATCACGATTGAATTCTTAAAAAAACCCCAACAGGATTAATCGACTATGTTAATTGTGTACCCCGACCCTGAGTGGGCGGCGCTCGTCGCTAGGAAGCGTGGTGGCGATAAGGTCAACTCCACGCGCCGTCCATTGACATTTATTTCTCTCGTCCCTCCTTCACTATACCCCTGATAGTGATCCGGCACCTAACTTGCCCGGGAACTAATTGCTCGCCCTCATCTAGAGAGAGAGAGAGAGAGAGAGAGGCCAACTCGCCCGGTCAAACCACGTCGATTAACCGCGTGGTCGGGTCCGGCTCCGGCCAGGAGCTGGCCACGTCGATTAATCGTTGACATTTCTAAGGGAAGAAGCTGCACGATGAGCTCGCTCGCGTAGATTCCCGGGTGGCGGGATCCGCTGGAGTAAACGTAGAGGGACAAAAAGGAGATTTTGACGCCTCGGCCACAACGGCTATTCCCGGATCTTCGTCCAAATGAATACGTTATAGAAGAAGAACTTACCGAGGACGAGTAAACGAAGTCGGGCACGTGCGAATGATGTGATCTCAGCCGGTTAATGGGCCCGGACCATTCTTCGCCCGTCAATAGGGATCGGTCGGTATACGTCGCTATAATCTCCCACGTCGCCGCCAGTCTAGCCCCGTAGCCCCCGTGGACCCTCCTCCTCTCTCTCTCTCTCTCTCTATCGATCCCTTTCTCTCTCATGACCGGGTTGGGGAAAGTTGGACATTTATTTGCCCGAAAGGGACATGAAACGGAGGAATGTGGCGTGGTTGAGCCCTCGGTTAGTTGGCTCCGGCGGGTCCGAGAGAGGAAACTGGATGGATCCCAAATAAGACCCGGTTGACCCCCCGTGGGTCCGAGAATGGCTTCCGTTCCTGGGTCGCGGTCAGTCCGAGCCCCGAGCGACCGCGTCGACTGGTGAGTCACCGCGAAGACTTTTTGGTGGAGACGTGCGGTCTACTGTTGGCCTAGGCCCATTCGAATGGTCGGCGTCGGGCGAGGTTTACGCGATCGGAATGACGGGTGTCCGATTTTAACGGGTCCACGACGCTCCCGTTCTCACGGCAGCGATCCCGATTCGCCGTAGCTGCTGCAACCCGATCGGTCGATGGAAACTCCTCCACCCTTCTTCTTCGTCATCATCGTCAACATCTTCTTCTTCTTCTTCTTCTTCTTCTTCCTCAACGTCCCTTAGCTAGTCCTCCGCCATGATCCCTCCGGCGGTGGAGCCTCCTTCCGCCAGCTCTCCCAGGAGGGCAACGGAAGGACTCTTCTCACTCTTCTCCCAGTTGTCCTCTCATAGGCTAGTGGGCCAGCCGTGGGCCATCTCCTCCTTCTTACTCCTCTGCCTCCTGATATTCCTGAAAATCCCTCCGTATTTCCCCGCCGGCGGAGTCCGCCGGCCGCCGGTAAGCGCATGCGACTACTCCTACGGGAGGTGGGTCGTGGACAAGAGCCGCCCTCTGAGGACCTACACGGAGGACTGCCCGTTCCTCGACCCGGGCTTCCGGTGCCGGAGGAACGGCCGGAGAGATGACGACTACGTCAAGTGGAGGTGGCAGCCCGACCGCTGCGATCTCCCAAGGTGCGCACGTTCGTCACAAATCCAACCGTCCCCCGCCCAGTTCTCACCGACCCTCCCGCCTTAGAAGACGTAGCATTAATTGAGAATACGGGCGCTGTTCTATGAGATGATGTGAATAAGTTTACGAGTTTAACCACAGATTCAACGCGAGCGACGTGATGGAGAGGATCAGGAACGGGAGAATCGTTTTTGCCGGAGATTCCATAGGGAGGAACCACTGGGAATCCCTGGTTTGTCTGCTGGCGAGGGCGGTGGGGAACCAGTCGAGCATCTACGAGGAGAACGGGAACCCGATAACCAAGCACAAGGGCTACCTCTCCATCCGGTTCTCCGGCCATAATCTCACTGTCGAGTACTATCGGACCCCTTTCCTGGTGACCGTCGGCCGGCCGCCAGCGGACTCGCCTCCCGGCGTGAGGAAGACGGTGCGGGTTGACCGGCTGCACTGGCGGTCACGGCAGTGGGTCGGTGCCGACCTCCTCGTCTTCAACGCGGGTCACTGGTGGAACCGAGACAAAATATTCAAGATGTGAGTGCTTACTTCCTCTGTGGGGCTGCTCCACCACACCGATCAATGCGATATTATTCAAAGTAATTCCACCGATTAACGATAAATGAAGCAGGCACAACGGACTCGATTAAGGTCTAACACCAACCATATATATATATATATATACAGATATGGTTGGTATTGGTATATATATATATATATATATATATATTTATTTATTTTTCTGATATGAGGATAGCGGCTGATGCAGGGGTGTGTGTGCGTGTCTTTCAGGGGATGCTACTTTCAAGAAGGGGACCACGTAAACACCACAATGGATGTGAGGGAAGCATTCAGGAGGTCACTGCAGACGTGGAAACGGTGGGTTCTGCGAAAGGTTGACCAGCGGAGGAGCTACGTGTTCTTCAGGAGCTTCTCTCCGGTGCATTTCAGGTGAGAATCTCACATGTTTCAGAAAGTAAAGTATCCTTGGAGATATCGTATTTTGCCGGTCGTCGTCATGCTGCCGTGATACAATAGAAATTAATCTACGATAAAACGATGGTTTTCTCACATGATTATTCTACGCTTTACTTTATAGTTTTTTTAAATAATAATAATAAAAAAGGGTTTAGTGACAAGTGATGGATGCAGAAGGGCCAAGTAGGGCCGGACTTCATGGATGGCAGCCGTGGGCCATCTTTGAGAACCCCAAGCTCAGCAAGATCTGGCCGCTAGCAGCCATATTTCTATAGAAGATCGATCTTCTTTGAGCATATCACTTTTATCTCGCATTACTTCCCGAGAAGACCCTCCAAATAGTTCTTCTGTAGGTATCCCTATAGCTATGCATTTATTTATTTGTTGTGCAGTGGGGGGACATGGGACAAGGGCGGCCATTGCAACCTCAGCAAGGTCCCGGACACCAACTTGACGGCGACAGAACAGCCCGAACCGTGGACCAACCGGGCCATCCTGAAGGCCGTCGAGCAGGTGGGCGCAGGAAATGGTCGTGCCACGTTTCTCAATATTACCTACCTGACATGGCTGAGGAAAGACGGCCACCCCTCGAACCACAGGGAGCCCGGCACGCCCGTTCCCTTCCCTCAGGACTGTAGCCACTGGTGCCTTCCCGGAGTCCCCGACGCCTGGAACGAGCTCCTCTACGCCCATCTCCTCCTCATGGGCAGGCAGTAGAGAGCCGTTCCCTCTGGTTTCCTGTGTCCTCTCCCCGGCGACTGGAGTTCTCTTGGAGCAGGAGAGCGAATCTCACAGAATTGATTGATGATCGTGGGCTTCTACGTGGGTAACGGGCTTGGTGGATGAGTGGCCCACCCGTCAATGAATCCACTGCCGACGGCCGCTTCCACTTTAGGGTTTCACCGATTTTTCGGAGAGATGGATTGTGATGCGTCAAATCAAAGACTCGAAGCGTATCCGACTGACTCTGATTGAATAATGATTAGAGGGAGTGAGGAAAGTACAACGAGGTCAAACTACAAGGAATTAGATCTTATATCCGACGGATGATTGGAGAATGTTGACCAGGGTCGGCGATAATTAGTCGCGTGGGTGGCAGTTTTTTTATCAATTTTGACCTCACTTTAGATGAATGAGCATAAAGAACGCGCTTTGGAAATAAATTATCGGGATCAAGACCATTTGATCAGTCAACACCTGGGCTTCGGTTTCCGTGAGTCACCCATCTAAAGATCAATTATAGAAAGAAAAAAAAAACGACTTTTTAGAGAACCCATCTTATTGGACGACGGCTAGTTAACTATACCAGACGGAGACTCCACCACGCTGACTTGATCGTCGCTTTATGAGATTGTGTTTCCGGTTTGGTCACATCAGGCCGTGCATGGCCGTCTACATAATTGGTAGGACAATAAGTTGAAAAGCTATAAGCCCATGATTAGGCCGAGCCAAGGGAAGTAATTTCAAAACGGGCAGTAGGAGGTGCGTGAGACTGCTACGTGGTAAATTGGGAAAATCGCTTCAAGCTGGGAACCGAATCTACATAAAATCGAGCTGGATGGAAATAGTTGGCGTGCAGGATTACTCCCACCGTTGTGAAGTCACCATGCTTAAAAGATGAGAGAGAGGGAGAGGGAGAGAGTGTGGGGAGAGCGAACCTTAGAATGTGGAGCTTGGAGGAGGAGGGGAGGGAATAAGTTGACTTAAGATTCGGCTGTCTCAGTTTGGAGGATTGCCGAAACGACGCCGTGTCCGAGAATGGGCTTCAGCGAGTCAGTGCCAGAGAAGAGAACACGTCTCGCAGAGGGTACTGTAATCATAGGAATGAACCTGCGAAGTAGCAGTGCCTGTGGAATCTTGGCGCCCACGGGTTGGTTCTCTGTGTTCAAACTGTGGTGAGTCTCCTGGGCTTGTCCGGACTGGACAGCACCTTGAGGCCTTGGGAATCTGCGTAGATTGAATCCGGATCAAGATAAGACCGGATAAAGCGTGGGCGGCTCGGGCCGAGTTGTCTCGAAGAGTGGATAAGACCACTGAGACAACGGGCGCCTCACAGCCCCCGTGCTTATCCTTCTCCCCTCGGTTAAACTTGGCCTCTCTCTCTCTCAGAGTAGAAATTACCACAGGCATCGAGGCGGGTGACTCCTCTAATGACAACATGATTCACCGACGATTTCTCGCTTCTCCTCCTCTCCCCGCTTCAACGAGGCCTCGAACTTACGCCCTAGTTGCAACCCTCTCAGTTTAGAGAGACTGTTTTTGGTCGTTGTGGAGGCTCGTGAAAAAGCAGAGTAGACCTTTGGCCCCCCGGCCATCAGGGCGGATGGGACCCGTGTTACAGCGAGGACAGGTGGCGATCGGGCGGTCCGCCGGCATCAGGGTTGCTATCAGGTCGCCCCTTCTGCCGGGGCCGATTTTCTTCGACTCGCCCGCCTGCCGCGGTAGGGTTGAGAGGCCTAGAACTGGTGTTGAGCAGTGTAGTCTGTCTCGGAAAAGGTTTCTACTTTCCGCCCCCACATAGCCTTCCGCTGCGCCATCCGCATCTGGGTCTGTGGGTCGGCGGGGCCTCCCGCCTCCGACGAAACGAAACCCCAGTGGTCGTCGTCCCAGAAGATATCTAATGTGCGGCTTCTATTCCCCCTTCTCTCCTCTCGTAGCTCCGCCGCCTGTCTGTCTCCGTCGCTATCTCTGTCCGGGGAAAGAGTGATCTCCGTCGGCCGATATCACTGGACGTGGGGGAGTAGGCCCTCAACAAAGGCTATAGTTTGATATAATCTGGATTCTGAAAGATGGGAATTCAAAATGTAGGGAGCCACTGTGCTCGACGGTACCCGTGAGGTGATCGGCCGGGCAGCCGAAAGGTCCCCGAGAGCTGCTAAGCCCACTGCGCTGGTCGGCCGCCGTCGCTGTTTTGGGCAGCCCAAATTGTGCGAGGTTGTGACGAAAATCTCAGCCGGGAAGAAATGAAAGGGACGATAGAAAGGAGAGGCCATGATAAGGAAGAAGCGTCTTCTCCGTTACTTTTCTTCCCCCGCTCCCTCCCCACTACCAAGTCTCTCTAACCATCCGTCCCATGGTGCCCCACCCTTATTCTCTCTCTTCCTCTCTGCCTCTCTCTATTGTATTATCAGGATCTTTGCAGCGTCTAGGCTTTGTCTATTTTATCATAGATATTTAATCTTTCTATCTTCTTCTGAATCTGCTGAGTCTCGCGGGATACTCGAGCTCGCTGAGGGACGGGGGGGTGTAGAATAGGAGTGTGAAGTGCTGCCGAATTCGTTTCATAATCCTGGAGCCCCCTGATTTCGAACTCTGCGAGTCGGAGCTCTTCGGCTATATCTAGGGCATCCGTTTCGCCTCCCCCGCCCACCCTTTATCCTTGTACGACCATAATTCACTCCCGACTGGTCAGTAGTGAACCCTGAGAGAGAGATATAGAGAGATGGAGAATCAGGATAGCTCCTCCTTCAGCAGCCTTCGGGCTTATGGGCAGGCTCTGGCGCAGACCACGGGGCGGCTGCGGAGGCGAGCCATGTCGGTGACGACGACCTACGAGGAGATGAGCAGAGTCAGGGCGAGGTCGGGGGCGGACATGCAGAGCACCCTCAGATGGCCCTCCCTCGTGGGCCTCGGCATCGGCGGCATGGTCGGCGCCGGCATCTTCGTCACCACCGGCCACGCAGCCAGGTCCTACGCTGGCCCTGCCGTCGTACTGTCCTACGCCATTGCCGGTCTCTGTGCTCTCCTCTCCGCTTTCTGCTACACCGAGTTTGCCGTAGAAATGCCAGTCGCCGGTGGGGCCTTCAGCTACCTCCGAGTCACCTTCGGTAAGCCCGTTCCTCCTAGGAAGCTTATACCGGCGCTGCTCCCCTGTCTCACCGTCGTCTCTAACCTATCTAGAATTTAATTCATCTTCCGCAGGGGAATTCGCCGCCTTCATGACCGGCGCCAATCTGGTCACGGAGTACGTCCTGTCGAACGCCGCCGTGGCGAGAAGCTTCACTGCCTACCTGGGCACCGCCCTGGGGATCGACACGACCACCAGGTGGAGAATCGCCGTCGCCGGCCTGCCGGAGGGCTTCGACGAACTGGACTTCCTCGCCGTGGGCGTCGTTCTGGCTATCTCTCTCTGCATCTGCCACAGCACCAAGGAGAGCTCCGTCCTGAACATGGTGCTCACTGGGATTCATCTTGTGTTCATCCTGTTCATCATCGTGGTGGGGTTCTGGCGAGGAGACGCCGGCAACTTCACCCACCCCGCCGAGCCGGCGATCCATCCGGGAGGGTTCCTTCCTTACGGCATCGGCGGGGTCTTCAACGGCGCCGCCATGGTCTACCTCAGCTACATCGGCTACGACGCCGTCGCCACCATGGCGGAGGAGGTGGAGACCCCCACCCGCGACATCCCCATCGGTGTCTCCGGTTCCGTCGCCATCGTTACCCTCCTCTACTGCCTCGTGGCCAGCTCCCTCTCCATGCTAGTCCCCTACGACGCGGTAATCTCCACCACTCCCTCCCTCCTCCAGTCCACCTAGAGAGAGAGATTAGAGAGAGAGAGAGTTAGAGAGTTAGAGAGTAAGAGAGAGGGGGGGGGGGGTTACTAGGTTCAAGACGCACGTTGGGTTTTAAATGGGCTAAACCAAAGCTGTGAAGTACAGCTTCGGCTGGCTGGCTGGCCCGCCGGCTCAATTATTTGGACAGAAAAAAAGGACTCCCTACTAGGACTATCGGGTTAGAGCCTTGATTTGGCGGCGGCCGGCAAGATCTTCTCCCCCGTTCAGAATATTTTTTTATACTAATTATGGTGTTTGACTTGTTGTGTGTCAGATCGATGAGGAGTCACCGTTCTCGGCAGCCTTTGAATCATCGGACGGCTGGCGGTGGGCCTCGAACGTCATCGGAGCCGGCGCTTGCTTCGGAATCCTCACGTCCCTGATGGTCGCCATGTTGGGTCAAGCGCGGTATCTCTGCGTCATCGGGCGGTCCAACGTCGTCCCTAGCTGGTTCGCCCAAGTCCACCCAGCTACCTTCACCCCAGTCAACGCCTCCGCCTTCCTCGGTATGTTCATATCCCCCCGAAGTCTCCCCCCTCCGACAGTCGAATTAACTGATCGATGGCCCAAAATCATCCCGGATCTTGCCTGTCTCTCACCGGGCCCCCCATGGGGGCCACAATCTAGTTAACTTTTCTCAGCGCTTAGAGCCATATATCTCTCATTTTGGCGTGTTTCTCGTGGTCCACCGACTCTCTCTCTCTCTCTCTCTCGCTCGATTTGTCTCTCTGTACAGCCTTATGCTGATCACGACTCGTGATTCGTCCGATGCAGGAGTTTTAACGGCGGCCATTGCCCTCTTCACGGACCTCAGCGTGCTCCTTAACCTGGTCTCCATCGGGACCCTCTTCGTGTTCTACATGGTGGCCAATGCCGTGGTGTACCGGCGGTACGTCACCGCCGGCACGACGAGCCCTCGACCGACAGCGGCCTTCCTCTCCACCTTCTCCTCGGTGGCTCTCCTCTTCACCCTCGTATGGCGATTCGCGTCCCCGGGCCGAGCCAAATCGGCCCTGCTCTGCGGCTGCGCCGCAGCGGCGCTGCTGGCGGTGCAGGTTTTCCAGTTCTCCGTCCCGCAGACGCGGAAACCTGAGTTCTGGGGGGTGCCACTGATGCCGTGGCTCCCCGCCCTCTCCATCTTCCTTAACGTCTTCCTTCTCGGCTCCCTCGACGGGCCCTCGTACCTCCGCTTCGGCTTCTTCTCAGCGCTCGCCATGGCGGTCTACGTCTTCTACAGCGTGCACGCCAGCTTTGACGCCGAGGAGAACGGCCGCCTGGCGGCGAAGGAAGGCGGCCAGCATCCCCACTCGCCGGCCGCTCCCGAAGATTGCGGCCTAAGGGTGTAGAAGAAAGAAAGAAAGAAAAAGAAAACGAGAAAAACCTAAATTGACGTATTCTCTGTAAGTTTCAATCAGGGAAGCTTTCACCGGCGGCAGAAGAAAAGAAAACATCCGAAACACGAATAATCCCTCAATAAAAGAGAGAGGTTGATGAGCTTGTGAATTCCTCCTCCTCATTAGTGGACTGGATTAAAATCCCGTCGCTAACTAAATCGTCTGGGTCTACTCCTCGGTGCTATCGACTCTTCGAACTATGGGCTCCACCCACCATCTTCTGTCTCCCCCAATCATGAGGCAGACGCCGACTGTGGTGCCGAGTCGCAGGCGAATAACTGTGGGTGGCGCCGCCCGGAAAAACGCCACCGTCTCGGACAAACGAACTGCGCGCGCCGCCGAGCGGGGCACCAAACCGCCGTCGGTGGGCTAGGCGGCGCCGCCTCCGCTGGCTTCCTCTCAAGGAAAATTCGCCCCCATGCAGTGTCGAGCGAAGGTATCGCATCCGCTCGATGTACTGCAGTGCTTTCTTCGACTTCATTATCGTGGGTCTGTACTTTCCGCATATATCCCTTTCAAAGCATCCTCATTCCCGATCTCCCCTCTCATTCTCTTCTCTATTTTTCTCTGCCGGCATGCTCAGGAGATGGATCCAAGCCACCTTTATTCCCCTTATCCGCTTTACAAACCACCGGAATGGCGTCTGGGGGAGTCGCCCCCGCAGAGGGCTCTGGTCCACATCGCTGGCGACCAGACCAGAAACAAGTGGCGCGTAGAGAACCTGAGCCTGTGGTCTGGGTTTCTATGCCTCATCCTCACCCTGCCCTCCCCATGTTATCTCTGTCTCTCTCCCCCCCCGCCCCCCTCCCCTGTCTCTCTCTACCTCTGTCTGTGTCTCCTCGAGGAAGCTTGGGTAACTACGACGGAGAAGGAACTGTTGTTGGACCGCGCTAAACGGGGTAATCAAAATGGGCCCATTAAATATCGTGTAATGGTCTTATACACATTATTCTGTCATAAATGGCCCATTAAAAGCCCCGTTCTGCTTCCCACATGGACTTTGTGCTCCTTGCCTTCTTCCTCGGGTTTGCCCTGGTTGGGTCTTGTTTCGCAGTTCGCCCATCATCTGTTCGACACATTAGAGGTTCCAAACCAAACCCCCCCCCCCTTTCCTTTTCCGTTGAGAATCTCGATTCTTTGCCCTCGTTGACTCCTTCTGGCTTCCCCGATGAAGCTGCGGGTCGTCGGCAGGAAGCTGTACGACTACGTGCGGTACGATCTCAAGGAAATCGCCTTCCCTTCCTCGCTGCCGGACCCCCCCCACATCCGCAAGCGGAAGAAGCTGACTTGGAAGGAGCGATACTATGTGTGCCTCCTGACTTTTTTATTCCATTCAACCATCATTTCTCGTCTGCATCGTTGATCATTCGTAGGTATGAGGTCTACGGAGTGGGGTGATCTTACCCTCCTTGTTGTAGGTTCTGAGGGAAGCGTCGAGGCTGTATGCTGCCAGCTGGGTTCGGGACATTGGCCCTGACCTTCGCCCTAACGACTACAAGCGGAAGGTAGGTGATGGCGAAAGGAAGCCCCGAGAAGAGAAGGGCACGACGACTGGCGGCGGAGAAACCTCCACCTTGGAGGACCTTGGTGAGCAGCTGGGGTACCTGTAGATGTTCTTATGACGTCGTTAATGTCGGTGTTCTGAAATGCGCCGTCGTTTTTCGGCAGCGGTGGCGGCAAGGGGCGGGTTGGAGACCTTGAGGCCGGCCCTGCAGCGGCTGTATATGATGCGGGCGTCGGCGTATAAGGATGCCCTTAAGAGCTTCATCCAGGGGTACCAGGAGGGGGTACAACAGGTCCGGGAGAAGAGGGCGGACACAGGGCCCCCGCAGCAGGGCGAGGCTTCCGGGAAGTCAACGGGGTCGCCGTCTTGAGGCGACTGGCGGCGCCGGGAAACCCGTGGACTTGTCTACAGGCGATCAGCTGGGGCAGCCGGAAGGCCTGTAACGTGGGGGTTTAGTTTTTCGCCTGTCGGGTTCGCGCCAAGTCCTTGCTTGAATGGCCCCTAGAATTCCTCTCTGCGTGTTAAGCTACCTGTTCAGCTAGTTGCTGAGATAAATGTACTCAGGGGAGAGAGTGAATACTGGTGTTCTGTTCACCCAGCTTCAGGAGAGAGAGAAAGTGGAGAGAATCCTATCAAGTGCTTGATGAAATGCTCATTATAATTTATCCATCTTGCACTCTAATAAGCTGGCTCCAATGATATATTTGCCGAGCAGCGAGGTAAATCAGTAGAGTGAATGAGCGAGAGAGAGAGCGTTATATTGAACGTTTTGGTGAAATGCTAAGAAAACCGGTAAATATTTGAGATATGGAGGGATTCATGAGGAAAAAGGGAAACTTTGATTATTACAGAGGGCGTGTTCATGAGGTCTTCATCCAAAACATGGGGTTGAATCTGTCGTGTCACTCGTTGAGACATTTGAAAACGACGTTTTTACCGAGGGCGTGTTCCTCACGGGCTATAAGACTCGATCGGGTGGGACGTGCCCGCCCGTGGGAACGCGGGCCGGCGGGGTTTCCCGGAAATCTGGGGATGAAGAGCGACCAACGGGGAGAAGAAGACGATGCGATCGGTGGCCCCCTGCGGTGGCGGCGTTGAGAGAGAAGATTAGCAGATCGGACTTTGTGCCGACTTGGATCCGGGCGACATGGCCTCCAGATCTCCCCCGCCGCCCGCACGGCCTCCCCCCCTCCGCTCTCTCTTTCTCTCCCACTCTACCTCTCTGTCTGTCTGACTCTCCATCTCTCTATCTCTATCTCTATCTCTCTCGTCACCTGCCGTCACTCTCGAAGGCGGCAGGGGAGGCAGGAGCTCTGAGAGGACATCTGGCAGCGCCGTCGCAAGACGCAGCTGCCAGATGAGGACGTTCACTCGTCACACACCTCCCCCTTGCCTCACCTTCACCCGACAATCTCTATCCATGGGCATATGCATATATACAGATATACATCAACATATTGATTCATCAACTTCTTCCATGAGTCTATATTAAGGTGGAAATCGATGAAATAATAGATACATAAGCCCTCTGAACGTCGGAATCCGTTCGGGTTTCACACCTCGGGATTGGCCTTCCGCGGCATGCAGCGTTCTGGCAGATGGATCGTCCTCCAGCACCCCCCCGAGGTTGGCTTCTACTGTTCGATGGGTCCGCAGCGCAGATTCACGCCGAACAGCCTCAGCATCCTCGAGCTGCCCTCTGCCGCCGGGGAAGGGAGACGGGGGTCTCCTTCTGTCAACGGGCACGGCGGAGACGGTGTAGCAGCAGGGTTGTACGTTTGGCCCAGCCGGGTCGCGACGTGGGCCTCCAGGTGGCCTCGCTTCCCCGCGCGGCGCTTCCAGCCAATGAAGATCCTGTCACCGGCGTAGCAGCGGCGCCGCTGGAAGAGCACGACGTCGCCGGCGTGGAGCCTCTTCTCGCGGATGAAGCGGCTCCATCCCTTGGTCAGCACGTAGCTCTGGCTGCTGGTCCAGTACGAGTAGCGGAACTGCCATAGTTTCCCCAACTCGTCCTCGAAGCTCAGAAGCAGCCCCGAGTCGCCGTCGAGAGGGAAGTACTTCTCGGCGTACTGCTTCGGTATCACCAGCCTGTTGAGCTTCCCCACATCGCTCGGAGTCAAGGGTTTCTCGAAGAGGAGCTCCCTCCCGCGGCCCCCCTCCGGCGTGGGCGGCGGCGGCGGCGGCGGCGGTTGTCTCAGCGAGAACTCACCCGCGTGTGGTTCCACCGGAAGCTTCCACGGCCAGGCCGCCGGCAGCTCGAATGGCAGGTGGTTGACGGACATGGCGGACCTCCCTCTCTGTGCGAGAAGAGGTTAGAGAGGTATGGCGACGGAGAGGGCGATGTAGGGTTTCAGAGGCTCCTACAAATAATGCCCACGCTCCAAATACCTGTCACGTCGATGGGAGACGGTACGCGTTTGTTAATATATTATGCAGTCCGTGCATGTAATGCACATATAGGTCACGGAGAATTGTGATCGAGACTTCAGGGAAATGCCACTCCCGAGTTACTTTAAATGGGTGGTTTTGGGGGGTGGGAGGTGGGGTCTTCTGTACGTTTATTACTGGAAATAGTTATTGATGGGTTCCAACTCAATGAATAAATAATCTGAAATATTTAATAGAAAGTCCGATCAAGCAATGCCAGATGATCTCTGAACGCCTCAACTTCTGAGCCCGTCCTCGCTTGAATCCATGACGGGTCTGGACAGCCAGTGAGATCCGCGGGTTTTATCGCCGTGTATCAATCACTAAGTTGACTCCCGACTTTATTAGAGAACTTTGGGTGACGTTGCATAATCGAGAGAGGCCAGGTATCACCATTCCACAGTCCCGTCGGCGGGGGGGTTTGACGATCGAGGAGGGATTA
This sequence comes from Spirodela intermedia, assembly GCA_902729315.2. Lineage (NCBI taxonomy): Eukaryota > Viridiplantae > Streptophyta > Magnoliopsida > Alismatales > Araceae > Spirodela > Spirodela intermedia. The sequence continues at coordinate 214,732 of LR746274.1, forward strand.
GATTGGCGATCCCCCATGCAGCCTCGGAGTTGCGCCGCCTTGTCTGTTCATTAGTTGACTTACTGAGACTGACGCCCAAACATGGGGGATTCCACAGGGAAGGGACGATGCCCATCCTTCTTCTTTTGGGTTACTATTTGTGCTCTCTCTTTCTCTCTTTTATATTTTAATGGAGAGGTGAATGAGCCCTTTCCCAACGAGGCGAGAGAGCATCTGCGTAGTGTTTCCATCCAAGCCGCTGTCGTCTTGCACCGTTCTTCATCGCCATCGCCTCCTTCTCTTTTGGTATTTACTTCACCTCTCTCACCACCGCCACCAACGGCCATCTTGTCATTGGCTCATTTCATCCAACGTCTTCTGGGTAGCGGAACATCGCTGAGGTGCTTTACGAGAGAGATAGACTGAAAGGTGTATACAATAAGGGCGTAAATCCAAGGGCCTCCGGGCCTTCTTGAATCGAGATCTAAAGCGATTTCGCGGTTTTGTTTTGTTAGGCGAGAGGACGAGGGCTGCGGGTGATCACGGAGGAGGAAGGGGAGAGGGGGAGTACGTGCATCATTGGAATCCCCCCCACCCAAAGGTCAAACCCCTGTCTGACATCTGCTTGACTGCCACCCATCTACCTCATTTCGGTGGTAAATCCAGTCTTCCAATCAGATATCATGGGGGGCCATCAGACGATAAGCGGAGCAGTCCCATGCATTCGTGGATCTCATTTCTTCCCACAAATCCAGGGCCATCCGCATCCTTGCGAGCATTGATATTATAGTTCGGCCATTCACCAAAGTTGCCTCCATTAATATCAATGATAAGTCTTGGATCGTGTGCTTCTTCTCCGGGTAAAGTGGATGGTTATCCTCCTCGGCCCATGTTTCCGAACACCATAGCTGAACAATCCATATATTTATGAGCACATGTAATATTTTTTGTCAATTTTCCAAAGTTTGTCTTCATTGATGTCGATATCTCTAGGGCCGCAGACACCCCCTCACCCACATCTGCCCTTAGGTTGGCAGGAAGCCGCGCGTCTTAAATACGTAGCACAGGCCTTCCATGCAGTAGGGCACTTCGTGAACAGTTCCAGCTGGGACATCAGACAAATTGCACCATAAATAGCAGCTTCATAGCTTGCTCTACCCATGGCTCTCTCCCCCCCTCCCAAGCCTGTCCCACACTGGAAGCCCCCGCGTTGACCGCTTCACCCCTCTTCTCTGATACACCGTCATCCATGCTCAGCCCGATTATGCCGTAACGCGCAGTATGCCGTTCTCGAGAGACTAGAACCGGCAGGCGCCTTGCCCAGAAGAAGAAGAAAGCAGGCGCTGTGGCCTCGAAAGCCCAAGCCTAGACCCATAGTCAGCACCTTGTTAGAGAGAGAACATACTCGGGGATTCTAGCACCTTATTAGAGAGAGAGAGAGAGAGAGAGAGAGAGAGAGAGGGGCAAGGTAATGATTTACCAGGGGATTACTCTGGAGAAAAGCTCGAATATATTTTATAAAAAAGACATATATATTTTAATGGGTACCGCCGAGTCTTATTAGGGAAGACAGCCAGGCTCAAGTCAAGTAAATCTGCTTTCTATGACCGAGTTTTTTTAGTAAAAAATAATGTATTTTTGGAAATTAGCACCTTCTCCCGGTATCCCGTGTGGATGTCCAGCAGGACAGCCAACGTGGCACGGCCACGGCCACGTCGAGGTTAATCAATACGCCTGAGGGAGGTATTGATTAGCCCCTGATGCGACCCTGTTCTGGGCTTTTTTTTGACAGCCCAGGCTCGGGCCGCTTCTCTCGAAGAGGCCCAATTACGTATTACTGGGCTACGTTCACGCCTTGGAACTTGGGCCTACCCCCCGAAGTGGCATGTAGGCCCAGTAAAAGAGTAGCCTGCTGAGGCCCATGATTCGCAATGACTATAAATACTTCCATTCCACGCATCGTCTCCTCTTCGAGGTGCCGGCGGGAGTCCTAACCCTAAATCTACAGGCGAGCTAGGGAGCAGGAAGGCAGGGGGAGGGAGACCGGAAGAAGATGGGTCGTGTGCGCACGAAGACGGTGAAGAAGTCGTCGCGGCAGGTGATCGAGAGGTACTACTCGCGGATGACCCTTGACTTCCACACCAACAAGAAGATCCTGGAGGAGGTCGCCATCATTCCCTCCAAGCGGCTCCGCAACAAGATCGCCGGGTTCTCCACCCACTTGATGAAGCGCATCCAGCGCGGGCCGGTGCGGGGCATCTCTCTCAAGCTGCAGGAGGAGGAGCGCGAGCGCCGCATGGACTTCGTGCCCGATGTGTCCGCCATCAAGACGGAGGGGATCGAGGTTGACAAGGAGACTATCGAGATGCTCGCTGCGCTGGGGATGGGAGACCTTCCGGGCGTCGTCAAGCAGGTGGAGTCGTCTCAGGGCCCGTTCGGTGGCTACGGTGGCCGCGGCGGGCCTGCTGGCCGCGGTAGGTACTAGGGAAATTTTGGCCTGGTAGAGTAGGTCTCCCCCCCCGGAGGTAGGTGCTGTCCAATTCCATGAAATTTCCATTCTCATGGTCACTTTCGAGGACATTTTCTCTTTGCATGTAAATCTTCCCCAGCACATTTGGAAATTTATCTCCTCATCTCGTGTAATTCGATCTCCTACCGTCTTTTCCGACACTTTAGCCGATTCTTTCAAGTATTATTATTGGATGCTGTACGGTGCTGCCTCTCTAGCATTATTGGATGCTGTACGGTTCTGTCATTCTTCTAGTCGTCGCATTCCGATGATCCCGAAACTTTTGGTTTGATGAACTCGTGTGTGGATTGTGGAATATCTTCTTCGTCGTAGACACAGTACGAATCATCATTCTATTGATACTGGCGACGTTTGAATTCCTAGTAAATACAGCTTGCAGATAGTTCCGTCAGCTTAGAATTCTTTCCCATACCATTCCGACTGCATGTTGAGGTAGAAGTAAAATGCGTAGATCAGGAAATCTATGTTGTTCCATCAGTTTTTTTGCTTTCGGGATGTAGATTCCCAACCCACAAACAAGAGATGTCAAAAGTTCTTACTGACCATCGTCTTGAACATGATGAAGAACGCCAATCAGGGACCCATAAACATGGTTTTGTCTTAACTCTTCAAAAATTCTTAAGACCCAGGAGATTCTCCTTGTCTGACCATACGTTGGGAAGCGCCAGTTTCTCGCTGCTAGAAGATGTTAACATCCTAGGAAGGGTCAGTTGCGTTGCCGATCCTAAGTGATGGCCTGGACCGGTGATTTTATGAGGCGCAGTTAGTGATTAGTGAGCATAACATGCCTGTGATGTTTGGGAATGTCTATTGGGGTAAAAACTTGATCTCGATTACAAGAATCCCTTTTCCATCAAGAGATCCTCTGCTCGTAGCTTCTTCACCATTTTCTCAGGTAAAAATTTTTAGGCTCAGCCCCTCTCAGATTTTAGAGCCTAGAAGCTGACAACTGATTGAAGAGAAGAAGTGATGCCATTCGAAATCACAATACCAACGGAACCTAACCTAGCCAAGTCTCCTGGGTTCTCATGAGAACAGCAACAGAAATTCCCGAAATGACTCCATTTTCAGCAGGGCTTCATGCTACCTCTCCCTCGACAGACAATCTCCCGATTTCTCATAATCTGATAGAAGCCCATGCCCAGACGCGTCCTGTCCTCTTTACCCACAGAAGTAAAGAACCATACAAACTTGAGAGAAGTACGGGTCGACTGCCTTTAGACACTTCGAAGGGATGAGCGGTAACACAACCTTGAAGTTAGAAACAAAAGACAGCTAGTTCATATTTGCTGCTGAGACTGACTGATGCCCATGTAGACTGCCGACAGTAATCATTCCTGCTTGTGGCCGAAGGAAGGTGCTAGAATTCTGGAACCATATTTCCCTATCTCTTGAAGCCATCCGATGAGTGAATGCTCCATGACCTCCTCCTCCACGCTGGGTAGGGTTCTTTAGGGGTTTGGCCTGACGTGAATAGTATAAGAGACCCATCGTCATCGTCATATGGAAGTAATCAAGGGACCCGGCAAGCTTTAGTAATCTAAATCTCCAGCCGTTCCATGATCATGGGAAGTGATATTCTTTTTCATGTTATTTGAGTTTATTATATATGTATATATATTTATTTTTGGTTCTAATATCTGGAAAACGACCTATTTACCCAGACCTATGTGCACTGATATTTAATCCATGTTTATTTTCGATTTAATGAAGAAAAATAATTTGACTAATATAATGGCTTTCTTCCCAGAAGAAAAGCATCTTTTTTAAGCAGAAGGGTAATAAATATTCCAAGCAGATCCGCCCCGTTACTAGTAGGATTGGCTGGTTTACGTAGAATTACGTATTAAATTGAAGTAAATAGAGGTGTTGATAAATACCGCGGACCAATAACCACGCAAGTCCCAAGCTAAGAACCAGACGTATTGAACAGCGTTGAGAACCTAAAAGTATCAAGGTATGTATAACGTGAGCCAACTTCAGTGGAATCTTTGTCGACAAAAGCTAACAGGATGGGGTTCTTAGATTCTCATCTCATCGAGAAAGTCAACGGGAAGTCCTATTCAACTTGTATGCCACCACCATGAACTTAAAAGTCTCGAGGTATGAATAACGTGATTCATTTCAAGCAAGAGAAAACCCACTCCAGTGGAATCTTTGTCGGCAAAAGATAACAAGCTGGGGTTCTTAGATTCTCATCTCATCGAGCAAACTAAGAAAGTCAACAGGAAGGGACAGAATACCGTTACCCTTCATTCAGTCGCTGGAGCCAGCCAGCCCGACCAGTTTAAGCATGTTGCGGTCCTCCTTGAACCTCTCCAAGATTGTGCCCTTTGCCGGTTCGGGATTCTCGCCGAGGGCTCCTCCGGGCACAATCCCCCAACACTCAATCACGTCGGGCAGGATCAGAGAGGCCTTGGAGAGGCAGGGGCTGTCGAAGGTGGAGCAGGGGAAGGTGTGACCCTGGTCAAAACTCGAGGAGAGGAAGAGCCCGAAGTGGTTCGCGCGCCCTCCGAACCCAACGCCGTTGGGGATTCCGTCCGAGCTGAAGTTCACAGCACACTGCGGAATGCGTAATATAGAGATGAGGGCTAGATTTGAATGAATACATATGTTGTTGTAAATCTCAGGCTGATTGTTTAATGGGCGAGAATGAATGATATTGGGATCACAGAAATGAGTGTTCTTGTTGGATAATCTTCATTCATACTCTGACTCGGCTCTTATCAACCAAGTTGGAAAAAGAAAGACAAAACGTTCCGATTCATGGGATGTGAGGTCTACAAATATGTTATTCTAAGTTATAAGTTATTATAACACCCATAAATATTCAAGTTAGATAATATTTACATGCGACTCAAACTACTGTCACCAAGATGAAAGGAGGAAAAGTATAATGTTCCGAATTCAGAAATCCGACTCCATTATCGACATACAGGAATAATTTTTAAGAAAAATCTTGTTACTATGTAATATTCAAATGACACAGATAAATACACGTCAGAGAACCCAGTTTTAAAGAAAAGTTGAAGTAAACCAAGTAAAAAGTAATCTCTTTTACGGGATGTAGCTGGGTGAGGCATAGGTTTCATTCAATAAATAAATAGACAGATGTAGGTAATTGTGTAGCATGAGTTAATTACTGAACTCGGAACCTTCCATACCCAGATGATTACTGGAAAAATCTGAAATGACAGCCGCCAGGATCAGTAACCAAGAGCCCATTTAGAGGATTTAATAAGATAGACAAAAGGAAGATCATGCGATATATTAACAAATATTCAATGAGAAACTTACCCATTGCAGGTTAGCATTTGCCCCGGTGGGCCTGAATATTGATGCCTTTGGAAAGAGCTGAAAGAGGAAGGACTTCATGTCTCCATAGAAGCTGCTGTGCTTCTCCCATGGCTGAGAGCCGTAGCCTCCGTATATGTAACCTTCTTTGTCTCTGATTACTAGGATAGTTGGGCCGCCAGCATCCCTGCAGAAGGAAGAGCACAATGGAGTGTCAGATTTCTTGCCACAGAAACGAAGTGGACACATTTTACCTCTCCAATTTCACTTTTAAATAAATCGAATTATGCAATCGAGCAATCCAATTGTTCACAACAAAATCTGTTTTTGCATTCTGAGCACGTTCAATCTAATTGACGTGGGCAAGGGAGAGAAGATTAATCACTGCCAGGCCCAGGAGACCTTGATGCCAAGGGCGCTCAACCTCCAGGAAGAATGCCAACAGTGGAACCCAGTTACATTCATCTTCGTGGAGGTCAACGTTACAAGGCTCTTCAAAATCTCGAGGCAACAACGGGCGCAGAACAATGATTTGAGAACTCTGGGCACTTACGATAAACTGCCCAAAAAGGTGTTGAAACTCTGGCCATTGAGAGCGCTGTGATACAGGAGCCTCCATTCCTCCAGCTCATCCGGGCTGAGAAGACCACCAACATGCCAGGCATACTCCCTGGTCATAAGAAGCATGTCCGACCTTAAAGTTTTCGGATATTGCAGTCTAGGAACTTGACGGCCCACCCCACCTAAATGATGGACGAGGAAGAAAATTAGAGTGCCATAAAAAAAATAAATCGAAAGAGTTAAGTTTAAACAGGAAATACAAAAATTGTTATTAACAAGAGTCAAACAGACCGAGAAGTCAACCGAGGAGTCAACCCAGAATCTATATAGCTGGGTGGCAAAACGATTACATAAATCGTGATACATCTTTTTCCTTTTTAAGGACTCAGTTACTAAGAATACCTGGTTCAGAAGGCGTCAGAAGGCCTCGAAGAAATTTCCTCACACATGGCACGGCGTTACACCAAACCCTGAAGTCTGTGGCAGACATGACATTTTCATTTGAATCTCCAAGTCTTTCCGAAAAAGAGGCAGCGTTGACAAATATACTAACGAAGTCCTGATGTGGGCTCAAACCATGCTCAGTGTTCTTCGTAGAAAAGACAGTATCCTGTATTGATTTTAAAACAGCTTCTAGATCAGACCTGGGATGAAAATTTAGTAAGTCTAGGCAACCCTTCAAAATATCTGCCAAATAAGATCACGCTTTCAACATTGGGATAAACCTTATGATCACACCCATAAAATCTGCATGATGAATCTTGATCAGCCAATTTTGACTAAGCTTTTTATACATACCAGATGCTCCAACGAGCGATCAAGACTATTTTGATCGATTTCATAATTGATTGAGTTTCGTAGGTGATATAGATGGGAATGTGCAGCTACTATTTTTTGGGTCATTCCCAAGTCGGCCGAGATAGAACGAAAAAAGGAAGCGTGCGAATCTTCCATGTGTTCTTCGCATGTCTATGCAGTTTCTTTTTGTTTCAAGGATTTTTTTCTTAATCAATTTGTCCCGAAATTTCTGATTTTTTCTTCATAAAATCATCAAAAGATCCTCTTAATACTTGGGGATGCGTGTTTTCTTCTTCTTCTTCTTTATCAGTTAAGTTTGATTCTTGGCACACGGCGTCTCATTTTCTCTCACTGCAGCAGCATGCTTTTAAGAAATGCTTACTCTGAGGAGGAAGAAAAGAATATGAACTGTTATGAAACTAGTTAAGGAATATTAAAGAATAATATATGAATGTTATAATCCCATAACCCACAGAGGAAGAAGTCAACATATAAAAGCAAAGACCATTACTATTCTACGGGGTTCAACAAAGTTTTGACTTAAAGTAGCTCGAGAGATGATAATCACCACTTCCGAATACAGAAAGAAGACAAAGGTCAGAGCTACCTTCTCAGGAGGCCATCTCCAGAAACATCGCAGAGCTGGTAGATGAACTCCTCAATTTCCTGCGGAGTTCCCTTCTCATACACGGCCTGCGTGATGGAAACGCAGGAAAACAGGAGAAAATGAGCATTAACATCCATAAGAAGCAAGGCATCTCGTGATCAATGTTGGCTGACTTAATATCAAGTCGGTCATCGCCTAGGGCAGATGCCCACGAGAACGTCAGCTCTCTAAATGAATGAAGAACACGAATGAGGGGAGAAATGGCTACGGTTTTCAGTCCCAGCGAACAATTAAATCAATCTAGTCTCTCACAGGCGCGTATTCCTCACATCTTTTGGTCTATGAAATCAGCGGAATGGTCAGTGGAAGCAGAGATCAGCAGGAGGGAGGGAAAAGGGAAAGGAGGTTGGAGAAGGGCGGTAGACATGCTTTGGCGACGACCAGATCCTCGAAAGTGAGCATGCCGTCTCCTCGGCGCTGAGTTACCAAGTTGAACATCCTCTCGCACAGTGCGCCATTGATTCCGTAGTATGCCTACGGGGAGAATCGGCTCAGTCCAGAAAAATTGTGGGAAGATACAATTCACATATTCCAAGGGCAGAGAAAGATTGAGAAGGGGGAAGAGATGTAGATAGATAGATAGATAGATAGATAGAGATAGAGAGAGGGAGAGAACCTGGAAGACAGAGGGAGAAACGAACCGGGAGTCGCTCTGCGACTGGGCGGAGAGTGACACAAAGAGCGCTCGGAGCTCGTCAAGTTCCTGCTTAGTAAAAGCCCTACAAACAAAGCTTCCACCGTTGGACCTTTCCCCATGTGAATCAGATTTAGAGAGAGAGAGAGAGAGAGTCACCTGCTCGCCAGGACGAAGAGGGGATCGGCGGGCGGCGATTGCGAGTTCCCCATGGCCCCCCTTTTTCTTCTCGTCTCGGGCTTGGGCGAGAGGGAGAGAGAGAGAGAGAGTCACCTGCTCGCCAGGGCGAAGCGGGGATCGGTGGGCAGCGATTGCGAGTTCCCCATGCCCCCTTCTCTTCTCGTCTGGGACTTGGGCGAAAACTCTCGTGGGTGGAGACCGCCTAGGGTCTTGTTTAGGAGCCACGTTGGCCCCTACCATCAGCCACGTGGTCAATATGTGGCAGGAGCGACCACCTTCTCCTGGCTGCCCTCCTCTGCAAGCCAATGTCAAAATAAAACTGACACACAGCCCAAGATGAGAGTTTTCACTCACCAGTTGCCCTCGCAATTCCGTCCGGAGAGAGAGAGAGAAAAGGATAAAGAGAGGGATAGAGAGAGGTAGAGAGGGAGATAGAGAGAGGTGGAGAGAGAGTGAGAGAGAGGGAGAGGAAGAGGGGTGGGTGGGTGGGCGGGTGTGCAGCTTTCTTGACCAACGGGTGAAGTGCTGATGAACTGAGTGAAGGGATTGAGGGATTGGCGTTGCTGGTTTGACCTGGTTCGAGCGTGGATCGAAGGCCGTCATCTGCTGGAGCGGGCAGCATGTGAGTTTCCTCGTCGTTTCCGTTGAGATCCCCTAATATTTTCCAATCATGAAGGGGGAATAGGGTTCTTAACTGTCTCAGAACTTTTCCAATGGGGAAACTAGGGTTAGGGGATTGGGCACATTCTCTGGTGGGGGCCTATCCCGCCTCCCCATATCATCCATACATTTGTAGCAATTCGCCTCCAACAGTAAATCAAACAGCTCGTACGAGTACATATTCCTGATTCTGGAGCATCCTCCTGTTTTCCCCCAATTTTATTGCAATCTGGGTTACGTCCGAACCTCATTGAAGCGAGGATTCACCGCCCCCGCACCACCTCGGCTCGAGTTCATCAGAGGGTCAGGGGTTCTTTTTCTTCGATGGATGGGGGAAGCAGCCTTCCACGAAAAGTTGATGCATCTTCGACGTTATTTCCGCCATTTTCTTTCTCTCCGTCTCCTCTCGTCCCCCCAACTCGTCTCATATCCTATGCTTCCGCAATTTATGCAGAATGAAAGTCTGCGCCTGATATGTTACGATGGGTTCTTGGACAGCGCCGCATCCGGAATCGGAGGAACCAGGGATTTGATCTCTGCGTCTGCTTGTGAGTACCAAAGACTCTAATCCCCATCTCCGGATGCGAGGAACTTCTCTTCAACTGCCGCTTCTTCTCCAGTCGAAATGTGATGATCTTCTCTTTAGAGTCCTGGAAAACCTTCGATTCTGACCATTTTTACCTCTTTTTTTTTCTCCTAGATTCTGTGAGGGCTAGCTGCTCGCAGTAATGTCGAGGCCGGTGGTGCTCGTCTTTCTCCTGTTGACTTTCATAGTCACATCGCAGTTCGAGTGGAGGCGCCAGCTCATGGAGGAGCTGGACCCAGGCCTCGGTGCTGCAGAGAAGCAGCAGCACCCCGTGAAGGACGAGGAGGCTGCCAGAGAAAAAGTAAGTCCTCTCGAGAATCCCCACCCACCCTCTTCTATTACAGAATCCTTTCTGCCGTTCTGAATGATGCTACCCATCTCCTGGTTTCTATTGCGGAAGGCTTTTCATCAATCCTAGTTTCAAAGTTCAGAAGTGCCGGGTGTTGATGTCGGCCTTAGGCAGGGATGATCATAACTTCACCTACCCGTTTGACCCCGCTGCCGTTGACTTCCAAAAAACATGGGCGTTGAACTTGTCTGATAGGTCTCATCCACTGGGCAGATCTTAGAAGTAGCCCAAGGTCTTCCAGTGATGCATGCTGCCCTTGGCGGAGAGAGGAGGGGGGGATGGGATTTCACTAAGGTTATAGTCAGCCCACTCTTGTTCTTCATCTGGGCTCTCCATCTCCCAATCTGGATCGTTCGGTGCAGTCTGGCAGTTGCTGTTTTCTGCCGAACAGAGGTCACATATGTAGGCAACCCGATCCACTGTAGATTTGTCCCGGGAGGTGGGAGTCCCTCGTATTACTCTGGTCGACGGCCACTCCCAGCACAATATGGATGGGTTCTTCTTCTTCTTCTTCTTCTAAATTAGAGATCGAGGCTGACATCTGAGTCAGAAGTCATCTCCATGCAGTGATTCAGAACATGAGTGCCTTCCTCTGCTTCTTTCAGATAATCTTGCTGCAGGAGAAGAGCATCCAACGCCTCACACTGCTCGCTCAGAGCCTTCGACAGCAGCTTCTGCAATGCCGAGCCGCCAACGGAAGCGGCCCCGACGCTGCCGCCGGTGATCCGCTGGCGAAAAGGCCTTCCCAGATCGAAGAAGATGGCGTTCCTCAAGAGATCCTCTAGTGTCGGCAGCACGCCCAAGGCCGTTGACCTGCCTGTTCTGCGTTTGAGCTCGCCTTTATATTAATGGGAGCAATTTGGATGGTATCGGTTTGTGGGCCGCCCTCTTCTCTGCAGCTGAGCCCTTTGTTAGCCAACGGCCCACAGGGGATAGTGACATTGGGCCCTAAGCTCCTCTACCCGAGGACCTTGCCAGTCCCCATCTCGTCTTCTGTAGGAACAGAGCGATGGAAGTTTCCTTGGAAGCTCGCAGGAATCAGAAACGGCGCCGCCGGCTTTGACCTGATAAGGAGAGAGATGGCCGAGGTCAAGCCAGTGAGCGTCGGTTTACGCGGATACCAGAGACTCGGTCTCTCTCTCTCCCGTTTGGCGGCGGGCCTCGGGTTTGGTGAATATTAAACATAACGGACGCACGAGAAGACGGGCGTTGACCATGAAACTTTCCGTTTCCCAAGTACTTGTACGCTCCTCTTCGGCCAACTCAAAGTCTCCCTCTCTTCTCTCTCCTGGTCTCTCTCGTTGTCGGTCACTCTGGCGGCATATCCTTGTTTTCAATTATTCCTGGACTGGTAAATATACATGTTTCTCAAATTAAATGCAAAAAAAAGGAGAATTTCGTAAATAAATTAAATAAACGTTTTAAATATAACATTTTTTTTTGCAAGGTGATCAAAAGCCTAAACTTCGTTGTGAGGTTACAAAACCCTTAAAATCTGGGTTTTTATGATTCGCTCACACTCATAGCATAGCTCAATAATTTTTACAGAAAAACCCAGAAGAAAATTGAAATCTTGAGACAAAAATACGTGGTCATGCATTGGGAAAATGATGAAAATAATAATGGTGTAACTGTCCTCTTTTCTTTTCTTTTTGGCGTGGAAAATGATGCCCGTAAAATATCTTTAGGTCAATTTAGAAGACCAGGGACTTTCTCTTAAAAAATTGAAGGCTGCAGGGTATATATATTCTTCTGTCAGTATCCATGATATCCTGTGTAGTAATACCGGGGATTGCGCGGTAGACCAGCTGGCAAGCAGCACGGGGCCGGAACACGTTTTCCTTTGGGCCCACTAAGCGTGGATAATGTTGACCCGTTCCATGATCGGAGCCAGCGGCTGAGTCAGCGCGTCCATCCCGGGTCGTAGGGAGACTGCGCTCGCCGTCCTCCTAAGTGAGCCGCCGACGAGTAACTGCCCCGCACCGACGCGTTTTTCACTACACACGTGGAGAACGCCGGTCGGCGCGGCACTCGCGTAGCACGTGGAATCCGAACTGTACCTGACGGCGCAGCCGCCAGAGTAAGATGGCGGCGCCACAAGAACTGGTCAAGGTACGCCTCCCCGCGACAAGTCCTGAAATGGCGAGTCCACTGCCCGATTGGCCGTGCCATGTCACTGCGTGGTCGCCCTCGGAGCGGAGCGGAGCCGAGCTGAGCCGGGTCAGCCCCGGCGCCGCCTCCTCGAAGGCGACGTTTTCCCGACGGGCCGAGCCGGAGGAGGAAGCCGGAGAGCCGCCCATGGGAAGGCGCAAGCCTGCCGTCTCTTCCACGCTGACAACTCTTCCCCTTCATTTTCCCCTCCGGCGGGGGGCCAGCGGTCCTGTATAAAGCCCCGCCTGCGGCCAGAGCACATTCTCACCACAGAACCCTAGAAAATTCTCGCCGGAGAAGACGACGACAACGACGACACCCAGCAGCAGCAACACCACCACCGCCACCAAGACGAGGAAGACCGCGGCTAGCGATGCCCGAATACTACGCGAAGAAGCCCTCCGCCGGTCATGAGCAGGTCCGGGTGGTGCCCCCCCGGCACAGGCACAGGCAGCGGCGGCAGGCGGCGCCGGCGCCGGGGAAGAAAGGCGGCGGCGTGCAGATCCGGTCGGTCTGGGCTTGGAATCTGGAATCAGAGTTCAAGCTGATCGAGAGCCTGATCCGGCGGTACCCCTACGTGGCCATGGACACGGAGTTCCCCGGAGTGGTTTACCAGCCGCCGGTGAACCCCTTCCTGGCGACGCCGGAGGAGCGGTACCGCTGCCTCAAGGCCAACGTCGACGCCCTGAAGCTGATCCAGGTGGGGCTCACCCTCTCCGACGCCGGCGGGAACTTGCCGGACCTGGGACTCGGCGGCGGCAGCGGGTTCATCTGGGAGTTCAACTTCCGGGACTTCGACCCTGCTAGGGATGACCACGCGCATGAGTCCATCGAACTGCTACGGCGGAACGGCATCGACTTCGAGCGGAACCGCCGGAACGGCGCGGACAGCTCGAGGTTCGCGGAGCTGCTGCTTGGGTCGGGGCTGCTCCACGCCGGCGGCGCCGTCAGCTGGGTGACCTTCCACAGCGCCTACGACTTCGCGTACCTAATCAAGGTGCTCACGGCGGCGCCGCTGCCGGAGCGGCTGGGGGAGTTCCTCGCGCTCCACCGGCGGTTCTTCGGGCGGCGGGTGTTCGACGTGAAGCACATGGCGCGGTTCTGCGACCGCCTCTATGGCGGGCTCGAGAGGGTGGCCGGAGAGTTGCAGGTGGAGCGGGCGGTGGGAAAGTGCCACCAGGCCGGCTCCGACAGCCTCCTCACCTGGCACGCGTTCCTACGCCTGCGCGAGCGCTTCTTCCTCCTCGACGGCGGCGAAAGGCTCGCCGGCGTGCTGTACGGCCTCGAAGTCTGCTGATCAAAAAGAAATAAAACAAATTCATTATTATTCTTTTACTACCCCTCTTCGCCTCGCCTCCTCTTTCATTTTTCATCTCCTTCCACAGGAAGAGCCATGGCTAGGCCAGACGGATGGGCATCGACCATCACAGCAGAGAATTCATCATCCGAGGTTGACTTTTTTTATAGGGTCGCAGGAGATTCATCATCGCCGCTGACCTCTCCCCCCCTTCTTCGTAGCTTGAAGAAGGTCAAAGATTGAGGATGCTGGAAAATATTCCTTCCCAGAAGCTCCTAGATTACAAAAAAAACACGGGAGATTCGGAAGTGATAGCGGGATTTGGAGTTCCTATTCTCCAAGGATTCTGGACCAGTCAGCAGGGAAAGGAGGGTTTGCCGGAGATTTATCATCCCCGCTGACCTCCCCCCCGCTCTTCTTCGTAGCTTGAAGCAGGTCAAAGATTGAGGATGCTGGAAAATATTCCTTCCCAGAGGCTCCTAGATTACGAAAACAACACGGGAGATTCGGAAGTGATGGCGGGATTTGGAGTTCCTATTCTCCAAGGATTCTGGATCAATCAGCAGAAGATCTTCGTTAAATCCAAAATCTTCACATTTGTCCCCACAAATGCCGATCAATTCATCAGCGCTGCCCCCCTACATTAAAGGTATCCAACGACTGCGTCTCCTCCAAAATATCTACGTCGCCTGATTCTTTGTAAAGAACCTCAGAATTATCGATCAAAATCTAAACAGGTTTAACTCCATGAGATCATTGTGACCAACAGATTATTTCCAAAAAGACGACATAAAGACGACATATCTTTTTCTATCAAGGCAAAAAATTATTCAGCAATCAAAGGAATCTACGCATTCTACTACGAATGAAACACCAGACTGAAAGCACAAAAGTGAAGCAGGATGAACCTCAAAGGAAAGAAGAGGAACAAAAGTATGACTCCCGCCGCAAGATTATAGCCACATTCTGCTATTCTCATAATGATTATCAATTATATCACCTAAACACGCCTAGTGCAGTCCGACATCAATCCATTAATTTGCAATTTCCTCTTTTTCGACTGCGTAGATTCATCTTTCAGATGCCTCGAATGATATTCACGACACATCAGTCTTAACAATGCCTGGAAATGGGAAGTTTTAGTGTACCATCAGTCAGAAATTCGGAAAGATTAGACGATTTGCCGACACCAATTCGAATGGATAAGCCTTTTGTACTGAATGGAGTACGAAATCCCAACCACAATTTAGCTTCCGAGCTTGACTTTGAATTTTTCACGCTGCTTTAGTCCAAAATATCCCAAAAGTCTGACAGCGAGTGAAGAACCATCAGCAGGTACCAGCATTCAGAAGTAAACTAAAAACCAGGTCATCTCCGGATTGCTTCATCTGTATGTTTCCCCAATGTCGCGTAGAACATAAGTATTCGACAATCAGGTGCATCAAGTTTTCCCGTAATAAACGCCCGTCTATCATTTTCTAGGGTAGGTTGTTGAGGGGACTTCGAAGCAATCTATCTTCACATCAACGTGGAATCCAAACCACTCTACTTCGCTGGAAACACCGATTCAAAAGAGCAACATTCGAGAGAGATAATCGATCCATGACCTGTTCACACAGGGAAGGATACCAACCATTTGCTAGATTTTCTAACGCCGAATGAGGGATAATTGAGTGAGTAAAGATTATACACTGTAGAAAGAGGAGGCGACGAGGACAATACGACCCGGGGTGGGGGGAGCACTTCTCGAACGACTGCTCTATGATGAATGAGGAACAGGGAAGAACAACTTGCCTGAGAGATTTGGAGATGGGGATGGACATGTCGAAACAGAAGCCCTTCCGACGCGAGAATCTCTCTCTCTCTCTCTCTCTCTTCTGCAACCGATCGGCTTGGAGGGAGACGTCGGTTACAGTAGTGGTTGTAAGGCAGGGCGTTATCGGCTCCCCGGAATTATTTTTGGGCCGAGTGTTAGAATCGGGCTTTAGAAAGTGACCTGATGTTTTTGGGCGGCCCAAAAGTGAGACGACTTGACCCAGTAAAAAGGGATCCCCTGAAGAACCGCACGGAATCCAGTTTTCCAAATCTCCCTGTTTGGAGGTGACGGATCAAGGGAAACACGATTCTATTGAGACGTGACTGGGGTAACGGTCACCAGTGGCCGGTTCGGGGTTGCACCGGCAACGGCATTCCGGGTCGGCTCGGGTCGGGACCCACTCCTGTATTTACTGCCCGGCAGCGAGGGGCCCGTGGTTTTCAGCGAAGAAGCGGCGGTGTTAATTCCTGGGCCTCCTCACGGGAGCTCTCTTAATTATCTGTATTTAATATATAAGAAAATTAACCGAAACCAGGGAAATCGGATAATTCAGTACCCAGCGTCTCCCTCAATCATGGGCGTGACCGTTGCCCCGAGGAAGAAGAGAGAGGAAGACTGTACAGTGTAGAGAGAGAGAGAGAGGAGAGAGTGTGTGTGCATGTACAGAGAGGAGGCCAAAGACGTCACCCTCGAATTTTCTGTAGTGGAGCACTATTCCCCGGGTGTATTGAATGGCATTGAAGACCTTCAACCTGTAATAAATGGCCACATGAGCCTGCCCATAAAGAACTCTTCCATTAATGTTCCTCCGGAGCTCCCACACACGCCGCGAGCCCTCCCTGATCTCTTCCCCTCTGCAACAAAGCTGTCACTTTAATCGGAGAGATAGAGAGAGAGTGAGTGAGGGAGGGAGAGAAAGTGAGAGAGATGGGTGGTAGGAAGATGGGGATCCAGTATCTGTTGGGGAAGACATGGTGGGCTTCTCCTCCTTCATCGTACTATTCTTCTCCGTGGCCGTGGGCTTCCTGCAGGCACCCGAGAACGCTGTCCTTCCGAGTCTGCGGCGGCACGGAGGAGATCTGCGAGGCGGTGGTGTCGAGGGAGTCCTGGTTTGGCGACTCGTCGGAGGTTCTCGACTCGGACGGTGAGTTCTCCGCCGCTGCGGCGGCGGGGGTGGCGGGGGCGGCGGCGGAGGAGGCGGTGATCCGGGCGCTGCAGTCGGAGCCCGCCGAGCGCCGCCTCTTCTTCGAGCCCGGCGAGGGGAGCTCCATCTTGGAGGGCCTCGGTCAACGAGGGCTCCCCTTCGAGGAGAGCGTGGCGATGGCCGTTGACTCCGAAGATCCCTACTCGGACTTCCGGGTGTCCATGGAGGAGATGGTGGCGGCGCACGGGCAGAGGAGGGACTGGGCCTGGCTGGAGGAGCTCCTCGAGTGGTACCTCCAGGTCAACGGGAAGACCACCCATCGCTTCATTGTTGGGGCCTTCGTTGACCTCTTGCTGGACCTCTCCTACCCCTCCTCTGCCTCCTCAGTCTCCTCCTCCACCACCTCCTCCTCCTCTTCCCCTTCTCGTTCCATTTCTTTCGACGTTGACGAGGAGGAGGATGCTTACGA
Source organism: Spirodela intermedia (assembly GCA_902729315.2). Classification (NCBI taxonomy): domain Eukaryota; kingdom Viridiplantae; phylum Streptophyta; class Magnoliopsida; order Alismatales; family Araceae; genus Spirodela; species Spirodela intermedia. The sequence goes on from LR746274.1 coordinate 231,847, forward strand.
TCAGCAGGAGGAGACGACGAGTCTCCACCGTTGAGGGCGAAGCCCTCGATTGTTTTGGGCCATATCTCAGCCGTCGATGTCTCTGTATCATACCAGCCGACAAATCATGGCCGCCCACTCAGTTCTGGATCTCTCTCTCGCTCTCTCTCTCTCTCCAGACTTCTCTGTCTTCTGCACTTGAATCATGTGGCAGGTGGTCCGATCATGGCTGTGAGGAGCGGGAATCCGATTTCTTTAAGGGGGTTCGGCCCGCGTGGGAGGAATTCGAGGCACGTGCCGTCTGCTGGCACTTGGATTCGCTCTCCTCCGGTAACGCCGATTCGACAGGGGCAGACAATGACGTGGCCGTCAACTCGGCACGTGGGCCCGACATGCCGAAAAAAAGAGTACATGGCGAAGCCTCTACGCCTCATTCGTCTCGACTGCACGCCACGTAAAGCGGCCGCATTAGAGATAGAGAGAGAGAGGACTGAGTCTAGGCGCTGCGAATCGGAGATGACTTGGTTACCGGGGGGCCGTCAGATGAACTCTGGAAGGTGAGGTGAGGTGAGGTGATGGACGGTGGGGATGTCGAGATGGGAATTTACAAAAAGCAATGCGACGGCCCGCTGGAAGGCCTTTATTAGGGGATGACGGCCCAAACTGTGTGGGTTGTCGGCCCATGTAGACGTCGTGGGAACGGGTTATGTCCAGTCACGATGATTATGTCTATTAATATTCTCTTTTTTCCGAGTCAAAAAAAGGTTGATTTAGTCTATCGTCGACAGCAGGATTCGAACCTGCGCGGGAGATCCCAACTGATTTCGAGTCAGTCTCCTTAACCACTCGGACATATCGACGGACTTAATAATAAGTTTTCATAAATTTAATGATATATAACTTTTATATATGATTATTTCCTTTACACCCCTGTAAGAGAACAAAAATAGTTTGGCCCCCATCGTCCGGGCTCTTTCCATCTCGCCATACACATTTTCGCGGGCTAGGAGTCGTTGGGAGGAAGCAACCACTTCCTTCTTCCCTCTTCCCTCTTCCGTCAACTGCTCTTCGCTCTCACTCCCCCCAAATTTCCCCGCAATGTGAGCGATCACTCTTCTGATGATTCCTCTCGGCGGATCTGGAATGTGGTTCACGGGCTGAAGAGAATAATCTCTTTTCGTCGCAAATTCGAGGTTTCCCCTCCCTTTCATTCCGCGGTTTGCAGGATCCCCGTCCGGCAGATTCGGGAGGTGATCATGTTGGGGGAATTCGTGACCTGGAGCCTGGTGTATGTCTCCGTTCTTCCCCTCAATCATCTTTCATCCTTCTTGGTCGCCGTTTACATTGATCAATCGATGTGCTATTTCTTCGATGTGACGGCAGGCTGCTGCTCGGATATGTGTACCCTGCATTCGAATGTTTTAGAGCCATCGAGCGAAAGGAACCCAAGGTGGAGCAGCTCCTGTTCTGGTGTCGATATTGGTAAGCCCGCCGAATTCCCACCTGTTTCATAGCTCTGAGCGACTGCGAATAGATATTTCTCGGTTGCATGAAGTCAATGCTTCGATCCGGATTCCACTCCGACGGAGCAGATCAGTTCCATTGGCCTCTGGTCAGGAAACTCCGGAATAATCCAGTTAATCTAATATTACCTGATTATTTTCAAATTGTTCATAAATTTATTATTATTTTCCGATTGACCGATCGCAGGGTCATAATGGGGCTCTTAACCGCTCTGGAGAGATTCGGAGACATGTTTGTTTCATGGTGATCGCTGAATTTCCTCTTCCGTTTGGCGATGTTCTTTGGCTAATACCAGTCACTGATCGTCAGGCTGCCGATGTACGGTGAAGTGAAGCTCGCCTTTGTAATCTACCTGTGGCATCCGAAGACGGAGGTGAGCTTCTTCTGCCATAAAGCTCCGAATCGAGATCCCTGAAAACATTTTACCGAATTTTGGGGGCTGTGGATGGTCTGTGTGTAGGGTGCACGGCACATCTACAGGGAGTTCTTCTTCCCCTGGCTGGCCAAGCACGAGCCTCACATCAACCGGAAATTGCAGGAAGCTAGGGCCAAATCTGGGGATCTGATTCTGTTTTACGTGAAGAACTTCACAGAGAAAGGGCAATCTCTGGCCTTCGATGCCTTGCAGTATGTCATCCGGCGCGCGTCGGGGGCTTCCCACTCTCAGGTATCCTCCTTCCTATTGCAGAAATGATCAATCACATCGATTCTTCGATTCTCCTCTGAATTCCTTTCTCTCGGTATGCTTGCTCATATAGCTGTCACGAGAAAATGAGGCCCCTCCGCCACCTCTGCCGGATCAGGGACAGGGAGCACGGAGCGGAGAGGGAAGCATGGCGATGGAACGGATTCTCAGAGACGCGCCGATCAATTTCCTCTGGGGCGGCCGCCGCCGGCGACGAGACTGAGAGCAGGCGAGCATCTCACCTTTTCCCTCTTTCTCCTGTATATTGAATCCCAATCTCCCATCTCCCCCTTCATAATCAGCCAAAACCAGATCCTGCCATCGATCGTTACAGAAAGAAGTCGAAACCCAGAAGAAACGTTTCTTCCAAATAATCTCCCAGCTTCCACCCCCCCTCCCCCTCCAAAAGTCAACGCCCTCTCTTCTCCCGGCGGCGATTCAGGCGGTCAAATGCCTCCCTGGACCGCCGGCGGCGGAGAACTCAGCTCTCGTTTACGGTGAATTGTAATACAAGTAAATAAAGTTTTGTGATTTTCGTACTGCTACGTGTCGTCTCGCAAGAACGTGGCTTGATGAAACCGCCACCATAATATCTGATCTGGGATTCGTAAACCAGGCTCGATGAATCGCTTCGTTTAACCGGCTGGGTTTGCGCCACGTAGACAGAATATGGGCCTCGCGGTGGAGAACGGCCCATGTAGCCCACTATTTCCTCCATTATCCTGTCAGAGGCTGTCGCTGCTCGCAGTTTGCCGGTGGGAGGGAAGAGCACAGAGAATGGCGGCGGCGGCGGCGATCCTCTCCTCCTCCGCCTTGCTTCCCGTCCAAAGCAGGGCGCTCCTCCGCCCCGTTCGCGGCCAGGGGGAACCGATCCGCCGCCTTCTTGAGTCCTCTATATCTGCAGAACACCGCCGTGGGGGCATCGTCTCCGTCCGCGCCGTCCAGGAAACCAAGGAATCCAGGGGGGCTTCTTCTTCCTCCTCCTCGCCCCCCTCCTCATCGTCGCCGCTCTCTTCGCCGGCGGAAGAGGCGACAGAGAATTTCGGGCTCGAATTCGGCCTGTGGAAGGTAATCCTCCTCCTCATCTCATCTTCCCCTCTCCGATTTTCTATTCCGTGGGGATTTCACGGAAGAGGAGAGAAACCCTGGGATTAAGCTCAGATCTCCATTACCGACGGCTTTCTCTCTCTCTTTCTCCATTGTTTTTTATGCCAATCAACTCGTTCGTGCCTTTGATCTTGAACAGATATTCAGCTCGAAAGAGGGAGAGGAGGGGGAGTCGAAGACGAAGACGGACCAGGCCAAGGAGCTGCTCGCCAAGTACGGCGGCGCTTACCTGGCGACCTCCATCACCTTATCTCTGATCTCCTTCTCCCTCTGTTACCTCCTCGTCAACGCCGGAATCGACGTCCAGTCGCTGCTTCAGAAGGTCACCTCTCTGCGATGCCGGCTGTTATTACTTCCATGGGGCCTTCATGACCCTCCCCCTTACCATCTGCTGGAAGGGGAAGGGGTGGCTTCTCACCACGAACCAGATGGGAATCTCAGTTCGATGTTCGACCTCTGCAATCTCTGTCGCAGGTGGGCATCTCGGCGGATGCGACGGGGGAGAAGGTGGGAACATTCGCCCTCGCGTACGCCGCGCACAAGGCCGCGTCCCCCATCAGGTTCCCTCCCACCGTCGCCCTAACCCCCATCGTCGCCAGCTGGATCGGCAACAAGAAGACCAAGGACGGGGAGTGATGCCGGCCAGGAGACGGTCGTCGACTGTGCAAGCTCTGCGGGGAGCTGCCCCCTCGTCCTCCTCCGGCTTCTCCCTGACTGGCGCTGTGCGCATCCTTTGGGGATTCATGTCGCAGTTTTTTGTGCCACAGATGTCAATCACAGCCACAATTATATATATAGCATCCTCTATCTCGATTACTCGGCCAATTTTTAGAAAAAAATTGATCTTGAATCCTACAAAGATATCTACAGAGAGCGAGAGAAAGAGAGGAAAAGTGAGTACCAAGGTTGGAGCTCACTAGCGGGTGGTGTAGTGGGCTTTTGACGTTTTACTGTCGGCTTTTAAGCCCAGAACGAAGGTTCCGAACGTCTGAGCATCGTGGGCGCCGGGCGGCGGCGGGGAACTCGCCGTGGTCCGCCGTACAACGGGCAGAATCGCAGCAGCTGGCGCTGTGGCGCCGCATTAACGTCTGTCACGAGACTGCGTTCTATAGGAATAAATGGATTCTCTCAGAGCTCGCTGATGGTGAATTTCTTCGTCGCTTCACGTTATCCTTCCTAGGAGGAAGGGGGAAGTCGCCGCCTTAGAGGGGTCTCCTCAATATATACGAGCTTCTCCTGCGAGACAAGGCCAGGTGTGGGCTCTTCGGCGTTCAGAAGCTCATCCATGGCCGCTTCTGCTCCCTTCTTCCTCTTCCTCTTCCTCTCAGCCACCGCTAGCGCCGCCGCCACCTCTTCTTCCTCCCCCCAGACCGCCGCGATTCACCTCCCGCTCCGCCACATCAACGCCGTTTCCTCCGACGGTGGCGGCCTCTCCGGGGCCCAGAGATTGGCAGGGCTCGTCTCGGCCTCCCTCTTCCGCGCGCGCCACATGAAGGATCCCGAGAAGATCGTCGGCACAGATGCCGGAGCGCCATCGGCGGTTCCTGTGTCGAGGAATCCGCTCTTCTCTCACTCCTACGGCGGCTACACGATCTCTCTCGGCTTCGGCACGCCGCCGCAGAGAATCCCCCTCGTGGTGGACACCGGCAGCGACCTCGTGTGGGTCCCCTGCACCCGCTCCTACGTCTGCAACAACTGCTCCTTTCCGAGGCCTGGCGTCGGCGTAGCCCCCCCTCCGCTAGTCTTCTCCCCCAAATCCTCCTCCTCCGCCAAGCTCGTTGGCTGCCGGAACCCCAAGTGCAGCTGGATCCATTCGCCGGACCTTATCACGCGCTGTCGAGACTGCCCGGTGAATGGCAGCGCCTCCGCCTGCTCCCCGGTCTGCCCGCCCTACATGGTTGTCTACGGTTCCGGGTCCACCGGAGGCCTGCTGCTCTCCGAGAAGCTCGAGCTCTCCCCGGCGGCGGCGGGACCCATCGCCGACTTCGCCGTCGGTTGCTCCCTCTTCTCCGCCCGCCAGCCCCCCGCCGGCGTAGTCGGCTTTGGGAGGGGCCCCGCATCGCTGCCCTCTCAGCTGGGCCTACCCCGCTTTTCCTACTGCCTCGTCTCCCGCCGCTTCGACGACGCCTCCGGCGAGAGCGGCTCCATTATCCTGGGTGGCGCCTCCTTCTCCTCCTCCTCTTCCTCCGGCGGCATCTCCTTCACTCCCTTCCTCAAGAACCCCTCCGCGGGCTCCCCATTCTCCATTTACTACTACCTGGCTCTGCACAGGATCACGGTGGACGGCCGGAAGGTGAAGATACCCCGCGCGGCGCTGGCTCCCCGCGCCGGCGGCGACGGCGGCACGGTCATAGACTCTGGCACCACCTTCACCTACATGGAACCCGACGTCTTCGCTCCGCTGGAGCGCGCCGTGGAGGCCCGGGTGGCGGGCCGATACAACCGCTCCGCCGCCGCCGAAACGACGACGGGACTCCGGCCGTGTTTCTCGCCGGCGTCACCGTCGGAGAAGCTGCAGCTCCCGCAGCTGTCCTTCCACTTCAAGGGTGGCGCGGAGATGAGGCTCCCGCTGGCGAACTACTTCGCCTTCGCCGGCGGCTCCGGGGCGGTCTGCCTGACGATCATCACCGACGCCGGCGGCGCCGGCGGCGCCGCCGACGGAGGGCCGTCGGTGATCCTGGGGAGCTTCCAGCAGCAGAACTACCACGTGGTATACGATCTGGAGAGGGAGAGGCTGGGCTTCCGCCGGCAGTCTTGCCTCGAGAAGCAGAGCTGAAAGAGCCGCCAAGCCCGTTCTTCGCCGGGAGGTTGCAAGCATTCAACGGCGGAGATTTGATGGGAGGTAAAAAGGATGGCATCCAGAGGCGAAGAAATGTCCCCTGCTCTCCCCCCGAGGACGTGTCAGTCTCCGGACACGTGGCACCAGACCTAAATGCCACTGGACGACATACGTTTTAAGCTCGTAGTTGTCGTGTTTACCTAGATTTTCGCAAGTCTTTCTGTTAATCACGTTGGCGCGATGCACGTGATGTTCACCTTCTGGCGTGGAATTACACACGTGTGAGTCGATCTTTCGTGCAGTTTTATGGGTTTTTTTTAAATATTCCTTTTTATCATATAAATAGATAATGTCGATCGAGTTTTACTTGGAACCAAGTTAAACAATCCCAAATGGGCCCAGAAGCCCATGGTTCGAGGTAGGAATGGGGGAGAGAGAGAGAGAGAGATCCCTATTAGTCCTTTGGGACGTTCAACCTCTCTCTATTCCTTCCCGTAACCCGGCTTTCAGTTTCGGTTCTATATTGTAGGTAAGATCATCAAACGCCAGTCGAACGCGGCTTCCAGTTTCAGTTTCAGTTTCGGGTTTGGGACGTTATCCTCCAGACTATTACAGTTAGATGAGCTGTATGACGAATCTAGAAGCGAGGGTAGAGAGAGCTTTGGAGACGGGCCATAGTGGCCTCTGATTCACGATCCAGGGGAGGAGCGGCTGGATTTTCTCGCCATAGCTCAGTGAGGTTCCACCTTCCATGGGATACGTCTCGCCATTGCTCATCTGTTGATGATGATGCAAAACGCGGAAGATGACGGCTGGATAATGCAGCCACCTCTGACTCAGGGGTATGACGCAGGGGTGGAGACTTCATCGGGTCAGACCTGCCAAGTGGGGCGGCCATTTCAGCTTCGCCTCCCCCTTGCAAAACATTTTTCTCTTCCGTTGAGTGTATGGTATCGAGTCGTTTTTTATTTTAGGGGTATCAGCTCTCCACGAGCGCTGTTCTAATCCTCTCCCCTTCGGCAATTCAACACTTTGGCTCTTGAGATTTCACTCGAAAATGGTCATTGCTTAGTTATTCTTTTTTTTACTCTTCTCTCTCTCTCTCTTTCTCTCTCTCTCTCTCTCTCTCTCTCTCTCTCTCTCTCTCTCTCTCTCTCCCTGCGTCTCTGCTGGATCAACTGCGGAGAAGAGGCCTCTTGGGAGAGTAGAACTCCATGTGCAGTTTGTCTCAAAAGCATCACTGGTATTCAGAGAGAACTCCGTATTTGTCCTAGATTCAGCCTCTCTTGCTATCCATGTAACCCTAACCCTAACCCTAACCCTAACCCTAACCCCAACCCTAGTCCTGTTTTCACGAACACACTGAACCAATTCAAGGAGCTTAACCCCGAGAGCCTGAAGATCTAGTGCAACGGATCGGAAAAGACGGGCACGTTGGAGAAGGATATCATCCTTGAGATTGACAGTGGAGAATAGACCAAAGAAACACCAATTAAACTCCAGGAACAAGGAATACACGTGGCTGTTCTTATAGGGTGCAGACGTCCGTGGCAAAGGAAGCATTGCCTCGCCAGAGCTGACCACCCTCATCTTCGGGTCAACCCAGGCTTCGTCAAAGTAGACCTTCTAGGAAAATAAGAATGTAAAACGTGGAGAGAATAGATAGTTTGAGGGGAGAGAATGGTCAAGGAGTTTCGCACACACCTCTATTAAACGAGGAGATAGAGATTATTTAAAGGTTACATTTGTGTCTTAGGTGGGCCATCGCCCTTTTGGTCTAATAAAGACAAAATAATAATAAAAATAATAAATAATAAATACTATGTCTTTTTTCATTAAATGACAACATTCCCCTTAATACAAAATGATTAATGCCAAGCGACTCTCAAAATTTAATAAACTTAGTGTTACTCAATGTCTTTGTACAGCCATTTACCACTTGATCTAATGTTGAGCAAAAAATTTATTAAATTATTTACAACAGCTAACAATCAAAAATTGATGACGAATTTCAATATACTTTGTTGTTTTTTGATGTACTGATCCTTTGTCTTAGGTATTGTTGATATGTTGTTATAATAGGTTATCATTGATATGTTGTTATAATAGATTATGTTGAGATTGATTATAAAAACTTAACATCTTCTAAGATCTTTTGTACCCATGTTGCTTGTTGTACAATTGTTGATGCAATGATATGTTCAACTTTTGATGATGATAATGCTATAAATTCTTATATTTTTTAAGTCTATGAAGTTACACTTGAACTAAAATTAAAAATAAAACTAGTGTATTTTCTATTACCAATATAATCTACCCAGTCACTATTAGAATAACTTTAAATTTTAAATTAAAAAGTATGTTGATATAAAATTTCGTAATTGATATTGCCTTGAATATATCACAATATCTATTTTGCTACTCCAAGATGATGAACTAATGGAGAATGTATGAATCTTGAAATCATGCTAATTGAAAATAAAATAATATAAATCATGCTAATCCACAAGCCAAACTTCTATAAAAATATTTATTTATTTTTATAATCTCATCATTAAGATAAAATTTGTCATTAGTATTCATAAAAGGTGAACATATCTTGTAATTGAACATATTAAATTTATTGACCAAATTAGATGTGTAGATCTTTTGTGAAATAAATATACCATAATCATTATGAATAATCTATAGTTTAAGAAAATAATAAAGTAATCCCAAAATTTTCATATTAAATTCAATTATCATAGAAATATTGAATTCTAAAATTATAGACGAGGATGATCTTGATATAAATAATATCATCAACATTGACACATACAATAATAATATTTTTTTATTAAATCTTGACAAAAAGTGTTCACTCACTATCACATATAAGGACATTATGCTTTTGAAAATATGAATCTAGTATAGTATGTCATGCTCCAAGTGATTGCTTTAGACCATAGAGTAATTTATTTAATTTGTAAATTAATACATTGTTGTTGTGCATATATCCCTTCGCTACAAATTTTACCTCATATTTTAAAATTTTTTCATCGGGTTTTATATTTGACTCATTTTTACCTTGTGTCTCCTCATAACTAGATGGTTATATAGTTATAAGAGTGAAAATGCATGATTTATAAATTTCACTTAAAAATATCATTTTTCTTGGAGTACGTAATGAATATGAAGGTGAGACATTGTGGTCATTAAAACTATTAGAATTACTTACATACTCTCTCTCTAAGATGAACAAAATGATGTAGGAGCTTCATATGTTGAATCTTGTTTGAATTCCAAAAAATTATGTCCAATTTCATAAGAAATAATTAATAAATTATTTTTTAATTTAATTTTAGCAATTTTTATATAAAATATAACATAATGATGAATTAATATTTTTTACTTTTAATGTTATATATATTTTTTAGTTTTTATAAACAATAATCCTACTTTCATAACTTTAGACAAGAAAAATGTATGTCTCATTTTTTTGATTTATTTTTTTGTAAATATCTGCATCAAATGAATACTTGTGAAACAAAAGTATAATTTTTTTAATCACCAAAATTTGATTAAGATGATATCATGCTTCATAAGGAGTCATAAAAATAATCAAAAGATAAGTAAATGTTACCCCTACTTCAACTTAAAAATCATTTGGTAGATGCTTATCACAAAACACACCTTGGGTCATCTCTATTATTATTTTATTTTTTATTTCATTGATTGCATTATTTTATGAAGTTTTTCTAATAGTTATCTTTGAATGCCATGTTCCTTCAAAAATAACTCAAACTCAAGAGATATAAACTCTCTCTTTATTCATTCGAAGGGTTTTTTATATCATATTTATGTTTCAACAAAATTTTAAATTGATTATATTTTTCAAATGCTTAAAACTTTTGAGCAAGAAAATATGCTCAATTCATGTGTGTAAATTTATTAATACTTAATAGAAGATACATGTTATTGTTCAAAGATAGGGTCATCTTTGGATCACATATATTGGCATGTAATAACTTGAGGAAATCTTACCCTCTAAGATTTTTTTAGTATAAAAATAATAATTATTGTTTAGAATAAGTGCATATGTTACACACTTCATTTTTTGTTGAAATAGATGATGCATTAGAGATCATTTTGTCTAAAATTTAATAATTTTAGTACATGGAAGTATACATATTCATATCACAAATACCAAAGCATACAATGATCATAATCTTTAGTAATCATTCCAAATTTGATGTTTGAAAATATAAAAAGGAAGCATTACTTTTCCAACCTTGGGAATCAACATAATAGGTATGTCATTATTCTTATGCTTGATAATACATATATCTTCAAAATAAATGACATAAGCACACTCTAACAATGGATCCACACTAAGTAAATTGTGTGTTAATTTTGGAACAAAATATACAACATGAATCAAATTATTTGCATTTGATTTTGTATAAATATGGATGGTACCAATGCCTTTCATTTGTGCACTATTCCATCACATATTTTAACATCATATTTCATAGATGTATCGATATTCTGAAATAAATTATTTTCTCCTATCATATGATTGTTGCAACCATTATCAGATCTTCATTTATTTGAATATATAAAAGTACCAAAAAATATTTAAATCATTTTTAAATAATATTTACTTGCTCCTTTTCTTATTATAAAAATTAATTTAATATCTAAATATTTATTTCAAAAATTACATAGTAGTTGAGAACTCCCTTTTCTAATAATTTTCATATTATTTTTATTTGTCCCAATAATATGCTTCAATATGTTCATATTTCTTAAAAAATCAGCACTACATTATTCTATAGTTTTCTTTTTTATTTTTATTCTTTCTATCATCATGTCTATTCATAGTTTCTTCAATGTGTCAATAAGGATCACATTAATTTATTTTTGTGTAAATAGATAAATTATCATATTCTTCAATAACACTAGTAACATAATCAAATTTAGATGGAAAACTTCTAAAAATAACTAAATATTTTTTTGAAATATACTATCTAAATATTATTTTTTGATTAATAATAACTAAAATTTCTTAATTCATGAAATTTCCATGAAATATACTTCTAAAAATAACTCTAATATTTCCATGAAATTTATTCTTCAATTTTTTCATGGTTACAAAGAACTCATGATATTATTAATTCTTAGAAAAGTAGTTTCTGAAATTGATTGTTGAAACACCAACAAGGTGTTAAGATATGTCTCTTAATTCATTTGTTATCTTTTTTAAAATTTCATCTTCCTTTATTATCGTTCTCAACTAAATCCCTTAAGTCCTCTAAGATAAAAAATATTATCATCTTTTTAAAATTTCATCTTCCTTTATTATCATTCTCAACTAAATCCCTTAAGTCCTCTAAGATAAAAAATATTATCATCTTAATACTTCAAAAATCATATTTCTTTCTATTGAAAAAATCACAAGAGGTTGTAAGAGGTTGAGGGGGTGGTTACTATTCACTATTTCCAAAAACTTCACACTCTTGATATGGTAAAAAAATCTTCATAAATGTCCAAAAACTTTGAATCCCTTTCATATTAATTTGTTCTCCATGACAAGAAAAATATATAATACACGAACATGATGTTTTGATACCTCTATGTAAGGAAATAAGAATGTAAAGCATTGGGAGAATAGATGGATTGAGGGGAGAGAATGGTTGGAGAAGAGTCAAAGAGAAAGGAGAGTCTCACATACAAAAAATTATCGATTTAGAAATGTCAAAAAAACTCTGTCAAAGGAGGAGAGAGGAATACTTAAAGGTTACATTTGGGCCTTAGGGGGGCCACCTCTCTTTTGGCCAAAAGGATGGACCAATAAAAATAAAAAATTATCAACGTAGTTTGTTAATTTTACATTAAATGGCAATAGGCTTGACCAACTTTATCCTAGGTTTGACATTAAACATTAAAAGCTTAAAATCAAGAGACAACATAACTACCATATAAAATAATCAATATTTTGTCTTCTTAAGGGATGATGTTGAGTTAATGAGCTATCATTAAGAGAACCATCAAAAGAGGAAGAGTGATATGATCTTTGATGGGTGATGAAGTACCAAGGGTGATTCAATGGTCATTTTGAGTGGTAGTGATCATTTAGGGGTATGACTAGAGATTGAGATTATCTTGTCCACGAGTTGCAATCTATGGTGGAGAGGATCTATGAGATCAGATCACAACATTTTTCTCTACATTTGAATCTCTTAGGTATTGAATTGGATGATGACAATTGGTATTTTAATGCCATTTGTTGAGTTGGTTGATGGGAGGTTCTACTTCAAGTTAAAAGATAGATTTGAGTTCTACGCTCCTACTTTTAATGACAAAGATTTCTCTTGGTATTAGCTTCACTTTTTTATTTTTTAAAAAGAAATAAATATTTAAATACTCATGGATCAGATGAAAATATTAAGAATGGAAATGGCATGACGAGGAAATGTGGTTGGGTCATAATGGGATAAACTTCTGAAGGCAAAATTAAGTGAATGTATGATTTGGGAAAACAATGTTGTATGCCTTGCAACATGGAGAAAATTATAAGAGAAATGGGTTGAAATGAAGGAGCTAATTTGATGAAATATTAATAGGGATAACTCTAATATTTGGTTGGATAATTAAATAGGAAAATAAGCATTAGAGTTATACCAAATTAATGCTAATAAACCTAACCTCATAATCCATCAATTATTGGTTAGAAATTAGAGACAAATTCTTAGGAAGGTAGGGGTACCTAGAACAACAATCCTAGATCCATTAACTCTTACCCTAGATCAGCATAATAGATGTATTTGACTTGAACATCTCATAGTGAGTTTACGACTACTTCAACTTGGGATAAAGTTAGACCTAAAAAGGAGGTGAAATTCTAAGAGAGTGATATGGCAAAAAGTATACCCCACAAAAATCACCTTCCTCTTTTAGAGATTATGTCAAAACAAAGTACCACTAGACAACAACATTAAGAGGCAAGTGTCATGGAGGAAGTAGCAGTGTAGTAGACCTACAAGGGGGAACATGCACCCATGACAAGGTAGACTCATGTGGTGAAACAAGCACGTGGGGGAATGGCAGATGTTGTGACATGGCAGGCATGCATGGCATAGTAGGTGCACGTGACATAGTGAGCATGCTCTATAAAGCAAGCACAGCAGACATGTGCGTCACGATGGGCACATGTGGCCCGACAAGCACAAGTGACATGGAGGGCGCATGCGGCACGAAGGACTTGTACGACATGACAGCAAGGCGCAGCATCATAAGACCCAAGACAACATGGGTCCCTAGACACATGGAACCCCTACAAGAGGCGAGAAAACTAATACACCTACATGATGGTGAGAATATAGTCTTGAGAGATAGTGGATGCCGATGGATGAGATGTCGCCCAGGCAAGTAGAACAGTTGACAGGGAGCTCGAGGTGTCCCAACGGCTAGCGAACAAGATGATTGTCATACCCCAACGGCTAACTACAACTCAAGCGTAATGACTAATCCGAAACCCCTATAATGGTTAGTCTATTTCCCTCCCCTTTTGTAATCGAAGAAGGTGGAGAGTAGATGGGAGGTGGGACTCTTTTGTGAGTTTTAATAAATATTTAGAGAGCTAATTGGAGAGCAGATCTTAGTTATCTAGTGCCACATCTTACTAAAGGTGTAATAGTGGTATTAGAGCCATAAGAGAAAGGGGACAAAGGTAATGTATTATGTGGCTGGAGTATGAATTGTAGTCCACACGAGCACCCTTCTAAGTAGTTGAAAAGATGCTCAAAGAAAATATGTCCAAACTCCACAAAATGATGACCTAGTAGAAAAAGTGTTCAAATAAAAGGTAAGAATAATTGAAGGAGCATGCCCAATCGACAAACATAAAGGTAGAGGAGCTTCAAAGAGAATCTACAAGCAATACTAGTGGAGAGTCTTAAAGAGGAACCTCCCCCAACAGAGGAACACTTTAGAGCCTTCAACGAGTGACTCCACCAATAAGGGATCAACCCTTAGATGGAGGGTCAGAAGCGAACTGACCTTCCCCCACCCAAGCCATTCTTGGGTTAGAGGGATATGACCAAGGTGGATGCCTTCATGTGGGAGGTAGAGAATTACCTTAGGGACCATGACTACATCGACACATAATGCGTTGGGATCACCACATGATTCTTCAAAAACTCAGCAGCCTTATGGTGGAGGATGAAGGAAGAGGATGTGTCAGAGACATGCGATGACTTCAAAACCTCAATTAAGTAATATTTAGACCTTCGACTGAATTGTTTGAAGTGGTGTCTAAGTTGATAATGTGGCTCCACATGAGAATATGTGCAAAGATTCTTGACATTGATGCTCGACATCCCAATGATGTTTGAAGAACTTAGAATATATTTTTTTCTAATTGAGCCACAACTGTGGACAAGAAGAGAATGCTTTAGGTACCATGCTATCACCCTAGATGAAACATGTAGGATTGTCTAAAGGCTTGAGTACTATCAATACAATCAACTCATCTCAGAAACTGCACCAAGGGGTTGCAGGGGATGACATGGCTAGGGAAATGGGTAGTAAGGATAGGGAGGAGGATGCATAGGCCTCACGACTTAGATACTATCCAACCCAACTCCGTTCAAGGACATTAAGACAATGTATGGAATGGGCTGCTTCAATTGTGAGGGACCACATAAGAAGTATGACTGTCCAAACTTCAACAAGAAGTCACAGTTGAACACCATCTAACTAAATAATAACGAGAAAGAAGACATCAAATCTTTTAAAATCATCAACTGTTTGCAACTAACACAAAGACAATTAGCAAAAAGACTGACATATGTCAAGACCCAAGTTGATGAAGAAACAATTACAAGAATGGTAGATTGTGGTGCAATAGGTAACTTTATTTTCCTAGAAGAAGCTCAGAGAGTTAACCTCAGGGTGGAACTCACAATGACGAGATTACAAGGGTGATGTCTCTTACCTCCTTTAATATATTACTAGGCATAAACTTCCTAACAAAGGTGGCTGAGAGAGTCTTTTCCAATAGAGTGGCAATCTAAGGGGGTAGAAGACCACACTTTGTCCTGACCATTAAGGTAAATCTTACAAAACACGATCACAGGACAAGGTGATATCAGCACAACAAGTACAAAAAGGACTAAAGAAAGGAGAGGAGACCTTCATGTTGGTCGTCCAGACCAGCCCATGAGTGGAGCAAACCAAAATCCTAATCAAAATTTAGTAACTATTGATACAGTTTGCTAATTTACTATCAGAGAAGTTACCGGCCAAATTACCTCCAAGAAGAGGGGTAAATGATGCCATAGAGTTAGTCTTAGGAGCCAACCCCTAGTGCGGGCACCATACAAGATGCCGCCACATCATCTCATAGAATTGCACACACATATTCAAGGCTTATTGAAAGCAAGACACCTACAACTGTCTAAGTCACCATTTGGTGCACTGATGTTATTTTAGAAGAAGTATATAAGTCTCAAGCTGTGTATGGACTACAGAGTTTTGAATAAGTTTACTATCTGCAATAGGTATCTAGTCTTAAAAGTCAAAGACCTATTCAACTGACTAGTATGTTAAAGATATTTTTGAAGTTGAACTTGAAGAACGGATATCGTCAAGTGCAGATCTTGGTAAGTGACGAACCCAAAACAACATGTGTAACATCGTATGGGTCATTTGAGTTCACAATAATATCCTTTGAGCTCACCAATGCCCCGATTACTTTTTACACCCTAATAAACTTTATCTTTCAGTTATATTTGGATGTCTTTGTAGTAGTCTACTAAACAACTTATTGATCTACAGTCACAATATATAGGACCATCTCAATCACTTTCGCCCAATATTAGCATTCATTCAAAAGAATAGCTTATACTTAAACCCCTTCAAATACAATTTTGTCAAAAAAGAAGTGGACTCTTTGAAGTAGATCATTGGCGAGGAAAAAGTATATATAGACAAAGTGAAAGTCAAAGCCATCAAAGAATGGATAGTACCACAAAGTGTTAAAGACCTATAGTCATTCTTGGGGCTGACTAATTATTATAGAATATTTATAAAAGGGTTTTCCTCAATTGTGACCCCTCTCACCAATCTTTTGAGGAAAGATGAGTGTTGGCAATAGATGTTACGTTGATGTGTGAAGAAGTTTTTAGCAAAACTCAAGGAGGTAATTTCATCAAAATATCTCATTCGACAGCCAGATTTTGATAAACCATTCGTCTTACACATAGATACTAACAGTGAGGCAATGGGGGGAATGCTCAACTAAGAAGGGCATTCGGTGACTTTTGAAAGTCGGAAGCTAAATAGTGCCAAATAAAACTATTTCATCCACGAAAGAGAGATGACAATAATTATTCACTACTTAAAGATATGGTGGCATTACCTGCTTCATAGTCAGTTCACCATATTCATTGACAATGTGACAAATACTTATTTTTCATCATAACTAAGACTCATGAATAAGTAAGTGAGATATCAACAATTTATGATGGAATACAATTGTGATATTCATCATAAACTAAGGGCACAAAATGTCGTTGCATACACCCTCAACTGCGGGGCGACAACAACAAAGATCAATGTGGTCAACATAATAGAACTAATTATGGACTCCTATGCTTAGAAGATGTTGGCCCGCATTCAGATTAGCACAACACGATAGTATTGGTTCAAAGATGGACTACTATTCGCAAAGGGATGCCGAATATACATCTCAACAACTAAGGACCTTTGGTGAAAATTAACTATGGAAGTACACAACACTTGGTGGTCGGGTGACTTGAGTCAATAATGTACCTTGACCTTGTTGAGTAGGGACTACTTCTAGCCAAGAATAGAGAAAGATATAGATGCCTATGTCGAGTCATGTATGATCTGCTAGTAAGAAAAGATAGAACGTCGCACTTGGCAAGATTATTACAATCACTGTCCATTCTGGAGGTACCATGGCACACTATTACCTTTGACTTCATTACTAACTTTTTGAAGAATGGGGAGGCCGATACCATACTCATGATCATTGATAAACTCACGAAGTATTAGATATTTGAGATTAGTAACTAGTATTGCTCAGTAGAAAAGGTGACACAATTGATATTCAAGCATGTGGTTAAGCATTAGAGGCTACGCCAAAGGATCATATTTGATAGAGATGCACGTTTCACTGAGAGATTATGAAAAATGTTGTTCACTAAATTAGGGACACAATTGTATTTCTCTACTGCATATCATCCACATATAGATGGCTAGATAGAATGTCTCAATAGTATGTTGGAAGAATATCTTAAACATTATGTCTCGGCCAAGCAAGACAATTAGGCAGAACTACTAGATTCAACACAATTGACATACAAACTCCAACGATGTAGTGTTATGGGTTACTCTCCCTTCGAACTAGCCACATGCTGTCAACCATTGATGTCCCTCCAACTACTAGATGGCCCCAAGAGGTGTCATGTAGCCACTAGACTAGTGATGGAGCACATAGACATACTAGAGATAATGAAGGACAATCTCTAGTAAATAGTGAATAAAATGAAAAAATACACAAACAAACATTGATATGAAGTCGAGTTTTAGTCAGGTGATAACTTAGGATGAACCCCAAAATTCACCGATGCATGAGAGACACTATTAAGAGCCGAAGTTTACTTCCACAGTTTGAAGGCCCCTTCACTATCTTGGACTGAATCGACTTAGTGGCATATATAATATAGTTGCCCTTGAGGTTGTCCATTCACTCGGTTTTCCACGTATCGTTATTGAAGCGGTACAAGTTTGACCAGAAGAACTTAAAAAGGAATAGAGTCATGCAACAACCTCCATTAGTTAAAACAACATTCTCAAGAAAAATCAGTTATATCCTGACCCACAAGTTCACTAATAGAGGTGGCCACCACAGTGTGCACAAGCACACTGACTTTCTCATACGATGGGAAGGGGACTCACATGAAGCGACAATGTGGCACCACAAGAAGGACCTATGATAGTTTGAGGAACAACTTGTTAAGTACCTCGCAACTCACCCGATAAGAATATCATATTCTTCAAGGGGGGGAGAATGTTACAGAGGAAGCAACGGCATAGTAGACCTACAAGGTACAATAGGCACATGCAATAGGGTAGGCTCACATGGCGGGATAAGCACACATGGTGCGGTGGACACGGGCAGCACGATAGGCACAATGGGTGCATACGGCACAGCAGAAACATGCAACACGGCACGTGCATTCGACATAACGAGCATAGTGGATGTGCGTGGCACAATAGGTGCATGCAACAAGATGGACTTGCGCAGCATAATGGCAAGGCATGACATCATAGGACCCAAGACAAAATGGCTCCTCAGACACATAGAACCCCCACATGAGGTGAAAAGACTAATACACTTGTGCAATGGTGGAAATATAGTCTTGGGGGACAGTGGATGCTAATAGGTGGGATGACACTTGGGCAAGTGTAATGGTTGGCAGGGTGTCTAAGGCACCCCAACAGCTAGCGAGCAAGACGATCATTATGCCCCAATGGCTAACTACAGCTTAGGTGTAACAGCTATTTCAAATCCCCTGTAATGGCTAGTCCGCTTTGCCTCCTTCATAACTGAAGAAAGTGGGGAGCAGACGAGAAGAGGGACCCCTTTGTGAGCTTTATTAAATATCCAAAGGGCTAATTGGAGAGTGGATCTTAGTTATCTCGTGCCATCTCACTTGAGGTGTAACAACAAGGCATGCACCTATCCTCAAAGTGTATATGTTGCATGAATTAGTATAAAGAAGAGAGTTTGAGTCACTTATTATTTTATAGAAGATGGGCGTTGAGTGTTGGAAATGATTCATGAGGGAATGGAGGCTACCAAACCTAAAATCTAAACCATTTTCATGATATTGTATTTCTTCTTTAATGAAAAGGAAGGATTGACAAGTCTACTCTCCATAATCACCTTTGCATGTACGCTATGGGAAACTTAGAAAGGTAAAAATATCATCTATATGGGGAGGGGAGATATTTGTACATCAGCCTTGATCATCTATAGGTGTCAAATATAGGTGGTTGACTTAGCATAAATGGTAGAGTCAAAGAAACCCAACACTTACAAGGATTAAGAAATTGCTTAAAGGTGGGTGATTAAAATCTTAGGAGCCAACATTATACATGAGTTGGTCTTGATTAGATGAAACATTCAAAATTAATGTCGATGAAGCATCATTTAGTAACCATAGAAAGATTGCTAATATAAAGGAAGAATGTAGGGCTATGATAGATGAATAATCTCTTTGGTGCAGCATACATTTAAAAATATTATTATTGAAATAAACTCCTTGTCAATCTCTAACATGATGTGTAGTAACCATTGTAAAATATGGCTTTTAGAAAAATAGTGTACAGAAAATTTGAACTCTCTTAATGTTGTATGCATGATCTCTTACTATGTAAAAGAAGGGAACACAATATCATACATACTAGCCAAAAAAGGAGTGCCCTAGGAAGGGGACAACATGTATAAAACACCTCAAGAACTCCTGAAGATTGTGCGATGTTGTTACATCCTAGAAAAGCGAGATTTCTCTAACATACAATAGCGTAGGCACATACTTATCCAAACTTTAAAGAAAAAAATGCATGGAACAATGAGAAAGTTTCATAAGCTCAAAGGAAAGGAAGGGTCAATGATAAGGGCAGTGCCTAAGCTAGACTGTAGTAGTTAATCATCCATGCCATGTTTGATGTGGGTTGAAGAACATGACAACTGGTTTGTCAAACCCAAACATAGATTATAGTAGCCAAGGTTTGAACTGCAAAACCTCATGTCAGGAGCCATCTTTATTCTTTGGTAATTGTTTGGAACACCTCGATATCTACCATTGGAAAATAGAGAAAGACAAGGGAGGAAAGTACCAATAAATAAAGGAAGTGGAGTGAAAGGTCCAAAAGGTCGTAATTCCTATCCCTCCCGAGCCTCATACCTCTGGAGAAAAAAAAAGAAGTAAAAGAGAGAGGAAAGAAAGAATAATAATAAAAAAAGAGATATAGAAGAAAGGAAAAATGTAAATCCATGAGGAAAGAGCTACCTATCTCTTAGGGTCTTTTAACATCTAAATGAAGAAGTTAGATGTCATGGGGGAAAGAGAACCAAAAAATATAAAGCCATGATCAATGGCATGAGGTCTAGTGGTTTAGTCCTTAGTTGAGCTGATTAAGAAGGGAAGAGACCTAAACATCAATTCTGAAACTCATTCTTCTTAGTTGGAAGGGAAACGGTGGGAAAGACATGGTGAAGACTCCACGAGTGCCCAATCTTGAAACAGAGCTGATTAAGAAGGGAAGGCACTTGAACATCAATTCTAGAAACTCATTCTTCCTAGCTGGAGGGAAAACGGTGGGGAAGGCATGGTGAAGACTCCACGAGTGCCCAATCTTGAAACTAAGGGTCATGTTCAGAAGAAGGCTAAAGACGAGCAACTGGCTTAACACTGGTTATCATGTTAGTGGCAGAAGTGAACGACAACAAATCACCTTGCTAAGTGAGCAGGTTATGGGCCTATCATAAAGAAAGGGACGAATTAAGACTTAGCCAGGTCATACATGTGATCCAATAAACATACCGGCTGTGGGCCAGTACGGCTGCTGGGTCTGCACGTAAATTGGTTTTGGAAGAGGCTTAGGAGAAAAAGGAAATTCCCATTAACCATGCCCCCCGCCGCGTGACGAGACTGGATCGTATGGTCGTTGAATGCACATGATTCAGTGTCAAAACAAAGTCCTAATCTTACCAATTTATGATTAATCAAAGTAATTAATTAGTATAATGGTAAGTAAGGGTCGAATCCACGGAGAATTAGGGAAATTTGAGAGATATCTTTGAAATTCGGTCAAATCGGACGATGAAATTAAGTTAGAAATTGGGCAATTTATATTAAGAAAGATAACTCAATTTCGAATCCACGGAATCAAAAATCAGGTGATTTGGATGAGAATTCGAAGAGTAATCGAAGTTTGAAGTTAAGAGAAATTTTCGTATCGAGAAATGATTAAAAACAGAAATTAAAACTAAATTAAACTTAATCTACAATACTTAAAGTAAAATTAACACTAAATTAGTCTTCGAAATGATCCAATTAATCGCCGGATGCAAGGCTTTTCATTCCGAATTTTCGAAGACGAAAGAGAAGTTCAAGACTTGATTTCTTCCAATTATTTCAATAAAAAAATTGAAATTAAACATCCAACAGAAGCGGAAATGAGTTGCGAACACAATGAAAAAGATGGCGCGCGAATTGGAGCTCTAGTCAAAGAGAATTTGAAGATTGATCGCGGGCAGTTCTTCCGTCGCGAAGAACGGATTTTATAAAATTCGGAAATGATCGTGGCCGTCCGATCTGATGGAGTTGATCGCGATGGACGATCGCGATGAGACGCCTCTTCACGAATCGTCGCGACGATTCGACGATCGTCCGATCGTGATCGTGCGGTTAAGATGTAATTTGATGTCCATCTAATGTGAATAATCTGGACCGTTATAACTCTCGATCAGACGGTCGCGATTTATTCACTTAAGTGAGTACTTAGGCGTTGTTGATCTCTGATCGCGTGGACCTCGATTCCACGTGATCTACGCACGCTATTTGTCGCGATGTCGATCGGACGCACGAGATCACGCCACGCGTCAGTACAGAAGAAAACTAAGGGACTTTAGTCCCATACGGAAAAAACAAAGGAGTATATTCAAATATATAAGATATGACTTTATTAAATAAATATATATAGAAAATATAAATACGCCACGTGTCACATCAGCGCCACGCAGCCGCCCGCGTGCTGTCCACGTGGCAGAGCAACGTGGCCCCGAGTACCACGTCGCATCCACGTGTACACGCGCGACATGTAACCCCCTTTTTTTGCGATTTTTTAAATTAATTTAAAACATTTAAAAATCGAAAATAAATATAAATAAATTCAGAAAAATTCCAGAAAATTCTATAAAAATTGTAAAAACCATAACTTTCAAAATACGACTCCAAATTAATTCAAATTTGTTTTTTTGGATTCAAAATTGAATAATCTATCATTGTAAAAGGTCAAATTATTAAAATAAGAAGATAATTACATTTTAATTAATTTTATACATTTATGTATTATATAAAATAAATACATAAATGTTAATAAATATCTTTTCTCTCATATTTTCACTCTTAAAACATGATTATGATCATAAATATAATTAGGATTAAATATTTTAATGTGTAATTATTTATAATAATCCATAATTTGGTGTATTTTTAGATCATAACATGAATTTACACAAAATGATAGAAATATACTTAAAATATGATAACATGCATATATTTGTAATGATTAATACCTTAATTTGCATTAATAATTATATAATTACATGCATAAATAGCATGTTATCACCGCGCCACCATGATATCACATTCATGAAATAACGTTATAATCTGCTATTTCATGAATGTGATTTTATCTTTTTTTAAGAAAATTGAAAAGAGAGAAATTTGTTGATCTGCTATTTCATGAATGTACTCTCTCTCCCTCTCTCTCTCTCCCTCGCCATATCCAGCGCTTCTAGGGAAGGACGCCCTCATGATGCAATGGTCTCCCTCTCCCCCTCTCTCTACAGCCATATCCCGATTCTAGGGTTGAACATCCTCACAATGCGATGGTGATCGACTCTTTCCATTACAGAGGCCTGCCCCCTAGGTGAATCATGAGAGGAGGACGGGTCAACAAAGTGAGGAGAAACATTTCACGTGGGGCCGGTGCACCTGCTCGACGACTTCTTTCAGACGACTGTGGGAGGTGAAGAGAATAAACGGAGGTGAGAATGAACAGTTTTCTCACATGCAGCTCCCGCTCTGGGCCCACTATTATGGTTTGGTGACTGTAGCCCTGCTCAGTGCCGTGAGTCGCTCGCTTGTGGGTCCAATGAGCAGACCAAGCTAAACTTTTTGAGGAATTAAGATCGACTAGTGAGAATTTTCCCGGTAGAAAAGACTGAATAAGATAGGGGAGCCAATGGTAAAGGAAATCGCCTCATCTAGATCATAGTCAGAGGCTTTCACCAGCTTCAAATCGCCGCCAGCGCCGCAAGTTGGCGATGGTTGCATCGCTGCTGCTCGCTGTGGTGAGGAAAGAAGCTTCGGCCGCTGCCCTCGTCCCACGCCGTGGGCGAGAAGGGCCAGCCAATTTCGCTAGCTGCTAAGCGATCTTGATGGTAGCAACTACCAGTTTGCCCACATTCGTCTGACCCTGATTTAATGCGGTCGCTAGCGCGGAGGATGATGCGGGCTGCATTAATTAACAAGTTTTCATTCAGATCTCACTTTTATCAAATAAATTATTTTAATATTTTTTATCTAAGAAGTATACGTTGACTTTCTCTGTGTTTCATTACCGACCATAACACTCATCTGGAAAATAGATACTTCTCCCACCAGTTCATTAGACCCTTGAGCAATCTATTTATAGAAATTAACATAAAGACAAATTCGTAGATATTTCAGTCGTAAGAACTGATGATGCTCTACAGTCGACTAAAATTATTCTTTTACTTTGCATCGTACTGCTTGCCGTGGTTGTTGAGGTCTCCGTCTTCAAGATATTTCTTCGCGAATCTGCAGTTTTTGTCTAATATTTCGTAATGATCCTGTTGTGAGAAGGTGGGAACAGGAGAGGCCACTAGGGCATCGGATGAGGCCACCGTCACCTTCCGCCGTTGACGTCCAATCACACCCCCCCAGCCGTCCACGGGAGAGCAAGCCACCTGTCAAACACGTTGATCCGAGCATGACTTTAAGTACCGGTTCCGTAAGCAAAGAGAGAGTCCTCATTAGTCTGTTCTAAAGTGCTCTGCGTGGTTTTAACAAGATTCAGTCCATATTCGCTGAACAATGTGGTGGTCTGGTCTATTGTCTATTGTCTATTCTTCAACGATGGAGGACGGTACCTTTATGGACAGCGGCGGAGAGAGAGGGCGTAATCAGACGCTGACGCTGCACGAGGAGGTCCGCTGGAAGCGGATGAGCGGCGACGGGTAGTACCCGTTGCCGGAGACGGCCCGGTCGCCGGAGAAGCTCAGGAGAGCGGGGCAGTCGACTGTGAGGCGATAACGGTTGGAGGTCCAGCTGCCGACCTTCCAGCGGACCCGGCCGAGGATCTTCACCCGCAGTATGAGGAGCCCGTCACTCTTGTCCTGTGCCAGCGACGCCGCAAGGTAGGGCGCAATGGGGACGTTCACGCCGCAGAGAAACGGCGACCAAAGGAGCACGTCCTTGTGGCCCTGGTACGTCGGCGGGAGCGGGGTGGCGGGAGTGATCTGCTGCGACATGTACGCCGCGTACACGTCGAGCCTGTCGTAGTAGACGCCGACGCGTCCGTTGGGGTTGCGGGTGGAGATGACGACCTGGATGCTCACGGAGATCAGGTTGGGGAACTCGCTGGAGGCGTTGAAGAAGGTGACGGAGGCATCCTGGAGGTAGAACTTGGGCTTGGTGGGCCGGAGGACCAGCCACACAATCAGGACTGTGAGGAGCACTAGGAAGACCAGGAGGACCAGGCCCCAGACGATCCGCCAGTACAGAGTAAGCCATTTGAGCTGGAGCTTGCGCTCCTTATGCTTCTTGTCCGACATGGCGGCGCCGCCGGCGGAAGGTGGGGGGATGGGGAAGAAAGACAGACCGACGAGGGAGGAGGCTAATGCAGGCACCGGCGGGGAGGAGGGTGGGGTGATAAAAATAACGATAGAGTTGGGCCGTGCGCGGTGTGATGACCTGCGGTGAGCTTAAAGGACAAAGGAGGGGGAGATGCCGGTGGGCGGTCGCAGTCGTGGCTGTCGGGGAGTAAGTTTTGAAATGTGGTGTGGACATTGTGAACCGGATAACAAGCCCACTAACCGTGGCGACACCGGGAGTCGGGCCCGCAAAGAGAAATAGAATCTGGGCCGCTGTTGGAGCCACGCACGGCCTCCCCGAGCCTGCCAGCAGAGATGCCACGCGGTTGGGCGGCCAGGCCCGTCACGGAAGACGACGCCTCGCCCGACGCGCCTCCTCCTTCGCGTCGTCGTCCTCGTCTCATTGAAGGGATGCTGAATGCTGGAGTTATGAGAAGGATGACAGGAAACCACAGGGGCGGTCTGTTCCTGAGAAGCTAATTTTATTGGCCATTTTTAAGTTGAAAGGCTTCTTTCAGCTTCAGACAGCTTAGCTTTCCCCTCCCTCCCTCTCTCTCGCTCTCTCTCTCCCGCTCTCTCTCTCGCTCTCGCTCTCTCTCTCTCTCTCGCTCTCTCTCTCCCGCTCTCTCTCTCGCTCTCTCTCTCTCTCTCTCTCTCTCTCTCTCTCTCTCTCCCGCTCTCTCTCTCGCTCTCTCTCTCTCTCTCTCTCTCCTCTACCTCTCTCGCAGTGTTCCTGCTGCCGACGGCTTACACTAGGTCTTCGGTTAAACAGGGATTCGAATGCCGGCAACTTGAGTAAGTAATGGGTCGGCATCATCTTGCCATTACCGCGTCAGTATCTGTCCTCTATGAGACAGAGAGAGCAACGGTTTGTCTGCTCACCCGGCAGGCCCGAGCCGGAGACCATCAGGCAGCGGCGCCGCCTGAAGGGACGCGCTCGAACACCCATCGCCGGAGCCCGCCGGCGGCCGGCGGCGCTCATGCCGGAAATGGAGGCCCATTGTCGCCGGGGAGGTCACGTCAAGAGGGTGCCCGGTCTCCGTCACGGCCGTCGTCGGGCTTCGGAAAGTTTTCACGGCTATGACTGACTGAAGGTATCCATCCCAAAGCGAGGACCGACATATAATCACATATCTAATCGTATGGCCATACTTTTGCCACTTCTTCGGCTATTAGGCACCAAGAATATCCCCATGTTCTGGCGTTGACTGTCACCCGAGGCTAATCCAGAACAGGGAGGGTTTTGGTCAACTGCGGGACGAGAATGTGAATGCGTCAAGTGGGAATTCTTATTCCAAAAGCAAATATGGAGCAAGAGATACCATATTCAATCTCTAACTAGGAGCACGAACAAAAATCCACGGTTTTCAGCCCAACTTGTAGCCAAGAACGAAAAGTTTGACGAATCAAAGCCTAAAATAGAACAAATTCAGAGGTGAGGCCGTCAGTTTAACTGGCTCTATAAGTTGTAGTCCCTGATATTAAATGACAAGATTATATAATGCGATAAATCGAAATTTTTGCGAGCTAAGTCGGATATATTTCTCATGAGAAATAAATATTTTCACGCATATTTTCTGTGGACTAAAGACTCCCAGATGACCTTCCCCTTTTCCTTTTTCATGAAGAGAATATGCAGAATTCCCTTATATCTAATATCCCTTTTTGGATCATCTAATCCTGTTTGAAGTCAGACGGGCTGACTAAAATGTAATGATTCCAACTAGTTTCAGGAGTCAGCTAGGAAATGCCCGGGCCATCTTTAAAACTGATATATAATTTTCTGTAAAGAAGCATGAACACTCCTTCTGGCTTCACGTTGATTCTAATAGAAAACCCAGAGGAAACAGTGTATAGGGTAGCGATTCATCCACCATCACCATGAGAGGTTTGACCGAGCTCTGGTCCTAAATGCCTGGCGCCATTGATTGGGCTACTAAGGAAGATTTCACATGGTGGGATCTGAAAGCTTCTGCGCAAACACTAAACCGGAACATAGTTCAAAGGAGAAGAATTTTAAGTTTGGAACATGAAACTGCTGAACATTGTTCCTAGAACCATCAGAGAAACTGGAGCAGCAGGCGGGCCAAGGCAAAGGAACCTCACTGTGTATGAATGATGATCCTCGGATAATGTGCTTGGAAGGATCCACAGAACTAGGACTGATATATCCTCTTGTTCATAAAGTATGTACTAAAGTAGATGACATAATAAAGTGCTATTGAGTTTTAAAGAATCAACTCTTTCATGGTTACATCCCACTGTGATGCAATTTATCACAATTTTAACTAAGGATCAGGAGAGATAGGGTTTCTGGTGACAGCTTGGAGGATTACAGGCACGAATGGTGCTTTTCTACTTGGCTGTTTTTTTACAGTAATTGCGAAGATTAGTGCAACCCTCTGTGTTTGATTCTTCTGATGGGTGGTCAAGTAATAGAAACGTAGGTGGAAGTATCCACAGAACTCCCACGGATGAAAATTCTCCCATCAAGTAGGCCACAAAGATTTTCTGATTGCCTGGAAGTGATCGTTGTATGAAAGAGAGACTCTCCAGAAGATTCATGAGATCGGTTGGGTTGTTCTCCATAGGACGCATGAGAATGGTCGAAACAGGAATGGAAATGCAGGTATAGGCGGCAAAAGGAAAGAAGAACAGAAAAAGAATGAGACGAACCAAAAATCATTTTTATTTACATCGATATCTGCCATTTAATATGAAGAACCTCTGTTTCACATTGTTAGTAATCAGAACAGAAAATCATGGCACCGCGATCCATCACAAACAGGACATGCTTTCACTATACTAGAACAACGAAGAAGACGAGGAAAGAAGAAACCTAAGGAGCACTCACACATCGACGCGGCACGTTTTCGGCGCCCCTTCTAGCGAACCGATCAGTGAGGTCGAGTTGGAGAACCCGATCCTCACGTTGTCGCAGTAGACCCTCATCACATGCCTCCTCGTCCTCCAAGCGCCAGCCCTAAACCTAACCCACGCCATAATCCTCACGTGGAAATTGACGACTCCGCCATTCGATCTTTCCTTCAAGATGGAGCTGGCAACGTCTGGATCCACGTACGCGGAGACGGCTGCGAACCTTGCCGGCACAGCGGTGGAGTTCCCCTTTCCCTGGTAGAAAGGCGGCAGCGACGTCTCTGATATCGAGTCCGATCCGTAGAAGACCGCGGCTTGGACCCTGTCATAGAAGATACCCATCTTCTGGTTGCGATTGCGCACCATGAACGTCAGGTTGAAATTCCCAGTGACCTGCTGGGAGTTGGAGACATTGAATGAGGAAACTGACGCCGCACTGACAGCGACCTCTGGCAGACGGAAGCGGAGCACCAGCCAGAGGATGAAGGTGACAATGGCGATGATGAGGAATACAGAAATGCAAATGATAATCAAGCGGCGGATGAACAGGGAGCTGCTGTTTCTGTGGCCGTAGACCGCATTCGGGTCGTGGTACGGTCCAGGAGGCGGCGGCGGCGGCGGGGGATAATAGGCGGGCGCGGTGGCGGGGTACGGGTACGAGGATCCGTAGGCGGGGCCTGCCGCGGCGGTGCCGGAGTACGACGGCTGCGCCGCCGCCGGGTAGCCGGTGACGACAGGCTTGGGCTCGCTGTTCATGGTCAGAGGGATCTGAGCGACCTCCGGAGGAATAATCAGTTCAACGACAGCCTGGAAGGAGGAACGGGAGAAGAACGGGAGAGCGAGGAGCCTCTACTTAGTTAGGAAGAGGATTGGGAAAGTGGCAGGGAGTGACTGAGAGGGAGGCGATCGAGCCGGTGACCGACTCGAAATTAACAACAAAAGGTGTGGGACCCACATCCACAGACCGACCCAGCCCAGTTATCGGACTAGGAAATGGGCCCAATGGACTTTCCGGGCTTAGCTTCGAGGTCTGGGCCCGGGAAAAACTGGGCTGGGCTGTGGCCGCCGTACCCTACCAGCTCTCGCTCAACCAAGAGGGAGAAGAGGCGCCTAGAGAAACAGGCATCCATCCATCCATGCCTTGAAAACCTCAGCAACGAGATACTGTTCCAAGTCTAGAGAGAGAAAGCGGCGCTGATTGAACCCTAGAGAATACACCAGGAGAAGCCCTCGACTACAAACATACAGAAGAAGCCCAGACCCAATACAATCATCATCATCATAATCAGCGAGAGAGAGAGAGAGAGAGAGAGAGAGAGAGAGAGAGAGGGGTGGGGGGTGGCTAGGTCTTGCCTTCGAAGAACTCGCCGAGCATCTGATCCAGGCCCTCCGGCGTGTACTTGCGGTACTTTTCGGGGTTCTTGTTGGCATCTATGAGAGGCCTGAAAGAAGGAGAGAGAGAGCAGCTCAGGATACAACTCGCTGGACGTTGACTGCAGTCAGCGGAGTCCAGAGGCTGAAAGATGAGCTCCCAACCGGACCCATTCGAACCCGGACTTTAGATTGACCAGACCCACCTGACCCTCCATATGAGAGAGAGAGAGAGAGAGAGAGAGAGAGAGAGAGAGAGAGAGATACCCAAACCGTTTGATGAAGCTTCTGTAGGCAGGCAGGAGAATCTCGGCGATGGAGAGGCGGAGGGACTCCCGCAGCTCGGGGTCGGGCACCGTCCACTGTGACTGGCGCTGATGAAGTTCTTCAAACTGCATGTTGAACGACTTGAACCTGGCAACAGAGAGCCGCCGCCAGCTCAGGCCTCCCCTCGATGCCGAAAACCCAGAAAGAAAAGAAGAGAAAGAAGATATTTAGATCGTCTCTCGGCACCTCTCTTTGACCGTAGCCCTTGAAACCCCGCTGCTGCCGCCCTCGCTCCCCATTCCGCCGCCGGCGCTGCCGGTGGTGCCGCTCACTTGGATCGTGAGGCTCTGAAGAATCTGAAGCACCACAGAGACAAGGCAAAGTTCTCAGCCCGGCACAAGGAATTCCCTTTCTTTAGAAAGAGATGAAACCTCCGACTATATCTTAGAGAAGAAAAGAGATAAGTCAACATAGTGAGATGTCCAGAACCACTGAAGGTCAATGAACGGCAAACAATGGCCGGAACGTCAATAATTTTCCAAATACTGTGGCGGTATCAGATAGACGGAAAAAGAAAAATGTTCAAGCAGCAAACCTTAGACCAAGCAACTCTCTTATACTGATTTGCATTCTGCTGAACAATCCTCCGATGTCTTTGAACCCAATCATCGCCTAATAGATTCTTAGCTTCCGATCTGATCACAGTAATGAAGCGCCTCTTGTCATGTCTGTGATGATTAAGGTGTTCTTAATAGGGTAAGGTTGGGTATTTCTCACCTGCGGACAGATCTGACCATATAATGAATGTTGTTCATGAGGAATATGTGGGTCAAGGCAGGATCTTTATACAGCTTGGACTTCACGTCGAGGTTTGCCTGAAGAGCGTTCATAATCTTCATCGTCACATTGGCCAGATGATTGTCTGGTTTGCCTCCGGTATCAAACTCTTGGAAGAGTAAGTCCAACGTTGACTGGTAGCTGGGGACGTTTCAACAGAGACTTTTTTCAGGTAAGCGTGAATGATGCCCAGAGGATTAAAGTAAATGACAGCTAAAGTTAACCACGGTCCATCAAGTAATAAACAGAAGAACACATGGAATGTCAATAATGGTCGATGAGGAGTGTTGAGCTGAAATAGAAAGTCATCAAAAGCCAAAAAATTGAATTCTCAGCCTCACCTTCTACGGAATACAACACCTAAACAAAGACAAAAGAGTCGAGATTATTGAGAGTCAGTCGATGAGTGGCCAAACTTAAACGGCCAACAAAACCGCAGCTGTGTAATGGAGCTTTTGGTAGGCTATTTATCTGCTCAAAGTTACCTTATCCCTGAGGTTCAACCCACTTTGCCCAAGGGCAGGGACTAGGGAGGCCACCTGGTCAGAAAACTTAACAATTGCCCTTGAACTTTTCTGGTTGGATCTATATGCACTAGATTGATGAGAAAAGGCTTATGCCTGATTGATGGATACTATCCACCACGAGTCTCCTAATGTCACGAGATTGAAACCCAGTCAAAGCAACCCGATCGTCCTCCTAATCTACCAAAGGCCTGTTACCGGAGAATTCAGGAAATAGAGAAAAAAATGGCTAACAGCAGCCATTGAAAAATTAGAGACAAAAAATGAATTCAAAGAAATATTCATTATGTAATTGCAGGGAATAGTGTGGCGGAAATAACACCAAGCCACAGAATAAACTATGGAACATTCAGATCCAGGTTTAAAGCAATATGTGGAGCCCAGAAGAAAAGTCGGATAACTCACTCGAATAGAAATTTCACATAGTTGATCACATAGCTGGTCAGAGGATGGACAGTTCCATCTGCAACAGTAGTCCTCGAAGCATCCTTCTCAACCGCTTCTTCAAAATCACCAAAGGTTTCTTGTGCGGTCTTAGCCAACTGTTTTGTCAAGAGCAATAAAGACTCCCGCATCTCTGAGCATGGTTTGCCCTCAAAAAGCGTTTTGATCTGGCAGAAATTTTTGAAAGGACAGAAGAACAAAGACCAGAATTGTTAGAGAACGAAAACAAATTCAAATTAGAATACGCCCGAGAAAAAAAATCAAGTCTAGCTTTAGGGTTGTCTGTACATCTGGCATTTGAGAAATTAATCATCCGGTTCATGAAGACACCTTTTCAGAATCAAATTAAAACTAGTATACCTTTTTGATATTTTTCCATATTTTACTTGAGCAATCATCAAAATCATACAGCATCAGAGGTGGATCACCTTAAACCTGGATGACCATTACCAAATATTTGAAACACTATGACCAATTAATACTATGATTATTTACCAGATTCTCCCCACTTAGGGCCAGAACATGGTTTCACAGATCAGGGAATCGACAGACTGAGGTTGGCCTGGGCCTGGCTAAAGCCAGCTCAAGTCCAGACAGTTTTTTCAAGACCCAGCCCACACAAAAGCCCAAAAAATAGCTCCATGTTAAGCCCTATGAAACACAAGACCTCCCTACGCTGGTCCTTCCTAGCCTAGGATGCGATTTCCCGTCTGTTTGAGTCGTCTATATGAGTGGCTTTAAGACAGTCACGTCCCAGACGAAAATGAGATCCGAGGTTCTTAGTCGAACCCTGCTCTAGCAACAGGTTGGGCTGGATGATGCCCATTTCTTTCTGTGCTTGATTATGAGGCCCACGCCTGGGAAAACCAGACTGGGCAGGGTAAATTTTATTCATTTATTGATATATTTATGCAACCATCTAACTCCAGCCAGCCTTTCCATCAGTTTTTAACGACAGAAGTGACGTATGCATCATCTCCAAGGAGAGTTCTAAACATTTAATCCACTGCCAAATACAGATGTTGTGCGGGCAAAACATGTAGATCAGATTCTCATTCAAATTATACAAAAATCCAGAGAAAACAAAGTGCAACTGAAATTTGTGCCAAATGGATAACGTAGAAAACAAATTGAGTCTCTTTTAATCATCATATCATCAAATTTGTGAATGTCTGGCAACTGAAAGGATAAACAGGAACTTCAAAGTGCAATCATATTCCTTACAATGTCAGAACCTTCTAGATCTTTGAAATATATTACAATGTCCCAGATTTTCTTGTGTCAATAGGAGAATGCCCTCGGCAAATATTTGGACAATTGACCTACAGGTGACAGCTTTTGTTGGTCCCTTGAACATAGAACTTAAGAACTAAAGAGTGGGAGAGGAGGGCAAGGTCCTGTGATGAGCTGAAACCTTTTCCAGATATATGAGAAGAACATACCCAAACGAAGCAAAATGATCTAAAGTCACTTGATAAAATGCTCACAACGTTCACCTATTGCATTCCTAGACTAGGTGTACCGTCTCTCCATAAATGTTCAAAATTTCTCAAACACAAACATTAGGTATTCTTCCTTGAATGCTTAAAATGAGACTTCCTAAAAGGTTAACGATACGAAAGATAATGCAAAACGATTACAAAATTGCATACAGTCATCAATAACCGTGCACGACTTCCGTGTTGATTTAAGGGGCATTCGTTTTTCTTGGTTGAAAATGCACTAAAAGTTTCGAACTCTTAGATTTCATGAATAAGCAAACTTTGTCTCGAAATCCCCTTTCCATCCTTTGTTTTCAACGAAGGCTCTTAAGGTGTTCTCCCTGGGATGCCCCACTAGCCATTGAGAGTTGTCAACAAGATCTAACGTCCTAATAACAGCTAAAAAATAGCTAGAGTAATAAGTTTTTTCTGGTCTGATGTACGTCAACAAGATACATGGCTTGACGTGTCCTGAAAAAAGGGTCCTCAGACATGCAGTGTAGACATAATAGAAGATCGGCAGCTCCCAACTTAACATTCTGGGATCATAAAGATTAGATAGCTCGACCCTACTGGATGCGTTGACCAGACAGTTTTAAAACTTGACTATATTAGAATTGAAAAATATGATTGAAGGATTTCTCATCTTGGCAACTATGAACGAGAGTCAAACTTGCATGATACCCAAAATAGTTGGAGCTGTAAATCTGAATTTTTATGATCATCGAAATCACATCATAGTAGCATTTTCTGCAGCGTCGAACATAATATCAACATTAGCTAGACTAACAAGTGGAAAACTTATCAGCGTTCAAAATGATTGAATTCCTAAGATCACATTTAAAATAGTCCCAATATTACCGTTTTTCCAGCAACGCTAAAATCTGAGAATTTAAAGAGTCCATGATTTTGACGTAAACGTTTCAACACTATAATTAAGGAATTCACAATTATAAATTATCTTTCGATCAACTAGAATATGTGATGAACATTTCCTATTGCAAGTGGAAGCGGAATGAGAAGAAAACTGAAGCTCGACTCTCCTTTGTTAAAAAAAAAATCATCACATGCAACATTCATAGAATGAACCAACTCTACCTCTGGCTGAAGCTCTCTCATTATCTCATACATGTCTAGAAGAACAAATAACTTCTCTGGAGACCTTTTGCTTTTGGCCACAGCATCTCCAAAACTAAGGAGCATCTCTACACTACTGGCAGTTACATGAGCAAAGCACTGGTCCTTTAGAGACTCAAAACCGTTAAATATTTGATCACAAACATTTTTCTCCCCTGCAAACAATAATTTTACCTGTTCCAAACAGAGTCAGCAATTGAAATAGAAACTGGGGATCACTATATGCATAACAACTGAATTCAATACCGCAATTCTCATGAAGTGAATCCAATTCCCGATTTTAGCTTCCAATGCCTCCCACGGCATTTTCTGCACATCGTCCTTACTAAGCTTCTCCACTCCGAGTTTTCTAAGTGTCTGTTCCATAATCGGCGCACGCATTTCCCTAAAGAGAAGTAGACCGACACAGTTTACTGAGAATAAAAGTTAAGCATGTGGTCTCCAGGCAAATCAGACAAATAGTAGGGCATGAATGGACTACATAAATCATGACAGAAAACCAATAAAAAACTCACCCGTTTAAAGACAGTGATAATGCACAGACATTTCAATAAAGAAATACAGAGCAAAAAACTGAACAACGTGACAATACAACGTCAAATCCATCCCCAAAACCAAAAATGACGCACGCACTATCCCAGGTACCTTACCTATATAATATTCTGGTGGATCAGATATCAGAGGATCAGCACACTCAACGCAGGCAGAACCCCTTTAAGCCTTGAGCTTGGGAGACAAAGAGCTCCCACACAGAAGATGGCCAACCGTAGTCACTCACCAACTAAAAGTGAAGACACTGACACTCTGGAAGCAAGAGAAGTAAGCCCAGACAATTGCCCAGGGTTGGGAGGTGTGAACACATATCTTATTTCAGAAAGCAATTGAGTTCGTTTCTGGACAATCGAAATTTCACAAGTTTCCCCAGCGGATCTCATTAGCAGACAACAGCTATTTTGGGTACTCCAACAAAGGTATCCGGATTTTACTTTCTTAAAACATGAACCAAATTTGGCATAATAAAATGGAGGTTAACATCATAATGACAGAAAACCGGAAAATCTATGTACCGCCACCAAGTTCTGCTACTCCAGATCCTACACCAGCCTTAAACGATAGGATAAAACATTATCATGATAAGGATCATGACAATGATGATACTGAAGTAAGGTAAACTGGTTCAAAATACAGTATATGTCAAGCAAATCTTCTTCACTACATCACTCGAACGTAGACATAAGGTCTATTTTACATGATAATTGAATGCAAAGAAAAGAATTTGATACCAAATCAACTAAGGCAGCCAGCATAAATATACCTGTAGACAATAACACAATCTTGACCATTCCCAGCTTGGACCATCTGTTCTGCAAGATCATGCAGGACAGGCAAGATCCTTGGCGGAATCAAAACCGGAAGTTTGTACACTGCAGTATCTGCAACTTTCGTGTGTTGCTCAATGTGAGTAGTTGCAGATGGGGTTTTAGGATTAGCATCGCTGTGGTTTCCATGTGCCTCAGAAGATAGCTGCAAAGTGTTCGGGAGACACTCAAATATGCTGTCAGGCTCCAGCGGTTTGCTGCAATACAAGGTGAGGGGATCAGAACTCACACCAGAATCACAGTTAGGTTGCCCACACACCCATAACCGCAGATGAAATTTAGTAGTTGAAAAACGAAAGAGAAATAGGATCCGTATTTATCATGAGCTAAAGAAGCAATAAATCATACACACATAAGCAATTATATATGAAGAATCCTAAATAATATTTAAAATACCAGGCCAAGCCACCCAAGGATATCATTGAAAAAATAGAAAATATCAATACAGCATATATCCTATTTATAACTGAAACAGATTCTTCAATGATAATTAAACAAAGCTTTAAAACTACCTTGCTATTACACATGATAAATATTGAGACGAAAAAAAATAACACAAAAAAGGAAAGGTGAAATCCTTTTGGTTGAAGTAGAGTTTCTTATTTTTTAATGGTATCTACACGGACATTTTTTATTTAAAGCTTCTCAAGATAGTAATCATAATAATCTCAATTCTTACGTAATGGCATACCAACAAAAAAGGAAGAAAATAGTTCAGTGTCGCTGCCTAAGTTTGCAGGTGAAACTGATTTATTTGGTAGTTTAACTACCTTTTGTTTTTCTGGAACAGTCTCTGAGATCCATTTCCAGACTTTTGTTGGTTATTGTTTGACTAATTTTGTGGTTTCTGGATATGAAAAACAGAGGCCGTTAATTACATGTGTTATGACAACAAAGACAATTAAACGCTATATGACCATATACCTTCATACATCTTGTGTCAGACTATTCAGTACTCATTTAAACGCCTGACCGTACATATTACTGTTAGAACATTATTGGATTATTCAGAACTTAGTAACACTACTCAGAGTGCTTATCTATGCCATCCCGGAGTTCAGAGGAACTCAGTATGCAACAACACAAACTGCTGGCGATACTCCTAGTTTAGTGGCTGTGGAGAAAAGTTCTCTTCAGCTATAGAGATTATCACGACTGAAAGGGTTTGCTTTCAAAAAAAATCTTAAAACCATCTCTATTTCTTTTATAAGTGTTCCTACAGCAATGCCATAATTTCTCTCTTTCAGGGCCACAATGGCATTGGGAAGCAATATCTTATTGAATCCCTCGAGTAATCTTACTGTGGTACTTGATTCTTTGTGAACAAAGCTAACTGTTACTGACGAGGAGTGACTATCGATGACAGTGATTTTAAAGTTTTCTTAGCGTTAAATAAAGTTATTGCCTGATGTTAGCCACCAAAAGTATGCTTTCATAATGAAACATGGAGAAAAGAACTCCAAAAATAAAGGGATTTTAAGAGCAACCGTGCTCAGGATTAAGTCATGTGTAAAAATGACTTCTCCATTGCCCATACTATCTACTGTTACACATCACTACCATGTCAGGATGTTGTAATTACTTGAACTTCACTTTTCCAAGGCAATAGATTAGGGTTTGAGCTCAACGGTGACAACTATATTTTTTTTCTTAAAGTGAAACACATTAACAATTATTAAACATAGAGATTACAATGTTGTATAACTAAAGACAAAAAAATTATACACATAAAAAAACGTTCCTCACATAATCCTCTACTCATCTAACTAGAGGAAGGAGGAGGACAAGAAGGGATCACCACAAATTTGCTCCTTTCTTCAATCCTTGCCAACAACATATTGTTGGCAGAATCGCCAATCACCATTTCCTTGCGCTATTATTCCACATAACGCACAAAAAAGGTTTTAAGGTAACAAGGTGCAGTTTAGCAAAGCCATTTTTAATACGTTTTAAATCTTTTTTTATGTAAAGTATTAGATTAATAAGATAAAGCATACATATGTACAAAGATGAAATAATCACAAAAATTATATAGATAATACGAATATTTGTTTCTTCTTAAACATTAAATTTCAAAAAGCCATTTAACACAGCATGGCACAAGAACACCATTTGTGTTCATGTCTAGCCAAACAGCCTTTCACGGTTGTTCTTCCTTCCTTCCATCTAACCACTTCGTAATCTTCATCTTCCCCTTTGGAGCCGTTTCAAAAATTTTAAACAGCTCCTACATATATCTGCATTAATGCCTTCAAAATAGTCATGTGTGTCTGCCAGTAAACCTCATACACACTCCACAAGCTTCCTCACCCATTACTGTTGCCCACATGTTTTCAAATAAAAACATTTCATCATATAATTTTGGTCTCGTGTTGATGATTATCTCAATGAGTAGCATAACTTTCCTTTTTTTTTTATCTCATATACTAATCATTCCCATTTTCTTCTTCATTGTGCAAATACACCACCTTATGCCTGATGTTAGGTATTATTAAACTCAAAAAATGTTAACGTAGGAAAGAACCTCTAGCATAAATAGTGAACGAAAAATATGATAGGAAGAATTTTATTCTAATGCATGAGGAAACCTTGCACCATCACATCACTATAATGAATGAAATGTTTTAGAATGAAAATTTAGTTCCTAACTAGTAAGCAAGCATATGAATACGATGCAGGTTGCCAGCTGTGTAGTAACAAACCTGTAAGAAGACAACAACTGCTTGAATTCCTCCTCTAAATTTAAAATAGCTTGTGACAACAAATCATTTACATGGTTAAGCACCCCATCACTACTCTTGAAAGATTTTGTGGAGCTGAAGAAAGAGAAATTCTTTCTTAGTTGCTCCACGGCCTCCAAAAAACCGTCTAAATCCTCATGTGGCCCTTTCCGGATCTTTGCTTCTGCCTACATCTTCAAAAAGTGATGATCAATTTTCATATGAAAAAAACATATAGCAACAAATTTGATGCCAAAAAAACATGAAATGTGCATATAGCTATGCAGTATGTGAGTGGTCTCCCTACTGTTCTGGAGGGGGGAGGGGGGAGAAGATTAGCGGTCTACCTGGCAACCGAATACGTCCAAACTCCATACTCAGCGTCTCCAATTCCGATTTAAAGAAACATTTTGTGAGGTCAATTAAATTCTTACCCTAGAGGAGATAATAACTGAAATGTGGGAAAGATAAAGAAACAGATGGTTGCAGAGAGAAGTATGAGAGCCGTACATGAAATACACCAAAGTCAATGTAATTTCTTTCATCGAAAGAAAGGATTGTCTCGACTATGATTAATTTGAAAGGGATAGAGATTAAACAAAAACTCTAAAGGGGATGACATTAATGCAGACGAAGAGTTTGCTCTCAGGGGATCATAGACTGTAGGAGGTTCCACATAAAATCGTCAAAACCTGATCATAGTCTGACTTCTTTGGCTCACGTAATTAACAACTTTCTGTTCCCAATATTTGCATATTTCTGGTTGTTTAAGACCTTCTCTCAGTTCCCTAATAACTGATAAGGACAATTTAATTTTGTGCTCGTTCGAAACAATCGCAGTGTACAAGGAGGACGGCCTCTCTTTTATTTTTTTACCGGTTGGCATTGGTTGAACTCTTAAGCACAAAATTATTCCCTTGGCGGATCCATGAATGATGATGATAGGGCTACACCTTGAGTTTGAGTTAAAAAGCTGTCTACCTCCAAAGCTTACTTCTAATCACCCCAAGCAAATGTCACACTTATTTTTCCCATCCCAAGCTCCTATTATGCTGGGCACTAAGGTTTAAGATTCAAAGATCTAAAGTATGCACGAGGAAACCAATTAAACCATAAAGGGCGATAGATTGGGAAAGGAGAACACCTCGCGTGACAGATCAAACTGAACCAGGATTACATCGGCCGACTTCAGTGTCTTGTCGATGTTTTCGTGAGCTCTCCTGACGGCATGCGTTCTCACCTGCATGATGACATCGGGAGAGAATTCAAGAGGACAACTTCAAAGTGCCGATCGAGAATAGAGAGAGGAAGGTTCCGAAATCCGGCAACGTGATGAACATTTTAAAGGCCAGGTGAGAAATTCCGCCAGATCGCGCCAGAACGAGTACTGAGGGCAAAGGAATGAGACAGAAGAACCGTCAATTCTGGACACCGACTTTGGAAGAGCCGAATTCCTACCTGAGTGGGGCGCATGGCGGTCTCGAGGGAGGAGAGACGTTGGTCGAAGGAGCCAAGAATGGAGACCATTCCCTCCGTGACTGTCTGGCTCTTGTGCAGCGACTCCCTCAGGAAGCTCGCCCTCCGCTTCAGGGTTTCCGTCCCCTGTGGAACCCTCATTTCCCCCAGATCGATTCCCCGCAGAGACGGAACAAATATGAGACGAAAACCCCTCCCCGCCTTAGGCGCCGCTTCCTTATTCGCGGATCGGAGGTTGCCAGCGCCGGCGGCGGACCATGATCAGGGGGAGAAGGCTGAAGAGATCTATCACGACTTCACCACCCACCCCCCCAGGTGCCCGCAGGCCACGACAGACCAGCCGGAAGGAAGATGACGTGCGGCCTGCGTCGGCAAGATCCGCTACGTCGTCAACCGTGAGTCTGCTCTCGGCGCGTGGGGTAACCTCTGCTTTCCACTTCCGGAAACACCTCCCCTCCTCCCTACCAGCCTCCCCAGGTCCTTGACCCCGGTCCCGCG
Organism: Spirodela intermedia; assembly: GCA_902729315.2. Taxonomy (NCBI): domain Eukaryota; kingdom Viridiplantae; phylum Streptophyta; class Magnoliopsida; order Alismatales; family Araceae; genus Spirodela; species Spirodela intermedia. The sequence goes on from LR746274.1 coordinate 271,635, forward strand.
AGTAGTTACCCTGGTTTCAAAACCCGGCCCCAGTGGGCCCCACAGCATAGACACGTGGCCGCACCAGAGTTATTCACAATTATATATTTAAAAAAATGGGCTATAAATGTACTAAGAATTCCAGATATAGAAAAATCCAGCACATCCGGAGGTGAACTTGGTGGCCCATTATGGTACAACCTGGGCCCAGCCCAAAAGCTTTTGAAACCCTTTTCCGGTGGTACCCATACAATATAGTTTCAACGAACAAATGAACAAAATGAATCTGGAGTCTGACGAAAGCCAGCCCGGCCCATTTATGGCCCAACCTGGGCCGGGCCCATAACCCGAAAACCTAAACCCACCGGGGGACGCCGTCGTCTCCCTCCTGGGGCAGAGACCTCGGAGGATTCAGTAGGCCTTCTTCCTCTTCTCAGTGGATGAATGAACAGCGAGGAGGATGCCTCCCCCTGCACAATCTCTCAGCCCTTTGGCCTGTGGGGGTTACCTCCCTCGAACAAGCCGCCGATCAGCCGCTCGACGTCCTCCGGCGTGAATTTCCAGAACTTCTCCTGGTTCTTCGTGCCGTCCACCAGGGGCCTGCGAAGAAAGAAAGAAGGCATCTGAGAGAGATGGAGAAGATAAGGAGATGCGGAAGACGAGAGTCTGGTTCTTCCTTCGCACGGATAGGTTCCCGTGAGTACTGTATCAAGTTTCTGCAGGAAGGAGCATACCCGAACCGTTTGGTGAAGTTTCTGTAGGCAGGCAAGAACAGTTCGACGATCCAGAGCCTGAGAGATTCACGCAACTCAGCCCCTTCTACTGTCCACTGGGATTGGCGCTGAAGGAGTTCTTCAAACTGCGCGTTGAATGCCTTGAACCTGGCAACAGAAGAAGGCCACAGGTACTTCAGGGATTTTTCTGATACAGCGTAAGCAGGTAGGAGACTCCCAGGGATTTTTCACATCAAGAGTTGCAGACCTCTCCTTGACCAGCGATCTGGACACCCCGCTGCTGCCCCCTGTCCCTCCAACGCCGCTGCCTCCGGTGTTACTTCCCTGAATCGTGAGGATCTGCAGAATCTGTAGGGGGAAACAGAGCAAAAGAATATGCATTCAGCACAACCTGGGTCTCACCAGCGCATCAATTTTCACAGTGGAAAGGGTTATCATCAGCAACATTGGATTCATGTCGTCACTGGCTAGACCCAGTTATCAGACTCACACCTACAGAAAGCTATGATCAAGAGCGATATGGTTGACCTGAAAATGAGACAGCTAGTGAGGGTATGACAGCTAGTGAGACAGCTACCTAGAACGCTTTGAAGGAGCCCAGCACGAGTTATTAGGAGAGGAAATAGCCACTGATGGCCTGAGAGCATGACCCATTGCTTGCATTTCTCTCAAACTAAGTGGGTGAGTAGATGCTGATTCTTCTTTATGTTCATTCGAGAGTTCTGTCCTCTTGATTTCCTTTTGAATTAGTAACATTATTAAAGAGAAAGATTATGGAAGGGGGCTCACTGCTCCCAAAGGTGGTAGTTTTTAGAACTTTACAGATTAGACCAGGGCTACATTGAAGAATGGCAATTATGAAAAAAGCCATAATTAATAGCAGAGCCCAGCGTGAGCATTTCTATGAGGTTATCATTGCTCATGCCGCCAGGGATTTTTTATGTTCATTGAAGTAGTAACAAATCATAATCTGATGGTATGAGAATTAGTTCGCCATGATAGCTAGAGAAAATAAACCACCGGTGCACAGGCGTTATAAAAAAAGGATTTTTAGAGAGGAAAAGTTCCGAATCAGGTTTGGACGCCACAAAATGAAGCATAATGCACTTCCGAATAATCATGCAAAGGAAAAATGAACAAGGAAATTAAAGAAGTTGGTGGGGGAAGAACAAGTGGTTTACCGGCATCCAGGCAGCTCTTATATACTTATTCGCATTCTGTTGAACAATCTTCCGATGCCTTGGTACCCAATCATCACCGACTAGTTTTTCAGCTTTTAATCTGATAACAGCAAGGGAGAAATGGTCCTTATCTGAAATGTCTGATGTATTTCAATTACTAAAGAATGCGTCATCACTTACTCGCGCACATATCTCACCATATAACTAACGTTGTTCATGAGAAAAAAGTGACGCAGAGCAGTTTCATTGTATTTCTGGGATTTTCCTTCCAGATTTGACAACAGAGCAGTTATTATCTTGCCTATCACATTCGCTGTTCCATGATTCGCTTCATTTCCAGCATCGGGTTCTTCGTGACAGATCTCTAGGATTGACCGGTGACTGAACAAGTTCCAACAATCACTTTCCCAGATACTTGGAAATATATGTATATACAGTTAAATTGAGAGATATTTTGAAACACAAAACAAGATGATCAATAAAGGGCATTCAAGATGGTTTGGCAAGAATAAAAACAAAGTATAAGGACCTGTAACATGGTGCACAACAGAGCAAAAATCATACTAGAAACTATACCTCAAGTTACTAACAGATGGTATAAACAGGGCTTGAGTGACCTACTTGGAAAGGATCTATGCTTTCTTTCAAGTTATCTACGGCACATATTACTAAACACAGTAGAGAATGCAAATTTCTTGGGAATCTTTCAGTCCAGAATAAGATTTCAGGCATTATTTTCTGGCCGCATGAGTAAGTACCCAAATCCGGTATTTATGACTCCAAGGATCTCTTAAAAGCAGACAGGCCGGGCCCAGGTTTCCCGAAAGCCAAACCTGTTCAACCCAAGTATGGTGAAGAGAACTTACTGGAGGCCCTTTATCAGGCAGTAAACCCTAAATTGGGGGAGCATTGTCTCAGAATATATTATTTCTGTATATATAAAAGCTGCCACGATTCAGAAGATTTTACTCCGCCACCTAACAATTTTTGGCAACTTCACCATCAATCTTGATACCAAAGGTTTCTGTTTTTTCATGAGTCGAATGAAACCACCTTAAAATCTTGCTTAGCAGAAGAGAAAGAGAAGTTCTCCTATAAAAAGCAACCTGTGACTTTGAGATGTTCTCCCGTTTCAGAAGACATACTCCAATAATGTCACAAAGATGCCCCAGTACTGTGTTTCAATACCTGGCTATTTATCATCAAGGATTGGAAGAAATGAGAAAATTGTATGGCTCCATGACAGATATTAACATCAAATTGGATAATTTGTGATATCTTTTACTAGTCAGAGTCTTGCATTCAGAGAAATTGAAGGATAGAATGCAACAGAGAGAAACTGACATGTCATGGCAGAGGTAGACCGAGATAGAAAAAAAAAAATGTAGGCCACAACGGTAGCTTATCCTGCACGCCCACATTGGACAAAATGACCAGTAAATTCAGACCATAACGAAACTACACGATTACATAGTTTTCTATCTTTTAAAATTTACTGAATAGCTGAGAATATCTGCTTCTCCTCAAGTATAAGGATACTAATAAGAGCCATCAACAAGGAATCAGAAGGGGAACTCAATTATATGACTAAGAAATCAAACATGCAAACTAACATTATGCTAATAAGGACAAGAACGTAAGGCATAAAAAGCATAAGCAACTTGCCGAATGAGCAGAAATCAGATACTTAACTGAAACTCTAATAATTTCTTCAAAAAATTCATTACATAACTCGTCAGAGAATGCCTGGGTCCATCCAAGTCATTTATTTTACTATCCTCCTCGGTAACCCTTTTTTCAAAATCACCGAAAGCTATTCTGACAGTCTTAGCCAGCTGCCTGGTCAAGTTCAAAGCAGATTCCCTCATCTTGGAGCATGCATCACCTCCGAAAATAGTTTCAATCTGGCAGAGGAGAAATAAAGGCCGCATGTAAATTGAGGGAAGGTGGAAAAATATGAAATAGTAAATTAGGAAACAAAACAAGCCAGCATTTTCGGCTTCTAATAACGAACTTCAAGTTACATCGGTCAGACAGATCCATTCCAAATATTACACACAACCAGAGATCAAGCTGGATAACTTTGAAAAAATCTCATTAAAGCACGTCTATTTTGTAATTCCTCTTTATATTTGTAAAGAGAAAAGCCGCATAACGCTAAAGTCACGCGCCAGCTAAGAAACCAGAAGACCAGATCCACCAAATGGACTTCACCTGATCTGGTTCCTTATGTTACTTCTATGAACGTTCTACAAACATTTACTCCGATTAGTCCTTCCATCATCTTCCTATGTGCTGAGGTAATAATGCTCACACAGTTCCAGGAAACTTAGAAGAACCCATATCCTCTAAAATGCAACATTATGCGTCTTGAAATGAACATTAGATTCCAATCGGGATGAAAAAAAACTACAGACGAAACAGAATTTAGAGGGTTCTGAACCTGGAAACTAGGTCTTGAGCAAAGAAATGCAATAAAGAACTTGTCGTGGCCCCTTTGTCAAGAAAAGATCATTTAATCAAAGAATTGAATATGTTTGCCAAACGAAAGGATAGAAGGGAATGTCGGAAGAGCAGCTAGAAGAATAGAGTTTCTAATCGAAGAGCAACGAAAACATTGAAGCCTAAATCTTGAACATCCTTTATCACAAAATATAAAGATATAACAGGCATAAATTGGTACGCATCAGAGATAACTAAACTATTTTATAAAATATTCATAACAGGCATAAATCCACTGCACCTCTGGCCGAAGTTCGCACATCACTGCATACATGTCAAGCAGAGGAATCAACTCCTCCAGTGGCCATCTATGTCTGACAACAGCATGCACAAAACTGAGGAGCATCTCCACACTATTTTCGATTGCAGCAGCAAAGCACAGATCCTTAAGAGAATCGATGTCATGGAATATTTGATGGCAAACCTGCTTCTCCCCTGCAAATACTGATTTCATCTGTTCCAAACATAGTTAGTTAAAAAGAAAGGGTGGATCATTCTGCACATAAACCACGAATCTGGTACCGCAATTCGCATGACGCCAATCCATTTATCAGTTTTAGCTTTCAATGCCTCTGGCAGTCTCTTCACGTCCTCTTTATCCACCACTCCAAGCTTTTTAAGGGTACGCTCCAAAACTGGAGCATGACTTTCTCTAAATAGAAGTGAAAAATAAGAGGACCTTAGAAAATAAAGATAACTAGTGGGAAAAAATGTACTTTTATAGCATGATAGAAAAAAAATTAAGCGCATGCTTCAATGAATTCAAGGAAGAATATGAAATAGTCTCATGCAGACAAAGGTGAATTGCAATTATCCAGTAAAAGCTGCATGTTAATCTTGATGGCGTTCACCACTTGAAAATCCTAAAGAATTTGATTCTTCTAAAATTAAATATCTAATGCAGCTTTTTTTTAAGCTCAGCATTTTCATTAGTCAAAAATAAACTCTCCTTCTATGCGCCCTAGAAGGTTAAAAATGACAAGAGTACTAATGAAATCATGCAATATAATCTCAATGGAGATATATCATCATCTATTATTTCTAGTGGGCCATTAATCTTTGGATGCCATCACCATCTCTCCCCAAAAAGGGTTGGAACATTTTTGGGTCATAGGAATAGTGTAGGAGAGACCAGCTATCTGCACTTCTATTTTCATGTTGAAGCATCCGTTGACTCTTTCAGAGAAGTCGACTTACAGATCTCGTAGAGATTGTCAAAGAGATTCTGAAATGGATAAATTTGTTGACGTCGGTAACAACAAAGAAAAATATGTACAACATGTATTTCTAAAGAAAAAGAATCCACTTCCACATTCACAATCTTTTCCCCGATGATAGGAACAAAAGGAGAACCTCCAAGGAAAATAGATCACCAAGCGTTGAGCAGGAAACACAGATACTCAGGCACATATTATCCTGGAAAAGTCAGTTCAATACCCAAGGGAAAGTACTTATGATTAACCAGATTCCTTTTTCGTAAGCAAAATAGAATGATCTCTCGTCTCAAGATAAGTGACAACAGAAAAGTTGAAATGAATAGAGACTTATTAATAGAATGGATGATGGGATAGTACAATGGAGCCAAAGACAACCAATAACATCACTCACTCGTAATTCAACGTCAATATTGATCATTTAAAAAAAAGTTAACGTTAGTTTCCAATTCAACTTCGTTTCAAACCGAGGATATGCACGAGGAATTATATATCTGAGAAAGGGACAGTTGTTCTTGCACATGCAATTGCCCCTGATTGAAACATACACAAAGGGAAGGAAAACGAGAGTGAAACAGAAGTTTCATTGAGCAGTTAGAAAATAAAATAAATAAAATTTCCTAGTTCTCCTAGTTTCCTGAAAAGCATCTACAAAGTTCTGACACAATAATACCTGCTTCACGTTAGACCGACAATGAATGGAAAACTCTATCCATTTCATTAGGATTCAACACTCCAAGTCCTAGAAGGACCACAGATTGATGGGATAATAATTTATCATGATGAGAATGATGAGAATAATTGCGAACAATGATGACGATGGAGGCAGAAATGATGATGACATAAATTTAATCTACATCCAGCGCACCATGATATCATGTTGAAATGCCTTCATAGCATTACCCAAAGGTTAATCCCTTCTTTTTAGTAGAAGTGATGAACGAACATAGGTACAAAATATAGACCAACTGAGAAAACAAGCACATGTATACCTGTAAGCTTCTATGCACTCTTGACGGTTCCCAGTTCGAACGATTTCTAAAGCGAGATCATGTAACAGGGGCAAAACCCTTGCTGGAATTAGAACTGGAATTTCGTATACTGTTTTGTCAACATTTTCCATTCTCTGCTCAGTAAGAGATCCAGCATCTGGATCACCTAGATTTCCTGGTGATTCAGGGTGCGATGGGCTCGGTGAGATCACAACTAGGTTGTGACGCTCTAATGCCTGGCTGAAACAAAAGAAAAAAATCACATTAAACTTATACCGCTCAATTCACTTGGGAATGTGTTACCATATGATACCATTTAAATAATTTTTTCAATTGTCTATTAAGTCAAAAGATACAATTGGTTGTGTACATAAAACAAAACATTTAAAACGATATTTATACAGCTATTCCATCTCTGAACTAAAGAGTCATAGAATAACTACGTCAAAAAGTACGTAAAGAGTCATACAATTTATCTATCCATTTGAACTCCATTATTTTTTATTTTCATGAGAAAAGGACAGGTTTGCCAACTTGATCCTTCAAAACTTTCATGTTGGCATGCCGGAATGTGCGGTAAAAAAAGTAGGAACAGAGTGCCATCCCAGAAAGCTAAGTTAAAAGGATTCAGCTGACAAAGACAAAGACGGTATACCTGACTGAGGAATGCAAGCATCATGCAAGTTAAGTATGACACTCAATAATAAATGTATCACCCTGTTAAGTATGACTGAGAAAGGCAAGCATCAAGGAAAACTATTCCATCGGATGGCTACATAATACGATTGTGAATGAAAGCGAATCTCAAGCTGTTGCAAGGACAACTTGCTTCACACCTTTCATGTCTCCAATATGAGATTCCTTTCTTCAGAATTTTAATCAGAATCAATCCCTTGGATGTTACCGAGTAACATCAACCTGGCCCTAATACGATTTTGGTAATATTTGAGGGAAAGGCCTTATCAACTATTCTCGTCAACCTTGCCCAACATATTTCAAACAGAATTTTGGTAAACATCTCATCAAGTTCCCTTGTCATTTGTTGGATTTTGCACAATTCCAGATATTGGGGATGAGGAAAATCATGTCATTATCTATTTTCTCATTTTTCTCATTTTTTAAACATTTAACCTTCAAAAAAACAAAACCATCCTGTTTCAGAGGCCCATTTTCAGCACCGGGCTATCCCAGACTGGAAGTCCTAGTGCAATCCGGTTTTCTTGTCTTCGGGCCAAACATAGGCCAAGAAATTGACCGGGAGTGAGACAAAGCTGTCTTAACAAGATTCTCATTGTTTCCCATCATTCTTCTTTACCTTCAGTAGGTAATTCCCCAGGTGAGAGTTCCAATGGTTGGCCTCGTGTGACCATGTAATGGATTGGGTTAGGGATGCCCCCCACTGCCAATCAATAGCTGAAGCAGCCCAATCCAGTGCTTATCGAACCAGATCTGCGATTAACCCCAGCAACACCTCAATCGGACCACTACCTGCCGAACACATTCCACCTTCCACCCTCACCTCTTCCTTTTTACCAGCCCAACACACACACTGAAGTCGTCCCTTCTCCCATGCAATAGCCCACCCACGCACTCCTAACCGCTATGAGACCAGGCAGCCCAAACCAGGAGCTTCAGAAAAGTCATCAGGCCCTGATATCTTTCAGCCCAGGTTAATGGCATCCTTACCCTACCCATATGAACTTCGTGATTAAGAAAAACCAAAATGCTTTAATCTCCAAAAAAAAATTAATCACTGAGATCACTGTACACCAGAGGCAAATATCTAGAGATAGGACCAAAACACTAGATTATCACTGTACTCTATAACAGACCACTCTATATATTGTGAAAGTGGCTAATTTCATTCCACTATACACTGTCTTAGTGGCTAATCACTCTGTAATTCGCTACAACTAAATTTATGGTGCTTAACTTCACATCATTATTCATCCCCTCCATCAAAATCTGTTTTTGGTTTCCTTTTTCCATAAGAACCGTGAAGAAGGAGGGCCATCTTAGACACCTTTCATGTTAGACTTATTGAACATTTCAGAGTCACCTTCACCTGTCAAGCGAGTCTTTGATATAGTGCATTGTTAAAGTGCATAAAAGGTTTCTTACAAGCATGCTAGGTTTTGAACCAGCACAAAAAATAATGCGTAAAAAGTAAGCCAATTGGAGTATGTAGGAACTAACCTGTAGGCCGATAACAACCGTTTGAACTCCTCCTCTAGCTTTAGAATAGCTTCTACCAATATATTATTTATATGATTAACCACACGGTCCCTATTCCTGAAAGTTTTCATGGAACTAAAGAAATATAAATTGCTTCTCAGTTCGTCTATTGCCGTCATATAAGTTTTTAAGTCTTCATGTGGGCCTTTCCGAATATTAGCTTCTGCCTGCATGTTCATTGAAAGTTTGAAATTAACGCAAATTAAAAGCAGATGGTGTCTTGAAGCTGATGTCATGAGAGAGATGATGATCATACTGAAAGAATAATGAACATTAACTAAGCGAAAAAGCAATATCAATCGGCAAAAATTAAGGCCAATGAACCCATAAAAGAAGAAAAAGTTGCACCAATTGCACGTAACCAGTATGGACATTATGAAGATAAAGCACAAACTCGACAAACTAGAATAAAAATATCACATAAGCGGAGACGAAATTTTATGCTTTTCGAGATCATAGTAAAAAGATCATAGATTGAATTTTCTTATTTATGTTATTCAACATTTTATCTAGTCATTGTTTGCGTATCTGCCTCGTTACTAGAGAAGCCATTCAATTCCGCGCTAGTTTTCTTTGCCCTTGCGCAAAATGTTTAGTGAGCACCACAGCCTTCGTTCCATAAATGGTTTGGAAATCCCTCTTCCTGCCATTTAACACTTGCGTATTCTCAATTTTTTTTGTCACATAAATTCCTTCTTGTTTGATACATTCTTTCCATTATACAGCGAGCAATAGAAAACACTCGATTTTACATGTTTTCGTCACGATTTCGCAAAGTCTTCCCCGACAGCCACACTATTCAATATGGCGCATCATTTTTTCATAAGGCTTTGGCATTGATTTTCTTTTCTCAAAACCTCCACAAGTCTGCCTTCGGTGTTAAAAAAAAAGATATATATTTTCTAAATCTTTCTTCCATTCTAGAGTTCTGTATACTTGAATGAGCTACTATCCATCAAATTAAATGATAAATCAAGCAAGCCAAGGCAAAGGCGTCACCTCACGGGAGGAAACAAATTTCCTCAGGATTACGTCCGCAGACTTCAAGGTCTTGTCGATGTTTCCACACGCCATGCCGATGGTATGCGTTCTCACCTGCATGGACACCAAAGGGGGGAAACAAAGAGAGAGAAACAATTCCAATGAGGGATCTATCGAGGGAGCCAAGAAGGATGCTGGATGAGAGAATAGGATAGAAGCGAAGATTCCGAAATGCGAATGTAGGAAGAATCTTTGCAGGAGGTACAAAGGAGGAATGTGCGAGATATGCTATCAGGAGGGATCGTAAAGCAAACAGATATGTGTCAAAGTTAAGAGTTGAATACATGAGTGGGGCGCATGGCGGAATCGAGAGCAGAGAGACGTCGGTCCAAGGAGCCGAGTATCTTCACCATTCCCTCGGTGGTGTCCTGGCTCTTCCGCAGCGACTCCCTCAGGAAGCTCGCCTTCGTTTCCAGCGTATCCATCACGGGCGGAATCACCATTCCCCCTCCCCTATCCATCCTACGCGCCCTTCTCTCCTCTTCCTCCCCCCCTCTCCGGTCGACCCGACGAGGAGGCAAGACAACAACAGGGAGGAGAGGACCGAGTCCTCCCGGCTTCCTTCCACGAGGTGTACCTGGTGGACCTGGTCGTCTGCGGACGAAGCAGACAGCGATACCTTCTCACCGCCGCGGGACGTTGCGACATCTCTACGCAACTGGGTCAAATACCTGCCTCGCCTCCCTCCTCCCTCCTCCCTCCCTCGGATGATTCCAGGAAGCCCCCCCGCTCCCGCGCCGCTGCCTACACCTTCCGACTCAGGAACAGCTGCCGTCTCCCTCTCCCCGCACGTCGGGAGAAAAACATAATTTATTACCGTAAATGACTTTTTATATTAATAAGGAAATAAATACCTCAATATCCCCCGTATTTTACCGAATATTTTTTTCGTTTTATTGTAAAACTATTATTTGGATACATTATCCTTCTTTTATTTTATTTATACGCCGCTTTCATAAGAGAATAATGCTTTAATTATCATGATTAATGCTGCGTGTCCAGATAGATGTGAGCTGCTCAGTATTGGGCATATAAGCTTAGTCAGACCCCCACGACCAAGAGGGGGCTAGGGCTCGAGGTCAAAGCTGATACCACCACCAGCCTGTCGCGGTGAAACCATCTGCCGTACCCAAATTATTGTAATTTTTAGAAACTCATAAAAAATAATTACCCTTTTATGAGCACCTGTGCTGCATTTACCCCAGGTACGGGTGTTTGACTTTGGGAATGCGTTGTGGTCAGCGGGTCAGCCGAGCAAGAGGAAGAACACCACATGGCAAGGTGATTCCTTCATTTATTTTACGAGCGAGCAAGCACGCCACGTTGTTGATGCCTCCATTGAATCATTTCCTTGGCGCGTTGACTCCGCACGTCAGAAGGGTTCCAGTCTCAGGATCTGGAGTTGACAAAGAGAGCCAGCAGTACAGCGACACAAGCCTCAATATTTACATTACACCACGGAGATCAGAAAAATGAGCGAAATAATCAGGCAAAAAGCAACGAATTTGAGAGGAAAAAGCTTGAATCGGCAGAAGGAGAGCCAGAAGAGCCCTGGTTTTTTTTTTTTCCGTTTTTTTTCTTCTTCAGGCCGGCCTGTGGGGATCGTCGACCTTCATGCCCTTGAGGCTCTTCGCCAGCCAGATCGCCGTCTCCCTCGGAGAGACCTTGTCCTTGCCGAAGGGCTTCAGGACCACCGCGAGCTCTTCCAGCCTGCTCTCCTGCAGGAGCTCCGCCGAGAGCTCCAGCAGCCCTTCCAAGGCCTCAGCTCGCTGCCTGAAGGACTTCACGTCGAGGGTTTCCTTAGCGGTGGGAGCTACAGGGTTCTCCGGTTGCTGTATTACGGCGTCGGGGCCAGCGGAATTCTCCTTGTCGGAGGCCGGACACTTACCGGCGGCGAGCTCCGGCGAGGCCGCCGGCGGGGGATTTTTTATCATCTCCGCGTTGAGCAGCTTCCCCACGCCGCCTTTCTGCGGCGGCTCGCTGCCGACGCGGAAGCTGCTGTGGCGTATGACGTGGATGACGTCGTCGAATGCCGGCGGCAGGTGAGACGCCGGCGGCTTCTCTGGCAGCGATATCTTCGAGCCTAACGGCGAGGAGGAGTCCGCCATCGATGAGAGCAGTTCTCGGACTGTGAACTTGTCTTCTCCCCGGTGGCCAGCCTCTGCTCCGTCCATGGAGACGTCGTCCTTGCAGATGAACTCCTGCTCGGAGCCCGGGAAGGAGAGCTCCATAGCCGAGGCCGAGCTCAATTCTTCGCCGCCGGCGAGGCTCTGCTTCGGATCCGCATACACGGAGTGGTCCTCCTCCGCCGCAGAACTGCGGCACTGCCCCTCGAAAGCTTCTGTTCGCTGACGGGGAACAGACTCGATCTGTTCAAAGCTGCCAACATGTTCCGTTGTGGAGCTCGAATCTGAGGAGCAACCCAGTTGAACAGCATGCCCTGAATCTTGAGGGTCCTCCTCCGGGACCTGGATGAGACCCGCTGCCTCCTGCCCATCTGCGGTGTCGATCTTCTTCGGCGGAGCCGGAGCCGGAGTCGGAGCCTTCTCCGGCAGATGGTTTATCTTATCAAAGGGAGACGGACTTTGATGTTCCTCCGTCAGAGTGTTCTTGGGTGGAACCTTCTCGGGCTCCTCACTCTCAGGCTCATGGGATTTCTTCGTGTTGGGGGGGACTTTGAAGAGCTCTTGAGTCGCGCGGTTTTCAGAAGCCTTCCACCTGAGAGTGGAGCCTACGTTCGCCTGAAGAATCTTCTGGTTCATGGCGGGTTCTTCTGTTGCGTCTCCCTTTGGGATCTTCGCATGGTCTTCGCTTAGAGGCTTTCTAGGAGGTTTCTCATGCTCTCGAGCAAAAGGGTCATGGCTTATCCTTCTGTTGGGTGTCTTCTCGCGCTCTTGGCTCAGCTTTCTTTGTAGTATCTTGGTAACACTGCCTGAGGGCCTGGGGATGTCATGGGTGGCGGGTTTTGGGGAAGGAAATGGCGGCCGTTTCAGCAGACTGGCGTGCGGGGGCCTCTGACTGGTCCTGTCAGGCGTGGAGTCTTCCTGCGATGGCTTGGCAGTATCAGAGAGGGCGGTGGCCCCCTCGAGCCTAGCCTTGGTTTTCGGAAAGGACTCCACTGCCGGCAGCTGCAAGATAAGATTCAAGAAGATGAGCGCACCGTGTGTCGTGTGTGAGTGAGAGGAAGAGGAATCTCAAGGTGGGGTATGCTCCTCTCACCAGATGCTTCAATGGGTGTAGGGCCCCCTTGGGGGTGTTGGCTGGGGCAGAGGACGACGCGTCTGAGTTGGACTTTGAGCTCGAAGAGCCAGAACTTATGGTGGGCTCCGAGACCTTTGGTTGCAGTCTGGCATTGGTCTTGTGACCGTCGACTTCAGGCTTTGAGGGATTGTTCCTCAGAGGCGAGCTATTTCCTCTGGCCTTACCCTCCTCTTTCATTGCCATTAATATATTCTTAATGGATCTCGGCTGCTTGATCTCGACTTCATGAGCTTGGACTGGGCAAGATTTCTTCGACGGGTCCTGCTCAGCCACTTTGATATGTTTGCGTTCCCAGTTTGGGGTGTTCTGGCATGCTGACGGCGAAGAAACAGAGCTGGGATCGCAAGGAAGCCCATCGTCAGTTGAAGCGGTATCAGCAGCTGCGCCCGGGTGATCAGAGTTCGGTGGTGCTGGCGGCATGTTTCTCTCAGAAGATAACAAGCTGTCCCTGTCACCGCTGGAGACGCTACTGTTCTGGCTTTCTGACAACCTCTCTCGGCCATTGATTGGAGAGGAGATAGGCTTCTGTGGTGACCGCGCGCTAGTAGGTTCGGAGGAAGTGTACTGTCTGACATACGGTTGCAGATATGGATGCCTTAGAATTTCAGATGCCTAGTCAATATTGGATACCCATATTGTCAGAGAATTCTAGATAATTGACTGGGAAACAGAGGCGGGCTGCAGTTTGAAAGAAAGCTTACACTTGGTCGATGCTCAGGGCTCTTTCTCAGCATGGTTTTGATTAGTGCTTTCCTGTATGGAATGGAATATTCATTAATAATAATAAAAATAAACAGAAAAGCTGATGGGCAACTCTTTTAAGGATGATAGATATGTGTGCGGCAGCAGTTGTGAAGACTATTTATGCAATTATTTCAACGTCATCCTGCTCTGACAGAAAAGTCGAGCAAATTACATATTTAGAAAGTTGATAATAACATGGTATGGTAGAAGCGCCAGGTGCACATTAATCAAGAATCGGTATACCTTAAACATGAAAAAAAAAGAGGGTAATTATAGTGTTCTTTGACGATCTTAAATCTGCGTCTGGAAGCTGCATTCGACCTCATGGAAGGAAGCTTGGGGAATCAAGCATACTCACAAGGAGGAAGAATAGCATGCAGGCAGAGGACCAATAGCAGAGCGGTTTATCTTACTTATGAGTCCAGCCATATCCTGAAATTCCATAAAGCCACAGTTATAATAGATTTGAAATCTGCACTAGAAGATTCTATAGGAATCTGAACCCTGGGAAGTAGAAACCTAAAACAGAAGTTACCAGAGGTCCTGCCTCAATAATATTGTATGATTAGTTTACCCTGCTTTTCCAAAGTGACCAAGAGAGTGGAAAAGTTTTAAAAAATTTAAGTCCAAATTGCCACTTGGTGTTGATAAGTGGGGGAGAAAGATGCCAGTGAAGGACAGTTGCTCAGCAACATTGTCTCAAAACCAAATGTTCCCGGTTTGATAAACTTCGATGCCACAATCCGGTTCCTGTCCGATGAACCCCAAGGGTTCATCTCTGCTATAACACAAGCCGGGGGGGGGGATAGAGAAAAGACTGTAGGATAGCTGACGGGTCATGTAAGTGGAAATGAAAACTCATTAACTGGCCTCATCGACCAATATCGACTTCCTCCGAGCTGGGAGAGGCAGTAAGGGCAACAGCAATCTTCCAGATTGGTATTTCCCATCATTCATCAATGGATGAATCTACAACAACCAACTCTAAGTGATAGTGCGTTAACGTTCAGAGGCTCAGCACTCCAAACTGGTCTGTGATTTCTTGCCATCTCTCCACCGTCGTCACTATCAATCAGAGATCATTGTCCTATATATGATCCGCAGTTCACGGTCAAAAATGTAACAGGAGGCTGCTAATACATACAGTTTTCATTAGTCACTCGAGGATTTGCAGACCCATTAGCTTTGAAATTATGTACGCTTGTTGTGGATGAGGAAAAGAGGAAATGTGGGGATAGCGGGGATGCAATCAGATGTCCGAGAATTGTGATTAAGAACTTGAACCAATTCAATCAATGGCTCTTTATCTCTTTAACCATGGGACCCCAAGGGAGTTTGAAGACTTTAAATATCATCCAAGGTTCCCCAGAGCACTCAAATAGATCTCAAACGATTCTGCAAGTCCCACAGTCTCTCCTGGGAAACAGGGATGCGGCCAAATCATATTTACTTTCTATACCGCGGGGTATTTATTAACTTGAACTTTTAAAATAATGAGTGGTCTACCTAAAAGAAGAAACGAAGATAAAACTTATAAATAAAATGAAATGTAGCTTCTGCCAGAAGGATGCAGACCACTACCCTAGAAATGTGAGAGACAAGGGCATTATTTATCTGTTGTGTTTATTGTTAAATAGTTTTCCTAGATTTATATGTAATTCCACAAGAGCGAAATAAATCAGTGGAGAACCCTACACAATAATAGAAGCGCCAGCATAGGAGGATATTAAAGAAATCGAACTCAAACGTGCTTAAGTTTGAAGAATTAGGTGATCTCATTGGGGATATACAACAGTCCACAACCCAAGACTAAATGGAATTACCAAGGACAAGATGTAGGCAGCTTAGACGGTTCGGGATCAACAGGACTAGTACTTCAAAGGGAGGGCCGAAATAAGAAGTATAACAGTCAAGTAAAGGAGGGATGCATGAATCTTACAAAGGCTTTAAAAGCTGGGCGGTGAGCGGCCATTTCGTACATACAACAACCTATAAAACCAGAAAAACCTAGGGTAAAAACGTCACACGGCAGCAACCACTGTAGACAAGAAGACAGCTGTGACACATCTTACCAAGAGACCAAATATCTGATTTGAACCCATACGGTATATCAGCAAGGAGTTCTGGGCACATGTAATTAGGCGTTCCTACCACCTGAAATGATAACACGAAAAATACCAGAAAATAGCTGTTTATGAGAAAGCACCGTGGCATCATGCTGTTTAAGTATAAATACATTTGATTTTAAGCATATTAATAGAAATAAAACCCTAAAAATTATGAGGGGACGGTTTTTGAGCTTGGGGCCTGACAGGCCTGTGCTGGACCGGTTCACTTGACTGCAAGGTTCAACTGCTTTAAACAATGGTTCGACGACCACAGAAGTACAAAGAGGGTAGGCCTAGCCCAGCCTGACAGCTACCAAGAAACTCAAGATCCCAACCGATCATACCTCTATCACAAACCTAATCCATCCCCTCCTTCTGTCAACTATATGCTCCAATCCCTCCACACCTCTCCCCAGGAGTACCAGTAGTGTGAGGAAAAGTGTTCATCTTTGGACTATCCAGAGTCTTTCAGGTGGGTCTATCCAGAGTTTTTTATGTCACTGCACTTTTGTCTAATCATCCCGGCATCCTCAGACTCAGGCCACTGGCACTGCTGATTTGAGCGAATATTCATCTACCCAAAACGCAGGCTATTACAATTTGATTGAGTCAGCTACTTGAAAACTCCAGATATGGGTTGGCAAAGCAGATGCAAAATAATTAGAAGGATTAAACAGAATGTTCGCAGATCTTGGGGGAATTATTGTGGTTGCAGATTTCAATAGCCATAAATTTGACAGTCCACTGATTAAAAATTTGGGAGCTTTTACCCACTATTCTTGCGCTTTTACCGTTATTCTATTTTTCCTCAAAGCGTGATCTACTTTGGAACCAAGAAGGTGATTACAAACCTCAAAGTTCTGTAAAGGCAAATCAATCTGTTCTATCTATGCTAAATATGCATACATTAGTCTCACTTTCCATAGATGACAAGAGTTCCAATTACGTATTTCCATTTCTATTTTTGAAAGCCTATGTTATGCTTCCTTACTTCTCCAAGAAACAAAAGAATGTAGGGCTAAGACAGGAATCGACATATTTCCGATTTCTTGTCCAGCTTCTCCAACAAATTTCGCTCGTTGAGAACCACCAATGAAACTTACGGCTAAAATTGGGCATAAAACACCATACTTACAGAGGAAGCCAAGTCATCTGCTTTTAAGGTTTTGGCAAGTCCAAAATCCCCTGTAAGTTAATAAAATTTTAATCATTATAGAAGCATATAAAGATAATCCTATGAAAACAGTCCTGGCAGGAGAAAGTTCAAGCACAACCAACTGAGAAAAAACTAACCGAGGCGAACATCTTGTTCCTTTGTCAGAAATATATTGGAGCACTGCGAGAAAAATACAACAGAAAAAAAATTCAATGACGATCATAATAAGCGAGATAAATAGTCAGATGGATGGCATATCCTCTTCCAACTTGTACTGCAAACCTTCAGGTCCCGGTGAAGGACAAAGTTGGAATGCAGATACTCAACGGCCAACAGCAACTGTGTAAACCACCTCAAAAGTTTCTGAAAGAGACAAAGACATCATAAACAAATCCCAACATTCAATGCATATCAGAGTATTCCGAGAAAAAAGTCATCTCAAACAGTAGATGAGGACAGCAAAGGCCAAACCTCCTCTGGGAAAACCCCTTCACCCAATCTCTTTATCATTTCAGCCCTATGAAGTCAAGATAACATATCACGAAAATGTAGCCTGCGAATTAAGTGTCCTAAAAAGACAGAGGTGGTGGGATAGCACTTACATGTCTCCACCTTCGCAATACCCCGTCACTATACAGACATAACAACCCTGCATTGTGAAACCAATGGGGGAAGATCCTCAAAAAATAATCTCAACAAAATGTCACAAGAAAAATAGCTGCGTCCTAGCTTTTTAGGCAATATCCCCTACCTTTTCCACCCAAGCTTCCTTGTACTCTACGATGAAAGGGTGTTGGATCCGAGCAATAAGAGCCATCTGTTAAAAAAAAGAGCAGAGATAACGGCTTAGAGCAATAAACTACAGATGAAAAGACAGGGCCCATTGGATCTACCTCTTGGTGAGCAGATCTCCTGCATCTTTCTGTTTGCCTTGCAAGCCGGATTTTCTTCAAAACGTACCTGAAGTCAAAGATGAAAGTGATAAGATATGATATGAATCATTTAAAAATGTGAAACAAAGCACAGCTGCCTAGACATTTTGAGTCTAACATGAAAATCGAAACAGTCTCACCTTTTCTTCTCCACCTTGTGGTTGACAAGTATGGCTGCTCCAAATGCTCCCCGGCCAATCTGCTCCATTATTTCGTATTGATCCATTCGGGACTCCATTGTTACGAACAACAAGATTCGTTGCACTTTGACCAAAAGATTATCAAGAAACAAATTCTGACCCCTCAGTCCCACAGACTAGCAACCCCCAGAGCCTTTCCGCACCGCACGACACGAGAGCTGATAATTTTCCTTTTCTTTCCTAACGACGACTGAATCTAAAGTCGGAGGAACTGAACGCCGACACAGGTCAGATCTCGTGATAATAGAAAAGTAAGTTTCGAACCTACATTTCTTATTCAGAAATACAACGAATCCATCAACAGGGAGAATGATCATCACCCATCTCCATCAATTTCCCCTGCTCCTCACAGAAAGCCGCTCCTGGTCTCGGGAGCCCTTCACTAGCACTGTGGAGCACTCCTGCGATACCAGATATCTCCAGCGAACGGAGAGTGATAGAGAGCAAACTCCTCCGCCACACGTCTCTATCGATCGTCGGCAATCCACAGCCGGAGTAGCCAATTTCCAACGCCTCAAATCATTACCACTGTTCGCATTACCCTCACAGACGACCCTGCACCCCTCTCCATCGTTCCCGGGGGGCCAATGTTCCGCCAATCGGCGACGGCGCCCCGAGACCACTCAGCAACCGGATCTTTTCCACCCGCTCCGCTGTACTCCACTCCGAAACGCCACCGCAGAGCCTCCCGACCCTTCCAGTCGCGTCAGCCGAATCCTGTTCTCTCCCTCCTGTAGAAAGAGAACGAAGCGAGATCTCTCCGTCCTCCCCGCTCTTCTCTGCTCCTCTTCCCCACTCCACTCTGCGGCAAGATCCTCCCCTCTTCCCCCCCTTTTTTTTAATCTTTTCCTCTTTACTCTCCACTCGACTTTCCCTCCACGGTGTTGGCGGGTTCCGTGTGGGCCCCAGAATAACCCAGTCCCGGTTAACTCGACCACCTGACCAGTTAAACCGTTGGCCACCGGGCAGCTCCCAAGGGCAAATATGCAATTCTGAGATTAGACCCCCCGCAATCAATGCCGGACACGTGGTGTTTTTCATTCGGCGGCTGACGTGGCGAGATACACGTGCGACCGACGCCCTCCTTCCCCACGTGCCGTCAGCGCTGGCCGGTCCGGTCTCCGGCTCGGGGGGGTTGGGGTGGGGGTGGGACGGCGGGTAGGACGGGACAGATTAGTTGAGAAGAGGTCCCCTTGCAAGAGTTCCAAAACCCAACGTGGGGGGGCCCCCTCGAAGACGCAGTTCAGTTTGACCCGGCGATGTTGGATCTGCGGATCCGCCGCGTCAAACTCTCTCTCCGCCGCCTGGGCGGGTCTTCGGCCTCGTGCCGTGCCGCCGGTCCCGCCCCGGCGGGCGCCTGCGCTTGCGGCGCAAAGAAGGGGGAGTGCGGGGGGGCCCCGCGGCCGATGCCACTCAATTAGTGGCGCCTGCGGCACTGTGGCTTGGAGCCATTGGCGGGTTCATTAAGCTGAGCCAGGCCGTCCTGAGTCGCTTGGTCGGCTGACAGCATAATAACTTACCAGCACCGAATCGAGGACAGATTTTTTTATGAATATCTAATCTCGATGTGGGGAAAGTGGGGCCAGTGGGACTGGCTGGACCGAGTAGATTACTTTGCTAATACTGGGAACGGGACTAATGTGAGTGTACTTTACTCTCTCCACCTAATTTTGCTGGAGTCTAGCGAGCCTCTCTTCTGCATGCGGAATACTTGGCTCGTTCAAGAAAATATATATATATAAGGATTGGTTTGACCCCAAGAGACCAAAATGTTCCTCAAAGTTATAAAGATGGCAAAATGAGATCCCTTAGATAGAACTTCCCAATTGATGATTAGTTCACATCATGCGTGATGCTTGTATAACTTTGTTTAATACGTAGGAGCCTAATCCTCTCTACGATAAGGGCTAGGTACTTTGTGTCACGTCACCCAAGGTGACATAATGAAAATGAGTTATTCTTTGAGCTAAAACTCATGATCTTAAAGGTTTAAGTTGTTTGGGGTTATGAGTATGTCTAGTACTAACATATGGTTAAAACTATTTTTGAAAATAATCATGTGAGAAAATAGTATCAGAGCAATCTTTCATTATCTAAGTCGTTACTTTTCTATTCCTTTTCTCTTATGAATAAAATAATGTAGCTCGGAGGGAGAGTGAAATTTATAACTTTCAAATTATTCATCATGATGAGAAGACGATTGATTTTGATGCCCTATAGGTTATACAGACTCAAATTCAAGAGATAAAAGGTTGTATCCATGATGAGAAATGAGTTGAAAGTTTACTAGCAATGACTTGTGAAGTTATTACCCACACTAACATTTTGATAAAAGATAGGGGTCTAAGAAGTTTGTAGTGTGCTCTAGATAACCTCATGAATGAGGTCGCTTAAGTGAGACTTCTATAAAATAATGTAATAATAAGGGGAGACATGATATGAGTCAATGTCCTAGAACAAAACCCATTTTCATGTGTTAGGGACATTTAAGAAATTGAAAGCTTCTTATGAGTTCTTAACAAATATCTGTAGATGAATTAGACATCATCATCTCATTGATAGATTTTTTTTTTTTTAGGAAGTTAGAGAATAATTTTGACTTAGAAATTATACTTGGAAAACTCAAGATGTACTGCACGAACTGAAATAAATTGGTACCATAGGGTACTACGTGAAATAATTCACATTGTTCTTATTGGAGGTCGAACATAATGATGTTAGAAATCTTCTAACATCAATTGCAACGATGGAAGCACCATAAAGTTATTGAAACTTGCATGATGTTAAAAGATATGTGTGCTAATTAACTTCAATATTGAGGAGGAGGTTGAGGTTGAGGAAACAATAACATATGTGGCAAAGGTGAATGAATAACTTCGACATAATTGGTCAATGAATATTTTATGTTAGAGGCCAAGGAGTACTAGTGGTATCTAATAACATGTAATGAGAATAAATATCATGGGCAACCTACTACATAGAAGGGGGACCACATTGATATGTACATGGTCTATATGGAGTAGACAAAATAGAAGTGTGTGAGACTAAACACATTATAGATGTTGGGACACTACAAAGTTGAGTGGAGTCAAGTGGGCCATAATGGCTAATATTTGTCAATGTCACAATTAGTGATCATCCGTGTGAGGGATAGTAGATAGTGAGATAATTTACTAGTTTCTCTTTGAGTAGGAGACAAATTAATCGAGTGGAGTAAGTTCGAACCAATTTGTGAATTAAAAAACATGGGACCTTATAAGGTTAGTATGTGACACAACATTACATGTGAGATCATGAAAAGAATATATGAACTTCTTAGTCTTCCTAATTGATACCTCAGCATTATCCTTAACATCAACTTTGAATTCTAGAATGTGTCTTTCCTTAGTACAACAAAGTGTTATTGAGAGGGGGTGAGTTTTCATAATATCTTCAAACATGAAGGTGAGACTTACTTGATCACACTAAGAAATATTAAGAAAAAAATGACAATCAATAATAATATGTTGCACATGTGCTATTATTTCAATATGGATAACAAAAACAAACAAAGGGTGAAATTAACTTCCTCCAAAAGTTAGAAGTCAATGCATGAAGTGGATCATGCATTGATTTAGTGCCACAAGAACTCACATTAATATAAGTAACTACATAGAATGTTAGAGATATGTCATGTTTTGTCATCTAAGGCTCTTGATAAAGTATAATTTCTTTTCAACTAGAAGTACATCATACTTAGGCTATATGTATACTATATAACCCCAAGTAAAATAATCATTTAGAGCAAATATCATAGTCCACATATATATAAATTATTTGAGTGACTGAAAGACACCAAATCTTTTATTATGTTGACCTCAAGAGTGGCTATCATTAAGTGTAGAACTAGGGAGGTAGACAAATAAGAAACAACGCCTTTTGAATTTATGGTAATATTTTGAAGTTCACCAACACTTCTTACAACTTTTTCCACTTTAATGGACTTCATCTTCAACTATTATTTAGAACATGTGAAATACTTGCAACCTAGTGCTAGTGACATTGAAGGATGATTACATATTCCTCACATAGTGCTAGAGATCATTTTTTTTCAAACAAATGGTGAGAGGTGTGACTATATACTTGGATGACATAAAAATTTAGATTATTGATGAATTACTTGTACCTTATGAAGTGATAGAGTAATGATATTTTTTGGGCCTAGTAAGTTAGTGCTAAAAATATATTTATGGATTTTTTGAACTAATAACATCACTAATTAAATTGTTTAGTAATTATAGATGCTGAAATTAGATAGAGAAACATTAAAAGACCTTTGACAATGTGAGAAAGGTCATCATCATTAAGTTAGTCTCTAATCATCTATTCCTTCCAAGTCTTTTGAAATCCACACCAACACATTAGAGTTGGCCATGGTGAGGGATATTAAGATATAAAAAGATGCAGCAATGTAATTTCATAACTTATTATACATTGATATTATCTACTAAGAAGTACATTAGACATCTACATCAATAACATCATGATGAGATGTTTTAACTTGCATAAGAAGCTCACATTTTAGAAAGCATAGTGGTTATTTTATCCTTGAGTATGGTTTTACACTTTATTACAACAAGTTATGATAAAAAATATGTTACTTTTATGCAGAGGATCAGATTTTTATATGGAGTGTAGAGCATTATGTGTCATGTAGTGATAACATTTAGGAAGTCCTAATGCTAAAGATGCATAACATATTGTGCATGAGATAATGACCCTTATATCTATCAACTAATTTTGACTAATTATGGAACATGACATAAAGGCTTATGTCCATGTATTGTCTACTATGAATGATTTATTAGCAAGACCTAGTGAGTGAACACAGTGTAGATGTTGGGCTTACTATCCATAATTGAATCCACAAATTAGATCTGACTCACTTAAGAATATAAATGACATAATTGTAAAAAGAAAATGACATGTACATAAATAAGTGAGGAATATAAAATGATTATAATATCTTTTTCTCAACCATTCCCCCTCAAGTTAGTGAATTGATGTCATTTGATTCTAATTTAGATGTGAGTGTTTAGAAGATCAGTCCACTTAATTTATTTGGTAAGAATATCTATAAACTATTTATGTGTAAAGATATATAATGTGTATATAATGTCACCATTGAACTTTTATTTGATGAGTGTCAATCGATCTCAGTACCTTGGTCTGATCATGTTGCAATAGGTTGTGTGATACTTTTGATAAATTTGTTATCATAGTACAATTTAATCAAACTTGCTCATTTAATTATGAGATCTTTTAAGATTACTTTCACCTACAAGGCTTCACATAGTTCTTATTCCATAACTTAAATTCAGTCTCCACCTTTGATTTGACCATCACTTTTTACTTTTTTCTCTAAATAAGTAAGTTGACTGCAAAAAATATGTAGTAATTTGAAGTTAAATGTTGATTGACAATTGAGCCTACATCATTAGTGTCAATGAAAATATCTACACATAATATGATTATTTTTAAATAATAACCCTTTATTATGAAAAAAATTAGATATTGAAAAACTTCATCTACAATTAAGAGGTGAACTTTCTTCAAATTATGTATAAGTTGACTAAAGACACTTGCATAGTATACAATGTTTAGTCATGTGTGGAAAAGATGAATCAATTTTTTCCATGAGATGTAGATACTTCAATATATCTATAGAGTTATTTTCCTTTATATTTCTAAGTTTATAATTTAAATCTATAGGAATATTTACAAATTTACAACTTAATTTTATTCTATCTATTAGAAAGTCAATAATATATTTTTGTTAGAAAATAAATATTCTTTGTTTCGAATGAGCTAGTTCAATATCAAAAACATAATTTAATTTTTCCAAAACCTTAATATCAAATTCCTTTAGTAAACATTTGCATGTGTTTGTTTTTCTTTATCATCATTTTCTATCACTATTATATTATTTATATACAGTAACATGTATATCAAAAGTTATTATCATTTATATGGGCTCAATGTCATAATTTCCCCCAATGATAAGTATTTAATAAATAGAATATGCTCTCTATTACTAGGTAAATAAACTCTCTCGTATCACTATTGTAGGTCTCCCAAATCAAGTTCTTAATAAAAAAAAATTGAAACCATATAGTGATTGGAACTGAATTTAAATATTTAAAGAACATTCATATTAGTCACTTGATCAAGTTCTACATGTAAAAAGACATGTTTAACATAAAACTATTGACTATCTTAATTATAATTATCTACTAAAGAGAATAATAGTCTAATTGTATCCATCTTTGTCACTAGAACAGTATTCTAAATAACATATCTCATAATTTTAGGTATAATCCTTAGCTACCAACCTTAATTTTTATCTTTTTATTATCTCATCAATTTGTTTTTAATAATATACACTTATCTACATTCAACTATTTTCTTACCTTTGACAAATTTTGCTAGTTCCTAAATTTGATTATTCTCTAATGTTTTCATTTCCTCATCCATCACTTGTTTCTAGTATGTACTAGATATCACATTTGATGGGATGAATGTGACATTGAGAGAAGATATAAATTGATAAATTAGATACTTCAAGTTCTTAAATTTGTTTCTTTTTTTTCTCTACCCAGAGAATAAATGATTATTCAAGAGTTTCCCATAATATAGAGGAAATTGAATAGAATTATTTTTATTATTCATGAATCCATGAAAAGATATATCACATAGAAGTTCCTTCAAAATCATATTTAGAGACATAAGTTGTTATAAAGGTGATATTGGTAACAAGTTTCTAACTTATAATTCTTCAATATCATCTTTAGGAAAAATTTATCCCTCAAAAGAATTATTCTTAGTATTAAAAAATGATTCATGTTTGCTAAAAGTTGTATCATTTTTTGGTGTTCAAGTAATCAACTAAAATATATTTTAGTGTTCTCATATCAAGTTTTCCCTTTGATTTATCTTGATTGTTGACATATGATACATGTACAAATATCTAATGAATCAAATTAATTTTTGATAGAATATGTAGCTAATGTGATGATCAAGTTTTTAATATGTTCTTAAATTCTAATATTAGGGTCAATAACTAATTTTTCCACTTCTCCCCAAAAATCTTTCGGTATATTCCTTTAGAATATAATAGCTTTTTCCACTTCAAAATATGTCAATTTTTCATCTACGTAACACCATTTCTTTGTGGGGCATTTACATGTGAAGATTTATGAATTATTCATGATCTTCTAAAAAAATATTTATTATGTGATTAAAATAATATTTAATGTTATATTACTTATTTTTTAAATATTTATTTCAAAATGATTTCAAATTAATAAAAATTAAAATATTCCCCCAACTTCATATTTATACTATATTAGATATATTCATGTAGTTTGTGAGCACTCATCTATGAAAGTCACAAATCATCTTGCTCATAAAATATTAAAAGTAGATAATGGTCCCCACACATAACTATATATAAGTATGAACTAAGTGAAACTTCAGAGATTACTCATAAGAAACCAGGTTTGTTTGTATTTAATCAATTTACATAAACATCTATATATTAGAAAATAAGTTTGGAAACATAATTTTCTATGTTCTAAAACATAAATGATATAGATGACAATGGTACATGGTCATGATTCCATAGTA
The DNA here is from genome assembly GCA_902729315.2 of Spirodela intermedia. Classification (NCBI taxonomy): domain Eukaryota; kingdom Viridiplantae; phylum Streptophyta; class Magnoliopsida; order Alismatales; family Araceae; genus Spirodela; species Spirodela intermedia. The sequence goes on from LR746274.1 coordinate 297,579, forward strand.
GAAATACATCACAAGGTCTCAAAATGATAAAAGACCCTGCACCTTTTAGTGTGTCTAATCTTCTTGTTTGTTATCATATTATAAACATTAAAAAAGTTTAGGGACATGTAGTTTTTTTTCAATTATTTCTAGATAATTTATTTTTTAATTTCTTATATCAACTACAATGATAAGTGATTCATCATTTGTGACCCCTTTGCTATTACGTGGACAAGGATCATATCTATAATATATGAAGTAGAAAACTTATGTTGCATCAAATGTTCCATGTGTCACTAAGATTGTACAAAATAAATACAAAAAATATATAATGCAGGAGTCATATGCATAATATAAATAATGCCCATTATAACTTTCATTAATAATCCATACACACTACACTAATAAACAAGAGTCATTTTAAATCATATATAGATCAATGGTGATAGCTAATTTCACATATATAATCACCACACGTTCTCCCTCATCATATGACATGGCCAACTAGAGGAAAATATGTTGTGAGAGCATAATATTGACTTTTAGTAGTTTGAAGACCTTATCAATCGATATTTCGATTAACACATTCTAATGAGGTGATTGTAATTTGAAGAAGGATAATGTCACATAATAATACATCAAAGCGAGATTCTTCAAACATAACCTTGCAATTGATATTAAACTTGGCAAGACGTGGCATGGTGTGTGTCACGGAGGAAGCAGCAACACAGTAGACCTGTAAGGGACAATAGGCACCGGCAATAGGACAGGCTCACATAGCAAGACAAGCATGCAAGGCCTAACAAATACACGCAGCACAATGGACTTGCACGGCATGGCAGCAAGACATGGCATCATAGGACCCAAGACAAAATAGGTCCCCAAACATATTGAACCCCCACAGGAGACAGGAAAACTAATACACCCGCATGATGGCAGGACGCAGTGGATGCCAATAGACAAGATAATGTTTGGGTAGGCAGAATGGTCGGTGGGGCGCTCAAGGTGCCTCAGTGGCTAGTGAATAGTTAAGGTGTAACGACTACTCTGAACCCCCTTGATAAATATTTATTTATCACTAAAAATTAATTAATTTTTTCTTCCACTTTTGCATTAATGAATAATGATAAGTATGAATTACAATATCTCTTCATGTTAGAGCAAAAGTCAAGAGATATGGATAAATGACTTCAAATAGCTATATCTATATCATATAATTTATGGATTTAATTACTAATATTTTCTAACCCTTTTATAAGGTTTACCACCTTGAGAATGTGTCTAAATTTATCAAGAACAGGGATTTAAAATTTCAGAATTTTATCTCAAGGAGATTAATTTCCATGAAATTACCAAAGTGAGAAGAATCAACATGGAATGTTAAAGCTCAAAGACCCCAAACATGAGAAAGTGCTAATTGGGGCATAAAAGAATTAAACACAGCACCCAAAATATTGGGTTCAATCAGACCATACAAAGGATAGAGAAAAAAAGACCAAATAGGCGTGGGTATATAAAACTAAGAGAGGGCAAATGAAATGGGATCTTTTTTCGCACTCAAATAGGAGGTGATGGCTAGGTGAGATACAACAAAGACCTTAGGGTTGTAAGGACAAGTTCTCCACCTTTTCTTCTCTTTTTTTAACTCCTTAGATCCTGTTTTATTTTGTAGATGACGAGTATCATTTTATAGATGGTATTTTGTTGAATTTTTAACAAGTTATTCTTTTATATCCCTAACTTCTCACGCCTTGACACTGACACCAAGGCAGAAGAAGGGAAATAGGTTTAAATTTTTTCCCATATACCTTACTTTCTTACAAATCCAATGAATGTTTAATCTCTTCAAATGATCATGTTTTGATGATTTGTGACAGAATCATCAAGCATATCGTCAAAAAAAATTTTATGAGTAGCAAACAATATCTGTATCCAATCGTGAAGTTTTTTTAGCTTTATGATTTTTCTCAGATACCTTACTTTCTTACAAATCCAACGAATATTCTATCTCTTCAAACAATCATGTTTTCATGATTTGGTGAGAAAATCATCAGCACATCATCAGAAATTATTTTTTGGGTTTCGTATTTCAACCTTTCCTTGGATTGAATCTGAGTTCACGAGTTTTACATAGAATTAGGTCATGATATTTTTGGAAAAATATAACATAGTTAGTTTATTATCTTACATAAATTTTTCATGATTTTATCAAACATTTAAAATAAGTTTTTAGATTTTAAAAATATTATTTCCTAAAATTTCTATATTTTTGACCTTTCTTTGAAATGAATTTGATTTCATAAGAGCCACATAGAATTAGGCTATTTTTTTTCTTGGAAAGTGTAGCATAGTTTGTTTTTTAGCTTTTGTAATTTTTTTTGTGATTTTAGAATAAGTTTAGGTTTCTAAATTTTACCATTACTACTTTCTCTATTTTTTTTGTCCTCAATTTCCAATTGTTGACCTCTAGTAATATTATTGTTAAGAGAATGACATACTGAATTACATAATAACTTTTAAAGATATTAAATTAGAGTTAGTTATCTATATATTATGAGATTTTATTAACTTTTACAGTTGGATAATAATGTTTTCAGCTTTCTACTTTCCTATAATTAAAGAGAGCTTATTTGGATTTTTAGTTATAAATATTAAATTTTAGTATCATATTAAATTTGGATATATCACCCTTGTGATAGTTAGTACGCTTCCCTCTTCTTTCATAATTGAGGAAGGTGGGGAGTAGATAGGAGGAAGGACCCTTTTGTAAGCTTTATTGAATATTAAGAAGGCTAACTAGAGAGTGAATCTTAGCTACCTAGTGCCACATTTCACCTGAGGTGTAATAGTGATATTAAAGTCATAGGAGAAAAGGGACAAGGGTTACGTATTGCACGACTAGAGTAGGAACTGCAGTGCACACGAGAGTTCTTCCAGGTGGTCAAAAGGGCACTCGAAGGAAACATGTCCAAACTTCACGAAATGATGGCCCGATAAGAAGAGTGCTCAAACGATACACAAGAGTGACTAGAGGAGCACATCTAGTTGACAAATAAGAAGGTGGAGGAGCTTCAAAGAGAATCTAGAAGTACTACTAGTGGGAAAGAACATACCGTGACAAAGGAACACTTCAGAGCCTTTAATGAGCAACTCTATCAACAGGGGATTAACCCCCATATGAGGGGTCAGAAGGGAACTGGCCTTCCCTCACCCAAGCCATTCTCAAGCTAAAGAGATACAACCAAGGTGGATACCTTCATATGGGAGGTAGAGAACTACCTCAGAGACCACAACTACACTGATGCAGAATGCCCTGAGATCGTTGCATGACTCCTCGAAGACTTAGCAGCCCTATGGCGGAGGGTGAAGAGAGAAGACGTGCCGAGACATTGGAGGACTTCAAAACCTCCCTCAGCCGATATTTTAGACCCTCGACTCGGCTGTTTGAAGTCATGTCTAAGTTGACGACATTGAAGCAAAGTGGTTCCACATGAGAATATGTGTAGAGATTCCTGACATTGATGCTTGACATCTCAATGATGCCCAAAGAACTCATAATATAATTTTTCTTAGTCGAGCTACAATCGTGGGCAAGAAGATAATGCCTCATGTACCATGTCACCACCCTAGATAAAACATGTAAGATCACCAAGAGCCTCGAGGACTACTAACGCATCCAACTTGCCTCGGAAGCCGCACCAAGAGGTCACAAGGGCAACATGGCTAGGGAAATGGAAATAGATAACATGGATGGAGAGGAAGACACACAAGTTTGACGACTTAGACACTACTAGACCCAACTTCGTCCAAAGATATTGAGAGACTGTACAGAAAGAGTTGCTTCAATTGTGGGGCACTGATAAGTCTTCATTATCATGAATTAATAATTAGTAAATAATATAGTTTTAGCCTTAACTCATGATAAATAGACTTATATTTATGTTAAAGTGTCAAAAATAGTTTTCAATTGATTAGCGTGATTTTTTATATAATTATATAATTTTATATGATTTTTATAATCTTAATTTTGAGATAAATGAAGAAAAATAAATTAAAATAAAAATATAGCAAAATGAGGGGGGACCTGCCAGCTAGCGGGGCCCACAAGTGGGTCAAAAGCACTATCAGGCAAGAGCCATGAGTAGGGGCTCAAGCGGCTTGAACCAATGGGGACACATGTGCGCCACTCCCCTTCCACATCATTGGTGGCCAGCCGGCTATGAGACAAGTAGTGGTTGTACACACACAAGAAAAGGACTTGATCATGAATGTAATATTACTTTATATTTGCCAGAAACTTCAACTCACAATCGATGTGAGACTAAACCCGTGTCACCTTCCCCAAAAAGAGCAAGCAACCAGCACGAGTTTGAATCCTCCTAGAGCCAAAACTCATATTTTTTTATCTGATTATCGCGACTTTTCTGTAGATTGCTAATAAAAGATTAAGCAACCAGAATTGTTGGATCATCGGCAAAAATCTCATCAATGCGATTCGTAGAGCATTGTTACTAAAATTTCTGAATAATTCATGATAAAAGAATTACGAATCCATCGAGTAAAGTATCTCCAATTGATCGACGAACAAGTCGTTGTTAAGAAGAGGACGATCCACTAAGAGACAAGTCACCACCTCCTAAGAGCTTACTAGATGCGATGAAGAGCCTCATCTTGTTATGCAAACTTGAGGATAAAGCTCTCTAACACATGCCCCACCTCCATTTAGCTCTTCTCCGTCGGGTGACAACTGTTAGAGAGTCGCAAAGTCGTCGTTTTTCTACTCTGTCGAGTGACAACCGCTGAAGACAATTTGACGACCCATTTCATTGATCTCTAGACTTTGTAAGGAGATCTAGAGATTGCCCACATCATCTTTGTCCAAGGAGAGTTTTCGAGGCCGTCGACACTACATGACTATCTTCCCTAACGCTCAGGATTTCGGTACATCACTGACGCATCACCGCCGCAATGCCAGAACTCTATTTTCCTACTTTCAACTTACTTTGCACTTCATTTAGTGATAATTTGTGTGATTTTAATTTACCAAAATATATTTTATTTAATTACGATACTTTCGACTTTTACAGATCTTAATTTAATCAATTAAATCATTTGTAATCACTTACGTAAGAATCACCGGGTGAACTTTGTTTTCGCTTGATTTGCGTTCGCTGAGTGCTGATGTCATCTTGACGTCCACACCTTTATTTTCTTTTTTTGTGAATTTTAAATATATTTTATTTTCATTTCTTAGTATAAAATTCATAGAAATTAGTATTCTTTGAGGAAAATTCTGAATAATTACCATATATTATATTACATCCTTGTGATTGATTTGGAAAATTTATGCTATTTTTAAAAGTTTTATTAAATTATACTTGATATATTTGTTCAGAAATACTTCTAAATATCTAAAATTTTATATTTTTCTAGTTTTATAAATTTTAAATTTATGTAATTTACTAAATAATGACTGAGTCACGTCAGGGATCACATAGAAAGCGTGATTGCTCAAGCTTCAACAATAAGTCATAGTTGAACACCATTCAATCGAGCAATGACGAGGATGAAGTTAAAAAAGACATCAACTCTTTTGAAATCATCAAATGCTTGCAACTAACACAAGGACAATCAGAAAAGAGATTAGTGTATGTTAGGGCCCAAGTTGATGAAGAAATAGTTGCAGCAATGGTAGATAGTGGTACAACAAGTAGCTTCATTTCTCTAGAAGAAGCTTAGAGAATCAGCCTCAAGGTGGAACCCACTAAAACAAGATTCAAGGCTACATACTCTTCTACGCAACCACTTGCGGGAGTAGCAAATGGGACATGCACAAAGGTGAGAGGTAGGAGGGCCACTTAGATTACATGGTGATGTCTCTTACCTCCTTCAATCCATTATTAGGCATGGACTTCCTAACAAAGGTAATTGCGGAGTTTTTCCTAATGAAGTAGCAATCCAAGAGGGCGAAAGACCACACTTCGTCTTGGCCATTGAGGTAAATCTTGCAAACCACTATGGACTAACATGATAAGGTGATCTTAGCACAACACCTATAGAAGTACTAAGAAAAAGAGATGAAACTTTCTTGTTAACTGTCCAGACCAACCCATGGGTGAAACAAACCAAGATCCCCAGTGAAATTCAGCAACTACTAATAGAATTTGCTGACAAGCTACTAGAGAGGCTACCAACTAAACTACCTCCAAGAAGAGGGGTAGACCATGCCATAGAGTTGATCCAAGGGGTCAACCCTCCAACACGAGCACCATCCAAGATGTCGCTGCATCACCTCACAAAACTACACACATATATTCAAGGCTTACTAGAAACAAGAAACCTACAATCGTCCAATTCACTATTCGGTGCACATCAGTGTTATTCTAGAAGAAGAAGGATGGAAGCCTCAAACTATGTGTGATTTACATAGCTTTGAGCAAGCTCACAATTCGCAACAAACATCTAGTCCCAAATATCAAAGACCTATTCGACCGATTGGGTGCAATAAAGATATTTTTGAAGCTAGACGTGAAGAACAGATACCACCAAGTGCAGATCTAGGTAAGTGACGAACCTAAGATAGCTTGTGTAACCTAATATGGGTCATTTGAGTTCACAATAATGTCCTTTGGGTCCACCAATGCATTGGTTACTTTTTGCGACTTAATGAACTCTATTTTCTAGTCGTATTTTGATGTGTTCGTAGTGATGTATCTGGATGACATATTGATCTACAGTCATAGTATGCAAGAACACCTCAACCACCTTTGCATAGTATTAGAGCTGCTTCGAAATAATAGCCTATACTTGAACCCTTCTAAATGTAGTTTTACCAAAAAAGAAGTGTACTTCTTGGGACACATCATTAACAAGGGGAGAGTACATATGAACAAAGTGAAAGTAAAAGCCATCGAGGAATGAACAGCACCACGAAGTGTTAAAGACATGCGGTCAGTCTTGGGGTTGACTAGTTATTACAGAAGATTCATAAAAAGGTTCTCTTAAATGGTGGCCCTCTTATCAATCTTTTGAGGAAAGATGAGGATTGGCAATGGACCTCTGTATATAAAGAAGCCTTCAGCAAACTCAAGGAGGCAATCTCGTTAGAACCTCTCCTTTGATTGTTAACTTTGGTAAAAAAAATCATTTATCTTGCACATAGATACTAATAGTAAGGCAATGGGAGGCATGCTCAGTTAAGAAGGTCACTTAGTGGCTTTCGAGAGCCAAAAGCTAAATAGTGCCAAGCAAAACTACCTTATCCACGAAAGAGAAATGACAACAATTATCCACTGCTCAAAGATATGGCAACATTACTTGTTTGATAGTTAGTTCACCGTATTCACTAACAACGTGATAAATATTTATTTTTCATCACAACCAAGACTCACGAGTAAGCATATAAGATGACAACAATTCTTGGCGGAATAACAACATAATTAACCATGGACCTATTGTTGTAGGTCAAGGTGGCATGCAAACAGGACTCCTATGCCTAGAAGATCTTTGCCTATATTTATGCCAACACAACATGACAATATTGGTCCAAGGATGGACTACTATTCACAAGGAGACGGTGAATATACATCTCAACAACTGAGGACCTATGACGAAAGTTAACTACGGAGGCACACAACACTTAGTGGTCAGGTCACTTGGGTCAACATTGTACCCTGGCCTTGTTTAGTAGGCACTACTTCTAACTAGGGGTAAAGAAAGATGTAGAGGCCTACGTCGAGTCATGCATGATCTACTAGTAAGACAAGATAAAATGTCATCGCCCAACCAGACTACTACAGTCAATGCCCATTCTAGAGGTACCATAGGACACCATTACCTTTAATTTCATGACTAGCCTATCAAAGAATGGGGAGGCTAATACCATACTCATGATCGTTGATAAACTCACAAAGTATAGGATATTCATGACCACTAATTGACATTACTCAATGAAGGAAGCAACATAATTGATATTCAAGCATGTGGTCAAGCATTAAGGACTACCCTCGAGGATCATATTCGATAGAGATACACATTTCGTAGGGAGATTATGAAAAGTGTTGTTCACTAAATTAGGGGCAGTTGTACTTCTCCACTGCATACCATCCACATACAAATGGTCAGACAGAACATCTCAATAATATATTGGACGAATATCTCAAACACTATGTCTTCGTCAAGTAGGGCAATTGAGCAGAATTACTAGATTCAGCACAATTGACATACAACCTCCAATGAAATAGTGTCACAGGTTACTCCCCCTTCAAATTAGTCACAAGCCACCAACTATTGATGCCCCTCCAACTGTTGGATGCCCCTAAGAGGTGTCATGCAGCCACCAGACTAGCAATGGAGCACATGAACATGTTGGAGGCAGCGAAAGATAATCTCCAACAAGTAGTGAATAGAATGAAAAAGTAGGAGGACAAACATTGATGAAAAGTCAAGTTCAGCTAGATGACAAGGTGCTACTTTGGATGAACCCTGAAATTCACTGATGCATGAGAGACTACTAAAAGCCAAAGCTTACTTCCATTGTTTGAAAGTCCCTTCACCATATTGGAGTGAATTGGCTCAGTGGCATACATAGTACAATTGCCCCTAAGGTTGCCCATTCACCTAATCTTCCACCTATCATTACTGAAGAGGTACAAGGTCGACCAGAAGAGCCCATAAAGGAATAGAGTCAAGTGACAACCTCCATCAGCCAAAATAACCTTTTCAAGGGAAATCAATGCTATCTTGACCCACAAGTTCACCGATGGAGGTGGCCACCACAATGTACACAAGCACACTGACTTTCTCATACGATGGGAAAGGGACCCACATGAAGCGACAATGTGGCACCATGAGAAGGACCTATAGTAGTTCAAGGAACAACTTGTTAAGTACCTTACAATTGACCTGACGAAGATATCAGATTCTTCAAGGGGGGGGGGGAGAGAATATCACAGAGGACACAATGGTGTAGTAGACCCACAAGAGGCAAAAAGCACCCATGACAAGGTAGGCTCATGTGGCGGGACAAGTACATGAGGTGTAGCGAACGCGTGCGGCACAGTGGACGCGCTCGATATGGCGGGCACAGCGTGTGTGCATAGCACAGCAAGCGCGTGCGACACGATGGGCACACTTGGCAAAGTAGGCACGGCAGACGTGCGTGGCACGGTAGGTGCACGTAACAAAGCAAGCACAACAAATGTGTGTGCATGGCAGATGCACGCGACATGACGGACCTGCACAACATGGCGACAAGGTGCAGCATGATGGGACCCAAGACAAAATAGGTTCCTAAATATAGGGAACCCCCGCAGGAGGTGGGAAGACTAATACACATGCGCGATGGTGGGAACGTAGTCCCAGGGGACATAGTGGATGTTGACGGGCGGGATGACACCCAAGCAGGTAGAACTGTCGGCAGGGTGCTCGAGGTGTCCCAACGACTAACGAGTGAGACGACTGTTGGGCACTAATGGTTAACTACAACTCAGGCGTAATAGCTACTTCGAACCCCTTATAATGGCTAGTCGGCTTCCCCCCCCCCTTCATAATCGAGGAAGGTGGGGAGTGGACAAGAAGAGAGACCCCTTTGTGAGCCTTATTAAATATGACATTACCAACATGATTAACCTTAATCTCACATATCTTAATCTAATAATCAAGAGCATAATATTCTCGTAATATTATTTATAAAAAAGGTTAAATATCTAGTGACATATCCTATTAGGTAATGTGAGTTATTAGAATTCTCGAACACGAAGCTTTAGGCTAGTCGGATCGTGAATAAATACGCCCAAAGCCCAATGCCGACAAACAATTGTGTGACATTGTCCAGCTTATAACCATGTTTGTGCTTTGTGCGCGCACGTCCTCACAGAAATCACCGCCCGGCTTCCATGTCGGGGTCCCGCTCAGCTTATTACCTCTTCCATTCGACTGAACGTCGTGTTCTGCCTCCAAAGTTTCGTTCGATAGAGCACGTCAGGAGCCGGTCTCTGCTCACCTACCGGTTCACTGCCCATGTTGGAGATACGAAGGGTCCCGCGGGGGTGAGTGCAAGCAGCAGCGAAGAGAGACACGTTCGCCTGCCATGCCGGTTCCCGTGGACGTTCCCTTCTACGCCAGTCTGCTCGACTCCATCTCCGCTGCCCGTGACCTCCTGGCGCTCCGCCGCGCTCACGCTGTGATGGTGAGCGTGGGGATCGCCGGCAAAGACCTCCTTCGGACGAAGCTCTCCGGCTCCTACGCTCAGTGCGGCTGCCTCCGCGAGGCCCGCCACATCTTTGCACGCGCCAACCGCCGCCCCATCTTCCTCTACAACGCCCTCATCCGCGCCTACGTCGACCGCCGCCTCTTCCTCTCCTCCCTCCGCCTCTACCGGGAGATGCTTCTCGAGGGAAAGCCCCCCGACCCGCGTACTCTGTCCTCCGTCCTCCGCGCCTGCGCGGCCCTCGCTTCCCTCCGCTACGGCCGCCTGCTCCACTGCACTGCCATCGCCGCTGGTCTCTCCTCGGAGGTGGCCGTCGCCAACTCCCTCGTGGCCATGTACGCCAAGTGCGGGGACCTCTCTTGTGCGCGGCACCTGTTCGACAGGATGTCGAACAGGACCCTCGTCTCGTGGACTGCGATGGTTTCTGGCCTAGGCGCCCACGGCCGTTCAGCAGACGCCCTGAAACTGTTTGAAGAGATGCTGGAGGCGGGAGAGCGGCCCGACACCATGGCTGTTACCGCCGTGCTCTCGGCGTGCAGCCACGGCGGCCTGGTGGAGGCCGGCGAGAGACTCTTCCGGGCGATGGAGGAGGACTTCGGGGTGAAGCCGACGGTGGAGCACTACACATGCATGGTGGACATGATGGCGAGGGCGGCGCGCCTGGAGGACGCCGAGCGGCTGGTCCAGGGGATGGAGTGTACGCCCGACGAGGCCCTCTGGGGAGCTCTGCTATCCGCGTGCAAGGCGCATGGGAAGCTGGACGTGGCCCTGCGGGTGGCCCAGAGAGCCTGCTCTGCTTCTTGGCCTTCCTCTCTTCCATCTGCGCATATCACCAACCCTAATTGACACCATATTCTTTCTTACCATTGTCGACCAGGCACCTAGGAACTCTCCACAGTGGAACCCAGAACACTGCTTTCAGTTTATTTTCAGCTGGACCCTCCAAAACGTGTGCCCATGAAGTGAGTCAGAGGGCTTTAGGGTGGGGGGGGGGGGAGGGGGGCGACTTCTGGCCGCCCGCTAGTTGACGGGACGCCTCGTCACATATGATAGAAGCCCAGAAGAAATCGTCAACGGAGGGGAAGAAAAACCACCATTTTTCAACCGTAGTTTCTTTTTTCACCCACTTTGCCGCCGGCGTTGCTTTCGCCTAGTTCTCCATCGTCCTCGATCGGGAATTTTTCCGTGGATGAGTGGAAGATCGTTTGTTTTTGCTATTTCAATTTTCCCGTTTCTGAGCATTGTTCAATGAGGAAGCAGTTTCCCTCACGTATGACTGTTAACGCAGAAGTGGGACCCGCCAGCGCCTCTCCTACTGGTCAACGTCTTCTTGTTGGCCTTGATGAGAGAAGACTGCCAGGAACTTTCCCGCGTTGACGTCAGAGATGGGATGATAGCCCCTTCCTTGTCTGCTTAGTCCGGTGATTTAGGCGCTCGAGAAAATTCGTCTCTGAGGTACCTCGGGTCCCTCGTAGGTTCTTCCTCCCAGTGATGAATTCTCTCGTACATAGATAAATGCGTGGTCTTCTTGTTGAATCAAGGCAGTGATTGCTTCAAGTACCAGAGAACGAGGGGATGAGGCGAGTATTCGGTGCGAAGAAGAACAAGGAACCCCTTCCCACTATCCAAGACGCGACAGATCGGGTAAGGTTCTTTTCCTTAACATATACTTTCCTCTGGAAGAATGTTGAAAAAGGGCTCAATCAGCTTCCCCGCTTCCTAAGTTTCCTGCGGATTGGCCGTAACTCGTTGCCGTGTGTTCTATGTTTCTCTGTTTCTTCCCGCAAAGATCACCATGAGCGATCATCGTGTCGACTGAACTGAATCAGCTTTATCTTCGATGGGAAAGCTCAAGATGATGAATCGGCCGTGTTCATCCTCTGCACATGAACCCTAATCCTCACGAAAGCCTCATCCCGTATGCCCTTTCCAACTCTCACTAGGATTGTATTTTATCGTGCCTCTTCGGCCATGCGATGGAATTCTTCGGACATATATGCACTTGCTTCAACGTGCCGTTGTTAAAGGACAGGAAACTGCTACTGCTTGAAACATGGAGTTAAGCGCTGAGTTTAGAAAATTGTTTTACTTAAAAGAAGTGCCCAAAGGAGGATAATTCGATTAATTTCCTCCCTCATAAATGGAAAGATCATTAGATTTTCTTCAGCGATGTCAGATTAAAATGCCACGATTCAGGGGAATCGGTTGGCCAACTCCTATTCACTTGTATTATATATCAATCCTGCTGGGTACTCCTATTCACTCTCCTGACTACCAGATTTTTATTTTTGCCTGATTTTAACATATTTTCTCCATGGGGATATTTTTCTTTTTCCTGGGGATTTGAACAGTCATTCCTGAGTGACGGCCAAGCTGATGTCATAATCTCATTTTCTGTGCTATACTCCTGATTGTAGTTGCTAGTAGGGAGCAAAAAGAAAATCTTGGCATTATTTTTCTCTTGATGAAATTGATGAACATCAATTCCCCCAAAAGGAATATTTAAATTTACGTAATGGGTATCTCTTTTTAATCTCTTTGAAACAGATTGAGCTCTGAAACTTCTGTTCTTCGGTGTTGAAACTCTTTAAGTTTTCATTTTCCGTCGGATTAGAAACCAAGGAATTCCCTGCTGTGATCTGTATTTATGGATGTTGTTTCTGTTGCCTGACTGATGGAGCAGCTATTTTTTAGATAAATAAGAGAGGTGAAAGTGTCGATGAAAAAATTAAGAAGCTTGATGCCGAGCTTGCCAGATATAAAGAACAGATCAAGAGGACCCGGCCTGGGCCTGCACAAGAAGCTGTTAAAGCTCGAGCTATGCGCGTTCTCAAGCAGAAGAGAATGTCAGTGAACCTTCCCTATTTAATTGATAGCTTCATTCTGAAGAGAACCAAACACCCAAAATCATGAGCATGCATGGTTTTCTCACTCCTGAGCTGAACACCCATCCGTGGATCCCCTACGAGCTTATTTTAGTTATTTTTTTTATCATTTTCTTCATCCGGAACCCACCTCTGGGCATCAGTTATTGGGTTTTTCTTCTTATCTGCCATGTCTGTTCAGGTACGAGGGGCAGCGTGATATGATGTACAATCAGACGTTCAACCTTGATCAAGTTTCTTTCGCCACTGAAGGGCTCAAAGACGCTCAGCAGACCGTACGCTCCGAGATTTCATGCTTGAACCAGAACTCTCTACTGCTCATTTCTGTGCTCATTGGGGGCTGAAAACCAAGTTTCCTGTTGCAGATGTCTGCTTTGAAGTCGGCGAATAAGGAGCTGAAAGGAATCACGAAGAAGATGAACATCTCTGACATAGATGTACATTATCCCTGTTCATGGCAGCTCCCTGATCCACCGAAGCTTGTTTGGTCTTTGATCTATGGCTTAAACCCAGATCGGTTTCTTGTTCGCAGAGCATGCAAGATGAAATGATGGATATGATGGATATCAGCTCAGAAATCCAGGAATCCCTCGGTAGAAGTTACAGCGTTCCCGACGACATCGATGAGGACGAGCTCATGGGTGGTGAGCTCACGCTTCTTTCTTTTTCTCCGCGTTATCTCTCCGCATCTTTTCCAATATTCGGACAAAGTCAACCGTTTTACTAAAACAGACTGCATGCTTCCAAGTATCCGTCTGTCTTACTCCCTTCTCTCTGACACCTCCCAGAACTGGACGCCCTGGAGGCCGACATGGGTGCAGAGACCGAGTCAGATGCCATGCCATCGTATCTTCAGCCGGAAAAGGAACATGATCTGCAACCGGAGCTCGATCTACCGGCGGCGCCGAGTGGGCATGCCGCTGCTGTGCCGCCCGCTCGACAAAAAGCTCAGGCACCCTCGATCATCTCCAAGCTGCCGTTGGGTCACCTGAGTTCTCCGGTAGCTGGTCACTGATTCTTCCCCGTTCTTTCTCTGCTGCAGGCTGAAGATGAGCTGGCCTTGCCCCCCGTTCCTCGAGCATTCGGATAATCCGTCGTGAGATGATCAGCATTATCTCCCTTGGGCTCGTCTAGCGGGCGTTTGGTTTGGCGTAAAACCCGGGAATCTCTCGTACTCGCTCTGCTTCTGTGGAACAAATGAGGATAAGGCCGGTGAAGGAAAGGTCAACGGTCTTCTCTCTGCTGGTCCAGACCGTCACCAGCTTCTTGTCAGACACGGATCTTGTCGTCTTTCTATATCCCCTTCCCATGCAGACGTCGTCAAGTTTTTTTTATAAAAAAACCCTTTTCTTTATTTATTCTTCACTTCAGGCCCTTCGGGCTTGTAGAAACCAAGTTCGCAACCAATTAAAATATATTATTATTGACGTCATTTAGAAGGGGATAGCGTCCTCTGCGGCACAGCTGGACTCGGTCAAAGAAGAGACATTTACGACCCATTTAAACTATGGGCTATGAAGATTTAAGGCCCACTTGTGTCGGAAGCTGTTGTCCTGTAAGCCCAACAAGCCGCCCCTCCCCCCCGCCAACAACGGCATCGCTATCTGCCGCCTCGCTGAGAAGGCAGTCACGGTGACGGAGAGATGGAAAGCGAAGGGGGGGAGGCCAACTGGAGCGAAGCCGTGGAGGATCTCGCCGAAGGGGGTGACATCGATGGCGCCATAGCCGTGCTGGAATCGATCGTCGCCCGCCTCGGGGGCACAGATGCCTCCTCCCTGGCCCCCGGTGACCGTGATGGCGATTCCCTTGGAGTGGCCGTGGCTGCCATTAGCGACCTGGCCAGTCTCCACGATTCTCGGGGTTCTCCAGAGCGAGCTGATGATCTCCGTAAGCAGGCCCTTATCCTCCGTGAGAAATTGGACGGCGCCCGCTCGGTCCCTTCTTCTTTAGCCCCGCCTTCTCCGGCCCACGCGTTTAGGTCCTGATCCGTTTTCTTGAGTTAGGGTTTTGATGCGATGTTTCTGCCTCTCTCGAAGCTCAATTATGTTATGTTTTTGCGTATATGCAGGGACTCTGAGCAGCAGCTAAAGGGGACGATTCCAGAGCGGAAGGATTCCCGTGTTTCAGGGGGAGTGTGTGACGACGACGACGACGACGTTGACGGTACTCTTCTCTCACAATCGGTACTTTATTCTGCGTGTAACCTTGAAACTTCATTAAACTCGTTCCTTGTTGATTTCTGCCCAATTACGCTTGTAGACTGGGAGGCTGTCGCTGACCGACCGCTGCCGGACATTGTGGGAGTATCCAGCTCCCAGGAAACTGAAAATGTACGGTCAGAATCTACAACTAAACGCCGCGGGAGGGGACACTTCCTTTACAAGAAGGATGGGCTCTACAGCGACCAGCTTAATGAGAGTGGATCCGCTGACCGTTCGGACTCTGACGAAGAGTTGGATCGCTACGGCCGTGGCGAAATCACGGAGTTAAGCAACTGTAAGTGTGCTATCAATGTATTGGCAGCGATGATTTTTCATCTGTAAGCCATTAAATTTTTGAAGTTTAGTAGGTTACTCCGGTCCGCTTTAATCTGATTTTTATTGTCGCTTCAGCCAGATATGCCACCGGGCATGTTCTTGTTCTGTACGACTTCCCCCAGAGTACACGGACTACAGATTTGGAGAAGATTTTTGAGGCTTTCAGGGAGGATGGCTTTGCCATTCGTTGGGTGAATGATACTTGTGCATTGGCCGTATTTCGGACTCCATCTTTTGGTAAGTGACGGTTCCTTTATTTTTTGGAATTGGCTATGTTCCAATGCAAGACTTTTCGTCGTGTAGCTAATGGTCAGACATCCATCTGCATTGATCATGACATAAATTTCAAACCACAGCTTCTTCTTCCTCCTGGACTCGCAATGCATCTTAGAACGGAAATAACAATAATTCGACCGCTCTTTTAAACTTAAAATATTGAAAATTATTCAAAACGCTGGAGAACATTGAAAAATAATTCATGACGCCCGCAATTGTTGATGCCGTCACGCTCAATTCAAACGAATGTGAAGACAATCCACGATGTTCATACCTCCTCACATTACAATGGTCAAAATTGTTGAGCTGGTTTATGGTCCAGTTGAGATTCCATTCTCGTATACTCCTCATTCAGAAGAAGATTTTTTTGGTCATATTCAGCTAAGTCTTGCTTATTTGCGATCCTTAATCATGTTAGTCATATGCGATCTTCTAGCTGTAGCTGGCGCAATGCATGTGTGCGTCTGAATTAACCCGTCCAGCCCTCTTATTTTCTATATTGTTGAGCCAGACGTTATCTACAAGTACAGGGCTTGGACAGCTCTAGTTATGGCTTTCATGAATTTATCATATGGGGAACAGATGAAAAAAAGAAAAATATCATATCAAAAGATTAAAAAAAAAATCAGTAGTTTTCTTTAAGATGGGTGTTCATTTCCAAATCACATCATTATAACCTTAGTTAGAAGGTCAATGGCGAATTGCCTTTACCAACTCCTCAGGGCCTTAGCCTTGAAAACCTTCATATGTGATGATATCATGCAAGGAAAAAAAATATAGAAAATAGAAGCACACAGAGAATAAGATTTTTATTCTGTACCTTGCAGCATAAATAATTATTTTCTTTCAAATAATACGAGGTACGGTACTCTTTGAATTCTTTGAATTCCACCTCGTGAATCTAGTTTCTTGTGATGACTGGGGCACACCCAAGTTAATAAACCACGACCTCAAATACTTTCCCCGAGTCTCTATGGCTTTTCCTCCGCCTACCCCGGTTCCTTATTTTTTTGCTGTAATGTGAAGCTGCTGCTCTGGGCAATCCCAAATCAGTGACAGACAATGTGGTTTGGGAAAATCTTCTTGTGTTAATGATCCCTGTGGCAAGGTCCATGCCAGGATTCGGAACAAGAAACCACTTCTTGTATTCATCCCCTTCAACTGAAAAAGTTCTTGACAGAACAATGAGTTCAGGGTCATGAATGTTCCTATATTTATACATGATTTATTTTTTTATGTTGTCTTAATTTTCAATGCATTATCTGAGGATCTTTAATCGATAGTCTACCCTTCTAATGTAAGCATTTGTGATTTTTTTTCTTCATTCGACTCTGAAGATAATATTTTAGCTATTTCCACTTGGTTCTTCATCAATTTCTGCCTGATAACATGGTGATGCTGCCAGGTTTCTCATTTTCTTAAAAAATCTTTGTGCACATCTCATCGAGTTATTCCTTTTGCAGCAAGCAGGGCTCTTTCTACCTCTCCCTGCCCCTTCAAGGTACGCATGATAGAGGATAACAGTGACAAAATTTTGACTCAGATCTCTGCAAAAGGTACCATATCGCCTTAACTTAGTGTTACTTCATAGCAGCGCCTCTCTCTCTCTCTCTCTCTCTCTCTCTCTCTCTCTCTCTCTCTCTCTCTCTCTCTCTCTCTCTCTCTCTCGCTCGCTCGCTCACTCATGATCGAGTGAGGAACAACGCAGATTTGGAACCTCCACACCCGAGGCCGAAGACCTCAGCAAGGACTGCGCAGAGGCTGATCGCTCAGGGAATGGGGCTGAAGCTCACTGGTAATTTCGGTTCAAGGGAGCTGAGGATACAAGAGGCTGCAAGAAGGGATCGCATCCACGCCAGGCATGGTTTGAGAGACGATGCCTGGGGCCCCGAAGACCCTTGACCAGCTCACTAGCTGCTCCACATGTTTTTGACTTTTTGATCATTTCCCTTAAGGTCAACGCCGGTGTTTGTCATCATCTACACAAAATAGTCGTCGTGTAGCAAAAAACCGATTCATGTCGACCCATAATCTGAGCAATCCTGCCGTTGGTCTGACTTTTCCCGAATTGGTAAGATTCTTCAAAGTGTTGACCATTGGATTTGATCAGCTGATCCACCGAGCCTCTTTCACGCATCGAAGTCTCCACCTACCGCCGTCAAAATGAGAATCTAATTCGACCCATTTTTTGGCTCTTTTCCACCGGCCCCAGTATGGTTTTGCTACCCAGAATTTTCTTGTGCTTAGAAGAAAAATCAACATTTTTCAAGGAAATGTTACTTTAGAAACTTTATTTTGACCAGTTGACTATACCACCCTTCTTTGACCTAATCGCTGCTGGTACGGATACTCGGGAAAGTCGCCGTTGCAAACAGCGACCTCTCTCTCTCTCTCTCTCTCTCTCTCTCTCTCTCTCTGGACCTTTCCCGATATCAATTGATGGGGTTAACGACGGGCAACCCAGTGCACTGCTGCCCGATTGGAAAGGGTTTCCTCAATATAGATCATTGTCTGGGGACACTAAACGCCGTCAGGGTCAACATGTAGAAAAGATTACATGGGATCGTTCCGAGCTGGATGATCGTGAGAGCTGAGCTATCTTTCCTCCTTCAATGCGAAGGTTCCCCAGCGAACGAGCCTTAAGAAGGAAGGTCAAAGGCCATCCCCAAGCTGTTTTCAGAAAACCGCTGGAGACCGGAACGTCGGAGGTGTCCCCGGAGGAGCCAGTCGCTGCCTATCCAGACTTGGTGATGGATCAGTCCGAAAATTTACAGGGGCCCGTAGATTACCCCGGTCACAGGGCGGCGAAGCCGTCACGTCAAAGTCCAACGTTGAACGCTGCCCCCCCCCCCCCTCCCCCCCCCCGGCGGCGCCCCTTGCCTTCTTCTTCTTCTTCTTCTTTTTTATTATTTTTCTGCTTCTTCTCTCTCCTGAAACCTTCTGGCCGAGAAGGTCTGGAAGCTCGGGTGGTGAGCGCGCCACTGTGACGGTGGTCATCCCGCCACGGCGCAGCCAAGTTGCAACTGGGGCCATCGGATTTACAGGACCCAAAGTCGTCCGCTCATGAAGGCCGTTGATCTCCGAGCGCAAAGCACCAAATGGCCGTCTGGGGCAGAATCTTCACGTGGGGGATCTACTCGAGGAAGTTATGGCTCCCAACCAATACAAATAAATAAATAAATAAATGCAGATGGAGCTTAAGGGCACCTATTTACCTCCATCTTTTTAACATGTCTTTGTCCTGCAATCAACCTAATAAATGACTGAGATGGCCCCGTTCCCCGCGTCAAAAGAATAATCAACTCGATAGCGATGCAGTTCCCATATAATGAACACTCGCAGACTTGATAATCTGACCCACAGTCTGTTTTTCGACATTTTCTGTGCGTTGAATAATCACACAGCGAAAATTACGATTTCTTCTGCAGTATGGGTGGACGACGAGGAGGTGGTCCAGCTCCTTCAAAGGGGAGGAGAAGGTGTTCAGCCAACGCACGGGTCTGTCACAAACTAATGCTGAGTTGACTTTCGATAGATAAAGAATGCGACGGTCCCTGGTGGATCCGTCTAAGACCCATATGAGATTAGATGCAGAGGTCAGGAGGGAAGACTTCAGACCTCCAGGAAGATCACGAGTCTCGATATCGGGATACCCACAGCAGAATCTAGCAGAAGGCAGATATCTGGCAAGCTGCAAACAGCTCAGATGTCCAATCTGACCCGCCGCTTGGATCATTTTTACATCACACCTTGTCTCTACGCGCGGACAATGGTGAGCATGTGCTTGTGTCTCGAAATTCTGTTCGATCTTGTGTTCGACAATTGTGGATGATAGTGCGCTTGATAGAGTTTTCTTACAATGGTGCTCAGACTACCTATCTCGATGGCCACATGGCATTTATAAAAAGCACTGTAATCGACAAGATCCCAAAACCCTAACGTCTTAAGATATACGGAGGAGCGATGGGAACGCAGGCAAGTAGATGGATTAGAATTTAGAACAGTCTTTTCTATTATTATAAAAAAAATCCGTGGTGTATTTGTGTTCAATCAAGAGAGAGATTGCCGTCTTGTCGCATTTATCTACATCGTTGTCCAAGCTAAAGTAGAAATGGGTAAGAACGATTACAAAGGAGGATGATCAGAATAAATGGCGTAGACTTGTCGATTGTTCCAGCTGAAAGTCATCGAGAAATTTTCTCTACCGGCACCCTAGTGCCCAATAAGAGCTAAGCGGGGCAGCCCTGATGGATTACCTCCCCCCCTCCCTCTAAACTGAATAGCTGACTGAGGGCAGCTCCAAAAGCTCAAAGAGAGCGCGCTAATCTCTTTGGATGGATCTGAACGACTCAATCTGGGCAGCCAATCTACTGCGTGCCCATCAGACATCTCCAGAGAACCAGACAGCCAATTGGAGGTCGTCAGCTCGATGGGAAATCGCGTTGGATTGTTCATATCCTCTGAATCGGACGATAAATTCAAGTGTCAACGGTGTTGCGCGTAGGGTAATTCATCTTCGATCGCTAGACGAGCTATGTAAGTTCATCAACGTGCGTAGAACATGGCAATAAGAGTGCAGGAAACAAAGCGTTTTGTTTTTCTGAGCATGTTGTTATAGGGCAAGTCCAATTGGTTGCCCATTGAATCAATGAGATTCATAAAACAGTATAAATCAATAGGGTTTTGTTAGCTGCCAAGGGGGCTCCGTGAATCAGTGCGAGGGGTACGAAGAGAGCAGATGCTGAGGGATGCACGGGGATTTCTTCCACGTCTTGGAGTGCAACCTGAGGATGCTCGCGGCCCTCTCCGTGGTCTTGTTCCCGGATTGCACTTGGAGGAGAAGGCAGAGCTTGGCGACAACGCCGATCTGCAGCATCTCCTGTAGTACGGCCGGCGTGGCCGAGTACTTAGCCACCGAGCTGATCACCCGCACGGCCCGCTCCGTCGCCAGGTGTGACAGCCTAATTATCTTCTTCGAGACCACCGCCAGGCCCCCCGAATGCGCCAGCAGCTCCGCCCTTGCCTCAGCGCAGCAGCACAACTGATCGAGGACGACCAGCGCCATCTCGCAGGCCCTCTTCTCTGGGTCGTCGAGAAGAAGCTCCACCAGAACCGGGACAGCCCCTGCATCCGTCGCCTTGACTCGGTTCCTCCCCCACGGGCACGACATGGCCAGGACTCGCAGGGCCACCTTGGTGGCCTTGAAGGAGATCCTATCTCTCAACACCTTCACCAGCTCCGTGAAGAACTCGTCCTTAAGGGAGAGAAACCGCACCGGGGACGCGGCCTCGAAGAGCGACCGGAGGAGGAAGGTGGCGTAGGCACGGGATTGGTAGTTTGACCGCTGCATAACTGCTATCAACAACTCCACGAGGTCCTCGTTGCGCACTATCATGTCGATGAACCCCTGCGGAGAGATCTGCAGAGCATGGAGAACACCAAGGGCCTCCTCTTCCGTAGAGGGTGCAATAGGGCTTCTCCTGATGACGGAGATGAGGAAGTCCGGTGCACCCGCCGCCTCCACGCAGCGCCTGTTCCTGTCGCTCTCAATGACCAAAGATCGGAGCTTGCGGAGGGCATCCAACTGGGTTTCAAGCCTGCGGGCTTCGTTGAGTATGTGAGCAATCTGGGCCTTGTCGAGGGGAATACGTGGCGTGGGGAGCCGCTCCACGCCGTAGGAGGCGTTGGCGACGCACCAGGCCTGGATTAGCCGCCGGAGGGTGTGGTTGGGGGTCAGCTCGCCGCCGGGAATTGGCTGCTTCGTCACCGGGCAGGTGGCTTCCACCCTCCTGTTCCCGGAGAAGATCCACTTCTCGATGCTATCCCGGTCGTAGGTGATGCCGGTGCAGACGGTGACCGGGTCCCTCATGATCTGGAGAGAGATGGGGCAGAGGAAGTAGGAAGGGACGTCGACCCCCTTCTCTTCCATCGTTGGCGTGAGATGGGAGATGAATCGTAGAACGCAGAACGAGCCTTTGAGGTTTTCTTTTGCTCTTTGTTGGAGGAGACGAAGAAGGAGAAGATGACGATGTAAAGGAACTCGCTTTTGTTTGGAGAGATGAACGGGTTGAGCAAAATGCAGAGGGGGTTTAAATAGGAAAGGGAGGAAGAGGATGACGATGGAGGGAGGGAGAGAGAGAGAGAGAGAGAGAGAGAGAGAAGGTCAAAAGGTATGGACGGCCACGGACGCGGAGTTGGCTATGTCGAGGCTTTGACGCCGCATCACGTGACGAACAGATCGCAGCAGATCGGAGGATGGGGGGTCCCACAGGCTTCGCTCGCCAGTTCCACCCTTTTCCGCTGTCCTGGCGCCAGCCGGCGACGGCGACGGGCGCGCCTGTCCAGGACGCTGACTTTTGTAAGCCAGTAGTGTCACCCTTGGGTCGACTTAAACGCCCAAAGAAACCTCGAAACTTCCACATAAGGTGACCATTACAAGCGGGGGAAGCATCGCAACGTGGTGGCCACGGCTCCCCAAGCGAGTCCATTGAGCCTCTCCATCTTTGTCGGCGTAACCCGCCGACTTTGAGTTTATAAATTATAGAGGAAAAAAAGAATGAGGAGCAATTGAATAATGGATTCCACGTCAGGGCCGCTGGCCGTTCGCTGTATAGGGTAGCATAAAACGAATGAACGAGCGTTGACGTGGACTTTTCCCCATTGTCAGCGCGAGGGATGTATAATAAATGTCAACCACGCCTGGCAGCTGGGTTTTTGCTATGCATGAAGGATATCATTACGATAATAATCTGCCAGCGATTGTAATTACTAATTACTTAACTTTCATCGATATCACAATAAAGAGGTGAGAGAGTCAAACCAGAGAATCTTCCACTGCTCCAGGCCATGCATTTATAGGAAAATCTCAGAAAATGGCGTCTTCATAACCTGAACCATCTCTAGAGAGAGAAAGAGAGAGAGGTGCTGCTCCAAATAGTTTTTCATGTGAAGTAGAACAGGTGAGTAACAAATCTTAAAAAACGTTTTACCATTTATTAATTGTGAATAATACTAGATTCAGTAAAGTCAACGGTTTATGAGATGAAAACTGCGACGCTGTTGATATTAACCTATCTTGGTCAACGTCTATGTGGGAACTTGTCAATAACTCGGAGATAGAACGCAGACGGCTTCCTACTTTTCTAATTATGGGTGGTAGGTTCCGTATGAAGCCTCTACGGTTTATTTTTACACGCTAAACCGATACCTTTTGATAAACGAGAATGTAGGGAGGGGAGGCTGAGAAAGAGTTGGATAGATATCCAGGCAACGGACAGAGTCAGAGGAAGAGAAAAGATTGGCGAGAAGAAAGAAGGGGAAAGGGTCATACAGAGATGGAGGGGAGAGAGAGAGAGAGAGAGAGAGAGAGAGAGGATCAGGGAGGAAGAAAATTGGATAGATAGAGAAAGAATGAGTCGGCTTGAGAGAGAATATTATATAGATCAGAAAGAGAGAAAGAAATAGTTTGTGTAAAGCGTGAGAGAGAGGATCAGGGAGGAAGAAAATTGGATAGATAGAGAAAGAATGAGTCGGCTTGAGAGAGAATATTATATAGATCAGAAAGAGAGAAAGAAATAGTTTGTGTAAAGCGTGAGAGAGAGGATCAGGGAGGAAGAAAATTTGATAGATAGAGAAAGAATGAGTCTTCTTGAGAGAGAATATTATATAGATCAGAAAGAGAAAGAAATAGTTGTATAATGCGTGAGAGAGAGGATCAGGGAGGAAGAAAATTTGATAGATAGAGAAAGAATGAGTCGGCTTGAGAGAGAATATTATATAGATCAGAAAGAGAGAAAGAAATAGTTGTATAAAGCGAGAGAGAGAGAGAGAGAGAGAGAAGCGGTGGTGAGAGGTAGGTTCGCCACTACTTGAACCAGTAAAATTTTGGTGGGTGGCCCGGTCGTTGATCGGCTTCGTCTGAAGAACACGTTAATTGTACATCATTCACAGCTGACCGCAAGTTATACAAGCTCGGTTAACAGTGGATGAGGGAAGTTGAACCGGTAACGATCATCTAGCATCGGGGTTAACGATAGACACGAAAATCTACCATTTTATTCGTTATCGACACCGTTCCAGAATTGGATCAAACGTACCGTTAAGATCCGGTTCCGACAAAAATGATCGTCTCCCATTCTGCCATGTAGGTCCCCCTTCCCTCGCCAATCAACATGTGAGAAAAATTATTTGGCGAGAGTTTTCTTCTGTTGACTGAGCGGGTCAGCGTTGACATGCCGACTCATTCTTTCTCTATCTATCACCAGGATTTCTTCTCCAGCTGCTACGTATCACTAGCACGTGACGATTTGGTACACGAGACCCGATTTCCAACAGCCTTGCAAGAGTCAGATGCGGCCGACCCACCGCTTTGGCAAATCATCGCCAACGGAGCTGCGGACGAGTTTGACCTTACCACCAGGCTGAACCCTTCAGGCGAAGTCAACCAAAGACCGAGTAGTTTCGCCAAGAACGATTAGCATCACGGAAGGAAAATGTGAG
Source organism: Spirodela intermedia (assembly GCA_902729315.2). Classification (NCBI taxonomy): domain Eukaryota; kingdom Viridiplantae; phylum Streptophyta; class Magnoliopsida; order Alismatales; family Araceae; genus Spirodela; species Spirodela intermedia. The sequence continues at coordinate 321,965 of LR746274.1, forward strand.
CGTATTTGGATGATACCTATACATGGTATTCTACGCGTAAACGTTACCCACATTTCACGCTGACGCGCGAATCGACAGGAGAAAGAAGGAATCTCACCGTGCTTCCCATAGGAAACCGTCGTCGACCATCGAGGGAGATGAGAGCCTTCTGCTGATAGAAGTCAAGAGACTGGGTTAGTCGAGAGGCTTATGATCAGCTCACGCAGCAATCCTCTCTGTCTGCCGGTCAATCTCTCTCTCTCTGTCTCTCTCCCTCTCCCTCTCTCTCGCTAGCTCGCTCGATATTCGACATTGTTTCAGAAACTCGAGAGGTATCAGTCATAGTGACCGGTTGAGTTGGCGATGATCATGCTGCAGTGCAAGAGTCCTTCCTCGATTGCCTGCTACGCCGGCCGGGGAGGATAATGGGGTGTAAAGGAAGAGGGGGAGGATAGACTGTCATCTAGGCTCAGGCAATATCTTCTTCCTTGCATGCTTCATCCACCTTCAGGCACCTGGCTCGGAAGGACCAGGGGGGTAGGTGGCGTAAAGAAGGACCAGCGCGTGGGTTTTTATCGTATTTTTCTAAACGCTTCCTTATCGACAGATGCTAGTTCCATTTATGCGGCAAAAAATCATTTTTTGGAGGCGATGCCTACCATTACCCCAGCTAGTCATACACTCGACGCCTATCTCCTGTCGTCGCTCCTCGCAGACAAAGACACATAAATATCACTTGATGCCAATTTTGACGTCGTGCGCGAGATCCAGTAGTTGACTTTTCCCAAAGAGAAAAAATCACTTACACCTCAGGATACTACTTTGACACGCCCCTTGCATGGGGAAACCTCATTGTCAACCAACACAAGGCTATCCAGTCTCACATGTGGGCACAGCGCGGCACATTTGGCGTAGAGCGATGAGCGCAGAGCCACAGTACGATATGCACAGAGTGCATGTAGCTCGACAGGCAGCATCGCTAGAGGGAGCAAGGTTTGGGGAGTGAAGGAGGCTCACGTGGGATTCGGGTGAACTATTCCTGTAAGACACAATAAGGTTCAGAGAGGTGCCCCCTGGATCTCTAAGGCCGTGGACTGAATAACACAGGAAGGAGGCGTGTAGTAGGAAGAAACTACTACATATGTGGGTGTGACCTTTTGTCATGAGTGGGGATGATTATGGTGGTGGTGTCATCACCCGCAGACATGACCAGAACCACCATATAACTTTCTTTAGTAGTTCTAGAGAAAATTATAAGGGTTGGACTCCGCCGAACCATGTAAGGGCGCTCTCCAGGTGTGACCCTGAGTTAGAAGGAGGTGTTCTTCCTCAAGTTTATTGTCATAAAAGTGAAAAATGCATGTCCTCTTGATTCGTTGTATGCTAATGCACCATGGTGAGAGTACTTGATGTCAGTTGAGCAATGATGAAGACTGTCACGAGACCGCGAAATTTGTAGGACTTAGATGGATACTTGTGAAAAATTGGTATCATATCCAAGGTTGAGATGATGGGTGTGTTGAGATAGTGCTTTTGATATTTTAAAAACAAATAATTATTGAAAAAATTGTATTAAATGTCAAATTAAGACCAAAACTTCTGATTTAGTCTCGATATTGTAGAAATATGTTATTTAGGCCAAAATTGAAGATATCAAAGACGAAGATTGTCTCTACATCAAATCAGAGCTAATCAAGTCAGTGGAGTCAATAAAAAAAAAAAAAAGAACCATATATAGTGTGCTGACCACTAAAGAAATGTGTCAACCCATCCTCAGACAAACGAGATAACTAGAATGTGAAACATTAAAGTTGCAGTGACATGCGACACTGTCGATATGACATGACATGCGACCAAGTCAAAATACACAAGTTACACGTTGCACAATAAACTAGCAAGGGTGACATATGGCAACCCACTTAGGCTCAGCCCATAAAGATGTAGAGAAAATGATATGCTTCATCTTTAACAAATCAGGCTGGCGCATGGCATGGCCACCGACTCGTAGCAGAACATTGTCGAACATATATGACACTTGGCAAGGATAATGTCAACTTAGAAAGATCTGACTCAAGGAGAATCCGACAGAGTCAAGAAAATGGTTGATATGTGACAAGCGTATTTCAACATGACAGCGGATCTTCCCACATGTTAGAAGATCTTTGACTAACATGATAATAGACTGACTAAGTGAAAAGGTATGCCCATTATTCAAGCCACATTAGTTTGATCACTTGACCTAACAATGGATTGACCCATGTGTCAGCCTGATTTGATCCCTCATCAAGATGTGAGAGAATTTAATGGAGTTAAATTCTTTTTGATGAACAACATGTGGATAGCGTGCAATATGCTCCATCATCCACAACACAGGTTTTGTAAGAGAATATGGGAAGCAATTCGATACATTTTGATATTAATAATACGTATGACAATATCAAAATGTTTAACTTCATGGAATGTCTCAAGGGATGGCCATGGGTTGAGCTGTGGTGATAGAGACCAAAAGATGCACAGTTCACAATTGCGAGGGGAGACACTCTTGTGGACTACAAAGACACTAATGGAGTCAACAATAAGTGTTAGGATAACTGTAGACGTGGTTGACACCCTGGCTACGACTTTACCTATGGTAGAGACCATGGAGGCTAGCAAGTACATCATGGAAGCAACTATGGACAGTAATGAAGGCCTAAGTTGTTAGTATCCGCCAAGACACCACACCCAAATAGGGTTGCCTTGTCTACCCAATCACTCATGACACATAAGGTTAACGAGGGTGCGATGGGTGCCATAGTAGTACACTAGACAACAGGGGGAAGTGGCAACCTAACATAGGGCCAATGATCCCCAAATATGAGCTAGTCACTGGTGTAGATAACAATGACCCTGAAAGACGGGCTAAATGGGCCACGTTGATTCTGGAATTTCCCAAGCCCTATACAACTTATGAAGGCATATTTCTGAACCCTCAAGTAGAGAAGAAGAAGAGAAACTCTCGCTTTTTTCATACCAATTTGATTATATTGCAATGATTACACAAAATCAAAAATTTATATTTATTTGTTTTATGTAAAATGACATGTGAAGTTGACTGAATAAATAAATAAATAAATTTTATTTCGAGATTTATCCATTTATCCATAAATAATAAATATATATTGTAACTTACTTCTATTTTACTTTTCAAGAACTAATCTTAGTTCAGTCTGGAAAATCTACAATGCATTTTGGATTTTTTTCTGGCAACTTCAACTATTAGAATTTCCAACGAGATTAACTCCAACTATTAGAATTTCCAACGAGATTGTTGGAGTACCCGCGAAAACACTTGCCCACACGTGTACAAGCACGTGCCCTAAGTTGGTTCTTAAAGGGGGTTTTTCGACCGAGCACTGGTCTGAAGGCCCATCCACCTACCGCATGCGTGATACGCTATTCACCAACCTCGCAGGCTCCTTTCACCCTCCAATCTTCCCCGGCGAGGTGCCCCCGCTGCGACGACTTCGACGCCTGGTTCTGCAATTGAACAGAAGCCTTTCTCAGCCGCCCTGCGTCTGTAAGGGCTACCGGAGGTACTGGCCAAAATGTGGACTCCTCTTGAATATCTAAGCGGTCGGCGATCGCACCCAAGAGGCGGAGAGAAAAGCCGGCGAGGGCTCCGGCTTGCTCGGCCTCCGCTGGGGGGTCGACGCGCCGACGCCTCTACACGCAATCTTCTTCGGCCTACCCCGACGTTCTAATGAATGATGTCATGGCCAGTTTGTGGGACTTTTATCGACCGTACCAATGGCTACTTACACAGAGAGTTGAGATCAGGCGGCGCTCATGAATCAATCCGACAACTTCGATAGAAGTCGCTCTTCTGCACTGAGTCTGCTTCTTCCGGTGGAAACCGATGAAGGATTCGACATCGCTGGCGTTTGTGAATCCCCGTGTTCATCTGGCCCTTGATGCCACTTTCTCGGAATCAACCTACGATGTTAATTTCGAACGAAGATCGTTTCCGGCGGGAGCTTGAAATGAGCGAGAGAGTTGTCGGACGCCAGAGGACCCATCTGCTCGAGAACCTGCCGCCAGATGTGTAGTGAATGAAAAGCAGAGTCCTCGCCGGGTAGCAACATTCAATGCACTCGTGCTCATGCTCCGCCGGCGGCGGCTGTAGTGTCGGCTGCGTCTTCCGGGAAACCTCAATCATCTAGGATCTCTCTCTCTCTCTCTCTCGCTCCACGTATACATTATAATATGCTGTCGTAGTTTAAGTCACATTAACTAGGATATTTGGGATAACCTTATCCTATCTAGTGCGTGTGTTAAGACGGGACTTCAGCCCGGGTGAGATGACTGCTCCAGATCCGGCTACTCCACGACTTCTTATAACTTGAACAGCAAACAAGTTCATGGGCATCCGGATCAGAGTCAACCGGCCATTTGGCCGCTTCTGCAAAATAAAAAGATCCTGTTAATCATTTAATTCGTCACTCCTGGCGCTGAGAGAGAGAGAGAGAGAGAGAGGATGGAGAGGAAGCTGTGGAGGAAGGCCGCCGGAGAGGTCGTGCCCCACCGTCTGAGGAAGAGACGGCGATAGGGATAGAGCTGACTCCCCGGGGCTGCTGATTGACAACACTTCGATTTGTCAGCGCTACGATTTGTCGTGGCACGTGAACCGCGTCAAGAAGATTTCACCGGGCTGCATTCATGGTGACGTTGAGCAAACTCAGTGTGGAAGACGAAGAAGGGGTCAGTCGAGGAGTAGAGTGCCTCGCAAGAGCGCCAAGGGCGGCTTCCGCCGTCATCATGTCATTAATGTGGCTCTGACTCACTTGGCGGCCGCTCTCCTCGTGACCCAGTAAGATTTCTTGGTTGGTCTCTCTCTCTCTCTCTCCCCGTCTCTCTATCTGAGTCGTGAATGACGTATCCTGTCCGCGTTGCAGGGGCCGATGACCTGTTCAGAATTGCGCTGGGGTTAACGGGAGGGGGGAGAAGAAGGTCTTCCAAGTCACTCGGGGATCCGACGAGGCCCTCCGAGGCAGGGTAACGTTCAACCAGTCAGCCATAAGGATATTGCGCTCGTTTCTCTGGCTTTTTTTTTTCTTTCCTCGAGTGGGAAATGGGTCTTACAAGCACCAAGCTCTCGATCCATCCTGTTCGTCAGCAAGTTTTCCCTCGATTATTCTGGACTGGGCTGCCCACCAGATCCCCTCCGGGATTCCGTCGCCGGGACAAGCAGTGGACCTCCTCTCCTCGCTCCTCGTTGACTGCCACAGGAGACGACCACACGAGACGGAGCCCGCCGTCGAACCGGTCAACGCCCGAGGGGCCACCGGGAGGTGCGGCCCCAGTCTTCTTCGATCGGGGTTTTCTCAGCTATCCCGAGTCAGAACGCGAGACCCAATCTTTGGAGTGACCAAGCATCTCACCTTTCCGTGTTTTTCTTTTATATATATAAAAACACGGATTTAGTGCATGCCGAAGCTTGCCGTAGCTTCCTCCTGACCCTCGTGGCTTTAATATTCGCTAGACCCTGGCTGTTTATATAGCCGAGGGGGCAGCCTCCCAAATCTTCCTCCCCAAGGAGCGAACGACGACCTCCACAGGTTCCTGCGCCCTCGGCTTCAAACGCCCATCGCCGCCATGGATCCCTCGGAGTACGTCGCCTTCGGGAGGCCGTCGCCGCGCAGGGAGGTGCATCTGCAAGGCCCGCGGCCGTCCCCTCTCAAGGTGAGGAAGGATTCCTACAAGATCAAGAAGCCGCCGGTGGCGCCGCCCGGAGGGGGTCCATCGCAGTCCCAGCACCCGCCGCCGCACGCGGCGGCGCTGGCGGCGCAGCGGCCACGAGAGCCAGTGATCATCTACACCGTCTCCCCCAAGGTGATCCACATCGAGCCGAGGGAGTTCATGTCTCTGGTACAACGGCTCACCGGCGCCTCTCCCACGGCCCTGTCGGGCCCCGCCGCCGACTCTGGAATGGGGAACGCGATGAGCTACCCCAGCCCGGTTGCCACCGGCGCGATATCGCCGGCCGCGCGGCTCGCCACCATCGAGCGCGCGGGTCAGATGTCGGCCGGTCCCAACAGGTCCATGATTTTCCACGGCGATGACTTCGTAGAGCAGCAACTGGGTATCGGCGGCGGCGGGGCGGCGACGCTGGACCGTGCGGGGAGCTTCCCGGGGATTCTTTCGCCTCTTCCCTCCGCGCTGCCGCCCTTTTCCCCCAACATCTTCTCGCCGGCGGTGGTGGACCCTTCCACCATGTCCTTCTTGAACGAGATGAGCCCTGTCTTCCGGCCCAACAACACCAACAACAGCAACATCTTCACCGACGGCCCCTTCCTCCCCAGCCCGGGGAACTTTTTGTCGACTCCAATTCTCCCCTCTCCTGGTGCCTACTGGGACTTCATCAGCCAATTGTGAAACACACCGCCACCGCCACCGCCACCGCCACCGCCACCACCGCCGCCGCCGCCGCCGCCGCCTCCGCCACCGCCCTAATTTCCTCTCTGCTCCGGAGGGAGGACGACGAAGTCAGAGGACAGAGGCATGGTCAAGACCCACCAACTCAGAGAGCCCAGGGATGGAGGGAGATAGAGAGAGAGATGGAAGAGGTCGTTGAAAAGCATTAATGGAAAGCAGGAGGGCCCACGCCCTTCAGTGATCGGGGCCGCCACCAGCCGTCACCGTCTAAGGCGAGTCCTGTCCTCTTCCCGATAAAACCACTCCCATCCTAATCACCCCCCCCACCCCCCCCAACATGATCAGCCCCGAACACCGATGGCCACTCGATCACGCCGGGCCTCAAGGGATTTGTAGATTTTTTCTTTAATTGCAATTTTTTTATTCTTTCATCGATTAGAAAAATATAGATTACGTGACGATGATGAGACTTTTGGGTTTTCCATTTGCTCCTAATTCTCGACTGGTTTTCGGCGAAGTTTCCCGCGGGTCAACGCTCGCCCCCCCCTCCCCAGGTCGAATTGCGTAGGTTTAAGGCAGCGCTGACCCAAATTCATAAGACTGCTCGTGCGAGCCACGGACCAAGACTCTAGCAAAAGTCAACGGGCTCCACAGAGATATCCACCCGAAGTTTATGAGACCTTCATTGGCGCCACAAAGATGCGTACTTGTGGGGGAAAATAAACAGGTGTTGGACGAGATGATTCTGCAGCAGGCTCCTCGCGGTCATTGAAAAGTCAAAGGGCAAGAATGAATAAATTATATGGGAGAGAGAGAGAGAGAGAGAGAGAGAGAGAGAGGGTGGGTCTGGTGGAAGAAGCCTGGACCACATCGCGGAAGAAGCCGTGGCCATGATAGGTGGGCGGGGAGCACTCTAACGTGGCCATGACGAAAGAGCGACGTCCCTCTACTAAACGGCACCGTGTTTCTACCAATCCGATGGCCCACACATCAACAAGCTGGAGCGGGAGAGAGATGTCAGAGCACCAATCAGAGAGAAAGCAGAAGTCTAATGCCTTGAAGATATCTTCACGTGCAGCAACATCCAGAGATGGAGACACCCCCCCCCCCGCCGGTGTCCTCACCGCTAGATCTTTCCTCTGCACACTAGCGTCCAATGTTACTCCGCGGAGGGGTATCTTCAAAGGGTTTTGACATCTCCATAACCTCTCTCTCTCTCCCCCATCCATGGTGTTGTACTGCTGCTGCTGCTGCTGCTGTTAGGTGTTGCGAGCCGCGGTGGAATGTCTTGCCCGGAACACCCCCCACAGATATAATGCACCATCGATCACTACGGAGAAACAAGGGCCAACCGTTATGTGGAGGGGCAGGCGGGTCCTGGAAAGCATACTGATAATCATAGATTCTTTGGTGGGGGGGAAAAGGACTGGAAGTGCTTCAGCCATCCGTTAAGAGTCGGTAGATCTCATTAATTGATGTTCTCAGCTGCCTTAGGTAGCGCGGAAGATGGTAGATTTCTCTAACACTATCAACGATGTGAAAGCAGCACTGGATTACTAAGTTTAATCCCAAAGTCATGACAAAAGATATCTACATCAATTACCCAAAAAAGAACAAGAATCTGAAACAATCAATTTTCTAGCAGATAAAAAGCATACAAGTAAATTATGAATGGAAGAAATAAATGTCGGATAATGATTTACTGTCGAAAAAAACAGTAACAGTCAGAACTTACAGTGGGATCGCAGAGGCAATAGCACGGAGGAGAACAGGAGTAGATCAGCTTCATCCACTATGCCCTTCAGTGCAAGGTCATAAATTATTACCTCATCCAGCAGCTGATCAAGCTCTGCCTTGGCCCTGAAGAGGAGAGGAAAGAGAACAATTCAACGATCTGAAATCTGGACGATATAATAAAAGATAATTGCAGCCCAAGATCAGACCAAGCACCTCATGTCTCCCGGGAAAAAATAGAGAGCAATGCTGTCATCAGCAGGTGGGAGGAGCTTAAAGGATTTTGGCCAAGTATCTAGCCTCGGGACCCTTTCAAAATGAAACATTTGGGGCAAAGTACGAACCACATTGCACACTTTTTCGCACGCTGTCTTCGACAAATGGGCTTCTATAGGACCATATTTTATGTCATGGATGTTAAAGTAACCCCTGGAATCAAGAAAAGAGGCAAACAGTAATGAACATAACATTTCCCTGGATTTCCTCCTCCCATAAAAATAAAGGCTAAAAAAGGCAAGGAACCCGGGGAATGAATCATTAGATTGACCTCCACACTGTATTACGACCGAAGCACTCGAAAGTAGGCTTGGGGAATGATGTATGTGGTGTAGACAACGGTCTGCAGAGCTTGTCCACCTCGGTAGAACATCTAAAAGCAGCCACTGGATCCGTATAATCATTCCCGGATGGCAAAGGAAGATTGTCTTCATCAGAATCATCATCCAATTCTAACTTCCTCCTTTTACCCTTTTTGATCTCATCAATTGCAAGACACGCTTGTTCACAGTTTTTCCCTGGACTCATGACATCCTTCTCACTGGTTACTAGTGAATCATCACCATATTTGTCATCTCTTGGCCTTAATATTTCAAGTGTTGATGCATCACTCGGCACATCCTTCTCCACACAATGAGAGCTGCCATTGAGTTGCTTGGCCACATTTCGATATGTTCCAGCAGGGATGGGGCTTTGAAGCAAGCGATGCCTCTTCTTCTTCGAGAAACTATCACTTTTAACTCCGTGGTCAGTATGCCTCAAGGACCATATCCCTCTATTCTTTAGAATCAGGTTGTCAAAGGTATGCACTCTGGCCTTTGGAACCCTTGGGCAGCATTGGCAACACAACCAATGAACATCTTCTTCAGTGGGCTTTGGTATTCTATCCAAGCAATAGCTGAAAAATTAAATTGAATCCATAACCATTATCTCGAAGATGGCAACTCCACTCGCACAAAATCAATGAGTTTTAGTATACAACATCCTAGTTAGTACTCGATAATCTACTTAAATTAAAAATCATGCTAAATAGCAAAACCTAGTTAAGTTGTCGTCACTGATGTTTGCTTACACGTTCACTAATATGAATGGTGTAGTACTGCATATTCTGAGTTCACATAATTTGACGAGCTAAAATGTGCATGGGATGCATAAAAAAATGAGAGTATGAATCATCTGTCACGTTTTTTGAAGTGTCCAGGCTTGAGACAAGGCCATATCGCTGGAATAACCCAAGGAGCTTCTGAAAAAACCCACCCAAGATCCAATGTATCCGGACAAGGGCCTTGATTTGGGGCGTTACACATTTATACCGGATTCTCAAATTCGTGATAGGACAATCATTCGCGCATTGTAAATATTTTTAATGTGCATTCCCTACCGATGCTCAGCATAAATTCGGCATGACTTGCAGAAGATAAGAAGCTCTTCAAATCCAGCAACCCCACATTTCAGACATACAGCAGCCTGCACCAAGCAAAAAAATAAGAATTTATATGCATAAAAATTACAACATTTCTACAGAAAACATACCTGCCTATTTAAGAAAGGATACCTTTCAAGTCAATAGGATTTTAAATTTATTCAATGAATCTTTCCTTCTGTAGATATAGTTTTTGGTTAGACAGAAAACGTCACATATGATCGCTCTTACAAACAGACACTATTGCAACGGTGAAATGGAAAAGTCACTTCCACTTAGAGATATTTTGGCATAGAAAATATTTGTTCTCACTTCCTAAAAAAGGAAATATATGAAGTCAATATAATTTACATATAATTCAGTCACTATTAGTTTGCAGATGTAGTGCTTGGTTTTCAAGAAAACATCAGATGCAATTCAACTTGCAGAGAGGAAGATCACACAACAACACTAATAACAAATCGGAATGGTCACCCCTTGATAGCCACCAACCCTAAGGTAAGTGAAGTCAGAAAATAAATCCTTATTTCCGATAAATAATTAAAAATCTATTCTCAAATATGTTACTCCGTCTTGCTACTATTTTATTGCGTCATGTCTTCCAACTATTGTAAATGATGAGAAGGACCTTAAAATGAAGTACATATAGATACTAAGATGAGTGTAAGTGTGTCAACAAATCACAAAAGTTGAAAGAACGCAAAACTGTGGAATATGTGCAAACTGAAACTTTGAAATTAACCATAGATGGAAAAAATTGTCACACCTAAGGTTCTTACTATTTAATACACATTGAAAGTGAAGACTATGCTTTCTTGGGAAGTATGTTGTCACACAATTAATAAGGTTTGCTACATTTATCATCCTCTCACGATTCTTTCCAGTGTGCATGTAAAAGCCTAAGCCATGCTTGATATTCACATGCTAGGCTTGAACAGGCAAAAGCCGGATACAGGTAGATAATCAATTCCAAATATGAAGTTGCACCGTTAGGGACTTGATTACCAGGGAAGTTTTGTAAACTTGGTACAAATTTTGACTGAAATAGATTCTAAAACGTAAAAAAGTGAAAAACAATGATGACGATTGGAAGTAGGTAAAATAACTTCATTTAAAAAACCAGTAAAATTTACATACAAATAAAAGTTCTTACAAAAAGTAAAAAAATATAATTCCCTAATTTATATTTTTGCCAATATAAATAATAGATATGTGAGCTATAACTTCATCAACATGTAACTAGGTTGTTGAGTTTTCAAAGGTAGATAAACAAAAAACATTAATGTAAGGAGAATAATGCAAATGCTTTGAAAGTTGTAGGTAAATCGAGATGTTAAAATTATTTTTTAATTTTATTTATAAATATAATGTTAACTCATGTATAAAAAGTGTACGATATCTTAATGTGTATACCTTTGAAATGCATATCTCAAACCAACACTTTGCAAAACATGAAAACTATATCATCCGTTTTACAAATCAACTACATAAAAAGTAGAGGATGACTAAAAAAAGTTAATTATTCATAAAATACTTTTTATAGTCAAATCAACTTTAGACTTCTAACATTGCATTACGCAATATTACACATATATACAGATAAAGTATAGAATAAGACTATGTGACCACGTCATTTTAAAAAAAAATTAAAAATAGCAAGATTAAAAAATGGAAGAGCACAGAGACACAATACAATTCTGAAAAAGTATTATGCAACATACTAGGACTTCTTATTTTACGACTCGTAAGACGTACACAAAAGGCTCAGAAAAGAACAAGATGAAGTGCTAAAGGTGCAAGGTCCAAAAGAAATGCACAACGCTTGTTTGGATCAACAAGCCCATAAACTGATCGAGAGCATTGGCTTGATCGGCGAGAGAAGATAAATAATCGGACAACGAGGAAGATTCCGACGGAGGACCGCAGTTTGAAATAAAATAATGCAACCACTGTAGGCCTGCATGGAAGTCTAGGTAAAATATGAAGGCGCACCTACCATGGCTTTCAAAAAGCTCGCCGGTGGAGATATAAAATAAGAAGATGTTGACTGGAGAAACGCTAAACATCGGCTAGATGCAGTTCAAAATCCATTGGTGAAAAATGCGAAGATGTGGATGGGGAGCAAGATAACCCCTCCAAGGCCCCCTGGCGAGGAGTAGGTGGAGAGACGCCGCAGGTAGGCGACCGGAGTGTGCGCCGAGACGAGGGGGAAAAGGGTTTGATATAGCTCACGAAGTCTGTCCACTCCATTTTTATACCTACGCTAAAAGCGGGAACTATACCGGTCTCTCTGACTCATCAAAGCCCACCGCCTTTTGTCTCGCAATTGTAACCCAATCATCCCTTGACACGTCATGCTTCAGGAAGTTTCTAACTGCAACGCCACCACCGGAAAAACGTGACCACGAATCATCGCCCACGTCTGAACCTGTGATTTTCGGGCTGCGGTTATCAGTGGGTCCCACGAGAGTGGCCAGACACATAATCGACCCATTTCGCGTGCATTTCGGCCCGTTTTTAGTTATCTTTTCTGATCAGTATATATTTATGTAGATTTAGACTGATAAGTACAAGTCATTAAATGCCTATTATCAACCAAACCACACGACTCATTGCAAATATTTCCAAAGATGGTCTATGATTCAGCAGTAATTTGAGCAATATATATGGCTGGCTGATGTCTAGTGCAATGGTTCCATGGTTCTTATTAGTATGTATTTATGTGTATTTAGATTGATAAGTATACGTCATTAAATGCTTATTATGAACCAAATCACACGACTCCTTGGAAATATTTCCAAATATGGGCTATGACTCAGCAGTAGTTTGAGTACTATATATGGCTGGCTGATGTTTAGTTACATGGTTCTCAAAGAAAAAAGAGATTTTTCTGCCCATATACAGCATTCCAAGTTCTATTCTCATGAAAATAAACTCGTCTTCTGCTAAAGAAATGCTTGGAAAAGAAATATGAGCAACAATGACTGATTTATTTCAGTTGATCCTGATCCAGAGTTGACCCATCCCAAGAGCCTGAAACATCAGAGACTTTCCGAAAAAGTGATGGTCTTTAAATCGTCAAACGCCAATCCATGCCCAGAATACAACTAAGTTGAATAGCATTTACTCAACATTAAGTCGAAGTCAAATGGCAACCTCGCTCACAAATTCTCTGAATGAGGAGCTCCCCAGAAACCATGAACAGAGAAAAAAAAAAACAAGAAGCCTTGCGAACACCAATCAAAGATTGTATAAATAAATTCTAAACGTGGGAGCAGATTTCCAACCCACCCGATTGGAGAGGTACCAACCTTGGAAATATCACGGCCAGCCCTTGTCTCGATTCATTATCGCTAAAAGAACACATGAATTCGGGATAATTGAAAGGAAATTAAAGAAGCCCTCGTTACAGTGCATGCTCCCTCCGATTTGATGTATTTCTTGCCCATTACGGAAAATAATGCAAGAAAGCTGGCCTGAAAGATTTGGTCACAGCAGATGATCCACAAGAAAAGAAAGGGTGAACTTCCCTAACGCAGAGATAAAATGCGGAAGATGAGAGAAATCAAGAAGGAAAAACAGACAGAATCCTGGTTGGTCTATGCGAGGAAATCCTACTGATCCCATCTCGGAAACAAGGCCAAATTGTAAAGGATAAAGGAAGAAACCAATAAAATCTGATGAAACCCAACAGAAAACATAAGTCACCTCGAAGTCAGGTGAGATCTAAGCCTCAGGCATGGAAGTTAAATCTTCGATTGTCATATCTTGTTCACAGGGACGTTACATCTGAATCAACAAGCAAGTTGCATAATATTCAACATATAGTCCAATTGCATACACATGTTTGATTGGATTATGCACGCTTTTAATCTAAGCCAGGCGACTGAGAACCAGAACCTGATTCTTGCAGAAACGATACAAAAAAATCGCCGCAAGATAGTGTGCATAAAGTTAAGAGAATTACTGCATCGGGCTGAATTTCTCTTCTTATAAATACCCTTCGAATAAATATTAACATATATTTTAGTGTTGATCGATAAATTCACAGCTTCGCACCAAATCACATTAGCTACGCCATATCAATATTGCAGTTCCAGTCATATCATCGTAGCTTATTCAAGATAGCATGATATCACGACCGGTATGTTGATTATCCCAAATAAGCAGGCGAAAGGCCTCAAAATGTTAAACCCTGAATTTAATTTTTTTTACCTGCTGATGGATAATCTCGACTTGATCTTATCTGGGCGTCTTTTATTAAAACTATTTTTCAAAAAAGAACCCACTTACCAATGAAAAGCGAAGGAACTAGCCTCGTCATCATTATGCCATACAAATTCTGTACAGAAGTAATAAGGAAAAAGGAAAGAGAGAGAGAAGCACGGCATCTACCTGGAAAAAACCTGCTTAGGATAGACATGATAAGAGTTTAGAGATCCAAAAGTGGTGTATCCATCCCACCTGTATTATTCAGAGATTGCTACCCGGCAAGAAAGATTGCGTCGTCCAGATAAGATTTTGTTGAAAAAAAGTCGAAGAGAGAGGTGATGAGAATAGTTCGTTAAATAGTGGTGAGAAGAAATGGCAAAGATTCCTGTAAACAGGATAAGTCTCAACGAAATACAATCGAAGACCACCATTATGAGTAGACACCAACCTAATTTAAACAGAATCCTTAATACTTTCCATCTGTTCCTTATGCTGTACATACCGATGCAGCAGTGTTAGCCTGGCAGTCTCGAACGCAAAATATCCCAAGGCGGCGAAGCAGGCACTGTGAAGCACACGAGGCCCCATACCCCGGAAAAGGCCTGGCCAGCCTTCTTCCACAAGAATTTGTCTCACTGTGTCTGAAATCCTATTCCTGGCTTCGCCGTGGATTTGTGTCATCAGCCGTGTCTTCACCACATCTAGAGGAGTCGTCAGAGATGCTGATATTGCCCCCGCCAACGCCCCACAGACCACACTCTGCACGGGCTCGAGATTGGCCTTTCCGGTCCTACTTAGCACAAAGCTCTTCAAATACTCAAACGAAGAATAGCTCAGGATACCTGCCGGTAAGTTCCTCAGCAATGTGGCTGAATAACCTGCGTACAGACCGAGGATTCCATCCTTCTCTAAAATCCTCAATAGCACCTCCCACGACCTACCAGCTGCTCCGGCCTGCATCCGCTGGGTAATGAGCTCCTTGGGTACCATAATTGCAGACGAAACGATATTCCCCATGGCACCAGCGGTCGGCGGGATGAGCAGGGGCGGGTAGTGAGAGAGCTTGCCGAGCACGGCTTTGCCGAGCTCGCAGGTGCCGAAGTAGATAGAGGAGGAGACGGCGGATCCGACGATAACCGCGGATACCCCGCGGTAGAACCCGAGTATGCCGCTGGCCTGGAAGGTCTTGAGGGCGACATCAATGGCGCTCGAGTAGATCTGAGCGGCTCCTTTTGTCTGGAGCTTGGTCTTGACGGTGTCGATGGGATGGAGACAGACGTAAGTGAAGGCGCCAGCGATCCCCCCGGCCATGGCGCCGATGACGGCGCGCTCCGCGGTGGAGAGCGCCTTCATGAGTGATCTGGCCCCAGAGCCGGTCCCCCTGGTCGAAGGCTTCAGCCATCCGGCGCGGTCATGCGCAGAGAGGGAAGCTGATGCAAAAACTATCTCGACGCCGCGCCGCCCCTTCCTGCCGTTCTTCGGGAGGGAATTATGGCGGCTAGGAGGAAACCTAGCGGAGAGTTGGGAGATGCTGGCTTCGATACCGAAATTCTGCAGCGGAAAGTGCCCGCTCCGAGCAGAGGAAGAGAGGAGCAGAGTGTTGAGATGGCAGAAGGAGCCGTTGAACTCCGCCAGGCCGAAGTCAGCTGGAGGATACGAGAGTTCGGTCTCCATCGACCTCGAGCCCCCCTCCCCTGTTGAGACGAGAGCGAAGACGACGACGATGGAAGTTCAGTGGGGAACCGGCGGGCTCATTTGGAAGGTCAGTCATCGGGCCGACTAGCTGGGCGGCGTTAGCCAATGGACCGGTCGGGACCAACTCCTCTCCCTATCTCTCTCTCTCTCTCTCTCTCTCTCTCTCTCTCTCTCTCTCTCAACAAAAGTAGTTGACCAAGTTGGAGTCGATAGCATGTTTGGTGCCAAAAAATGTACACAAAGATATAAATAGTCAATGTACATTATTATCGAACTATCTTGGTGACGATATTTGTTTAGTCAACTCCTAGAAAAATCTCAAAGAACTTTGAGATTGAACACATAAATTATTTTTATTAGATATTTTATATCTCAAGAAAAATGCATTGACTTAGTAACATAGTGTTCTTACATTCATCATAACCAAAGCACAATGAAGGTAGAACACTGACTTTGTAGCAAACAATTAAACTGAGCAAAATATACATCAACCAAGTGAATTAGCTCATCTGACAATCTTAGCATAACATTGGTAGTGACAAGTCTGGTAAAGGCTAATTTATGAAAGTAGTCCTTAAGAGATAAAATCAATATGGTTTGCCAAAATGCTTTGAACCTTAATTTGAGATATTATAAATTATTTCAATATAGAAAATGGCCATTTGACCATTCCTTTGGGTTCGTCTTGTAGCCTCTTAATGTTAACTCTGTAATAAACCTACACATTAGGCAAGAATGTTTGCCCTCTTTTGGAAAAGTCTACTACGTCGAAAGGAGGGAATTGGGATGCCTATTAGAATGTCTTTTGGGACTGTTCTCTAGCAAGATATTTTTGAACCACTGAGAACCAGTTTTTATGCCATGTTTTTGACCTTGAATGAGTTTTGGGTCTGGAAGATCATCTAATGAAAATCATCTAATGATATTTGGGTATGGAAGAATGAGAAAAATTATAGTATATGATAAGATTTACTCCTACATTTGCATTTGAATGACCACATAATTATCACTATAATTTTAAAAAATAAATTAGAAGAATCATCTACATTGGAACATAAATCAGAAGCTCGTTCATGGTCTTTGATATCTTCTCAAGGAAAGCAACTTTGTCATCAAAATTGTTGGAACATAATTTATCAAAAGATACCAAGCTCTTTTGTGAATAAATTGTATATGTTTACACTTTATAACCATGCAGCATTATAAGAACAACATTATATTATAAAAATTATATATAAATCTTGCACTAATTTGAGACTTGGAAAGAAACGACCACATTGCAATAAAAGAATAGAAGTTATCCCTTTGATGCTCTTAAGTGACATTGGAACACTTTGGATTACAACATAGCTTGATTTCTGAAAAATTGATGAATTGATTTAAGCTTTATGTGTGGAAATTAACTTGTAAAGTCAAGTTAGTATCAATTATTAAAATTGCCTTCTCCTTCAGCCTCTTCAGTTTACCCCTCTCTACTTTTTCTTCTTCCTCTCTCTCTCTCTCTCTCTCCCTCCCTCCTTGAGGGAAGGAAAGTGGAGAGGAAAACATTGGAGAATCCATATTTGTTCGACTAAGTTCTTGGTGCGTGGAGTGCTCTAAAATGAAAATTTCAGCCCAAGATATCGTTTGAAAGAATTATGAACCTTACTAATGATAAGTTAGATGATGAAATTGAAACTTAGAGGTGGCATGCAAGAATAATCAAGTATGTCATAAGGGCCAAGAAACATAAGAATATTAGAATGATTCACCCACTCCTCTTGGTTCCTATCTGATCTCATCAAAATTAATGCCAAGTTGACTCACCGATAGAAGGTAATGGTGGTGAACCTAATCAAACTTTGACTTATGCAAGGAGACTAACTCACCTGCTCTTACTCTCCATCCCTGTCTAGTTAAACATAAATATTTATTGACCCATATCTATATGAAGAAACAAAGTCACAATGTGTCGACCATAATTCAAAATTACGCAAGCTTACAAATGATAAAAAGGGAATATTATTATTTGAGTTATTTATTTTTTCCATTAATTCAATTCATAGAACACATGGTTTTTTAATACATATCGATCTAATTGAAATGAGTTATATATAATTCATTTAGATTGTGAGCAATTAAGACTAAATTCTTTCACGTCGGAGGGGAGAGAGGAAGAAGAGAGACGGAGGCTTTTTTTTCTTGTGATTCAAAAGAAGAGATCACACTACGTATTAAGGGAGAGGAGAGAGAGAGAGAGAGAGAGAGAAGGAAGATCATTTTGGTGAATAGCTTCGCAGGTGGAGAATGCTTCCATATTGGTGAATACTCCAGAGAGAGAAACTTTGACGGGTTGTCCTTCTAGCCCCAAAGAGGAAGAGAGAAACTTTCATAGCTTCGTAGGTTTTGCCCCAAGGAGGTATTCCACCATTGACCAAAGTCTTTCATCAGAGTCGTGTCGAGTCGCTCTCCCCGACAGACAAGACATCTCTACTTTCAACTAACACAAGCGTACGGTATAGCAGTCTTTCCCCAAAAGCCCTTGCAAAAATTAGTATTCCTCGATTTCGCCCTCTAACTTTTATTTTAAGCAAAAAAGGCCTTCTCCCGCCGACGACTTCTATGCCGAAAGCATTTCTAATCGGTTGGTTTTAAGCTGCGGGTTCACCGTCCCGATCAAGGGGCAAACGAGAAGCCACCACGTTCTGCCTCGTGGGCCCGACTCGACGAAGTCAGCACCCGACTGGCAAGCGTGTAGCAACCCGAATAAACCAAGTGTGGGCCCCGGCCCCCCAGTCAAACCGCGATAGTCAGAACGTTGACGAACCGCTTAGAGAAATATTTCATTTAATTATCTAAAAACCACTCACACATTACACTTCTCTCATCCGCCAGACTAGACGGTCTAATCCGGCAAAGTCAACAGTGTTGAAATAGAGGAGCCGTATATTTCTTTTATTATCATCTGACATGTAGTAATATATGCCTTCCCCAACTATCTACCAAAACTTTCGAAATACCCCAATCCACCTAACGTGATCCTCCCCCCGATCGTCACCAGCTGCCGATTCCCCCTCTGGTCAAGCTGAGCCACCAACGACCCGGCTGATAACTCGGCATGAAATCCGTAGATGGCGGAGCCGGCGTGGTCCCCACCCAACCCCGCATCCACCTCCCGGTGTCGGCGACTTCCTCCCAGAAGTAGCAGACTTCTAGAGAGAGAGAGGACGCCGAGGGGAAGATCCCCGGGGGCCCCCACAGCCAGCGACCCTACCTCGGTCTTAATTGCGGGCACGCTTTTTCCATTACGCGCCGCGCAAGAGGACATACTAAACGAATCCTCCCCTTCCTCCTGCTCCGGTTATCTGTTGACCGGCATCTCCGCGGTGACGTCACCTTCATCCTACCATCTTCCTTCCCCTTAAAAGTCCGAGAACCTCCGGCGGGTCTGGTTCCTGCCCACCCTTCCTCTCAGGCGCATTCGAGCTTCCATCCAGTTGCAGGCGGCGGCGGCGGCGGCGGCGGCGATGGGGCGGCGGAGCAGGGGGAGAGAAGATCTGGAGGTGAACGTGCCCAGCTTTTTCCGGTGCCCCATCTCGCTGGACGTGATGAAGTCGCCGGTGAGCCTCTGCACTGGCGTGACCTACGACAGGTCCTCCATCCAGACTTGGATCGAAACCGGCCACAACACCTGCCCCGCCACCATGCAGGTCCTCCCCACCACCGACTTGGTCCCCAACCACACCCTCCACCGCCTCATCCAGCTCTGGTCTTCTCCCTCCTCCGCCTCTCCTTCCGTCCTCCTCCGCCGCCTCCAGTCCTCCCCCTCCGGCGACCCTCTTCCCATCCTTCGCACCCTCCTGGACCTCTCCACAGATCCCCACGGTCTCCGCGAGCTAGTTGACGATCCCGCCGCCGTCCCCGCACTCCAAGGCGTCCTCCTCCGGGAAGACCTCGGTCTGGAAGCCATGGAGGCGGCAGTCTGTGCTCTCTCTCCTGTTCTCCTCGCCCGCCATGGAGACGGCGCCGAGTCGCTCGCCGATTCTCTCACCGTCTCCTCCCTCCTCGCGGTCCTGAAAGGCGAGAGCTTGGAGTCGAGGATCGCCGCCGCAGAGATTCTGGAAGCGGCGGCCGCCACTTCCGCCGCCGCCGAGCGGAAGCTCCTCATTGCCGGCACAGGGGATCTGCTGGCGGAGCTCCTCCGCCTGGTGAGAGAGGAGGAGGAGGCGGCGGCCGACGCGGGGCTCTCCTGCCTGGTGGCGCTCTCACCGCCGAGGCAAACGCGGGTGGAGATGGTACGCGCCGGCGCCGTCGCCGTCGCCAGCAAACTGCTGGTGCGGCCGGCGGCGGCGGGGGGCTCCGCCGCAGAGAAGGCGCTGAAACTGATGGAGGTGGCGTCGACTTGCAGCGAAGGGAGGGCGGCCATCTGCGAAGACCCCGTGGCGGTGCCGGCCATCGTGGGGAAGATGATGAAGGTGTCGGCGGCGGCTAGGGAGCACGCGGTGGTGGTGCTGTGGAGCGTCTGCTATCTCTTCCGGGACCGGCGGGCGCAGGAGGCGGCGACGAGGGGAAACGGGTTGATGAAGATCCTCCTCCTGATGCAGAGCAACTGCTCGCCGGCGACCAGGCAGATGGCCGCTGACTTGATCAAGATATTCCGGGTTAGCGCCAAGGGTCGCCTCACCAGCTACGACTCGATGGCTACCCACATCACCCCCTTCTGATGGTTTTCTGACTGCAGAGTCCCCTTCGTTCTTGTCCATGGGAATATCTTCGTGAGTCGGAGAAGAAGATGCCAGCCCGACGATGAACAGACTTCTTTGTAAAAAAATCATACAGAATAATATTTTTTATTAACCTGACAAACACCTCGGAAATGATAGAGAATAGATTCTCTATCTCTCTCTCTCTCTCTCTCTCTCTCACACACACACACACACACACACACACACACACACTCACTCTTAAGGTCAGTAATGAACACGTCGGGATCATCACCGGAGTCTATTCGGACCAGTAGATGCTGTTAAAAAAACCAGGTTTTGGATAGAAAAACCTACGATTATTTTCCTTCTATTGACTCGACGAGAGAGAGAGAGAGAACGCATGAAGAGGTGATAGGTAGAGGAAGGAAATGAAAACGAAGACGGGGGTATTGACCGAAGACCGGCTTCTATCGCGATGACGCCGGGGAGGGAGGAAGGGAGAGAGGACGAGAGAGAGAGAGTGAGAGAAATGACAAGGGTACAAGTAAGGAAAGCGTACAGAAAGGGGTTTGACGACCAGCTGGTCCAGACCGGCCGCAAACGCTGAACGTGTTGCGGCCTACCACACTCCAGTGGCGCACGCATGTTCAAGCATGTAAATTGGGTGGTCTTTTTCCACCCTGGTCTGATTTCCACATGTAAAAATAGTAATAGATTGACGAACGCGAGTACCGCCGCCGCACCCAGTCGTCATCATGTTCGGACCATCCAGATCAGGAGCCACATTATCTGATCGGATACCCTCCTCTCGCCCTGATCATCGCCATACCATGATTTGAGATGGATACGAACTGTATATCTCGAACTAGATCACTATTAGCATTCGCATAGACTTGGCGATTAACGATGCAAATGGGTGCAGTAACAGCATAGTTTGGCTCTACCCAATAATGTTTTTCTTCATATATATAATTCACAATTAAAAGAGCACACCACAATTTCTGTGTTGGTTGATTGCATGATTCTACATTTTGATCCATTGACTTTTGGACAGATAAGCATATTTTACTCAATTTCTCTCTCTCTCTCTCTCTATCTCTCTCGCTACCTATCTCTTTCTCTCCTAGTCACATATATTTTGAACTTTTCTCTTACTCTAGTTGACGAACTAAATACTATCTGTGAGGAGATAATCATATAACTAAAAGATAAATTATCAATTAAAAAAGAGATTCTAGTGGGTTCAATTAGGTAAAGAAGTCAGCTACAAAAGTCAAACACATCAGAATGAGGTTGGTCTATATGCTGCTCCTCTCTTCTCATTTTGACTAAAATTCTCCAATTATCAATTGTCAGTTAAAATTGAGTACAACTCTCATTAATTCTAATATGGGCATCCACACCAATGGGTGAATCATGATCTTGATCACTCACAATATCATAAGACATGTAAACATGCATGTTTTGTCACTATCTATTTTGTTAATGTAAAAAATATAAAGGATTCAAAAGTGAACATCATCACTTAGTAGTAATCAAATCCTCAATTATGTGAGATCTAGAGCATTAGTAACATTATCAACTATCCAATTTCTAGGTATGCTAGTACTAACATACATAACATTTCTGAAGATTAGTGGAAACTAAAGTTAAGATCTCTATAGATAGTAGAAGTGGGTTACGAGTAAAATCACTCCAGATCTACTTGTTAATAAATCTATTTATCTCTCAATCTATGTGGTACATTCAAATATTTTATTGTAGGGAAGATTTTTGTATAAGTTAATAATTTATGCTTGATTGCATTACATTTTTATTTACATTCTTAGTAGTTTTTTTGTTATCATTGGTTATTGGAGTTAATATTAAAGTATCCAAATGTTTATTCCGAAAAATGTATAAATGCAGCATAATTTTGGAAGTATAAAATTAGCATTTAACCCTTGTGTATTTATAGCCATCGAAAATATGTGCTTCCAAAGCAATTTGTTAGTCAATGTCTTCTACTTGTTTATCAACTATACCAATGCATTGGACATCAACATTCATATATGCATGCTCATGATCATCCCAAGATCAAATGATTTCAACCTTACAAGAGGATCCGCATATGCTCATTGCTCAATGAGCAAGGACCATATCCTTAGGTTCTACTAAATCAAAGTGGTAAATATGTTGAACACAAAGTCCCCAACCTGTTTTCATTAGATTTCACAATTACACCCATGTGATTCTTAGAAACACTTCATTTAGGTTTGCAAACCTAGGGGGCTAACCAAATTAGAACCCAACTGATCTCTTCTAAATTCACGATTATAGGTCAACTTGAGTATTAGTGCTCAATAATAAGTTAAGAACACTTAAATAATATTGCAAATCAGTTTGTAGCTCATGGTGGTGTGGATTCCTTGACCTAAAGACAATCATTTTAAGGTGTGGAGTCACTTGAATGTTTGAGAAAAAGAGATGAAATTCAATACTTGAAAAAAAAAAATCAACTTGGGCATTGGGGAAAATGTTCTTTATATGTGGAAATTTTATAATTATTTGTTGTCTTAATAGTCAAGAAACTATTGTAAAGTGATCACGCGATGACTATGGCACACTCCAACATCTTGTTTAGGTATTACTATAGATTTGTTGTCATTTACTTATTTTCTCATGTAATGCTACACCCCTTAACTAGTGTTTTGCTTATAAGTTGGCTCACCTGGTGCTATAAAGAAAAACATAAAAAAATCTAGTAATTTTGGGTCTAAAAATTCTAAAAGAAATATACAAATTTTATTAATGGATTTGCAATGTAACAAAGTATTTAAAAGGGTAGTGAAGATGATTCAATATTTTTTAATGGATATTGATTATTTACCTTTGAATATGTTTTCTTCAATTTTCATGGTTATTCTTCATTGATGAATTGATTCATTCAATTTTGTGATAAATCAATTGGGTATCTTCATATTATATGAGATGACTCATTTGTTTCCTCATGAAGAGAGAAGCATTATTCACCAAATCTACTTGCTCATACATAGTCATTTCTCATACCAACAAAGTCTACTCACGTTCTAATAAGGGAGTGAAAAAAGAAACCCTCGTAAGTAGAGTGGGTAAAATATTTATAATTTATACAATTACCAATTACTATTTTTTAGTTTCTTTGTCACTATTAGTGTAAACTTTCATTTAATAGATAAGTTGGCTCCCTTCTTAAAAGCATAAATTTACATTCTAGACCATTCAATGCCTTGAAATCATGTGAGACTTTTCTAAGGGTTTTAAAAATATTGTGCCAATATTTTTCTAATCTCTTAATATAATTATGATAGTGTAAGATGAGCACTTATACCTTTCTACTTATGTTGTCATCATCGGACCTATGGAGGCTTCAAAAAGACAATATTTAACCATGATAAAAGGTAAACTATTGAATACTTGATTATATTAGTATTTTTTACTAAGAACTAACATATGCACCTGATTGAATAATCTAAACATAATAGGGTAATGCATACATGTATTTGGAGTAGTTAGCCTTGTAGCTTGCATCCATTATCTTTAGAACTCCTCACTCACTTTGTCTCTAGTAATATTTTCCAAATATCACATGTTATATATTATTATAATTAGCACCAGATTGATTCAAACACTATCACTCTATTATTAACTTTCTTGGCTCTTCCCCACTTAATAGTGTTTCACCACACAATTTTGTTCAAAGGAATATCCATTGGTGAGTAAAATTACAGACCATAAGTAAATAAACTAATAAAAATGATTATTTAAATAAATCATTTTTATGATTCAACAAAAGATCTTTGTTGGTTTTTGAAAATTGTATATTTTTGATAATGACAAAATATGTGTGAGTAGAATTATGTTGAGATATTATGATAGTATTGGTGGAATATTTCCCTAACCCTTGGAATAGTTCCATGGGAGTTTAGAGCTAATTGTATGACTTAAAGTATCTCTTTCTATTTTTAAGAAGGCAGTCCACTCACTTAACTACATGAGCTTATGTTTGTTATAAAGATATTACTAAACTAAAATGTACTAATTTTTTATATCAAATATGTTGCCTATTAGGGCAGAACTCAGTAGATGAAGATAAGAATAAAAACATTTAAAATTAAAATGGTATTTTTACATTAAAAATATTAGAATATCTTGATGACCCTTAAAATCTTTGATTTTGTGTCAAATGATCATTTCCTTAGAAAACTTCTTTAGTAAAGCTCATTTCCTGCGAGATTGATATGCTTTTGCACACTAAGGAAGGGGGACTACAAGATCAAATAAGAAAAATGACAAATGTCTGCATTACCTCCTAAGCAACAATAGGAGGATGGCATGGCCATTGAAGACGTTAAAAATCATAAAATGAAGAAAATCAATCACTATATAAGGAACATCTTCCTCGATGCATAGACCAATTAAAAATCATTTCAAGGATCAAAGTCAACATTTCTCTCATGTATTCATTTGCCCTCACACCTCAAGATGGTTTTGCAATTTTAGGCCAAAAAAATCATGCTATTGAAAGATACATATTGAATATGTAAGAGCACTAAATTATTATTGATTTTTTGTATAATATTTCTATTACTCAAGTGGACCAAGAGCCATGAATCTAAAACAAAGATCGACTGAGTGTTAAGCTGTAAATATATAATATATTTGTTGGTTGTTTATCTGGATAGCTCTCTATAGCCACAAATCTAGAAGTAATTATAGAAATCACTTAGCTTGGTTAGAGCTGTGTAATCTTATGAAAATTAATTGAATCATTTGTGTTCAATGATTATACTTCTTCAGATTTAGTGAAACCTAAGGATGAAGTCTTTAGCAAGTGGAATAGGTCCAGTAAACTTCTAGGTTTAATAATATAAACATAAAATTAAAAATCAAAGAATGATTTGAAAAATACCAATTCACCCCCCTCTTCCTCTTGGTTACTATTGCATCCTCTCTAAGCCCTGCATTCTTCATGGGTTGAGGTTGTTAGAATTTTGAGCATGATTACTTCCTCAAAAGAGTAAAGCAACAATGATTTGCCCCTCAACAATCATGCATGCATTCATGGATGATTTGAAGGGTAGAGAAATCACTTTTAAGTCTCTTCTTCTTTTGGGGGTAAGGTGAAGTCTCCTATTCATAGGATTTACTTCTTGCCCTCTAACGGTCACCATTAATGACTATAAATGACTCTAAATCAGATAATTAGCTATCATCAAAGTGGTTAAATTCAAAAGGGGTGTTTGTGTGTGATAGAGAGAGAGAGAGAGAGATTCTTTGTTGTGTCATTGCAAGCGAACGATTTCAAGAGACTTTATGCCTCCAGTTATTATTTGATTGTTTTTCAGAAGGTGTGTATTATTTATTATTTTTCAATAAAAAACGACCCCTATCCCTTCCAAATTAATTTTAAGTAGAACGCGATTCTTGTTATGCGGTGAGCGTGGATCGAACACGCGACCTTCAGATCTTCAGTCTGACGCTCTCCCAACTGAGCTATCCCCGCTGTGTAACGGAGTAATTTTAGAAATTCCCATGTAATCGTTGGCCTCTTGCCAATTGATTCTGAGTAGCTTTAACCACTTTGATGATTTTAGCAATTCGCGTAATCGAACTTTTCTTCACACCCAAGTTCGAGTTCATTCAGAACAATCCATCCAGTTAGCACAGATCAAGCATACTCCTACCAGTCTGATAATCCCCAAAGAAAGTCAGCGCCTTTCTGGGTCAGGAAGCAGTGCATTGGAGCTGGAAGCAGGAGCTCCTCCCTGACAGTGATACAGACCACAGCGAGAGAGAGAGAGAGAGAGAGGATGTACCCATACGATGTACAAGAGCAACGATGGACAGTGGCATACACAAGTGTTGAAACAAGAATTTTCCATGCAACATCTACTTATTGTCTGGTCTGGTGGGTTGTTTGCTTCTCGAGGGTCGTCAACAGTGCACTGGAACGCCCACCCCAACTGCCCCTGAATGAGCATGGGATCCTCGGAGGGCGAGAGACGAGGAGCTGCCACCCCCCCCAAAAAAAAACCTAATCACGGAGCAGTTCTTCAAAGCCTAACGAAACTGGGAACATTCGGGCCGCAGATCAAACTGTGCCGACACCGGCATCGTCAAATTCTCACGGAATTCTCATCTCTCGAGGGAATTCTCAGCTCACGTAGGGGATTCGATTATCAGAAGAAGAAGAAGAAGAAAGAAGCAGATTCGCCGCAGATGATAGGTGCTGGATGTGACATACCAAGATTTTTGTCAATCCTTGAACAATTTGGCGATCAAGGAACGGCGCCGAGGCCGGCATTGAACACGAATCCCCGATAAACACCATCGCCATAGCCGGGCGCGCCGTCCACCCACCTCCATCTGCCGCCACTCTTGCCGACCTCGTCTTCTTCCCACATCACCAGCTTCCCCCTCACCTTCTTCCCCGAGAACCAGACCCTCCCATCTGCTCCAAACACCTTCACTTTGTTGGCTCCACCGGAGGTCCCAGAGCCGCCAAAGCACCGGTACATGTCCAGGGGCATCCTCCCTGCTTCGTCCCACTCGAGCGTCCCCAAATCCAGCCTGAGGATCAGAACAGTAGAGCACGGCGCGTCGACGGCGAACGACGATCTGAGGCCTCCGATCATGAGGATTCTCCGGTCGCCCCTCCCCCGGATCAGCCTCGGCCGCTTCAAGATGTCGAAGACGTCGCCCCAATCTTGCTGCTCTAGGCGGTCCCAGACACGGGGCCCCCCGAGCTCGCGCAGCCGGCAGGAGAAGAGCTTCCACTGGTTCCTCCACGGCGATCCGACGTCGCAGAGCACGTAGACGGCGTCGCCGATGAGGATCGGGCTGCGGGGCTTCGACGGGAGGTTGAGGGAGAAGGTGAGCCACTGAAGAGATCCAGGGTTGTACCAGAGGGCGGCGAGCTCGGCGAGGACGAGGACGTGGCCCGTCGGCGCCGCCAGGACGGTCCC
Source organism: Spirodela intermedia (assembly GCA_902729315.2). Taxonomy (NCBI): domain Eukaryota; kingdom Viridiplantae; phylum Streptophyta; class Magnoliopsida; order Alismatales; family Araceae; genus Spirodela; species Spirodela intermedia. The sequence goes on from LR746274.1 coordinate 349,369, forward strand.
GTGGCGAGACCAGGCCGATCCGAGTTGCGGGAGCGCGCGGTAGGACCGAGTCAGGGGGTTGCAGAGCACGAGCGTCTTGGTGGACTGCTTGGGATCTGAGGCGGCGCCATTGCTGGGGCCGCCGGAGGCCGCCGCGGGGGCGATGCCCGCGGCGCCGGAGTCCGCCCAGAGGTAGAGGAGGGAGGGGGAGGCCGTGATGGGGAAGGAGGAAGGGAAGGGGAGGAAGGATAGGGACAGGCGGAACCACTGGTTCTCGACGGGATCGAACGCGTGGAGATCTGCGGAGGGGTGGCGGTGCGGGTGGCGGAGCGCCAGCAAGGGGACAGGCGGGAGCAGGGCCAAGAACGGCGGCGATGCGAGGGCCTCGCGGAAGAGCTTGCAGACGCAGCGGCAGGCGAGGACCTCCCGGAGAGAAAGATGGGAGAAGATATGGTGAAGGGAGTCACCAGGAAGGACCTGGATGTGGCAGCAGTCGTCTTCCTCCTCCTCCGCCTCCGGGGAGGCCGCTGGCGGCGCCGCCGGAGCTCCCGATGCCATCGCCGCCACCCCTGCAATCCCCATCCTCCGCCGAATTCTCCCCCTCCCCGCACGGATTTCGCGGACCAGGAAGAAATCCGTAGACCGCCCCCGGTGGCGGCTAACGGAAGGTCGGGGAGACAAGAGTCGCCGTCACAGGTTACGCTGGCCCGCGAGTTAACGAACCTTCCCCGACGACTCATATCGGCCTGGTGACCCGGCGAATCGGTGGCAAGAACTCGGCGAATCGTCCCCTGAGCCTCCCCCCACCCCACCCCCACCATCTCGATCAAGACTCGGTGAGTCGGTTAGCCACCCAGCGGAGATATTTCCCCCACAAACTTATATAACATCACATCAATACTGCGCACAGCATTATAGACTATATATAATCACGACAACGAGGGTCCCCCTCGTCAGTCAGTGAGTCAGTCAGTCCCCCTCGACACCCGGGGAACTAGAATCTGATGGATCTTTACAAGGGCATGACTGAATAATTGATGCTTAAAAATCAGATTTTTTTTTCTTTCTTTCTCTGTTGAAGCGGTGGAAGCGGGTCCGGTCCTCACATCGAGTCGCGGCCGCCGAAGGGATTGCCGTTGGAAGCGGGGCGGAGCATGTGGAGCTGCTGCTGCAGCTGCGGCGGCGGCGCCTGCGGCTGCTGCTGCTGCTGCTGCTGCTGCTGCTGCTGGGGCTGAGACAAGTACTGGGGAGCTCCCCTGGAGAAGGCGTTCCCGTTGACGAAGGGGGCCTGCCCGGTCGCCAGCTTAAGCCTCTGCAGCTCCTCTCTCAGAGCCTCGTTGATCGCTGCGCGCCCAACAGAACCCAGTCATTGGCTGTCGCCTCTAGCAAGATCACCCTTCCAACCAGTGGGCATCAAAAGGGGAAGGGGGGGGGGTGAAGATTGGTGGAGTGATGGCGGAAGGTGGATACCGTCGCGAAGATGAGCCTGCTGCTCCATGGCCTGCAGTCGCAGTTTCAGCTCCTTGTTTTCGGTAGTCAGGCCGGTGGTGTCCCTCTGTGTATTTCAAGACGAGACGATTGAATCAACTCATGCACGAAAAAACACTACTAATTAGAGGAAAAATACAGCATTATGTGAAGATCATTAGGGGGTTTGCCACATTATTAGATACACACAAATACAGCTGCGCAGATAATTTTCATAGTTACGTTTCAGAAATCTGTAAATTCTAAAAATGTACAATTATTGCAAGCCTTCCAATAACATCTCCAACAAGGTGAAGTAGTGATCATTCCCAACGATTAGTAACGAGCAACCCACGGTCTTTGAGATTATTAACAATATTCCCCACACCATAAATAGATGGCCATAATCGGAGACCACTCCGATAATGCTCGAGAATGGTATGCATATGATATACTAAAATGAATTTAAGTATCTTAAATGCGAAATAAAAAACCATAATAGAAGAGTCGATTGACGGTCTACCAAATAAACATCATAAAAAAAAATGAAAAAAAAATGCATACGTAACTCAAAATCTCCCAATGTTGAATTTGGCTCCATGATTTCCATAAATGTCTTACATAACATGTACACGTGATAAAGTACAGAAATGCCAGGAATGTTTTTACGGCCCATAAGTGAAGTATACAAGCGCCATTCATCAACAGGGAACCTGATCATTTCACTGCATCGGATGAAATGTCGAAATTTGCAGTTCATACCTGTAACATGGTTAGTTGTGCAGAAAGGGTCGTGGCTTCTGTCTGAAGAGTTTGCACCTTCCTTTCCAGTTCACTGGTGTAACGAATTTTTCGTTCCTTTGAGCGCGCTGCGGATTGCCTATTTGCAAGAATCCTGAAATGCGTGGTGGAAAACATCATGCCTTTTCATAATCAACTAAACAGTTAATACACTCATAAGATTACACGTCACCAACATATTCAAATTCAAAAAATAATTCAATCGACATATTAGACAACTTTATGAACATAAAAATTGACCCGATGGGGGGGCAACACGAGCAAGTTAAGCTAGAATTCGATGATTCTACTATGATTCACGTCTTGAACATGAATAATTTACCAGAAAATAAATAAAATTAGGTCAATATGAAGTCCCAACATCTTAATAAACACTGATTTCGCGCAATAAATGTCAAAATTATTTCATAAGGATGGAGGTGTTGATTAGTGCTCAGAGGTTGGCGCTGATGGTGATCTTGTAAAAGTAGGCAGTTGTGGCAATGAGAGGAAAATTTGAAAGCTAGTAGAAGTGATGTTGTTGCAATGGATGGTGGCAACATGACACAGATGTGGTGCCAGTGGGAGTTGACAATTGGAAGTATTGCTAGATGGTGGATGGTTTTCGTTGGCCGGTGGTCAGCAGTTATTGTTGCTATGGAAGTGCGTGATCATAAGCCGTGTGTGGTACTAACCCCGTTGATGATGGTTAAAAGCTGAAAAGTATTTAAGTAATGAACATATGAGAGACTAGATGGCGCATGAACGTAATATCTGAGATTTTAAGCTACAGTTTTGATCGTTCCTGCCTAAAATTGAAGATTTCAAGCACAACCTCAGAAAAGAGGTTAAGTTTGAAATATTTAGCAAGAAAAATAAATTGAGGCAGAAAATTGAGCAACCAAAACATTAAAATAGAGATGGAAAGATGAAATTAGAATAATCTCACAACAACGTTAGAATCAGAGTATGTAAATCTCGAGGTCCTGTAATAGGAGAATTCTGGATTAAAATTTCCAATTTTCCAGGAAAAGAAGAAATCAAACCAGATCGCTAAGAGAAACCCAAATATTAACTACGGTAGTCACGGAACCGTGAGAAAAGAAAGGGAAGGAAAGGCAAAGTGATGACAAGGAGACTGACCTTTTAGCTTTTTTCGGATCTATCAATGCCAGTTCGGCTAGCCTCTCTGGTGCCATGGCCTTCTTAGCGTAATCCGACGGTGGCGCTGATTCCGCCTCGAACGACGACGTCGAGCCGTCCATCGAGTTGCTCCGCATATGGTGCACCCTTCTGTTGCTGTTGTTGCCGAAGTTATGTGCGCCGCCGGGTGCCGGCGCCGGCACATCCGATATCCCAAGGTCCTCAAAGAAGGCGGCATCAACCGATAAGCTCCTAAAGTGCGACCCTCTCGGAGGTCTCTCCGCCTTCACCTTGGTATCACACGCCCCCGACTGCCCCTCCGACAGGGACGACTCCGCCTGGGGAGCCGGAAACCCCCCGCTGGTGGATCCGTTGTCATCGGACAGAGAAGGCAGCTCGATGTCGCCGAATCCAAAGTCCGGATCGGAATCGAACAGGATGTCATCCGGAATGCGGAGCACAGTCTCCGAGTGAGCCCGCCGGTGGCCGGCGCCGCGCGCCGGCTGTGCAGTGAACGCCGGCTGCGCAGCGAACGCCGGCGCCGGATCGACCGCAAACGACGAGGACGGGTAGCGCCCAAATCGGGGGTTGGAGGGGAGCATATTGGGATCCATGGATGAGGCTCGCTGTGGGAGCAACCGATGAAGATGGACGAGAGGGAAACGTAGATGACGGTGGAGATGGATTAATTGACGTCGACTGCATTGGATCGAAGACGAACCAGAAGATGAGGAGAAACCCGACGACACGCGGTGAAGGGTGGGACTTCAAAGCCCCCCCCCCCCCACCTGACTCTCTCTCTCTCTCTCTCTCTCTCTCTGTAGTCAAAATGGCGCATGTGCGTCCGATTCCTCGAAAGTATAAAATAATCCCACCGATGCCCCGCGGCGCATCCTATCCTCCTAAACCACCCCACGCCGGCGCCGACACGCGCGCACTGGCGTAGATTAGTCAAAATTAATCCCCGAGAGCTGACGTGAAACCCGGCAGGCGGGACACGTCGCTGTTGGCCCAAAAGTGGGCCCGATTCCAGCGCGATGCCGTCACTTGCCCTTGAATCACGAATCCGCAGGTCCCTCCCTCGCCCTCTGGGCGGTGAGACTGAAACCACGTCCTCTGCGGTAATCACAACACCAAAACGCGTCGTCTCACGTGCCAAGCATGTTGCTGCCGCTGCTGCCGCTGCTGCCGCTGCTGCCGTCCAAAAGATGCCGTATCTCGTTGACTTTCTCGCCCATCGTCGAATCAGCATTTACCAGTCCGGTTCATTCCGTGCACCGGCCTTCTCTCTCTCTCTCTCTCTCTCTCTCTCTCTCTCTCTCTCTCTCGTGGGCCTACTAAATTATGGGCCTAGTGGCAATACCCAATTTGGCCCATTATCAATCATAGGATAGTTCATTAATACAAATATTTATTGAATAAATAATTAAATAGATTATTTTTCGATTTAATTCTCGAGTGGGCTGAGATATCAATTAGATTCGATTTAATCCCCCCCCCTCGCGGCAATCCACGTTTGCAAATCTTCTGCTGATCGAGGCCCGGCAAGTTGCGACCTCGTTTTCTCGAGTAATTGAGCGGTTAATATTACTATAAATTGCATTTATGCTCATTATTTGAGGATATATGTATTTTTTGTCCAACGGCCCCCCAACTGCCGGTCTTCGGTCAGAGAGGAAATAATGAGCTCCCGCCGCCGCCACCCTCTTGATGCGATGCGGGACCAACCAATCAGCGTTGAGAGAGATCGGGGTTGTTGCGCGGCATCCGGGCCCACCCCACGTCATCCTATGTCGTACAAAACGGGCAACATAGGCGTGGCCCAAAATTTATTGGGCTGATACATTGACTGGGCTGCTGATATTGGGCTAAAATGAGAGCCTTGTAGAGCATGTGGACCTTGTAGACCTCGTACAATAACTCTTATGTGACAACGAATGTTATGGGGCTCATGTGGGCCGACTTATTAGACCATGGGCCTGCGTTATTGGTCTGTGGACGTGTTCATAACCGCAAAAAAGGAGGCCCACTCTGACTACTACCCTGCAGACTTATTAGACTATGGGCCTGAATTATTGGGCTGTGGACGTGTTCATACCGCAAAAAGGAGGCCCACTCTGACTCCGGCCCTGTAGAGGGAACTTGTCAGTTTCTCAGTCTGGGAAGGCATTCCGCGGCAGTCGTCTTTGATGAGAGAGAGAGAGAGAGGATGGGAGGGAAATAGAAGGGCATTCCGCAGTTGGGAAAGGCCGAGAATGAGAAATATCTAAAGTCTGGTACCTACGTCTGTTTTTGGAATGTTTTCTAGAGGAATGTTTTCCGGATCCGCATTTCCATGGAATGCATTCCATTTATCGGTCGGTGGTAAGTCTCTCTCTCTTGATGGCAAACCAGTGAGTGAGAGCGATGGCCCCCCAACCAGGAGCCTCATCGTCTCTGTCGCCACTGCTTGAAGCGGGGGTCTCTGTTTCTTCGAGGTTCCCCTGTTTGGGGATACTCTTCTTTCTCTGCGGCCGAGTCGGCGATGGGAAACGCTGTCTCCGGCGCAGCCATTCTTTGGGAGAGCAAGAGCGAAAGGAAGAAGATAATGTCGACATTTTGTTCCGACATTTTACCTTCCTCCCGCCATCGCCGCCGCCGGCGCCGCTCTCCCAGGATAACAAAGTGCAGAGTGTGAATGGCCGCTGTGTGGAACGCATTCTCTCTCCCCATCTCCAGACCACCCTCCCACTTTTCCGGGCGTCGCTGGAGAGTGCTGATCTACTAGGCAATCCACGAGAATCCCCCAGCCCCTTGGTTCCCCCCCAAGAGGAGAGAGAGAGAGAGAGAGAGAGAGAGAGAGAGAGAGAGGTTGCTGTGTTGTCTATAGCTTGCTGTGTCCTCGTCCCTTCACCCGGGAAGGAGCTGTCTTTTGCTGTGGGTCTGTTGCAACTGCCATGCTTTGGGGTTTCGTCTTTCTCTCGAGAGACGTCAAGAGTGGCCTCATTGGTGCCGTAGGTATCTCATCCTGGTCTTCTTCCATTTCCGGTTAACATGTGGACGATATAGAATCAGAGAGAGAGAGAGAGAGAGAGAGGCGGGGTTCATGCATTGATCTACCTTACGGAGTCCGTTAGGGTTTCTGCTACGGGTTCAGATCAAAACCTATCAGCTTTGAGCTGAAGTAATGGACATCTGCAAAATCGATTCCCGTAGTAGCGGCGAGCGAAATGGGAGCAGCCTAAACCGTGAAAACGGGGTTGTGGGAGAGCAATACCAGTGTCTTGGTACTAGGCGAAGCGGATGAATACTGCACCCTAGACGGCGCTCCGACGAATATATCATCCGAATCTCTTTAGGAAGCATTGGAATGTATCGACATGTACCGATTACCGGTCAGTGGAGGAAGAGAGGCCATTAGAGATATAGATAGATAGATAGTTTGATTGATTGATAGATAGATTGATAGCGAGAGAGAGAGAGAGAGAGAGAGAGAGAGGGGATGAGGTAGGGAAGGAGAGCTCATCTATCGTTCCACAGTGTTAAACCAAGCGGCAGGGTGGTGGAGGATCGATCAGCATCCACACCTACAGTGCAACCGAGGCCCCTATAAATCCCTTCCCAACTCCCGGCGAGGTGTGTGGCACCCACACTTGCTCTCTCACCCTCTTCCATGGCGTGCACGGAGAGCAAGCTCACCATCGACGGCCGCGGCCGCGGCGGCGGGGAGGACCTGAAGGAGAAGCAGCAGTTTGACTACTCTCAGAGGGCGCAATGGCTGCGTGCAGCAGTGCTGGGCGCCAACGACGGCCTCGTCTCGACGGCGTCGATGATGGTGGGGGTGGGCGCCGTCAAGACCGACGTCAAATCCATGGTCCTAACCGGCTTTGCTGGCCTGGTCGCCGGCGCCTGCAGCATGGCCATCGGAGAGTTCGTCTCCGTTCACTCCCAGGTGGACGTGGAGCTCGCGCAGATGGCGAGGGAGAGAGCGAGCAGCGGCGGCGCCGCCGCCGGTGACGAAGGCGGGCGGAGCGACCTGCCGGTCCCTGCGCAGGCGGCGGCGGCCTCCGCCATGGCGTTCTCGGTCGGGGCCGCGGTGCCGTTGCTGGCGGCGGGGTTCATCGGGAGCTATCGCCTACGGCTGGGGGTCGTCTCGGCGGCGGCGACGGCGGCGCTGGTGGCGTTCGGCGTCGCGGGCGCCGTGCTCGGTGGCGTGCCGGCGGGAAGGTCCGCCGCCCGGGTGGTGGCCGGTGGGTGGCTCGCCATGGCGGTCACTTTCGGGCTCATGAAGGCCGTCGGCGGCTTCGCCGGCCTCTAACCATTAGCATGTATAGACAAGACGACCGAGGAAAAAAATAGATAACCGGTTCCAGAACATAATGGGCCTCTAATGGGCCTTCTAAATAAAGCCCGTGATTGTTCTCGGATGGATTTACTGCCCAAATCTCCCAACTCGTGACGTGGCTTGCTCGTGGACCCGGCAAGCGGGGCAGGCAATGGTCAGTGGGACACGTCATCTCTAGCGTTGTTACCCTGATACATATCTGGAGATTTGTACGGACATCGCTGTCCGACGGCTCAACTGCCCACTAGCTCCGACCGGACCGGATCGGCCCGACACCATAAATGCAACCGGGCTGCGAACGGGCCCGCGAGGTCTCGAAAGGGTTTGAGCCTCTCAATTTTGTTGTGGGCTCCACATTTTAATTGCGTGGAGCACGATGGACCCTTTGATTAGTCGGAGATAATCCCAACAATCTACTCCAACCACTGCCGGCGGATTTAAAATGTACCACGGTGCAACGAAAGCACTCTCCGTCGGGCACTTGCTCCACCCGGCCACCCAATCCAATCGAAGGTATCTCTGGGGCCGGTCCACGGCCGGTTCATTTAGAATTGCAGGTACAGCGTACCGATAGCGATAACGTTGTTAATAAGAAACGCGGCCGGCCTCTTGGTGATCATTCTTCACCCAAGTATCTGTTGGCGGGCTGTCCTTCTCCTCTACCCCAACCGCCCCCCCACAACCTATGGCTTCCTCTTCACTACGCTCTTTGGCCAGGAGGATGCAGCTGGAGAGCCCTCTCCACACCGCCGGCGCCGGCGAGGTCCCGAGCCCGCCGGACTCCGGTTCACCGGCGGGGAGCTTCGACGGCAACGTGGTCATGATCCTCGCCGTCCTCCTCTGCGCCATGATATGCGCTCTGGGGCTCCACTCCTTCGTCCGCTGCGCCCTCCGCTGCTCGGATCGGGTCAACTTCCGAAGCTTCGTCGGCGGCGGCGCCTCGAACGCTGGCGTGAAGAAGAAGGCTCTGAGATCGCTCCCCACGTCGACGTACTCCACCGGCCTGAAGCTCGTGGGCGGCGAGTGCGCCATCTGCCTGTCAGAGTTCACCGCCGGGGAGCGCGTTCGGGTGCTCCCCAACTGCGGCCACGGCTTCCACGTGAAGTGCATAGACCGCTGGCTGACGGCGCACGCCTCATGCCCCACGTGCCGGCAATGCCTCCTCACCGAACACCACCACAAACATGCCGCAGACGCCGGCGTAGGTCGCCACCAGCCGCCGCTGCCGGCCGTCGCGCCGCTCCCACACGAAGGCTTCCTCGTCAATTACAGGTTCGGGTACTGACCCCTAGCCCGGTTTCACCGGTGGGTCCACGTGTAAATCTCGTACTTAGCGTAGCCTAATGAGGGGAGGGTTACAGCTGACAAGTATGGTCGGGCGTATAATCACCGGTGGCTTGTGGCCAAGTGGCCGCGGTCTGGAGAAAATGGGAATCCGAGGTGAACCCCATTCGGCAGCCTTCGATGGGTCCATCGCATCTCCACCGTCGGATCGTCAATTACCTTCCCGTAACAACGCCGCGATCAACGTTCTGACGGCGCGAAGTGGGCGGCGGCTTGTTAGTTCCAATTAAATCTACTCTTGTGTGTGGGGCCCCAGTGGAGAAATGGGCCCCACCCGAGAAAGTTGACGGCTTGTCGCGGCATGGCCTGGAAATAGGAGAGAGAGTGTTCGAGCTACGATCCCTTGACCCTTTCGGACAACGAGCAACATGGCTCCCCTCGCTCCGCCGGAGGCGTCGGCGACATGCATCGTGCTAGTGGCGGCGGAGCTCGCTTCCATTTCGTGTGCGAAATGATGGGAAACGCCGTTTGACAATTTGTTTCCACTTTTATTTTTTGAAAGAAAAGATCAATCACGTGCTTTGCACATTAAAAAGCCAGGGGCTTATTTATTTAATCGATTTAACGTTGACGGGCCGGGCCGAGTAGTATCCGGCCCTAGGCCCAAGGAGGTTGGCTTGGCAGGTGAGTAGAGGTGAGGAGGAGGCGCAGTACGTGTGGACGGTGTTATGTACCGGGCCGAATTTCTGGGCTGGCCCGGCCCACACTGTAATAGTCTTTACTGCTGCTGATAGCAAAAAGGGAACCCTTTTTTTGAACAATTACTTTTAGAATAAAATCGGAAAGTTGAGCGCACGTCCTTGAAAAATAAAGAAGTCGACACGTGTAGCCCCCGCCAGATCCTAATGCGAGGGCTCGGGGCGGGCCTTGAGTGCCACGTGTTGGATAGATAGTAGAAGAGGTTGGGATAACCGGATCGGGACCCACTGAGTGGGTAATCGGATCCGTTTGGTTGGAGGAGTCCCCAGAAATCAAATTCCTAAGACGGCTTTCCAGAAAGAGGGCGGAGGGGAGGGAAGGGGAAATTTGGCGATCCGCGTGCTGGCTGCGCTTGGAATGAATCTTGACCGTCCAAGGAAAATGAATCGGACGGGTCGGTTTCAACCGCGTTGCGAGTATTCCGGGGATCCGCGGCTTCCCGCCTTCCCCTCACCTCGATAAATACTGTTCTGGATTATAACGACGAAGCATTCGAGAAATTCATAGGAAAGCTCGGGAGTTATCATCGTTCAGAGAGATGGCGCGCACGAAGCAGACGGCTCGCAAGTCCACCGGGGGCAAGGCTCCCAGGAAGCAGCTCGCCACCAAGGCGGCCAGGAAGTCCGCTCCGGCCACCGGTGGCGTGAAGAAGCCCCACCGCTTCCGCCCCGGAACCGTGGCCCTGAGGGAGATTCGCAAGTACCAGAAGAGCACGGAGCTGTTGATCCGTAAGCTCCCGTTCCAGCGCCTGGTCCGGGAGATCGCCCAGGACTTCAAGACCGATCTCCGGTTCCAGAGCACCGCCGTGTCCGCGCTGCAGGAGGCCGCAGAGGCTTACCTTGTGGGGCTGTTCGAGGACACCAACCTTTGCGCCATCCACGCGAAGCGCGTCACCATCATGCCCAAGGACATCCAACTCGCTCGCCGGATCCGCGGTGAGAGGGCTTGATTTGGGAGAATCGCCGTTAGGGGGTTCCAGTTTCGACTGACTTAGGATATAGATCAGGCTTTCCACCACTCCCGTTTCGTTGTAAAGGATTCGCGGAAACTAACCTCATGTATTGGCGATCTTCAGTTAAGGAATTCCGTGCCGCAGTTATATCCCCGCGTCCATTATCTTCTCTTTGTTTCCTATCCGAATTTCTAATTTGTACACGTAAATGTGCCTTCGAGTTTCTTCATCTGTAGTATATTCTACTATTTATTTTCTACTATTTAAATGAAACATGAGAATCGTGTTAGAGGCAATGCTTGGGATGCTGAGAGTATTTTCGTACAGGGCGTAATCAATTGGGCTGTTTTTTATGATAAATATACTTTTCTAGTCATGACTTGACAGTTTCAGTTTGTGGACAAAATTGCCCTCGAAGGGATCTCTCTCTTTACCCCCCTGCCGGCTTCTTGCCGCGCCTTAGTCAAGAAGGAAACTGCGGCGGCCGTGCCTTTTATTCGCGTTGCCCGGACGCGTGGATCTCCCTCTTTGTATGCGGGGTTATTCGCTCTTCGCTCTCTGAAAGTGTCCCTTCATTCTCGTCTGAGCGTTTCTGTTCTCGGGGAAGGGGCAGAAGAGGGAAGAAGGGGAGGGGGGGGATCGGCCGAAGAGGGCACTGCAGCGATGAAGATCACGGCGCTCCTAGTCATGAAACCGGCGGGCTCCGGAGAAGCTTCATCATCGGGGCAGTCAGATTCGCTCGTCCTCGCGAACGCCACCGACGTCGGCCACTTTGGATATTTCCAGCGGACTGCTGCCAGGGAGTTTATCCTGTTCGTCGCGCGCACTGTGGCAAAGAGGACTCCCCCGGGTCAGCGGCAGTCTGTCCAGCATGAAGGTTTGCTCCGGATCTCCTTTTAGCGTTTGATTCGATGCGCGTCCCTAATATCTTCCACCCAATGATTAGGCTTTTGGTGCCTGCAGATCTAATCTCTTCATGTTTTATATTACCTAGATCTTGATTTTTATACAATCCTTCTAAATTATAGACCGTCGACAATGGTTCGCAACCTTTCCTCTGAAGTTTATTCATCTTCAAACAATTTTGCGTCGGCGGGTGGATGGCCCCCGTCCCGTTTCTGTTCGCCACTACATCATCTCTTGATTTTATCTAGGAAATGATGGAAAAATTCCCAATTAGTGATCATTTTACCGAGTTCATGCTTATGGTGCAGCGGTTTGTCTGGAACTGGACCATTAGAACGTTTGGAGGACGTATCGCTCATTTGCTATCACGTCTTACGATCAATTTTGTTGAGCTGAGCTCCTATGTAGCATTTCTCTAATATTTGGAGGATCATTCAATGTGAAATTTCTTTGTGATACGCCTGCAGAGGAAATTTCATAGCCGAGGAACATAATTTGCAAATTTTATACATCTTGCTGAGTGTTTTTTTTCAATGGGAATGAGATATTTATTGGGTCTTTTACCATTTTTAAGTGGGGCATTCACGTTTCTCTGAGGCAGGAACATTTGAAAACTATATTTTTGCTTTTTTCCTTTGCAGAATACAAGGTTCATTGTTACAATAGGAATGGCCTCTGTGCGTTGGCCTTCATGGACGATCACTATCCTGTGCGGAGTGCATTCTCCCTCCTCAACAAGGTTCGATTCTTTTCCATTTTCATATTGAGAGAATGATCGAATGACCTCTGTAGCATTGACCGAGCACTTCATTTATAGCAATTATGAGTTCCCTGGTTGACTAGTCTGCCAACTTCTTGCCTCCGAAAAGATGCAAAGAGAAAGTTTTAGATCGGATTGATGCATTGTAATTCATTAGCTAGTAGCGATTCTGTTTGCATTGAGATTCTTAAGTTGACTTTTCTATCCATCATTTTTGCTTATGGACAAGACTTGGCAAAGGTCAAGCGAGCAGATAATTGTATGATTCTATGTGAGATTGTTCAACGGATAGCATTCTTTGTTTGCTTGTGTCTGGGGAGAAGAGTGATCAAGTCTGCTATTTTGAGAAAAACGGGCATCTCTACCATTTTAGGAACCTTGGGATCATTGATGTACCTAAAATATCTTTGAAGCCATTGATCGTGTTCTAGGCATGTGGGAGAAACTTTCCCTGTAGTGGGTACATAATACGCATATGTTTTGATGGGAGATGATGTATCAGATGTACTTAATTATGATCACAATGATGCGTTTTTGTTGCATTATTCGTTCCATAATCTAATGAAAATGCAGGTATTTGACGTGTGATATTTATTTTTATTCAATTGAAAAAGGTGAAATTCATTAGTCATGGGATTATTGGCCGCTCAGGTGTAACTGGAGTTGACTGTTTCTTGAGAGAAAATACTTGACGAGTTATTGCTTCTTTAACAGCATCCTGTTGGGAATCCTTTGTTATTAGATAGATAATCTCATCTCCATTTACTTGTGATTTTTTTTTTTCCTTTGAAAATTTGCATTTTAAAAAATTCATTTTTTTATAAAAAAAAGGTTAAGAATCTCTCGACCACTATGTTTCTTAACGGATATGTTGATCTAGCCGCCTTTTGTTCTCTTTTTTCTCTGCCTGCGTCAGAAACGCTCACAAATGGCTAAACATTCTGCAGGTACTTGATGAGTACCAGAGGAGCTTTGGTGAGTCCTGGAGAACAGCACGGGCTGATGTCACTCAGCCCTGGCCCTACTTGAACGATGCTCTCACCAAGTTTCAGGTATCTCTTGTTCTTCTAGTCTCTGGTCTGTGTGTGTGTGTTTTCATATATTGGAAAAGGATCACCGTTGTGCATGCCTCCTTACGTTTCATCAAGAAAGTTAAAACCATAGACTAGATGAGTGGATCATGAAGTTTATACTCAGCATTTTGCCGGAGCTTAGGAGAAATATTACCCGGAGGATATATATATATATATATATAGAGAGAGAGAGAGAGAGAGAGAGAGAGAGAGAGAGAGGTGCTGAGCTTTGCTACCGTTAAAGGTAGGTGACACCCACAGTGGATGCTGTAGCAATGATCTAATTATTCTAGAATGATAAACCATTATTGTTAAGAGTTTATAGTTGGATGCATTTATGTTTCATAAAAATGAAGCTTTGAAATCTGGGCCTTTTTTTTTTTCCCCATTTGAATTCTTTGCGAAGGATTTTGTTCTGGGTCACCGTCTATTTTTGTCCAGGACCCTGCGGAGGCCGACAAGCTGCTCAAAATACAGAGGGATTTGGACCAAACAAAAATCATCCTTGTGAGTGATTTCGTAATCCATCCTTGACCTATCACGTCGGGGAGTCAACTTCTTTATTAAATAGAACTTGGTATTTAGTCAAACTCCCGAATTCTTTCAGTAATCTAGAGGCCCAAGAGGACCCTAGGAACGCAAATTATTTCCTTAATTTTCTTTCATACACGAAAAAGAAAAAAAGTCAAAAGACGTAGATTACTACTCATCAAAGAAATAGTTCCAGCCTGTAAATGATATGCTGCTGACGAGGGACGACTCTTTCCCTGTGTTGCAGCACAAGACCATTGACAGTGTTCTTGCTCGAGGAGAAAAGCTGGATAGCCTGGTCGAGAAGAGCTCGGATCTGAGCGCTGCATCTCAGGTAACAGGAACAGATCTCAGTCAGCCTTCTTCAATCAGGGTTTGATGATTTCATGCAAAATTTATTTTTATAAATTTTGGGTTTTTTTTCCTTTCTATAAACGGGTAAATATTCCCTCAGTCATCCATGTGGTTTCTATTTATCTTCCGTATTTGACCCTAGTTTGGTTCTTGGCTAGCAGATGTTCTACAAGCAGGCCAAGAAGACCAATCAGTGCTGCGCCATTCTGTAGAAGCTGCGGGTTATGAATAGTCAGCGCCGCTATTATTCCCGTTCGATTCAGATTGGTTCAGACCGTATTGACTTTCTTGGGCAGATCTTCCCCCTCATTCTCTCCCTCTCCCTCTCGTGTGGATGAAAAAGTATCTACCCTTTTGTTTTACGCAGTCGGTGCCTTTCATGAGATGATTTTGCTGCTCGATGCGGCGGTAGTCAACGGTCAGCTGCGCCAGCTGCCTGCAATCCTCCAGCGCGGCGGCGCCGCCGGGCGGAGGGGGGGAGGGGGGGGGTGTTTTGGTTTGATAGAGTCCTCATTTGTGTTGACTTACAGACGCCTCGTTGACTCTTAATATGCCTGTGTCTCCGCATGAAGTAAAGGCATATTAAAGAGATCTTGTAAGTCGATGGCACGCTGATCGATCTGATGGAAGGAACAGGCCTGATGGGCCCACTTGGAATGTTTTGGGCCCAATCACGTAGGAAAACTTGGAAGAGGGGCCACGTGGAGAGATGGCCTTGGGCCATTGGTCCACCTGGCTTCTCGACCCACGGTGATACGTGTGTTCTTCTCCTCGATATGTAGCCACGTGTGGGGAGGACTGATGACGTGGATTAGGGAACCCTTCCCTTGACGTGGCGGAGAAGGGCGGGTGGGTCGGGGGGGGGGGGCCAGCCGAGGTGGGCCCCCTGTAGCAGCTTGTACGTTTGCCTGTGGCGCTTGCTTGTGCTCTCCCATCCTGGGGCTGCCGGCGGGACCTTTCTAGGGTTCCGGCGATGTCCTCATCCGGCGACATCGGTGAGGATGCGGGGGCTGGGGAGGAGGACGAGACGCTCGCGCATTTTCTCGAGTCCGAGATCCTCTCCGTAGAGGTCCGACTTCTCCATTATCTGTTTATTCGGAATTTAGGTTTCGATCTGTTGTCTAACTCGTGGGTGGGCGGAATTGGCGTCGCAGGATGATGTTCTGCCGGTGAAGAGGCCTCGCTTGGGGGAGAAGCAAGAGGAGTCGTCTCCGATGCCTTCTTCTCTGCCTCAGGCGGTTCCCGACAAAGGCAAGGCGGTGTTGCAGATCGAGACCGGCTTCTTCAGCAGGATACCCCCGGAGCTGTTCCGCCACATCTTCAAGTTCCTCTCCTCAGAGGTCTACTTCATCTTCTTCTCTCTGCTCACCCTTCTTTGCCCACCCTCTGCGCTTTAGAGAAAAAAATACCCCTCTTTTTTATCTTTCTTTTTCAAAGTTATATGTTATTGAATTTTTTTATTTTAGTTGTGGTTTTCTATTGATTGGATGAATGTTTTTCTGGTGTGGTAGGACCTCATTTCATGCTCCCTAGCATGCAAGCTAATGAACTTTGCTGCCTCCGATGAGTGCCTCTGGCACCGCCTGTAAGTCCTTCCTCTCTGTTCTCCGAGCTTCTTTCCGTTTTTATATACTCAAACACTTATTTTGCTTAATCTTATTAGTTTTGACATCCCATGGTGTGTAATTCAGTGTGAACTTGGTGGGTTGCAGGTATTGTATACGATGGGGTATAGAATCTCGGATTGGAAAACTACGTCAGTGCCCGTGGAAGAAGCTCTACATTCAGGTATGCAGTTCAGAACTGCCTGCTATGAAGGGTGGGCATTCATGTGCATGGAATACGTACCTTACGTGCAATTAGTTTACAAAATGCTCGAGATAGGAAAATAGCAGGGTTTGCTCATAAAGTTTTGAGCGCTTTAGATAATGGCTAATCATCAAGATATCCTAAACGTGTCGTTCTCTTAAACTCCTTCCTCGAGTGGAAAATTGTGCGTGGCTATCTCTGCTTTAATTTAGTGGTAACAGTCGTAAGGGCCTAATTTACTGTGTAGTGGACATGAATTTTCGCTTAGAGAAAATTCATTTGGCAGTAAAAATTATTATATAATTCTACATCTCACAACTTGTCTTGACAGGAGTAGTTTATGATTTTTGTTCAAGCGTTAAGCAACCTACTAGTCTTCGTTATCTGTTTTGACATTGCGAGTTGAGGAATCATGACTACCGTCTTTTCTTTGTTAAACTATCTCTTGTTTCTTTGATTATTCATACAGCTACAGACCTGCCCATCTACTTGTAACTCAGATTATTTTTTAATTCACGTACATTTCATTTATGTGGTTTTTTCTTTGTTTCTCAGTTCATACGCTGCAGCCTTTTTCTGGGTTATGATTTTTTATCCCAAACGCTATAGTATATACACAATTCATGGTTGCGAACTGCATAAGGATATAAATAGTTTGTAGATTTATTTTAAAATTAGGAAGTATATCTTTCGGGGAATAGTCTGGAAACGACCAAACTTTGGAGCTGATCTGAACTCCTGGATTTGAATGGCCCTGTGGTTTTGGGGACGATTTCATGGCATCTCTTCCTACCGTTTATGGAACTGGTAGGTTTGATCCGATGACCTCATTTCTTCATGAGGTGAGATTTTGGGAACCAAATATTTGCTCAGTTTCAAGCTCACCTTGCACAGTTAACTGTTAATCTACCCGCATCTTGAAATACCTTGCCTTTTTTGCAGCGTGATCAAGAAGATATGGTCCACTTTATCAGGAATTCCCCCTCAGAGTTTAGGGAGTACTACATCCAAATGCAGGCGGCGAAGAGAAGCCAAGCTCCTCATCCATCCCAAGTATAGAAACGATCCTATTCAAATTTTTTTCTTGTAAGATCTTATTGTTTTTCCGCTATATTGTGGGAACCCATTTTTCTTATGTTTATTTTGAAGGTGTATGATGATAGCGTGATGCTTGACAAAACAGTGGCGGAGCAAGTCTCCATTTGGAAAAGCAGCAGAGGATTAACTGATGAATTGATCGGTGATCATGCTTGCTCCGGAGATACGTGCACTTATACACACATTGGTGATGTTTTCCTTTGTGAGAAGACAGGGCGTGTTCATGGTATAGATCATAATACATACTTTACCATTCTCACTTCTCTTTTTCTCTTCATGACGTGGTTGTGGTTGCATAATGGTGCAGTATGCGATGATATGTGTCGTGAAATTGTTCTGGATCAATTAAATGGGCATTTTGTATGCACCATTTCTGGTCATGTTTTTGACAGTTGGCTCTCCTCGGATAATGAATTAAATACGGTCAGTATAATATGCCTGAACTCGCTCTTCTTTTCTTTGATCTCTCATGCAAGATGTTTTGATCTTTGAAGAGGACTTTTAGAATCATCATTTCGTCTTTCACTTTGCAGTCTTATGACGCTTCGGCATTCTTGCGCAAACGTACTAAAAATTGAAACACATATTATCAATCATTTGATGCCTGAAACATTGTTCTTGGCTAGTTATACATTACTGGGCCAGCACATGCAGGACGCTTCATTTAAATTTTATTTGCACTGAACTATCAGTTATTCTTTATGAAGAGTTGCCTCACCTTCCACCTTTCCCCATGGTTTCAGGAACAGGGGGAGGCGGCGGATGAAGCTGAGCCCTTCATGGGATCTGGCCGATTTGGTAAGAACACAAGCCTCTTTTTTACTATATGTTGATTCATTTGCACTGCAGTAGCGATGCATACACATTTCATGTTCGAATGAGGCGTCTGTTTTTTCTCAAGATCTAGCCGAATCGTTCAGAGTTCTTTGGTTGCTTGGTTGAAACCCACCCTGGTGGATCCATGAGTGGTTTCAGAGATCATAGTCTAGAAAGAAAAATAGCCCTGGACCCCTCTCCTGCCTTTGACTGTGCCCATCTCTGTCTCTCCCCCTCTCTGAGCGGACCTGAGCCTATATGAGCTTACACCCATTGACACCCGAGTGAAACCCAAAAAAGGTAAACTTTTCACCCTACCCAGACCCTCGTCCTAGATTACAAGGGCCCCACTTTATCCTCCTCAGACAAGAAAGCCTTCATCTATTAAAGCTGGCTTGTTTCACCATGATTGGTTCTTCCTTTTCTAAAACGTTGACTTTTACGCCCAACGGGCAGGAACTGTATGGCCAGCTGCTCTGGCCTTCATTCCTGCGCAGACTGACTTTTTTGCTTCCTTGTGCCCGTCTATCAGCTCGGGCGTACTTCCTGGGCTACAACTGCGACGATGAGAAGGAGCTCGAAGCGACTCTGAGGTTCTGCTGATGCAGGTGACGTTCTTAGCTTCTGTATATATATCCCCTCTTGAGATCTTTCCCATCCTTGTCTCATTTTACACCAAATACATAGCAATGTGATAGTTTCTCTTTTTCTTTAGTCATCTCTCTCTCTCTCTCTCTCTCTCCCCCTCCTCTTCTCATTCTGTCTCTAACTCTCTACCTCCTCTTCTCTCTCTGTCTCTCCCCCTCCCCTTCTTTCTGTCTCTAACTCTCTCTCTCTCTCTCTCTCTATCTATCTCCTCCCCTTCTCTCTCTGTTTCTAACTCTCTCTCTCTCTCGCTCTATCTCCTCCCCTCTCTCTGTCTTTAACTCTCTCCCTCCCCTTCTCTCCCTCCCCTTCTCTCTCTGTCTCAAACTCTGTCTGTCTGTCTGTCTCTTGCTCTCTATCTCTCCCTCCCCTTTTCTCTCTGTTTCTAACTGTCTCTCTCCCTCCCTCACTCTCTCTCTCTCTCTCTCTCTCTCTCACTCACTCACTCACTCACTCACTCTCCTCCCCTTCTCTCTGTCTCTAACTTTCTCCCTCCCCTTCTCTCTCTGTCTCAAACTCTGTCTGTCTGTCTGTCTCTTGCTCTCTCTCTCTCTCTCCCCCCCCCTTCTCTCTCTGTTTCTGACTGTCTCTCTCCCTCCCTGTCTCTCTCTCTCACTCTCCTCACTGTGACTCAACTCTGTCTCTAACTCTCTCTCTCTCTCTCTCTCACACACACACACACACTCTCCGTGACTCAACTCTGTCTCTCTCCTCTCTCTGTCTCTAACTGCCTCTCTCACTCTCCTCTTTCTGTCTGTCTGTCTCCCTCTCTCGCGTTCCTTCTCTCTCTGTGTCTGTCTCTCTCCCTTTCCTTTCTCTCTCTCTCCCCCTCCCCTTCTCTCTCTGTCTCAACTTTATCTCCTCTCTGTGTGTCTCTAACTCTGTATGTCTGTGTGTGTGTGTGTGTGTCTCTCTCTCTCTCCCTCCCTCTCCCTCTGTCTCTAATTCTGTCTGTCTCCCTCCCCTTCTCTCTGTCTCTGTCTCTGTCTGTCTCCCTCCCCTTCTCTCTGTTTCAACCCTCTCTCTCCTCTATCTCGCTCTCTTTCTACGTCGTGTGCTCGACTGTGAAGGTGCCATGTGGAAGATTTGGCCAGGTCAAAGATTCATAGGGCCACTTGGTTGGGCTAGAGGACGTGGTCTGGGCCGTGGAGTACGCTCTCATTCATACCTGGTCGGTCTTGGTCGCATCTCCTCTACTGGTCTCACCAAAGGCCCATTTTATTTGTTGTTAATGGCGTTGAGGGGCTGCCGCGGCTCACCTGGGCCCATCACCACTTTGACTACCTTCTGGGCCCACAATGGCGGCCGTCGCCGTCGACGGTGACACCACGCGGGGTCCTCCCGGTTTTGACATTTCCCGATAGAGGCAAAGGCGGGCCCCGCTCGTGCTCGCCTCCAATCTCATGGCCCTCGAACGCCTCTCTATCCGCGCCGCCGCCCCCCCCCCCCCTCCCCCCCACTTGTCTTCTTCGTCAATCTGAGGCCGTAGATAAATAGAATAAAAGAGAGAGAGAGTATTGAGCCTCCCCCCTCTGGCATTATCGCCCATTCAAAAACGCTGGCGGCGGAATAGCCACCCGTGGCAGGCGAGCGCCGCTGTGCCGGTGTCGGCGGTGAGGTTTCCGACGGAGCGTGCAATCGGGAGGTTGGGGCGTCAGCGGGACGACTTCGTAAGGTTCCCAGAAGCTTCCGGGCGGAGAGGATAAGTCGTCTCACGGCGCCGGCTCTCCGTTAGTCAAAGGCCGTAGCGGAGAGAGACGGTAGAGGTGTCGTTGAATCTCGCGTGAACAGAGAAGAAAATATTTATTTCCCTTGCCCTTGGTCGCTCTCCCCTCGCTTTCCCCTCCCTGCAGTGGATTGGATTTCCTGCCCCGTCCCTAGAGAGAGAGAGAGAGAGGGGGAGCAACTGGAGAAGAAGGCAGAAGAAGAAGAAGAAGAGGAAGGTGGGGGGCGGCGGTGGAGCTGGCCTGGTGTGTCCTCCGCGAGCTGTCTTGAGGGGGCCTCGGGCGCTGCAAGGTGAGAGATTCTTCGGTGGCTTCTCCTGGTAGCTTGCTTGTTCGTGTTTGGGCCTCAGATCCGTGGAATCTGGCCTTTCTTTTCCCTTCCGGGGAACTCCCTGAGGATCTCACAGGGAGATGCTTTTGGGCGGCAGTTTTTCTGTCTGAAACTGCTCGGTCCGCCGTGGTTCTCTTTCGTAGGGGCTTTCTCAGCTCTTCTTTGGTTTCTTCAGTCTGGTTCCTCGCGAGGATCCTAGCGCCCATGGTTCTTCTCCTCCTTCTCCCCGACGGCAGATGGAAAGCTGCTCCCGCCATCCCTCGTGAAATCCGCGTTTCAGATGATTTCCCCTCCAGATCTCCGCGGCAATTCTTCGATAAAATCTTCTCCGAAAAAAAACTGTTTGCGCTCGATCGATCTCGATTTCTTCTTCGTTCGGAGAGGTCCCGGTGCCGTCTCTTCCCCGTTCTTCCTCGTTTTTGGGTCAACCGTGGACCGCTTCGCGCTGCTGCATTTTTTCTCACTACGGCATTGGACTTTTCTCCTCTCGCCCCCCCTTCCTTCTTGGGTTTGTTGCGTACCTTCAGCAGATCAGTTCCCGAAAACCCTAGTTCGTCGACTGCTCCATGAATTGTTAATGGTAATCAACCATAGGCAGCGCGATCTGACACCAGAACGTCCCCCGTGGCTTGCTCTTCTACAGCTCCATCTCTGAGAATGGGGGATTCTTCTCGGTATTCTTCCCACTTTGATGCCTCTGGGGGTGGCAGGGATTCCGTGGTGCGATCTCGCTCCTCGGCCTCCTCTGCTCAGATGTCGCTCCGTAGCATCGTCCGCGACGTGAGGGACAGCTTCGGAAGCCTCTCGCGGCGGAGCTTCGACGTCATACACTTCGGCCATCCCCGCGGGAAATCGCAGAGCTCCGTCCACCAGTTCCAGGACAACTCCGTCGTGGTCCAGCACAGCAAGTGGGCGAGCCTCCCGCCGGAGCTTCTGCGCGATGTCATCAAGCGGCTGGAGCAGAGCGAGAGCTCCTGGCCCTCCCGCAAGCACGTCGTCGCCTGCGCCGGCGTCTGCAGGGCCTGGAGGGAGATGTGCAAGGAGATCGTTAGAAGCCCCGAGTTCTCCGGGAAGCTCACCTTCCCCATCTCCCTCAAACTGGTGCGTGCTCCACCACTTCTCCTCCTGCTGCTTTTGACTTCGATCGTCATCGTCTTCTTCCTCGATCTGAATTTTCTGCTTCGATCTTCCCCCGCAGCCCGGCCCCCGGGACGATGCGATCCAGTGCTTCATCAGAAGGGACAAGTCCAACCTGACTTACCATCTCTTCCTCAGCCTCAGCCCCGGTGAGCTCTCCCTCTCTCTCTCTATAGATTTCTGCCTCTGGATCATCATCCATTGCTCTTCCATCCGATCTGTCAGATCCTGGTAATTCACGCTGGAGACATTCTGCTCTCTCTCTCTCTGTCTTTCTCTGAGCGCAGCGTTCGTCGACGACGGAAAGTTCCTGCTCTCGGCGAAGAGGAGCCGTCGGACGACCTTCACGGAGTACGTGATCTCCATGAGCGCCGACAACATCTCCAGGTCGAGCGACACCTGCATCGGCAAGCTCAGGTGAGGAATCATCCTCCTACGCCCCCCGCCCTGAAGAATTTGAATCCGAATCGGGTCGCATCGAAAGTCAACGAGAGGATCAAAAAATCTCGCTTTTGGAATGCCCTCCTCCCAGGTCGAACTTCCTCGGCACCAAGTTCATCATCTACGACACCCAGCCGCCGCACGGCGCGGCGGCGCTGCCACCGGCGGGGCGGACCAGCCGGCGATTCAACTCGAAGAAGGTCTCCCCGAAGTTGCCGTCGAGCAGCTACGCCATCGCCCGAGTGACCTACGAGCTGAACGTGCTGGGAACGAGGGGCCCCCGCAGGATGCACTGCACCATGTACACCATCCCCGCGGCGGCGCTCGGCGCCGGCGGGACGGTGGCGCCGCCGGCGGAGAGCTTCCTCCGGCGGAGCAGCCTGGAGGAGTCCTTCAACAGCGCGGCCTTCTCCAAGTCTATCGCCGGCGACAGCGGAGCGTCGGAATTCGGCAGCGCGAGGTTCTCAGAGGTCGCCGGCGACTGGGGCGGCGGCGGCGGCGGCGGCGGCGACGGCGACGAAGAGGAAGGAAAGGCAGTGCCACTGGTTCTCCGGAACAAGGCGCCGCGGTGGCACGAGCAGCTTCAGTGCTGGTGCCTCAACTTCCGGGGGCGGGTGACCGTTGCGTCGGTGAAGAACTTCCAGCTGATCGCCGAGGGGCAGCCCGCCGCCGGAGCGCCGACGCCGTCCCAGCCGCCGCCGGCGGAACACGACAAGATCATCCTCCAATTCGGGAAGGTCGGCAAGGACATGTTCACCATGGACTACCGGTACCCTCTCTCGGCCTTCCAGGCCTTCGCCATTTGCTTGAGCAGCTTCGACACCAAGCTGGCCTGTGAATAAAAGCAAAGAAAAACCTCTGAAAAGATTGAAAACCAGGCGAACCAGGAGACTGGCGACGAGATTGAAACCAGATTGAGCACCGCTCTCACTCGGCCCTCTCCTCCTGTTCATATGATCCTCTGACTCTCCATCTGTCTCTCTTCCCCGTCTTCTCTCTCTCTCTCTCTCCCGGTCATCGGGTAGTCCAGCCACGCGGTTGCTATGCGCCTCGCTGCTCACCGTTGACGGAGGGCGCGTCTGAAAACCGGAGTCGGGCGTGGAACTGGTCTTCTTGGAAGTTTCCCCTCGTCGTTGCTCGCCGATGATTTCGGACGTGGCCTTGTTACCGCTCCTGGCCTGGCCTGGGCCTGGACAGCGTAGAAGCGCTCGTGTTGTCACTTCTGACAGTCCACGTGTCCGACGGACAGCCCCTAAACGGGTCCCTCTCTCTCTCTCTCTCTCTCTGGAATCCAGCCATTGGGCTTTGACTTTTTACCCGTCTCTTCCTCTTGAATTATACTCCCTGATGCGTATTCGCAGGAATAGCTGCCAGGGCCACGTCACCGTTCCCAAATTGGACTTATGAGTATGAATTTCGACGGGGAGGACCTTGTAAATAACCCGATTTACCCCTGTTTATATATATGTATGTATATATTATCGTGGAGACAAACAAGCCGACCGGTACCTAGCGCGGATTACCCCGAATAGACACAATGAGAGATCACATAAACGTTACTTTGGGAATTTTCAAACGAAACAATGTCAGGTCAAAATGGTCATTTTAAAAGAAAAAATAGGGCTGATCGAAGCCGACGTTGACCGACCGTTATCGAACGGTAGAATAGTTCACGGTGCACGCGTCTCGAAGGTCAACAATGAAATAGCAAAAAAATAAGAGGGGCGTTTTGAAAAAATAACGGTTTCAGTGATCACGAGTCGGCTAATAGGCTTCTGCTTGAACTTGGGCCGTCTTCCTATAAATGGGCCTAACGGGCCGACGATTGGGGGTCGGATTATCGGCACGAGATCGACCTTGGCCCCGATGGCGATAAATGGGCTAAAAGGGGGTGAGCTGGGCTGTAGGACATGGATATTCCTTGATGTTGGGTTTGGCCTTCTCGAAGCCCGTAGCGGACCTGACGGGGAATGGGCCTTCCAACTAGTCGTGTTTGAGCCCAAAAAAACCCAAAAGAACAGTTCACATCAATAGCACTCTTCTGGGTTGACCTTCGGACTTTGGTCTCCTCCAAGTGGGCTCAAGGAGAGACGACCTTTTAGAATACCCGAACCCCGTCTCTCCCTCTCTCTCTCTCTCTCTCTCTCTCTCTCTCTCTCTCTCTCACTCCCCCCCACCGACGCGGTTCCCTTGACGAAATCCAACGGCCCACCGTCGCCACGGTGTCGGCCAACGCGGATGAAACGTGGCGAATCTATTTCCGATGTCTCGCCCGCGTTCAGGTCCTCCGCCGTCAAAAGTCGTAGCCTCTCACCGATAGTGGTTGACTAGCAGTTTAAACGGTGTTCCTGAGGCGCACGGTACCTTGATGCGTCCTTTTGAAGGCGGGAGAAGACGGACGAAGAACCAGTCTCGTCCTTCTCCCCGCTCACCTCTTCGTTCGCCCCGCCTTCTCTGCCGGCGTCTTCATCCCCTCGTTCTTCTCTCTCTCTCTCTCTCTCTCTCTCGCTCTCTCTCTACACCCCGCCTATCTAAACGGGCTCCTCCGCCACTGACCTCGTCTCCAGTTCTCAGAGGAAGATCGTCTGGTCGTTGAGGATATCTTCTATTTGGGGCTTCTGTCTCCGTCTCCTCTGCCGGGGGCTAAGGGGAACCTATTTTGGGAGGATTTCTGCCTTCCTCTGAGGTCGCCGTCTCCGGATCTGCTCTGGTTGCGCGTTTCTGGTCTGGTTCTGGCTCTGTTGTTCATCCTGGCGGTCATTTGTCGTGGTGGTGGTGGTGGTGTTCTTGTCATGTGACAATGCCGGCGACAGACTACCAGGGCTCATCTGTGCCATTTGCGTCTCTGGGGCGCTCAATCCTCAGCATCCGCCGCGAGCAGGCGCATTCCATGGATACTCACCACGACGATGCCGGCGGCGGCGCCGCCGCCGCCGCGGCGCACGAGCTCGAGCTGGAGTCCTTCCAGAGGCATGTGGCGGAGCTCTTTCAGGACCTCGCCTCCGCCGGCGGATCGTCGGCGGGATCAAGCGCTGGGGGCGGGGAGGAGCTTCTCTCCCTCTCCTGGATCCGGAGGCTGCTGGAGGCCTTCCTGGTGTGCCAGGAGGAGTTCAAAGCGATCCTGATGAACCACAGGGGAGTCCTCTCGCGGTCCCCTCTCGATCGCCTCGTGGCCGAATTCTTCGAGCGCAGCGTTAAGGCTCTCGACGTCTGCAACGCCATCCGCGACGGCCTCGAGCAGATCCGGCAATGGCACAAGCACCTTGAGATCGTGCAGGTGGCTCTCGATCCTCACCATCGGGCCTTCGGGGAGGGCCAGCTCCGTCGCGCCAAGAAGGCCCTCACCGATCTCACCATCGCTATGCTCGATGAGAAGGAGGCCGGTTCTGTGGTGGCGCACCGCAACCGCTCCTTTGGCCGGATCAACACCTCTACCAAAGACCACCACCGCCTCGCCGTAGGCCACTCCCGATCCCTCTCATGGAGCGTCTCCCGCTCCTGGTCTGCGGCTCGACAGCTCCAGGGGATTGGCAACAACCTCGCGGCCCCACGTAGCCATGAGATCGTCGCCACCAACGGGCTCATCCTCCCCGTCTACACCATGAATTCGGTTCTCCTCTTCGTGATGTCGGCGCTCGTCGCTGCTATTCCCTGTCAGGACCGCGGGTTGCAGACGCACTTCTCGGTGCCGCGCAACTTCTCGTGGGCGGCATCGATGACCTCACTGCACGAACGAATCCTGGAGGAGTCCAAGAAGAGGGATCGCCGGAACTCCAGCGGTTTGTTGAAGGAGATCCAAGGCATTGAGAGATGCTCGCGTCATTTGGCGGAGCTGGCCGACCCTTCTCAGTTCCCGCTGGGAGAAGAACGAGAGATGGAGCTCAGGCAGAGGTTGCAGGAGTTGTCCCAGGTCTGCGATTCTCTGAAGAATGGCTTGGACCCCCTGGAGCGCCATGTGAGGGACGTCTTCCACAGGATTGTTCGCAGTCGAACTGATGGCCTGGATTGGCTGGGTCACTCTGGAACCTAAGAAACAAACTCCAGAGCGGACTCTCCTGTACAATTCTTCCATGCATTTGCTTCATTCATTCAAGATCTTGGTTTCTCGCGGTATGCAAATTGCCGACGCCGAAAGGAAGAAGGAGGAGGAGTGGGAGAGTACGATGGTCTTGCTGGGGTCGACAGATGAGAAGATCACTCAGTTGGCAATCTTCTAATCACCGGTACGCACTCTGTAAGATGGTCTTTTTTCGATCGAACAAAACGTTCTTCCTGTTTCATTCCCCCCTGTTTGTGGGGTTATTATATTATATGATCTTGCATCAATTGCCCCGATCATTGGGCTCGTACTGGCATCGGATCATCAATTCCACACCTTCATCATATTTTTCGAGCGACATCGGATCCGGTGGCGCGTTGAATTCGCCATCCGAGGCGATTATCTCGTTCCAATCCTGGTGTTCATTGATCGTTTCTTCACCAAGATAACCTTTACGGGCTAATGCGGGACGGCTGTGCTGCTCTGTAGTTGACTTCTTCTCGTGCATCTTATTTCCTCTGTTCTCTCTGAGCGACCATCTCTGGTATTAACGGCACTGACCCAGGAAACGAAGACCCCCCTTAGCTCTTCTCTCTGGGTATTTGGTCCTTCCGACATCAATCTCCGCCGTCCCCGATGAGCAGCAGAGCACCCTTTAAATGGGGAGATAACCCAGAACTTTGAGTTTTTTTTTTTCATACCAAAAGAGGAAACGGCTGTTCCTTTCCGGCCTCGTGCAAAATATCCGAGCCAATTACTTTTTTCTACTTGATTTTTAGTGATGTCTACTCTCCGTCCCTGCGAAGACCAATCGCGGTTCATATGTTGTTAACTGCCGCCGACCGTCTGCTTCGTCGCCTTTGGGATTTATTTGCTTGACTTTCTGCCACGAAACATGTTCTGTTCGAGCTCAGCGACAGGGTGGGTTGACTAGGAAGGCGGGGTGTGTTGGCGTTTTGCCTGGATTGACTTCGAGAGGCGGTGTTTTGGTATCGTGTTAGGTTGACATGTAGCGGAGGTGGCTAATTTTCTCACTTGGGTCAACTTGTTTTGTTCTTTGCTTCACATCACCTTGGCCCCAATTACCTTGAAGACCTGCTCCTCCCTGAATCCCTAGAGAGAGAGAGATTGAAGCGGTGGGCTGGCCTAGATAAGAATCGGGCCGTTCCGGGCCGAGCTGATTAATGCATTCCGGGCTTGATTTTAAGCCACAAGGCCCGAATAAAGTGGGCCCTGATGACAATCAGAGCGATCGCATCAAAGCCCGTCAATTAATTGCTGTGGTCTCCGTCAGAAGAATTCCGCCATCCAGGTTCCGTGTCGAAGGGCGCAAATAATCGGGCCGTGCACCCTTGAATCTTTCAGCAACGGCTGATGTGACATCCCGGGACCACCAAGACGCTGATAGACGCGACGCGAGGATAGCGACTACTGGCCGTCCGATTGGGACGCACGTGTCCGGATTTTCATCAGCGGACGTGGGGGGACCAAACCCGTTCGACATTGATCTGACGGTAATAATTAATTATCCTCTATTGGGCCAATCTTCCACATAATCAGGCCCAAAAACCGTCTCATACCCTGAGAGAATGGTAGAGGGAGGTTCAGCCCATTTTCAATAGTAACCCTTCGGCCCACTACGGATCAGACAAGAATGGGCCAATAAGTAGATGTGCCTATCCCTTTTTGGCCCACTGTTGCTATAAAATGTTTCTTCTGCTTGATGGATGTCAACAGAGGCCCTCCTTCTCCCTTAAAACCTCCTCTCTCTTCCCCCCATCGTTCTCACAACTTTCGCATCACCAGCAAGGATTCTGACGGTTACTCCTTCGGCATGCTACTTCGTGTCGCCATCATCATCAATAGCAGCAGTGGCGATGGAGATGCCAGCTGCTGTCATGAGAGTGGTGAGTTCATATGTCTCATAGCTTCTACTATGTCTCTAATGGGACACTAAAAACTTGGAACATCTCTACTGACAAATAACCTAAAAGTTTAACCACCACTAATTGCTGTTACCATAACATGACTTGTTAGCAATAAGAGACTATCAACTAATAACCATCTAAAGTAGATGTCATGTCAATCTTGTAAAGTGGTGATTATAAATAAAAGTTCATGATAGAAGATTGTTAAAGTTAGATTTTTGTGTTTTAATTAGTTATATTATATTATTTTATTTTTTTAACTTTCATAATAAATATAAGAATATATTATTAATTTTAGAACTATTAAGTTAAAATACTTAACATAATTTTTAATTATTTTAAAAAATATAAGAATAAAATATAAAAAATATCACCACATGCTAGCAAGCTAGCATTCAAGAATTGACCTAGAGGGGCACTACGGTCAAGTGGGTAGACCTAGATTGGGGGAGCCACGAGTTGGGCCTGAGTGGCAAAGGAGGACTCACCTTGCACATGTGTATGCCACTCCTCTGCCACGTTTCGGTGGCCAACCAGTCGTGAAGCAAGGAGCATCATACACACATGTGTGCGTGGCACGGATCACCTTTTTTACCTTCTCCTAAGCTTTGATTTATATTTGGCTCATTTGCTGAAGTATTTTCAATGTGGGACTAAAGTTTTTGGTGAGTTTCAGACTAGTTGTCTAGAGCATTGTGTCATCCAATGGTTCTCAATGAGCCACATCATCAAATAAGTTAGATCCTATAGTAGGCAAACCACCATGATATTAGATGCATAAAACAATCCATCAATAGTTTACGAATTCGACGACTCTCAACATGCACATGACCATAAATTATGATTCGATGGCTAAGAAGGCACCATGGTATCTGGGATTTAAGTTCATGATCGATAGTGGTTTGTGATAGGTTGATCCTGCATCACTTAGTGCACCACATGATCAAACACATTTGATCCAATGGCTCACGAAGCACCACTATATTGTGAACTTCAGTTCTCGCATGTATCACTATCATGGATATAAAGAAAATAATTATTTATTATCTTGACCGTGCTTCTTTCTTTATTAATTATCATTTGATCTTGCTCTCTCTCTTAATCTTCCTCTCTTTCTCTCCATCGATCTCTCTCTCTCTCCATCTCTCTCGTGAGATGTTTCTCTCTCTATCTCACAGGAGATTTTTCTCATTCTCTCCCTTTCTCTCTCTTTTGTGAGAGATCTCTTATCTCTCTTTTGTGAGAGCTTTATTTTCCTCCTTCCTTTCTTCTTTTATTCTTCTCACCTCACCTTTTTATTTTCTTATTTTTATTAAATAATAATAAAATATTTAAATCACTCTATATATAAACTAAATTAATTTTCACGATGTATTAATCAATATCTTTGTGTTCGACCTAAGACTTATATGGTTATTTTTAAAGATGAGGCCTAAAAAAGTGCACATAAAAGATGAGGCCTAAAAAAGTAGTCAAGGAATAGGTGTCACGGAAGAAGCAGCGGCACAGTAGACTTGTAAAGGACAACAAGCACCTGCGACAGGGCAGGCTCATGCGGCGGGATAAACACACATGACATAGCGGACGCTTGCAGCACGACGTGTGCACGGCATAGTGGGTGCACTTGGCACAGCGGGTGCACACAGCATAATAGGCACGTGGGACATGGTGGGAGCACTTAGTAGAGCGGGTACAGCAAACACACGACATGGTACACGCACGACATGGTGGGTGCACTTGGCACAACAGGCACGGCAGGTGCGCACGACACGGTGGGCGCGCTCAACAGAGTAGGTACAATGGACGTGCGCAGCACGGCGGGCGCATGCGACACAACAGGCGCATGTGACACGGCAGGCGCGTGGCACAGTCGATGCATGCAGCACAACGGACTTGTGTGGCATGGTGGCAAGGTGTGGCGTCACATGACCCAAGACAAAATGGGTCCCCAAACACACGGAACCCTTGTAGGAGGCGAGAAGACTAATACACATGTGTGATGGGGAGAATGTAGTCACAGTGGACGCCGACGGGGGGATGACACCCATGTAGGTGGAATAGTCAGCGGGGCGCCCAAAGTGCCCGAAGCGCTCCAATGACTAGCGAGCGAGACGACCATTATGCCTCAACAGCTAACTACAGCTCAAGCATAACGGGTACTCTGAACCCCTTGTAACAGCTAGTTCGCTTCCCTCCCCCTTCATAACCGAGGAAGGTGGAGAGTAGATGAAAGACATAACCCTTTGTGAGTTTTATTAAATATTCAAAGGGCTAATTGGAGAGTGGATCTTAGTTATCTAGTGCCAAATCTCACTCAAGGTGTAATAGTGATATCAAAGCCATAGGAGAAAGGGGGCAAGGGCCACGTATTGCGTGATTGGAGCAAGAACTGCAGTCCACACAAAAGCCCTTTTAGGCGGTCAAAAGGGTGCTCAAAGAAAACATGTCCAAACTCTATTAAATGATGGCCTGATGGAAAGAGTGCTCAAACGAGAGCCAAGAGTGACTAGAGGAGCACATCTAGTCGACAAATAGGAAGGTTGAGGAGCTTCAAGGATAATCTACGAGCAATACTAGTGGGGAGGAACCTCCTGTGACAGAGGAATAGTTCAGAGCCTTTAATGAGCGACTCCGCCAATAGGAGATTAACCCCTAGATGGGGGGTCAGAAGGGAACTGACCTTATGATAAGTTTTCATTATCATGAGTTCATAATTAATAAATAATATAGTTTTAGCCTTAATTTATGATAAATAGACTTATAATTATGTTAATTTATGAAAAGTGGTTTTTAGTTGGTTAATGTGATTTTTTGGCTAATTATGTGATTTTATATGATTTTAAATGATTTTTATAATCATGTTTTGAGATAAATGAAGAAAAAAAATAAAAAAAATAGCAAAAGAGGGGACCCGTCGGCCAGCCGGGCCTGCAAGTGGGTCAGAAGTGTGGTCGAGGTGGAGCCGCAAGTAGGGGCTCAAGCGGCTATGAATCGACAGGGGCACGTGTGTGCCACTCCCTTTCCATGTCACCGATGGATAGTTGATTGTGGGACAAAGAGTGGTCGCATACACATCATACCTTTCTTGGAATATTTTCAAAGATTTTAATACCTAAAATACCCCTTATTTATAACAATGAGATACCATGATGATGTTACCGTATAAGGGTATTCGAGAACTTATTCCCTCTCTCTCATGGAGGCAGACGACTGACGTGGGTTCAAATCCTAATAGAGCCAAAATTCATATCTTTATTTGATTAAATCATAACTTTCCTACATATCGTCGATGAAGGATTAAGCCACTAGAATCACTTGATCATTGGCAAAAATCTCGTCAACGCGATTCGTAAAGTATTGTTACTAAAATTGCTAAATAATTTGTAATAAAAGGATCACGAATCTATTGAGTAACTTATCTCCAATTGATCGACGAACAAGCCATCGTCGGGAAGAGGACAATCTGTCAAGAGATGAGTGACCACTTTCTGAGAGCGTATCAAATGCGATGAAAAACTTCTTCTTATTGCATAGACTTGAGGATGAAGTTCCCTAACATGCGCCCCACTTTCATTAAGTTCCTCTCTGTTGAGTGACAGTCATCAAAGAGCTGCAAAGTTGTTATTTTTCTGCTCTACCAGGTGACAGTTGTCGGAGACAATTCAACAACCCATTTCATTGATCTCTAAATGTCGCAAAAAGATCTAAAGATTGCCTTCATCATCGTTGTTTAAAGAGAGCCTTCAAGGCTGTGGACACTGCATGACAATTCTCCTGAACGCTCAAGATTCTAGTATATTGCCGAAGCATCACTAATGCGACACCAGAACTCTGTTTTACTATTTTTTAATTAGTTTAACTTTCACTATCATTTTCTAGACTTCGAAAAGAGATCCAGTAAATGCCCAGGTCGTCCATGCCCAAAGAGAGCCTTTGAAGCTGTAGACATTATTCGATGACCCTCTCAAACATACAGAATTTTGGTGATCGCTATCGCAAGGTTGGAACTCTACTTTTTCTACTTTCAACTTAATTTTCACTTTATTTAGTGATAATTTATGTGATTTAAAATTACCAAACTATTCTTCATTCAATTATGATTCTTCTCACTATTGCATATCTTAATTTAATCAATTAAATCGCATGCAATCATTTACATAAGAATCACTTAACGTAACTTTATTTTTGCCTGATTCATATTCGTCGGGTGCTGATGTCATCCTAACGTCCGCATCCTTATTTCCTTTTTTGTAAATTTTAAATATATTTTATTTCTATTTATTAGTGTAACATTTATAAAAAAATATATTCTTTGAGAAAAAAATTGTCGATATTATATTACATCCCTGTGATTGACTTAGAAATTTTTTACTATTTTAAAATTTTTTATTGAATTATAATTAATATACTTATTTAAAAATACTTCTAAATATATGAAAATTAGTGTTTTCTAGTTTTATAAATTTTAAATTTACATGATTTACTATACAACGACTAAGTTATGTTAAATTTTGATGTTGTTGCCAAGGATGTATTACATGATATTTGGTATTTTTTTATTTTTCTCTTAGAGTACACAAAAAAAACTCTTGTTTTATTTTCTTCTTATAGAAAAATTAATACAAAAAGATAGAAGGAAGAGCAGCAAGACAAAGAGTGAAGCATAATGAAGGGGGGTAACAATTATTAAACTTTTCTCTCAAATTTATTAATTTTTATGCATGATAGAAGATCCTTACATCCAAGACTAGAAAATTCTTTTACTATTTCATCAAAAACTAAAAATTCAAAAGAAAAATTAATTTTGATGGATCTTGAAGGAAGTACAGGTCAAACTAATAATAATCTCATGGTCATGAAAAATTATTACATCCCTAATTCATATCAACAAGCATTCAATATTAGAGTCTCATTAGCATCCATTGTTATATTCGAAATAAATCTAAGAATTTTTTAAATGCTCCTTAATTTTGATGGATTACCTTTAGAGGAACCTCATCAACATCTAGAATAATTTCATATGATCTGTGATTTAGTTAATCTCCCTCAAGTTACATGAAAAATTATTAAGATAAAATTATTTCCTCATACACTTAGGGACAAGGTTAGTTATTGGCTATCCACTTAAATAGAGAATTAACTAGTTAAAAAGACATAGAATAGGCCTTTCTTAAAAAATTAACTAATACACATGTGCAATGGTGAGAACATAGTCTCGGGGGACATAGTGGACGTTGACAGACGGGATGATGCTCAAGCATGCGAAATGGTCAGTGGGACACATAAGGTGCCCCAATGGCTAGTGAGCGAGACAATCATTACGCCCCAACAGCTAACTATAGCTCAAACGTAAAGATTATTCCGAACCCCTCTCTAATGGCTAGTCCTCTTCCCTCCCCCTTCATAACTGAAGAAGGTGGAGAGCAGACGGAAGACATGACCTTTTGTGAACTTTATTGAATATTCAGATGGCTAACTAGAGAGCAGATCTTAGCTATCTAGTGCCACATTTCACCCGAGGTGTAACAATAGGAGATTGACCATCTCTTATATGGTCATTTGTTAAAGCAGATTGTGAACTTTTCTACTTCAACCCTTAGACTTTCCTCTATCATATTTAATTTTTTTGTATTATGAGATATGTAGATGCTTTTGTATTTTTGATCAATAAGTTTTTTAGTGATGAATTATCTTATGTTATTTTCTTTCTCTTAGAATATTCTCATATCTCATTTTGCTAGGTTCCATCATAATGATATTAGAGCTCTTAGAGTCATGCCACTTAAAACTATAGACGTGAGAATATCAACCTTTAGTGGAGTATGATCTTACTATAGACATAAGTTAACACACTCTATGAAGAAGCTATGAGTCTTTAAAAATAATTAGACTACATCATGAGTGATGTCAATGACTTGTGGTACTATAAGGTTCCAAAAGATCCTCCTTACAAGGAAAAACATAATTATTAGTTTCTAAAAGAACAACTTGATAAGCACAACAAATCTTGTGTTATTTACGTAGACAATGTAGTTCACAAGATAAATGATGTATACATGCCATATATACCTCACATATCTTTCTTAGGGTATCTTCAATTGCAGAGCGGGCATCTAGGTCTTCAAGATGAGCAAATAATCACTTGAGAGCAATCTCAGCCACGTGAGATCCACACTTGTCAGTTGCAATATGAGAAAACACATTGGCACTACTCGCATAATAGAATCTATGTCTCAATGTTTGATTGAGAGTCCCAATTGAGGAGGAGATTCCCTAACAAAAATCTAAGGGAAAGAAAGAACCCATATTGATAGTGCTGACTTTCCACTTAGAGAGATAGAGAGACAATTGAATATTGGCAAATTAGAGGTTGATGATTTGATTAATGACGAAACAAGCCACTACAAATCTTATCATACTACACCTTCCCTTCATACAGAATCATGGCATTGAGGGCGTAGATTTGAGATGTTGGTATTTGATAGTCATGACCCAAAAAGGCTAGATTTTTCTAATAAAACGGTGCTTCTTGATGCATCAACTCTCAATTGTGGATAAATTATCAATGACTTGTATCAATTTAGGGGAAAAGGCACTGATATGATTAAAGTAAATTAAAATACGAGAAGCTTTTTTTAATTGGAAATACCTTTGACATTAGCTCCTAAAGCATTTCAACTTCAACCAAATCTATCAAAAGTTCTTAGACATTAAACCAATAAGCTTTGTCACAAATATTAGGAGTTTGAGCTGATGGTCACAATCCTCAAGGTGCTGAACGAAGAAATTCAAGTTTAGTCATGCTTGAGTCAATGAGACTCAATGCCATGATGATGACATCTTATAAGGCCAAATCAAATATATGACGTTGAAGAAAATAATTGCAAGGGGTGGAAGCCACAGTTTCTCCATACTTGAAGTCATGACCTTAGGTATCATCCTTTGACACTAATTATTCCCTGAGCATACTCCTTCACGGAACCTCAATTGTGAAGGATGAGGGTCTAATATGGCATCGAAAAGGTTTCTAGAGGTAGTAGATGGTTCAAACACATTCTAGTAAAGATCTAAACTAAATGTGCTTAGGGGATCTATTTCTCTTATATCGAGAAATAACTCCATGAGGCATCATTGCTGCATAGAATTATAAGTCTTGGTCATCCAAGATAAAAGTTTAGATCAAAGCTATGGATGAAATTGAAATCTTTGAAATCAAAATCAACCCCAATGAAGACAAAAATCTCACCAACCTTAAAGTCAATGTATTGCATGAGAGATTTATTGTTTGAGTTTTGAAGTTTTCGGAGAGGATTGACGAATATTCAATTACAATTTTGGTAGACACAAGGGCCTCCCACAACTTTATATTAGAAGTGACTATTGATAAGTTCAACCTTCCATCATCAATTATCTCTTCCTTTGAAGTCGTCACAATGATAAGAGATAAAGTACAACGAGACTTTATTAGTTGTTAGATGGTTGGATAATTCAAAAGGGGAAATGAGTGAATTGACTTTTAATTTTTCTTCTGATTAAGTATAATAATTTTTATTTATTTTATTTATTAATATCTCATTTATATATCTATAGTCATATATAAATAGAAACCAACTCAATAAAAGATAGTTCACATTAGAATTTAGAATGATTTGGTCAACTCTTTTGACTTACATCTACTTTCAAGAGTTCTACCTTGATTCTATTATTCCACCTTGAAATACAACCTGGATTTAAATGGAATTAAGAACCCCTTTACATTCCTAAGCTCTGTGAACCCTATGATCAATCAACTTAGAACTTTAACTTTAGAGTTATTAAATCCTTTGGTCTCTTTATTACAAGCACAACCCTAGTGTCTCAATAAACTATGTGGCTATTTTAATGACACACCATATGTGTCTCAACTAATTTACACATCACACAACAAATCATAATAAAAAAGGCAATGAATAATGAGTTTACTACAACCTTCAATGATTGATTTCGTTCAACTAGAAAGGTTGGAGATGAAGAATATTTGTGGATGTTGAGTTTATGAATGAAGGTTTTGAGTCATTAAAGAGGCATATGAAGTTTTATTGAATCTAAGTATCTAATCTTTGAATTTTGAGAGTTGACTTCTAATTTTCTTAGGATTAAAACTTATTTTATTTTATACATCAATACATTATTTATATCTCTATATTAATATATATATATATAATAAACTAATAAAAGATAATTCACACTAAAATTTAGAATGGTTTGGTCAATTCCTTTGACTTACATCTACTTTCAAGAGCTTTACTTCAATTCTACTATTTCACCTTGAAATACAACTTTGATTTTAAGAGATTTAAGAACCCTTTACATTTCAAAGCTCCATGAGCATATGATCAATCAACATATAACTTTAATTTAAGAGTTCTTAAGTCCTTAGGACTTTTTATTATAAGCACACCACTAGTGACTCAACAGACTATGTGACTATATTAATGACACTCACATTGTCTAACTAGTCTACACACCATACAAAAAATAAAAAATAATTTATTTTCATTTAATAAGAAAGGTTGAAGGTGTTGAAGAATATTTAAGGATGTTGGGTCCATGAGGAATATTTTGAGTCATTGAAAGGACGTCTGAAGTTTATGTGAATCGAAATATTTCATCTTTGAACTTTGAGAGTTAACTTTAATTTATCTTATGATTAACTATAATAATTTTTCTCTAATTTTATTGTATATATTAATATATCATTTATATCTCTATATTATATAGAAATATAAAACAAACCAATGAAAAGATAGTTCACACTAAAATTTAAAGTGGTTCAATCAACTCTTTTGACCTACATTCAGTTTCAAAGATTCCACCTCGATTCTACTATACATCTCAAAATCAACCTTAATTTTAAGAAAATTAAGAACTTTTTACATTCTCAAATTTCATGAGCCTATAATCAATCAACTTAGAACTTTAACTCTAGAGTTCTTAGGTCCTTAGGTTTCCTCATTGTAGGTATACCGTTAGTGTTGCTTCAATAAACTTTATGACTAGATTAATGACACAACATGTATCTCGACTAATGTATACACTACACAACAAATCAGAAACAAAAAAGGTAATGAGAAACAAGTTTACTATAATCTTCAATTATTAATTTTCATTCAACAAGAAAAGTTGAAGGTGTTGAAGAATATTTGAGAATGTTGGGTTAATAGAAGAAGCTTTTGAGTCATTGAAGAGACATATGAAATTCTCTTTAATCAAAATATCTCATCCTTGAACTTTGAGAGTGGAAATGAGTCGACAGAGAGGAAAAATCATTGTTGAAGTAACAATTGTCACTTAGAAATTGTGTTTTTTCTTTCTTGCCCTGATTTTAGGCAAACTACCTTATTTATAAATAAATTAGATTGCACCCTTTTGACCCTTATTGAGTCAAATAGTTGAGCTAAAATGGGCCTCGATAGGTCATGTGAAGATCCTGAAAAAAGAAATATAAAAATAACCATAAAGAGTGAAAAAATCATAACTCTCTAGATACTCGAAATATTTAGGAATAGTTTTCAACTTCAAATTTCTATTTGAAGTATCATTTCATTGAATAGAAATTTTTTGTTTATTTTTTGAGATAGAAATTACTTTCAAATGAAAAGCTATACTTTTGGACAATTCTACCCCTACATAAATATATCAAATTAGTAATCTTATAAAATCAATATCAAATCAATACCTTGACCACTCTCCCAAAAAATTCTTTCACCTGACTCTTTATTCAAAGATCTTTATGTTGGTTACTGATATATTTATATTATTGAACCCATTTGATATAGAAAATTTAAATATAAAGATCTGCTCATAAGAATATAACATATTTACTATGTACATATATTTTATTATCTTTATATCCAAGTCATTTAATACTTATAACTATGACAAAGATTGAAATAAGATATAGTTTTAGTTGTATAATTTTAAATCTTAAATCATTATTTAAATAATTTAACCAATATATTCACCACAATAAGTTTTAATTCAATTTACATCAAATATCATCAATTTTAAGATAATCAATTTATTGTCTAAAAATCATCAAAGTCATATTTTTTTCTTGACTTAACTCTCAACTCAACAAACTTAGCTTGTCATAATGTTTTTGTTGAATTTTAGGATTGAGATGTCTATAGAATATTTCTTGTGCTTTCACTTATGACTGTAACTTTTGTGCTCAAACTAAAATAATTGAGTAACCTACAATAAATTGAACTTGATTTTGTGAATTAGACCCTATCTACAACCATCAATGATTGACATATCATCCTATGGGAATAGACTCTTCTTTATTGTACTGACATTTAGCTCAAGGCATTGACCACAATTTACAAACTAAAGAGTTTGACGATCAAACTATCCTAAATCATAAAAGAAGAGGATGGTCAAATTGAAGACACCTCTTTTAGTAAGAGTATAAAGAAGTATTTGTCCTTGGATAAGGTCTACCTCTCTTTTGTAACATCGAACACTTCATTAAACTAGTAGGGTTAAACTCATCAAAATAAGGTCTTTTAGCTGTGCCACTTCTAAAAGACAAATTGAAAAGATAGTAGTGAGTGTGAAACAATATTATGCATGCTTGACTCTATTGGTTCAGAAAATGACAAAACATTTTTGCATCAATTAAGAAGTATTAAATTAAGAGACCACTAAATATGTCTAGGGCACTAAATCTCAAATATATTTCTAATTTAATTATCAAAGACTTGTTAGATGAGTTACATACTGTCATCATTTTCTCGAGATTAGATCTTAGATCTGACTATCACCATAGCCCAATAAAAGGGAGATGAGAACTATGAGAGAAAGAAATAACTTTAGATAATTCATTTACATGGAACCCATAGAATGGAATTAAAGACACCTCTGAAGATTTCAAATTACATGAGAATGAGATATGCCAAATATAGAAGGAAGTTTAGTATGAGGGCCGAAGAACCGAAGAATGGACACTCACAATCTACTTTAAATAATGACCATACTAAGATGGTTAATATCTTATTCCTTGACTACTCTCCTAGGCCCCATCTTTTGGTAGGGCCTTCTCTTTGTAAAAGCCATTTAATGAGACTAACATGATGCCTATTTTTAGTGATGATTAGTTGATAGTCTCTTATCGTTGACGAGTAATTTTAGGCTAGTGTTGGTTAGCAATGGTTAAACTTTTAGGTTCTTCAATGGTGGGGATGTCCTAAGTTCCTAAGTGTCTCATTACTCTCCAACCTTCTTTCTACTGGTTGCATGGGAAAGGAGTAGGCTTCTTGACCTCCTCTCTCTATGGCTCCTTAATACTCAAGGAAGAGAAGAGTAAGTGTATATGTGGTGATCTAGTGGGACTTTGAGGACTACAACCTTTCTCATATTGTTGATATGCTCTATATCCTTTGTCAGATCATCTCCACCCTTTGATCCTAGCACCAAAGGCCATGTCTCTATCACTTCCTTTGGAGACATTTCACAGCTCTCCTACTATTCTCAAGATGACCTCCTCTTCTTCAGTGTATGTATGCACACATCCCCAATTATTAGTCAACCCCTTCATCACTTATCTAGTTCTTCCCAATTTTTTAATCACATTCCTTCATCTTCTTGCATTCTGATTCAAAGAGGTTGATCGAACTCTGAGAATTCAATTTACCATCAAATGCCCACTCCTCCATGATGCAAGTGAGAGTAACAACTCTTATAGGTCACCACTCATATATCTAGTCGATTGAGTAGCTCATAATCATCACGACATATTTCTTCTTGAACTTCAAGGACAAAAACTTTGTCAACATCCTCCTTTGCCTAAAAATGAGTAACTACAACATCCTCCTTGCTTGTTGCAATAGTGTCTTTAGAGACCTCTATATGGCCACTATTGTGTGGGGGTGGAATGTGCTAGTGAGGGATGATGACATGGTCAATAGGTTCTTCAACTTTCATTCAGATGGATCATTTGCTTCTTTTGTGTACATCTATGATTCTTTAATATTTAGGTTTAGCCTAAGTGATAGTCCAAAAGTCATTACTAAGATGACATGAGATGGTGAAATAAGAGGAAGAAGATGATAATGTGGTAGATCAAAAGCCCATATAAAATAATGTTCATACAATCAATGCAAGAAGAAATAAGAAAGAAGAGAAGGATTGACTCACAGTAGGAGCACTGACAAAAAAAGTTTCATGTGATTTGGAGGTTGGCCTCTTACATCTATAGGTGACAATGAAAGCTCCACTATATGAGAAAAAATATAGAAGAACTTTCACTAAGAACTTAAGGAACATTTTTTATCTTGAATTTTAAAACATTCAACAACACAACAGTATGAGAAATGCCCCACATCAATGAAAAGAGTATTCCTTCTAATTATAAGCAGTCAAGATGACATTAAGAAATGCTCCACATCAATGATCTTGAGAAACATGTCACATGTGAGCCATTTCTTCTTTCATCTACTTAAATTGGTTGGGTTGTTATCATGCCATTCTAGTTTTACTTATCCACCTTCAAAAAGCCTATTCATATCTATGAAAATCAAATCCACAAATGAAAATTTTATCCTCCCTCTTAAATTAAATGTGAGTATTAATGAAATGTCTAAAAGGGTGAGTGACATTAATAGTGTATGTGTTGACTGTTAATGAAATCATGTTAGTGGTGGTGGGATGGAGTAGGGAGATGGCAAAGTTTGTATCATTTGTAAGGAGCACAATCAATCAAGGCCAATTTTGAAAGAAGTTGAGTCAACTTAGAAAACTGTGCTCTCTAAGCCTAGTTTTGTTCCCTCTAAGATTACTCATATGTCACAATAGGAAGATATCCAAGTGAATTCATCCAGCTTTGATCTATCAAATTCTAGTCTTAGAAAAATTCATTACAATTTCACACAAGAAATGTAGGTTCTACAAAATATGGAAGGTTATTTATTTGTGAGTTAGCTCTTAGTGGAGTAGCTTGAAAGGCTATAGGGGATCATGGTGTTGCCAATAATTTGATGATGAGTTATTCTTACCCTTAGATGCATCATGTTAGAAGTATATTTAATGTGAAGCAATCAAACCTAGAGTTGTCACCACTTAGTAGTTGTCAAAGAGCATCTATTGAAGAGAGTGTCTATAAAGAAAAAGTCAAAGGAAAGAAGGAAACATGGTCATTCTATTAGTATAAAGTGACAATTTTTAATTTAAGATAAAACAAATAGTTTTATGGGGTAATTCTAGAGGGAAATAGAAGATCAACCATCTCGAATAAGTATGAGTGCAAAAGGGTTTGAAGATATGTCATACCTCTTGACGTGACTTGGTTGTTGTATAATAAATCACGTAAATTTAAAATTTATAAAATTAGAAAATATTATTTTCTAAATTTTTAGAAATATAGTAGAACAAATAAATTAATTATAATTTAATAAAATATTCTAAAAATAGTGAAAAAAAATTAGTTGATCACAAGAATGTAAGATAATATAGGTAATATTTTAGAATTTTTCTAAAATAATAATTTGTTTATCATTTTTAATATAAAATATATTTAAAAAATTATAAAAAAAGAAAATAAGGGTGCAAGCATCATGATGACGTCAGCTCTCTGATGAATGTGATTCTGGTAGAACTAAAGTTACGCTTGATGATTTAATTGATCAAATTAAGATATGTAAAAGTCAATAGAATTATAATTTAATTAATAATAGTTTTAAAACTTACAATCACACAAAATATTACTAAATTAAGCACAAATTAAGTTTAAAGCAGGAAAGATAGAGTTTCAACCTCACGACAGTGATTGCCAAAATTTTGTGTTCAAGATAGTTATCATGGGATGTCTATAACCTCAAGGGCTCTCTTTAGAGATGTTAGACTTAGACATTCGTTAGATCTCCTTTCAAAGTCTAAAAAATGATGGTATAAGTTTAAACTAGTTCAAAAATGATAAAATAGAGTTTTGACGTCATAGTAATAATGTATTAGAATCTTGATTATTTGGGAGAATTGTCATACAATATCTATAGTCTCAAAGGCTCTCTTTGGATAAAGGTGATATGGGCAATTTCTAGATCTTCTTGTGAAATCTATAAATTAGTGAAATGAGTCAACAAATCATCTTCGGTGGCTATTACTTAGTGGAGTAAAAAAATGATGACTTTGTAAATTTTCGGTGACTATTACATGACAGAGATAAGTTACCTCCAAGGTGGGGCGCATCTTAGGGAGCTTCATCCTTAGGTTTGTGTAGTAAGAGGAGGCTCTTCATTACATCTGATACACTCTCAAGATGTGGCAATAAGTCTCTCGATAGATCGTCCTCTTTTCGACGACGACTTTTTTGTCAATTAATTAGAGATAATTTACTCAATAGATTTACAATTATTTTATCTAAAATTATTTGATAATTTTAATAATAATGCTTCGCGAATCGTGTTGATGAGATTTTCACTAATGATTGATTGATTCTAGCTGCTTAATTGTTCATCGATAATTTGTAGAAAAATAATAATTTAATCAAATAAAAATATGAATTTTGACTTTAATAAGATTCAAACCTTCACTATTCGTATGCTTTAGTAAGTAAATACACTTATAAAGTGATGTCATAAGGGTACCTCTTTCTCATACATAGGTTATTTTAGGTATTAAAACCATTGAAAATATTTCAGAAAGCTATGGCTGTCGGTTTAGTACCACATCAGTTATTTGCTGAGTTTTGAGACAAATATATAGTAATAAGAGACTTGGTAATCAATGTGTCCCTTTCTCGCATGTATACGACCATTCCTTGCTCCATGCTTGAGTAACCATCAGTGATGTGGAAGGAAAGTGACGCACACATGTCCCCCATAGGTCCCCTAGTTGCTTGAGCCCTCTACTTGTAGCTTTGCTCGACTAGGCTTCTGACCCGTTTGTGGGACTGGTTGGGCAGTGGGTTCTCTCCTTTTTTTATCTTTTTATTTTATTATATTTCTCATCATTTATCTCAAAAATAAGATTATATTTTTTTTATAAAATTATATAAAATTACATAATTAGACAAAATTTCACATTAACTAACTAATAATCACTTTTCACAATTTAACATAAATTAATTATTAACTCATGATAATTAAAACTTATCACCTCGAATTAATTATCTCTCTCTTTCCCTTAATTTCTCTCTCCTCTTTGTTTTCCTTTTATCATTAGTGAAAGCTTCTCTACTCTTTTTCTTTGCTCTAGTCTCTTGACTTCACTTTCTTAGCACTAGTCCCATCAATTGACATCAAAATTATTCAATTGACTTTTGATTTTGTGAGGACTTTACAAGATCAGAGGTAAGGGTCACAACTATACTCACACTAGTGTTGCAAATTATTTTGATGAAGAAGGATGAGGTTGAGGGTTAGATAATTAATAAGGCTCCAACTTCCTAATGAAAAATTGGGGCTTATTGACTATAAAAGATAAGAACAATGTCTAAAGTAGGTAAGATAGATGGAGAAAAGATAGAGATAAGAGGAAATCAGATTCAATTACCTTATATCTAGACATGACTAGCCATTAACTTGAAATCAACTTCTCTAAAAATTGTCACCTTTTTTTTTCTTTTCTTGATTTATTCCCTTCTTTATTTTAACGTAACCCTTGTGCATTCTTTAGGAAGTTCATATTATTCCTCCTGTTATGAGCTCTCTATAATTGCACCTTCAATTATTCTTCAATTGAGGTTGTACTCCTAAAA
Organism: Spirodela intermedia; assembly: GCA_902729315.2. NCBI lineage: Eukaryota > Viridiplantae > Streptophyta > Magnoliopsida > Alismatales > Araceae > Spirodela > Spirodela intermedia. The sequence goes on from LR746274.1 coordinate 393,385, forward strand.
TAAGTACATAGAAGTTTATCAAGAATTACCAAGAAGTAGTATGTGGGCCTGATTTTATTGGTATAAAGAGTGAACCTGAACTATATATCATTTGTTTTTTTAAGCCTCACTTTTGGGTTTCCATGTAGTCATTCTTGCATGCACAAGGGGGTCAGATGTAGTCTTGAAACTGAGCATATATTTTTAGGTCATGGTCATACTTTTAGTCTTCACAATAGTGAGAATGGCTTATTGCTACATCCTCTGTGTCTTCTATTGATATCACAATGTTACTCGAATGCTCATTTTAGAAGTCACTCTATAGAAAGACAGTTCTTAAGTAGGATTAGAGAATTGACATGAGTCATGAAATGGTGTATTTATGAAGTTTAGGTACTAGTGATTTTGGTTTTATTTTAGAGAGAAAAAACAAGCACACGCAGAATGTTGTTGATCAAGTTTAGAAGTACATACAATTGTATACACACATCAACATGATTGAAGTTGTCATGATAATTCTCAATTGAGTGTTAACAAGTCTAATTGGTTGCTAAATTATTTTGCAATGATCAAACTTAAAAAATAAAAGAAAAAACATATTATTTGATTAAATTCGGTATAATGAGAAAGCTTGTGGAAAATGATCAATATACTTGTATATATTTGTGACATAATACACAATGTAAAATGTTATGAGTTATCAGTCTGATCATACCCTTGGCTTCAATAATTGTAAAGGATGCTCTCAAAACTTTATGTTTTTTTCATTAATGTATGACTCCAAGCTGTTTCCCATATGTATGAAAAACAATGGCATTTTGATTTTCTTGATGCGATGGGGAAGGTTGCCAAAATAATCTTTACATTTTTGAACCGTATGGTCACAAGAAGATGATGTCTTAACCAGTGTGAGAGTCTTTCAGCTTGAACTTGTTCTCTTCCGCTCATCACTCTATTTTTGTTAAGGGAAGAGCCTTCGCTCCTCAGTTCTATCGGAAAGACCCATCACCATCAATTGGTCAACTTGCTGATTCTGGAGGGGAAATGGCTAGTAGAACGCACCTCTCGGGCATACACTTTTGAGCTTACATTACCCTCTAAAAGGACTCGTATTCCATCTCCTGTAGAACCCAAGAAGTGTTCACTGGTTCCACAAGGCGGGTAGCAGCAGTGGATGCATCTCACAATACGAGATGGGCACTTCAAACAATCAAGGACCCAGTCGTAGCATCTATGGCGGATGGTGATGTTGGCTTAGAAACGAGAACTTCTCCAGAGGAGAGACCTTACGCCATTGCAGACCCATAGCCTGGAAGGCTCATTCAACATTGCTATATTTAGACTATCTGATGCCTGGCTCCGTCACTGCTGCAGATGGTGCCGGGTGTGAAGATAGGAACCTACCACATTGTCTCGTCCAGTTCCCACGGGGGATGACGAAGCTCTAATATGCTGCAAAATGAGGGTTATGACAGTGATGACGACGACGACGACGACAACAACGAAGAAGAAGAAGAGGAAGAAAACCGTGTATGGGAAGAACTAGGGCCGGTTGCCACAGATGAGAGAAGCCAACCAGAAATGGAGGAAGGGATGGAGTCGACTGTTCCGAAGGAGGCTCTGCCAGGAGCTAATGGCGGGACTGATGGAGGATGCTACAAGGGAACAGGCACATCATGCCAGCCATCGGGGAGGCGGATGAAGACCCAGCAGCGAAAGGCGGCTTAAACTCGCAGAGGTGGACAAACGGTCGGGAAATGGAAAGTCAACGTCTTACTAGCTTGGTTCTCATAAAGATAATATACTCCCCTTGGTAAAAATCCCAGTTTTGAGCCAACTCGGTCTTATTGACGAGAACCAGGCATGAAGGTACTCTCTTACCTCAGAGCAGTGAGGCCGTCGTGACAGGTGGTGGGGATTCTCCAGCGAGGAGTACGCAGGCCAGTGCTGGCCCAGGCGGTGGCTGGAGCTTGCCTACCACGTGGTCGTCATCTGGCTCTCTTTCTGCTTCTGGTCCTGAGAATATGGAAGGTGAGCGTTACGATGGTGAAGAACAACGCCGAACCTCCCAACAGCAGCGGTGTGCAGAGAGGAAGGAGGCCCCGCCGCCGCCGCCGCCGCCGATTCCCACTCGTCGTCCATGCCGCCGCCCCGTCGTCTTCTTCGCCCATCTCCGGCGACTGCTCCTCATCTCCGTCTGGTTCGCTCCCCCCGCCAGCCTCTTCATTTCCAGTCACCGCTGGCTCCGCCGCTTCTTCCGGCGTTTCTTCGCAACCAGATACGTCAATTTGCGCCGGTGTCAGATCAATGTCGGCCTGCGGTTCTGGCTCAGGAGGTAGTTCTGGGTTCTCCGGCGGCGGGGCGAGATCAGGCTCATGCTGGGGCTCTGGCTCTGGCCGTTCCAACGGCCGTGTTGCATGGTGCTCGGGGTCTGGTTCAGGGTACGTCGCAATCGGAGTTGGCTCGGTCTCCGGGTCTCGGTGTTCAGGCTGCAGAATGGGCATTAGCTCGGAGGAGGGCTCAGCCTCTGGGTTCTCCGCTGGCGGAGCTTGGTCGGGTTCAGGTGGAGGTTCTGAAAATGGAGGCTGCTCCCCGTGGCCAGGCAGCGGCGACGGCGGCGTCGGATCTGCCTCCTCACGGTGATCCTCTTTTCCTTGTTCGATAGCCACCTCTTCTTCTTCTGTTTCCGTTGGAATCAGGGTTTCTTCTTCTCCCTGGGTTTCCACCGGCTGCTGCGGGGGTTCATCGGGAACCGCCGCCGGCGAGATCTGTTCCTCCTCCTCCTCCTCCGCCGCCTTCTCCTCCTGGACCCTCTCTTCTATTCTTGCTCCGGCGACGGCTCCACGGGTCCTGGGGAGGTGCACGAGCAGGATTTCTTCGACTTCGTCGAACTCTGCCTCGATCCCTCGCAGGTCCACGTCCTCCGGGATGCTGAAAACCTTACGGAACCTCCCAATCTCCTCCTCCCTGCGCAGCCTCACCCGCCTGGTGATCGCGTGCTCCTGCGTCGACTCCCTTCCTCCCCCGCTGATGATCAGCTCCCTTCGTCCCTCGTTCACCTCTATCTCGATCCTGTCTCTCTCCTCACCTGCGAACAGAGATCATGGAACATAAACCACAAGAAAGACTCTGGGGGGAGGGAAACGGAGGAAGGTTGGACCTGGGAGATGGATGAGGAGGACGAAGGCGGTCTCCGTCTCGAGGGAGTCGTAGGATAGTTCCTGTGCTGGCCGGACCACCTTAACCCCATATTCGACCTCCATGGTCTCTCTCTCTCTCTCTCTCTCTATCCCTCTCTCTCCTTGCCTTCAACTTCGGTGGGGTGAATGAGGCCTAAGAACCCCGTAAAGGGCTATCTTCGGCGGCAAGGATAGGAGCTCTCAAGCCACCGTCTTCTTTTTCCGCGCGCAGAGCAGACAGACCTCGTGCGGAAGAGCTGCAGGAAGATACCTAAGGCATGGTTTCAAGCAACGGGGCAGAGAGAGAGAGAGAGATGGTCACTGCCGCTTCAGCGGGATGGTCGGACACAGGCGGCGCCGCCTACCTCTGCACCGGGCACACCTGCCGTAGACGGCGCCGGGGCCTCCACTTCCCACCGGCAGGATGGATACATGGCACGGATCATCCCATGATCATCATACCACCTTAGGCACCCAGAAATCATACGGTGGGAATATTGATCTAAACTTTATTCCAATCTTAGAACAATATAATTTGCCTGACTCTCACTTGAGTCTTCAGGAGGATCTCTGGACATCTCCTCGTCTCCCACATCCGATCAGTTCTGCCAAGAAAATCAAATGGAAATGCAGAATGTTTCAGGTCTGCTGCTGCTGCTGCCTCTCTCTCTCTCTCTCTCTCTCTCTCTATCGGTCTCGTCCTCCATGGCCTCTGCTTCCTTCCACATCACAGTTAGATCCACAGGGCTCAAGCTTCATGATGCATATAGATGCGTACGGAAATCGTGAGTGTCCATTTGGAGGATGCCTTTATCACATCTGTGACATATGAATGGCTTAGTCGGATTATACGTATCAATATCCATCAGACCTCCGATTTTGGGTCGTTACGAGACCCTTGTATGATGACGTGGCATGAGTCATCATCCGTCCACCGACCGGTCGGAGTACGCCGGTCCGAGGGGGGATAAAAACAATAAAATAATGAATGAACGATTAAAAGAATATATCGGAACGGCGGGGGTCGTCCTTCTGCGGCGTCGTTTCTGAGACCCCCGTTTCCCGTCGACCGGAGGTTAGAGATCGAAGGAGGAGGAAGAAGGCCAAAACAGTGGTGGGAATGGATACCGACTTGAGAGTGACTTCGGATAGTGCTTCCCCCGTTGAGCGACCTCTGGCCGATGATATCTCTCAGTCGAGGAGGGGATAGAATCGGGACGAAGATTTGGGAGCATCGATCTGGTCTCCTGGAAGGATTCGCGGCTGCTCTGGCAAAACAAATTATAAAAATTTGTTTTGGATTGTCTGCTCTGCCTGAAGGATTGCGGTCTCGAGCGGCGCCTGGTTCCGCCCTCTCTGCTACGGCTGGTCGGAAGAGCCTGGTGATTCCCCAGACTGACGGGGGGGGGGGGGGAGATTCCCCTTCGGTTCTGGAGTTTCCGCGACGGAGCGGCTGATTTTATGGGGACGGTGGCCGAGTGATTCGAGTGAGTTGTCTGAAATTGTGGCATGTTTTCAGATCTCGTGGTGAATCGCTCGCAGATCTGAGTGCTTGGAGGCGGCTGCGCCGGGAAGAGCTGTAGGGGTGTGGAGGTCCAATGAATACGGAAGAGTTCGAGAAGCTGCTGAGGAGGTCGGGGTTGGATCTGTGGACTCTGATCGAGACCGCCATTTCTGTGGCTGCTAGGGATCACGGGAAGGAGCTCAGGTTGCGGAGGGATGGGATCGTTGAACGGCTGTACCGGCGCTACAATGGAGAAGAGGGAGCGGCGAGGGCTTCGGTGGAGTCCGAAGAAGACGATGGAATCCGATCGAAAGTCACAGAGGCGGAGATGGACGACCTAGACAACCATGAGAGGACGAGAGGCACTTCTCCGTCGAGTCCGCAGTCGCCATACAGGAAGGAGGAGGAGGAGGAAGAAGAAGACGATCGCGGCCGGAGGCCTTACGGTCGTCCATTCGAGGACGAGCAGAGTAAGATACTCGCCATCAAAGAGCACCTCCATGACCCCGATCAGGTCCAGCTCCTCTCTGACATGCACCAATCTCGTCACCTACTTTGCTGTCATTCACGAGTTTACTATCCTGAGCATTCCGTCGCAGTCGGACGAATCCCTGGTTCATATGCTGCATACTCTTGCCGACATGGATCTAACGTTCAAAGCTCTAAAGGTCTGTCTACTCCCCACCCTCATCCCCCTCCCGGTGCAGAAAGGAAAGGAAAAAAACACCATCAACTGTTTCGTGTGACAAATTTCTCTGTTGAATCGTAGGGAACCGACGTAGGAAGGCATGTCAATGGCCTGCGGAAGCACCCTTCGAGCGAAGTGCGGAGACTGGTGAAGAATCTTGTGAGGTGAGCGTGGATGAATCGGAAATTCCACAGAGAAGAAGTTCCTCTTCTTCAGTCGTCGTCACCTGTCTCTGGGTCTGATTCAGCTGTGCTGTGTGACAGGAAATGGAAAGACCTCGTGGACGATTGGGTGAAGTCTAACTCCAGCGAATCTGCGACCTCAACGGTCATCCGTAGGTCCCTCTGATCGAGCAAACAATACCAGGAGCGGAGGATTCCTGCTGCTCTAATTCGATCATCACTGATCATTCTCCCGGAACTGGTTGATCTTTCAGCAGACGGAGACTCCCCGAAGCGGATCCAAGCCAGGAGCAGCCAGAACGGAAATCAAGTAACCCTCTTTTCCCAGCTCCCAATGCTCCCCGATCTCTCTCTCTCTCTCTCCCGTTTCTTCCATCTCTGTGACAGTGCCATCTGAACTCTCTTCCAGGTTCCGGACTTCGGCTACTCCCCAAACCCACGCAGTACGTTCGTCAATCAGCTTGTCGTTGGGATCATTCATCCCCTACTTCAGCGTGTAGATCTCACCGCCCACTGGTTTTTGAGCAGGCGGGAGCTCGGTTTCCGACAAGACCAACTCGGAGGGGGAGATGAAATCGAAGATAGCTCCGCCGCCGCGAAAGGAGACTCCGGCGAAGCCCAAACTTCCGACAGCGCCTCCCCCTTCCTCTTCCTTTGTAATCTCCCGTTGATCCCTTCACAGAGAGTAGATCGTCTGGCATGCCACCGAGAGCTCCCTTCTCCTGACTTTGTTGTGGCATCTCCACCATCCGTGCAGAGGGCGAAGGAGGACAGCTTGCTCGACCCGGAGAGGCTCGCCTCCGCCAAGAGAAGGCTCCATGAGAACTACCAGGAGGCGGAGAACGGTAGAACCATAGCCGATTAACCTTCAGGTTCTCTGTGATGGCGCATCTGACGTCGTTGCTGCTGCTGGTTCTTGTGAAGCGAAAAAGCAGAGGACGATCCAGGTGGTTGATATCCACGACGTCCCCAAGCCCAAAGGATCCTTCTCCGGTCGCCACAAACCCGGCTTCCAGGCGAAGCACTGGTGAGGTCAACCCCACCCGCACGGGAAAAGGAAGCAGCGCTCTCTCTCTCTCTCTCTCTCTTCCCCATCCACCTCTGCATGTTTATACTTTCTTCTCCTTCGGCAGACGGGGATTTCCTCCGTGATCTCTCGCTGGGACTCTCCTGGCACGCGTGTTCTCTGGGTGCACCCGACAAGCCCATCCGGGTGTTTTTAGCTCCTCTCATTTCGGCTCTAAAACGGTTAATGACAGGTTCCCAATTATGGTAATAATCTTCACTCTGACAGTTAATGGCCGGTAAATGTCGCGATTAGGGGGAAATCATCTTAATCATTCATTTTATCAAAGATAAAATCAAATAAAATATCCAAAAAAATGGTCAGCCCGGGTTCAAAGAAAAGCCGAGGAAAAAGGTCAACTGCAGTCGCCTGGCATCTTGGAGCGGGCCGGACCAAAATCCGTTATTGTAACCGATAAGGATTTGAAAGCCTGGTCCATTGAGATCTGATATCAAAGCCAAGCCCTTTTTTCAATCGGTCAGAGGTCTCTTATCCTCACCACAGAGGAGTTCTCTCTTTCGGGCGTTCACTCTGCCAGACGACTGCGCTGGAGGCCGGGATCCCTTCCCTGGCGAGGGGAGATCGATGGAGAAGATGGAGAGGAGGAGGAAGAGGAAGGTGAAGGTGTGGTCGTTGCCGAGGAAGAACTTTGGCCTCGGTCTGGCGGCGATCTCGTACGTGTGCGTGGACTACCTGAGGGAGGTCTCCCCATGGTGGCACTCGTGGCTGCAGCCGGCGCTGTGGGCCGCGCTGGCGCTCGCGTCCCTCGCTCGGGCCCCGTTCTACAAGCACTGGTCTCTTGAGATGCGTGCTGCGATCCCCTTCGTCGCCTCCATGGTCTTCATGCTAGCCGCGCTCCTGTGCGAGGCTCTGTCTGTTCGATTCGTCACAGCCGTCCTCGGGCTCGACTGGCACAAGTAAGTCAGGATCCAATACACTCCTTCTATTTTACGATTCATGTTCGTTCGGATCAGAGGATATCGATTCCATTGCCAATTTTTTCTTTGCTTCTGTCCCGAAATGTGGGTAATCATCTTTCAAAGATCGGGGAAGGCAATGTGTTTGGAACTGAACCTAGCTCATTCATGGCACAGTGCGGGCAATAAATTTCGACAGTATCGTGATTTAAACCGTTTTGAATCCACGATTTGGTAACCTTCTGGAAGCGGTCGGATTCTCCTGGGAACGTCGAGTTTATCTGCATCTTTTCCGTAGCTGAATCCCTTGGATCTCAGTGATTGAAGGAAACCTTCCCTCATATCTGCGATGTGTCGGTCCTTCCACCTTGTAATGTGCTGAAGCTTTGATTCTAGGCGGTGTGATGAAAAGGGCGTCCTTCTGGCCTGTGTTAGTCACTCCATCTTCATGTTTTTGAGTTTCCCGAGCTAGCCACATCCGATTCGTATTATATTTTCACGGTCTTAAATTACATGTAAATTAAACATTTTTAGATGTAAATGAAACTTATTTTTCGAGGTAGTCGCGTCTCCATGGTCTTGAGCAAAGTGATCACTGAACACAATGGACGGACAAAGGCGATCTGATATCGTTGAGAGCATTTTGTTTTACGCTGTGATGGTGTGGGATTTGATAGAAAAAATGTAAGCATCGGGGAAACTGAAAAGTAGCCTGGCCTTGAAGCTGTTAGCTTTCATGGTCTGCTTCAGTTGAATCATCGAAATTATCATGGGGTAACTGCATCATAGTATGCCCCCAGTTAATTCAATGAAGATGGGTTCACTGATTATAGTCAACGCGAGAATGATGGGTTTGATTTGTGTTGAAGGTAAACGGGGTGAGATGAGGAGAACCCTACTGAGAATGGCCTATGGACATCACCCCAGTTCATTCCAATGAATTGGGGCTCTTGGGTGCACCATGTATTGTCATATTATATTAAAAAAAATGCACAGTTCCATCTGTTCCTCGCTCTTTCCACCTTGGTTCTTTCATTTTTCCTCGCCTTGTTGCAGTCTCTTCACACTAATGATTGCCATCGACGCCAACTAGTGTTCGATTCGATTCGATTTGATTTTTTCTTTTCTTCATTTCTTACCTCACCAACTTGCGAAGGGTCTTCTTTGAGGTTTTTTTCAAAGCAGATTATACCGCGTCACGCACTGAATATGTGGTGACCATGAAAGTCAGCGTCTTCGTGGGGCTGTTCTGTTCCCATCCATTTTTATCATCGATTTCCAAGATAATTCTGTGTAGGCCCATGAAATTAAACAGTAAGTTATGATAACCCTTACTGTGGAGAGAAAACTTTCATCATGTTCACAAATCTAACCCCTTACTGTGGTTTAAAATCGCATTTGAATCCCAAGATCTTCATCAGCTCGCATTTCTGTGCCTCCATCCACAGAACAAGGGAATGGATCGATCACCTGTATACAAAATCCGCTGCCAGTGGATGCATCTGGCTTCTTCCATTAACTTTTCTCCAATCTCTGGGTTTTGTGGGGGGGACCCTTCTTGTTCTTCCCTCCCTCTCTATCATCCCATTTCTTTCTCGCAGTTAAAACAATGAGTGTTGACTTTTATTGATGTTTATTTTAAGTCGCAAGTTGAGAATTTTCCTCGGTGATCAGATTCCTGTTTCTATGGACAGCTCCACTCCTCCTCTTCCCGACACTGGGCAGTGGCTGCTGCTGGCCCTGAACGAGAGGCTCCCACCGTGGGTCGTCGAAGTTCTGAGGGCCCACATCATCGGCCTCCACCACTACCTGATGCTGTTCATGATGCTGGCCTTCTCCGTCCTGTTCGACTCCGTCAAAGCCCCCGGCCTTGGTCTTGGGGCCAGGTACATGTTCACCATGGCCGTCGGCCGTCTCCTCCGCGCCGCCACCTTTGTCTCCACCATCCTCCCCTCTCTCCGGCCATGGTGCGCCGCCACCCGCTTCCCCGTTCCCCTCCACCCTCACCCCTGGGCCCAGAAATACTACCTCCCCTTCTCCTCCTCCTCCGACGCCATCCGCCGCCTCATCCAGACCGACAAGCTCGCCGGTAAGTACCCATCTCTTCTCTTCTCTTCTCCTCAGGTGATGTCGCCGTCAGTTTGACGGTGTGTTTTTCTCCTTGTTTCAGCCGGCGGCGGCAGCGGAGGAGCCGTCTTCCCCGGCGAGCACCGGCCGGATTGGGGGAGGATGAGCTTCCTGGTGGGGATTCTGAGGCCCACCGCCTCGGAGGGTCCTTCCTGGTACCATCTGCTGAAGAAGGCCGGCGGCGGCTGCAACGACCTGCTCTACAGCGGCCACATGCTCGTCGCCGTCCTCACCGCGATGGCCTGGCAGGTGGGTACTCTCTTTCTCTCTTCTCCGGCGGTGGTGGCGGCGGCGGCGGCCTTCTCGTGGTTTCTGAGCTCGCCGGGGGGAAATGTTTGGTGGCAGGAAGCTTACGGCGGGGGGACGAGCGCCGTGATCTGGCTGCTGGTGCTGCACAGCGCGCAGAGGGAGGTCCGCGAGCGGCACCACTACTCCGCCGACTGCGTGGTGGCGGTGTACGTCGGCGTGCTGCTGTGGCGGCAGACGGCGTTCCTCTGGTCGGCGAGCGGCGCCGCTCGCCGTCTGAAGAAGATGGAGGAGGTGCGAGGGAGGCTGGTGAGGGCTGCCAAAGACTCGGACATGAACGAGGTGAAGGCGCTTCTCGAGGAGGTGGAGCTCGCCGGAGAGGAGGACCGTCGGCGGGGGTTCTCTCAGCGGGCTCTCATGGCCTTCGGGGGCTTGACTGTCGTCTTCGCTCTGTCCTGCGTCCTCCTCGCCTTCTCTCTGACCAACGACGGTTGATAGCGTAATAACTTATATGAGGTTTTTTTGCAATTGGAAACATATATTTAGGACGTTTTGGAAAAAGTCAAACCCCCCCCGGCCGATTCCGGCTATTCATATCTATTTAGTATCTAACTTTACATAATGCGAGGTTTTTTTGAAAATTTAAAAATAAATTTAGGCCTTTTAGAAAATGCCAATACTTCGAGGTGTGTTTGCAATTGGAAAAGGAAATGTCGAAACTTTTGAAAAAAAATCCAATACCTCCGTGCTGGCTGTTTCGCATCTGATTTAGTATCTAACTTATCATAGTAACTTATCCGATGTTTTCTGACAATGTATAAATAAAAGTAGGACTTTTGTAAAAAATCCAATACCCCGTGCCACCTATTACTGTATATTTTAATATCTAACAAAGCAAAATGATTTACCCTTGTTTTTCTTTAAATTGGAAAAACAAGCGTAGGACTTTATGTGAAAAAATTCGAACTTCCTGTGGCGTCTTAATCTATTTTACATCCCCACCGGGTTTTGGAACGGTGCAGCGCAGTGGCGGGGGGAGGAGCGGCGGCGGCGGCGGCGGCGGCGGCGGCGGAGCCGGCGATGGAGATGAGGGCATGCGAAGAGACGGCGATGTCGCGAGACGTCACGCCGGGGATAGCTCCCCTCGCCGTCGCCCTCCACGACTCGTTCCTCTCCTCCCACTGCTCCTCCTGCTTCCTCCAGATTCCTCCGTCACGATTCGCCGCTGCGGATTCCGTCGACGCCGGTGACCATCCCCCGTCCTGCGGCGGCTGCGCCGGTCTCCGCTACTGTTCCGTGGAGTGTCGGAACGACGATCTTGATTTGCATGCGTCCAGCGGCGAGTGCCATTTCATCCGCCTCGTCCACTTTGATCGGCGCGACGAGACGACGGATCTCCGCGCGGCTCTTCGCCTCCTGTGTTCCGTCAGGAATTTAGGTTTCCTCCCTCCCCGGGGTGAACCGCGGCGTATTTCCGGTCTACTGGCTGGTGGCCACGAGCAACTCGAAGAAGGATGCGAGCTATGGTTGCGGATCAGGGAGGGAAGGATGTTGATGTCTCGGGCTCGAGAAATGTTGCGAAACCAGATTCTGGAAGGGGAAGATGTGAACGACGGATGCGACGGGGGTGGTGAGACAGAAGCGGCACTGTGGGTGGTTATCACGAATGGTGTAGAGGTGCAGATCGGTGAGGGGCGCGCTATCGGGATCGGGGTCTACGGGCCGCGGTTTTCCTGGTTCAACCACAGCTGCTCCCCCAACGCCTGCTACCGGTTCGAGCTCCATGGATCCGAGTGTTTCCGATGTGATCGGGGCTCCCTGGTTTATCCTTCCTCAACAGGGCCTGAAGACGACGCCATGGTATCGGCCGGCGCTTGCGAATGATGAACACATTGATTTGATTTCCTCGTTCTCCTCACTCCTGTAACACTCTTATCGATCGAGTTCTTCCCTGTTTGCGAGAACAATCAGTGAGAGTCACAGCCCCTAATAATACGATTGCAGATCACGACCTGGATGGACGATGAGAGAAGATCAAATCAAGGTAGACCTCTTCCTCGGCCCATTAATCTTTGGCATCTTCACTTATTTTCTTTATATGTATTATTTAAGTTCATACTAGCTTTGTAATCAGGATCATGTAGATTTGCCCCTAGAGTTTCTGTAAGAAGCATCAGACCTGTAAAAAAGGGAGAGCAAGTATGCATCACGTACACTGACCTGCTTCAGCCCAAGGTTTGTTGCTTCTCGGTTTGGTCCAGAATTTTTTCAGACAATGTATTAGTCTCTCAATCTATCTTCCTTTCTAGGCATCGAGACAGTCTGATTTATGGTTGAAGTATGGATTCATCTGTTCCTGCCAGCGATGCAGCGCTTCTCCTGAAACGTACGTCGATCATGTCCTCAGCGTGAGTTCTTCCAAACATCTCAGAAATTCCTGAAGTTCTCTGAGAGATGATCTCAACTTGAATTCACTTGACGAGGGTGGAGATTGACTGGGGTTCCTATTTTCAGGGAATTGAATCCATCCAATGTTCTGCAAGTCCGGATTCAGACCGGAGACAGCAGAAGGGCCAGGAAGCAGATGAACAAGCTGATTTACTGGACCAGGTTGTGATGAATTACTTGTCGGCCGGAAACCCCAAAATCTGCTGTGCGGAGATCGAAGAGATGCTTTCCGGGGGTTTCGGAGGCGGTAAGTTGCAGCCCCTCCATCACCTGTCTCTGAAAGCCTACACGGCGCTGGCTTCCATTTACAGAGTCCGAGGTCGTGGCGATGGTGGAGGAGATGCCGTACCAGGAGGCCCTGAGATGGCAAGGGCAGCTGCCGCCTACGCGCTGTTACTTGCCGGTACTACACATCACCTTTTTCTATCTGATCCATCTCTAATGGCGACCGCAGCACATTTTTGGGTCAACGCCGGGGAATCCTTTCTCTCTCTAACTCACTGCCCAACGACCGGCTGGATCAATCTGCCAGAGTTTGATACCATCTTCCTCCCGGGTGAGTCGTCTTTGCCGTGGGACGAGTTCAGAGGGACGTCTTTCAAATTTGTAGACTGCGTCTCGAGGATTGCTTCGAAGGTGTGGGCGGATATGGTCTCTGGGATCCGGTGCCTCAGTGAGATTAAGAGCCCCGTTGACTTCAGATGGCTCGGAGAGAAGAACATGCCCCACGAGAGTCTTGGTGCCTGTGGAGCTCCGGATTCTTACAGTGGAGAGGGAAGGTGCGTGGGGTGCAGATGCGAAGTAGATGATGGCGTTGAAGACGACAGCGGAACTGTTCGTCGGCTTGCAGTCCACTGCCTGGTTTATGGTGGGTATCTTGCAACACTCTGTTACGGCCCCCGCTCTCACTGCGTTGACCGCATACGGAGTCTCCCCACCAGGTAGTCTCTCTCTCTCTCTCTCTCTCTCTCTCTCTCTAGATGAGGGGAAACTCGCCCCATTTCACCAAAATAACACAATGAACGGTGACAAATGCCACATTCTAAAAGTAAGCTCAAGCTCTCTCTCTCTCTCTCTCTCTCTCTCTCTCTCTCTTATCACGGAAGACCCCACGCGGACTGATGAAGCCCCAGAGATGACGGTGAGAAATGAATATCCTTTTAACGATTGTAGAAGTCAGCCGGTTTTATAAATATTAATAAATATTATATCCAATCGATATTTTATTTCTAACATAAGACAATTAATTTCAATAACTTCCGATATTTTTAAAATATTATATTCTAAATTGGGCCCAACCCATCTCAAAAAATCACAGAGTGGACTCAACGAGATGGGCCTCATATGGGCCTTGTATGTGGCCCATACGAGGTTATAGGCCCATCAAGACAGTGATTGCATTCGTAGAAAAGTAGGGGGAACGGAAGGTGTGATATACCGAAAGATCAGAATGGTGGGGCGTTGTACACCAGGGAATCGGTCCACTCAGTGATGGGTCATCCTATCCTAGTCCGCCACATCAGCCGGAGCAGCGTAAGAGAAGTTCCTCTCACATCCATTTATCCAGATAAATAAAATAAAAAATACCCGAACGTGAATAGAGATATGGATATCCTGTTCTAGGTTAGACTAGCGAGCGTCTCTCTGGGTTTTCCGTCGCCATCCCGTTCCTCCCGCACCTCTTCTTGTCCAAAGGCTCGCCTCCGACGACGATCAGAGCAGCAGCGAGGATCAGAGTAAGCAGAAACGTCGCTGTAGCACCCCTGTCTCCGTAGATCGGATCCGAACTCGCGATCTTCGTCGAATTCGTCTTGTATGCCACTTTCTCATGTCACTGCAATCTTCGAGAAAATTTCTATGTTTGATATTGTTTTTTGGGCCACAGGAGGTAATTATCATATCCTTGTAGGCGGATATAGAGTTCTCGTGCAACTTTTAATCGGAAGTGAGGGTTTACCGCATTTGATTGTGTCCACGTTACACAAATATATTAGCCTTTTGCAATTATGTTGGCAGTTTTGACGAAGGATTTGTGAAGATGTCAGAGCCGTCGAAAGTGATTCATGTTCGTAATGTGGGGCCTGAGATCTCCGAGGTGGCATTTTATTTTCCATCGTTATTTCTTTTACTTGTCGAACCATTAAAAAGGCCACCATATTTCTCACCCTCTTTTCGATGTTTCATAGAGTGATCTGCTCCAGCTGGTGCAGCCCTTTGGCGTCGTCACTAAGCTCGTGATGCTGCGAGCAAAGAATCAGGTTTTTGAGTCTCTATCCGGTTCTTTGCTAAAGTCCTTCATTGTTGTTATCTGTGTGGGCATGGAATTATAAGGACACCCTCTTCCGTGGTTAACTTCGGCCTGCTGCCCACCATCTCAGGCTCTTCTCCAGATGCATGATTTGGCTTCTGCTGTGACGGCTCTTCAATATTACGCAAGTATTCAACCCAATGTCAGGTGATCTCACTACTATATTCAACCTACTTATGCTTTTTTTTACTATGAGAATTATGATGATCTCATGTTACCCTATTTCAATTTCGTCTCTCTTCCGTCTTGTTAAGCGATATTAAATTTTCAAACTCAAGTTATCTGTGAGGTGCCCGCCACCATCAGCGTCCTATATGGATCAAATCATCCAGAGATTGGTGTCACCACGCAGCTCAATTTCTAGTCTCTCACCTATTCAAGCTGTCGATTTTCGGGTTTGACCCTGCTTGGGTTCTCTTTCAGGGGAAGAAATGTATATATGCAGTTCTCTTCTCACCAAGAGCTGACAACAATGGATCAGAGCTCTCAAGGCCGCAGGGATCAGGTTAGTGACCAATCCCCCTCCCCGAACTCTTTACTCACACTGGTTGAACATCTTATGTAAGCTTCTACGATCCTCTTACTTAATCTTTTACCAATCAGAAAAATAGACTTCAAGCTCTATAATCCGGGAATGCTCGTTTTCTCTATCTGTGCATGCACCAGTAATCCACTTCTCCTATTCTCTTAAAGAAGTTGTTTTCCGAATTTTAGATCTTTGTTGGCAGATGCGTAGAACAGATTGGTTAGGGTTTTCGTTTTTGGACAAGCAGAATCTTGTCAGCCGTTTGCCCTGTAAGACATCAGCAGATTTCTTTGGCAAAGCTGTGTTTAATCTCTTCTCAGGCGAATTTAATTGCTTGATTTTTATTTTTTTTTAAAAAATATTTTGGCCGTTTCATAAGATATCTGAAAGATCAGGCGGTGCTATATGGATCAAAATATCCTCAGTTTCCTCGAAAGGCATTAAGTACCATTTGCTTTGATTTTGTTTCTCTGATGACGGATGATTTTTGCTCTATGTAGACAGCAATTTTGATGTGCTTTTTTAGGTTGTTGCATAATATGTGATCTTTCTAGGTTTTATTAGGAATGTGGCTAAATCCTCACCCTCCCAAGGGGTGGAGCAGCCCATATCACTCCTTGCTTGAATCTGAGAAAGGATGAACTTCATAAGTGAGTAGCATAGTTTGAGAATATTAATCGTCAGATGAGGAGGAAATTTTATGCGCCCTTTCTATCCTGTGGTTTCGAACTGTTCATGTCCTAGAGTGACTTGTCTGGGTGGAGAGAAGAGGGACAGCATCTGCAGCAGCAGGGTTTTCCACTGATACCTCATAGACTTTTGAACGTTGTACTGTTTCTTAATCACGGAGAGAACATAGATAGAAATGGGGATGCAAGTCACCACAAACCCTAGTTTGTGGGTCAATAATTTGGGAGTTAGCTGATAATTTCTGAGGGAGTCACATATCTTCAGGTCAGATATATGCTTTTTGGAAGGGGAGGGGAAGGGAAGGGGAGAGGGAGGAGACAAGGAGAAATGGAGAGAGAATAGAACCCATGTAGGGGCTGCAAGTAACCACAAACCCTAGTTTGTGGGTCAATAATGTGGGAGTCAACTGATCATTTCTGAGGGAGACACATATCTTTAGGTCAGATATGCTTGGGTTGGGGAGGAGACAAGGAGGAATAGAGAGAACATAGAACCCGTGTAGGGGCTGCCAGTAACTACAAACCCTAGTTTGTGGGTCAATAATATGGGAGTCAACTGATAATTTCTGAGGGAGTCACATATCTTTAGGAATAAACGCTCGATACCTTTGAAGGGGATGTGGGTTGGATGGTCTACAAAGACTGATTGCTGCAGTTCATTCATTAGGTTTCCCCCTCTTGTTGATCACACTTCCGTCAGCATGCCAGAGGGACCCACGAAACATTAAGTGCATCCTTCTCGAAGAAATTTAGTTGTTAATTCTTTTGAACTGAGGAAGAGGGCTTGTGATGAGAGTCATATGCTACTTTTCTGATGATGGCTAACGTGACATTCTTTAAACTGGCATGCGGTTTTTTCCTTCTGTGTTCTCTTCTTTCTCTCTCTAGTGTAGTACCTTCTCTCTCTTTTTCACTGTGTATTCTTCTGTATTCATCCTTCTCTGTATTCTTCTGGTCTACTGTTGTGTCCTCAGGATTCGCAACCCAACCGAATCATCTTAGTTACAATTCACCACATGCTCTATCCAATAACAGTGGAAGTTCTGCATCAAGTTTTTTCTTCTTATGGGTTTGTGGAGAAGATCGTCACGTTCCAGAAGTCAGCTGGTCAGCCCCTTCAAACCTCCCCCCCCTCCCCTTTCTCTCTCTACTTCTGTTGTTGAAATGCCCGAATCGGCTTCAAATCCTTTTGGCACTCGGCACTCTGAATTACCTTTCCTCGGAATTCAGAACTCTGATTATGCTTACAGAACATGTTCCAATCGAAAACGGTCATGGGTTTCTGCTGATTCTGTTCTAGTGCTGCAGGGTTTCAAGCTCTTATACAGTATCAGTTGCCCCAGAACGCCATCCAAGCAAGAACTGCTCTACAGGTTTTTGATTTCATATCCTTGTTCTTTATGCTCCTCCAAGAAATTATCTGTCTGTCTTTGGGAAGCTGACGGATCTCCTTGGTTTATCTCAGGGACGCAACATCTATGACGGCTGCTGTCAGCTCGATATACAGTTTTCCAAGTAGATTCAGAGACATTCTTCCTAGTTGTGTGGAGGTTGGGTTGACTATCAGACCAGTTGACTTACTGGCTATTTTGTTCTCTCCTTTTTTGCAGCCTGAATGAGTTACAAGTGAACTACAATAATGAGAGGTCCAGGTAAGTTGAGGACATATCCTGATGATTGACCTTGAAAGAGTTGAATAATATCCTGAGGAGCCCATTTCGTGTTCATCCAGAGATTTCACAAACCCATCTTTGCCTTCCGAGCAGAAGGGCAGACCCTCACCCGTAAGCAAGCTCCTCCTTCCTCTGTTCTTTATCCCCATCTGACAGACGATCGTCTTCCTGCACAATTTCTCGGCCGTTGACGTTGACATTGACGTTGACGTTGACTTTGACTCTGTACGCCTGTGGCAGTCGGGCTACGGTGATGCAGGGAGCCTCTACGCTCTTCAGGCGGCAGGAGCAGGGGGAGGTACTTCATCTGGCCTGCAATATTGATTTATTTATTTACTAATTTCCCCTTCCTCTTTGAGCTGGACTTCCTCTCCTGATCCATTCTCTCATGGATGCTTCCTTCTTTTCCTTTTCCAGTTGCTTTCCCACAGGTGAGAGGCCTGCTCCATAAGATTTGACATCTCCAGTTTTGCCTCTCCTCTCTCCGATCTCCCCGATCTCTCTGTCCGATCTCTTCTCTGTCCGTCTCAATAACTTTGCGAAGAACACCCAAATACTAACTTCTCGATCCTTTCTTCTTTTCCTCTTGTGGGGGGGCGCTCAGATGGGTAACGCTGCCGCCATTGCTGCTGCTTTTAGTGGGGGATTGCCGCCGGGAATCACCGGGACGAACGACAGGTGCACGATCCTCGTCTCCAATCTGAACCCCGACGTAAGAAATCGTTCCCCAATCCTCTGAAATCAAATCCTCAAGGAAGCAAGGAGATGTTCTCAGAATATCTGGTTATGTAGCGGATTGACGAGGACAAGCTGTTCAACCTCTTCTCCATCTACGGCAACATCGTGAGGATCAAGCTGCTGCGGAACAAGCCGGACCACGCCCTCGTTCAGATGGGAGACGGCTTCCAAGCCGAGCTGGCCGTGCACTTTCTCAAGGTTCGTCTCTCTCGCCATCTCCCTCCCTCCCTCCTGGTTAGGGTTAGGGTTTGGATTGATGGTGAAGTGGTGGTGGCAGGGGGCGATGCTGTTCGGGAGTAGGCTGGAGGTGAACTTCTCGAAGCATCCGAGCATATCGGCGGGGCCGGAGACGAGGGAGTACGCGGGATCGAACCTGAACAGATTCAACAGGAACGCGGTGAAGAACTACAGGTACTGCTGCGCGCCGACGAGGATGATCCACCTGTCGGCGCTGCCGCCGGAGGTGACGGAGGAGGAGATCGCGGCGCACCTGGAGGAGCACGGCCCCGTCGCCGGTACCAAGCTCTTCGAGGTCAACGGCAAGAAGCAGGCGCTCGTCCTCTTCGACTCCGAGGAGCAGGCCACCGAGGCCCTCGTCTGCAAGCACGCCTCCAACCTCGCGGGCTCCACCGTCCGCATCTCTTTCTCCCAGCTCCAGGCCATCTAACCCTCTCCTTCCCTCTTTCCTCTCTCCTTTGTCCTAAGCTTGCGGGATGACCAGTAGCAGACTCACTGAATGAATTGAGTTCTTCATCTTTCCCGAATATATATAAGCTGCCATCCCGAAACCTCACTCTGTTTCTCTTTCTGTTTCTATGTCTCATTCTCTGTTTCTGTTCCTCTCTCTCTCTCTCTCTCTCTCAAGGACTACGGGCGATATGGCATTCTCGTAAATATATCGCAAACAGACCCCCAGAGGAAGGAGGCCGCCGACTCACACTCCTCAGTTCCCCCCGTGAAAACGGGGGGCAGTAACAACACCGACAGCTGCTCCCCACATCTGGGAAGTAACGAATGTTCGGAAGGGGACCCATTACGGCCACCCCCAAGAGCTCGGAGGCGCGATCTCCACCGTCCGTTGGTTGGATCATCACCATCATCATCATCATGACGACATCATCTTCAACCGGACGCTCTGCTGCCTGGGCACCGCCATCCCCTCCACGGGAGCGATCAGCTGCGGCATCGTCATCCCTCCCGAGACGATGATCTCTGCGTCCCATATGCAAAATCGTCACTCCACTAAATAAATAATTACATAATTAAATCAATAATCAATTACTTAATCACTTCATTAATTTGGGCCTCTAGCCCCAAGGGTTGACCGGTTTTCCTTTCTTTCCTTTTTTGGAAAAGTTCTGAAGATCCAGCACGAAAGAGGGAGACCCAATGAGATAGATAGAGAGAGAGAGAGAGAGGAGCAGACCTATGCCTTCGCGGATGGAGAGATTTGGGCGGATGATCTCAGCGGAGTTGACCAGGAATATGTCCCCGATGTAGACGTGATTCGTGGGGACGTAGACGCTGCACAGCTCCTCGTCGCCCTTATCGGTCTGCAAACGAAGCAACTGGTTCACATCTCCAAGGGGAGGAGGGGGCTGGAAAACTGAACACGAAAACAAGATCCAGCTGCTGTTCTTCCACAATCTAAATCGGTTCCTGGAATCTACGGCGTTCTCGAGCGTTGACTTTATACAAAACCTGTCAGACTCTGAGCAGCACCCATCCTTTTACGTACCTGAAGGATAACCGAGGATGTGATGAACCCGAACGCGTATTCACCAGCTCGGGGATGGCGAATTATGGCCACCTCTTTGAACGCAGTGGTGTTTTGCTCTGCGGAAAGAGAGGGCGAGTACGAAGAAAAACCATTAATGTCATTAATGTGCAAGTCAACCCAGACACGATCATATGCCCATTAATGTGCGAGTCAAAGCTATGATACCGGGAGAAATAGCGGTGCTGATCTGCTTCGATGCCGAGTAAATGTGCCTAACGAAAGGCATCCGTTTTATGAACCACTCTCCCAGCCAGATAACAGTGGCGCCAACCCAGGATGAAACGAATATGCCGACGAAGAAGATGAACAATAGCGACGTCAAGAATCCAAGACCTGAAATATTTTGTGGATGGGAGAATGGTCAGGACTAAAGTCAACTAATCAAAATACAAATAAATGACATAATGTAGGAAATGGGAAGAACAACTATGACGCTCTTCCCATTTAATAGGAAATGCTTGAAATCCATCGGCGCAACTGAATAGTGGGTACTGCATATCTGTTCTTCAATTCTAAATCATGAATATATTAAATATGAAATGAGAATAGATCCAATCCAGAGGGAGAATCATACTTTTAAATATCTAATCATTTGAAAAGTCGTGGACAAAGGTTTCAGGATGCTTAAAGGATTCCACGGTAATGAATAAAATGATCATACCAGTCAACCGACAGTAACCAAACTCTATGTATGGTCAACTCATACTCCTGCCCATCCAGACCTGCCTGGGGGTATGCTTATCCCCTAGTTACCAAGGCATCAATTTCTTCTAAGAACAGTATGTCCAGGTTTGATATCCAAAATGACCAAAGAAAAAAGAAACAGTAGGAAAATGCCATTAAGGTTGCTCATTTATGGAAAAGATAACCAGATGGTTAACAAAAATGGATAAAAAGGCTTTGCATAAAGTTTGATGAAGATGAATGGCATTATTTTAAAATAATGTGTTCAAATAGATAAACAAGTTACTGAACTATAGCATGGAGAAAAATGGAATTATACTCAGGAGCTGGAAAATCAGGTTAAAGTTTCCCCAATATTGTTTTAGCCCATGACTTCTCTTATTCATTTGGATTTAGCCCATAAGTTTTACGAAACATAGCCAGATCAGCCAATAACTACACATCTTTGGGGAATAGCGGCATGCTTAGTGTAACCTAAGAAATCATTATGTCAATAAAATATCAGACTAGATATGCCTTTGTAGAATGGCTTACCAAATACGTTTATACCCAGCTGGGCATACAACGGACTGAAGAAACCATCAACGAACCGAATAAACCACCATGTAACAAAAAAAGTAACAGCAACAGGAAAAAGAACGACGCTGCAGCATTGAAAATTGCAACGCGGTTAGATCTTAAAATTCAGTGACCTGAAAAAGATTAAAGAGCACGTTTCATGGCAAATAAAAGCTGCATCTCACCATCCGGTCATGAACTTCTTTGAAACCCAGCTTTGGAGAACAGCACAGCAAGCCTGGAAATAGTTCAAGTGTTTAATATTTGCCCTCATGAAATAAATTTTTGGAATAATGAACAAGTAAACTGTGTGTCTCTGTGAATGCATCTATGCTCAAGCATATGCCCACACTTGTAAGCACGAATGTGAGAAGCCCCATGCTAATATAGTTATGAAGGATCAATTCAATGTTAACAGGTGAAACCAAGCATATGTTTGAAAAACGGAGTATGATATACTCTGACAAGAACGGCTTCAAGCGTCAAACATTTCAAGACCAGAAAATAAAAAAAACATCATATTCAAGAGTTAGATTCAATAAGAGACGAGACTACTATTTTCAGAGAGATGGAACAATGACAGAAAGGTTTTAAAAAAAAATACACGCATGGTCTGTTAGAGCATGAGAGGTGTTTGTGTATGTAGGCGAGAGAGGGAGAGAGAGAGAGAGAGAGAATGATAATAAGCAATTAATATGGATCAGAAGCATGAACTCCTTTAACATCAAAAGATAAAAAAAAAAAAATTGCTTCTTATCGTGAAGCTCGATCACAGACTTTATACCGGCTTAACTCTGGAAGAATCTGGGGCTCATATTCTTTCGTTGGTAACTTGTTCTAAAAATTTGTTGTTTGTCCAGCAGTACAAGGCGAACCACTCTAAGCAGGGCTCGGAGACAACAGTGGACTGATACTTAGAACCCTGTACCTTCTCCTATATCATCGTGGACATTGAGGTTACAGAAAACACGGATCTTTAGCGGTCAACCACGTGGAAGTCTTTTTAAATTAGTCAACACTTTAAGTTGGAGAAATTCAGCGGTCTAATCGAGTTCGCTCTTTCCTTGTGCTTTTGCTAACTTCAGGGATTCCCCACATTTCATTACAAGAAAAGGCCTTGGTAAAGAATTAAAAGACTTAGACCTCCATTTCTTACAGTGCTGCACTAACCGGGACGATTCATTACTTCTATCACCAATCATCCAGCTATCATAACACCTCCATTCCCCGTATTATTCTTCGCCAACTTAAAAGGTCAACCCCAAATACCCGCAGGGTTCTACGCTTCTTCCACAGTACGAATTTTTCTGAAAATAATAAAGGAGGCAAAATACTCGATTCTAAACGGTCAACGCCGACGAGGAAGGCTTATTGAATCATCGAAACAATGTAATGCCCAAAATAAACATAAGATCTGGATCTAAAATAAACGTTTCTCCAAATTTGGAGGAACCCATCCCATTTGGCGTTATCCATTCACACTCCGGATAGTCCACAGATGCAGCACAGGTAAGTGAAACGCAAACCAAGAAAAATGAGAGATCGGCGCATCTCACAAGTCAATAGACAACATTCGTGCGTCTGAAAACAACTGTTAGAATGGACAAAACTCGACTAGGGTTGGCAACTGAATCGCGAAATCACAGTTATTCCCTCCGGAAAAGAAGCAGAGGCCAAAGAAACGCAGGGTGAGGAGAAGGACGGCGCACGCACCCTGCGGGTCGAGATGGGGGTGGTCGGTGGGGATTTCGCCGGGTCCTCAGGATCTATGCCGCCGTCCACTCCTCCCGCTGCGCTAAGCGGAATCGACGTGGAATCCTTCTCTTCCGCCATCTTCCCTCCTCCCTCCCTAGCCCTCCGCCGCCCGCCACAGAGAGAGCGAGAGAGAGAGAGAGAGAGAGAGAGAGAGAGAGAGAGAGAGAGAGAGAGAGAGGCCAACCGCCGAATGCGGTCGAGGCGGGAGGGGGGGGTAAACTAGCCGACGTCCAGTCCGTCACATAAAAGACGAAAATACCCCTAATGTGTAGAGGATCACCTTAAAAACGTGAAAGGACAACATACCGCAACAGTCCAAATCCAGAACCTCGACTTTCTTTCCTGGCAATTACGACAGCACCATCCACGTAAAGACCAGCTGTCTCAGTATTATAATATAAATATTAACAAGAAGAGTTGTTATTATGGGCCAGGCCACTTGACATTCGTAAATCGGCCCAAAAATATTTGGCCCAATAAATCGAACTCCGTAATAGACTGGATGCGGACTATCCGAATTCCAACTCAGATAAATAGGAAATCTGTTTAAATAAATTAAATTTAAAATATTTATTCATAATTATTTTTTGAAAAGAAGGCTGCACACAACTACATCAGCCAGACACCGACGGTGTCTATACCTCCCGCGGCTCTGGGGGCTTGAAGGAGCGGTGATTGGGAGAAGCCACCCCCAGGAGACAGTTCGAACTTGATTACTGGTCGGCTGGGGCGGTGAACTGACCAGGACAGTCTCTGTAGTCTTTCAGGAATCTGGCATACGCGGCGTAGTCTTGAGCGTCGTCGTGGGCCTGATGACGGGTCGAGATAATGGGTTGGGAACTGAGGTCGACCAATTGGCCCGGCTGAGGGTCCAGTGGGCCGGGCGGCGGCCACAGGACCTCGGGAAAATTGAGCTTCGCTCGGTTCCCGCGAAATCGGAAAGCGGCCTGGTCGTAGGCACGTGCCGCCGCCTCGGCCGTCTGGAAGGTTCCCAGCCAGATGCGCGCCGCCTTCTTTGGGTCTCTAATCTCCGCCGCCCACTTGCCCCACGGCCGCCGCCGCACCCCACGGTAGTGCGGCCCGCCGCCGCCGCTGCCGTCGCCGGCGGCGGAAGAGGAGGAGACTTCCGCCGCCACTGCCGGCGGCGGCCGGGTTGACTCGTCAAAAGCTGCACCGCGGGGAGGTTAGAGAAGACTGTTGGTGATGTGTAGAAAGATGTGGAGAGATGTGGAGAGATGTAGAGAGCTGAAGCGGATAAGCAATCGTCGTCTCCTGCCTCCGAAGGGATGAAACCGGGAAGAGAGAGGATCAGTGGGGTGTTCGAACCTCTGAAGCGTCCGGGGATGAGGAGCTCTTCCCTCTCTCTCTTCTGGCCGCCTCCGCCCCTGCCGGCCAGGACTGAGGTCAGCGCCGACACCATGGTCTCCATCTCGCCGCCATGCCGGGAATGCAGCGTCGGAAGACCGAGGAGCGGCTCCTCCTCGGAGCCTCCTTTGCAACTCTGGTCCGCCACCTTCGACGTAAAAATCTCTCTCTCTCTCTCTCTCTCTCTCTCTCTCGTTATCGGACCTTTGGACTTGGAGGCGGGAGGTACCGTTTATAGTGGGTAGATTTGGATCTCTAACGCTGGCATGAAGCAGGCCAACCGGATAGCTTGCGGCGGCGCCGCTGACAGCACGGCTCCGGATTCGGAACAGACTGTTTGACCCGTTACCGAGTGCCCGAAATAAGCGACCAAATCCGTCCGCACTCCCAGCCACCGCCTCTGACTTTTTACCACATATCGATCAAATAGGGTAGGCTCGGATTCGAGAGAGAAAGAGGGGGGGCGGGGGAGTGGAGCTTTACAAAAGAATCGTCATACCACACGCTCACCAGACTGGTAGAAAAAGACGAGTTACAGAAATATTTTCGAGGTGGTTGATGGAAGAAGACAAGAGCTCCAAGTTCTTAAGCGTCCTCACTCCCGCGGGGGTGGAGAGACCGGTGGTGGTGGTGGGCGGCAGGTCTCTTCGAGGGAGCGGCAGCGGCGGCGGCGCCTCCTTCGGCGGAGGCCTTCATGGCCAGGATATCCGGCGAGATGTCCCAGCTGCTGCTCCTCCTTCCCCAGCTGGAGTTCCGCGTCTCCGGCCGGTGCACCGGCGGCGCCGCCTCCAGGCCGCCGGCAAACTCGGCTTCCAAGATAGCGGCGGCAGCGGCGCCGCCGCGCAGCCCGTTGCTGCTCCTCGCGCCGAATTCGTCGACTGTTTCCTCGTCGTAGAGCCGCTGGGAGATTTTCAGGAGATCGCCGCCGAGTTCCAGGTCGTCCTCAACCTTCGCCCGGGGCTCACCTGCAAAGTCGTCCTCCACTTCCCTGGCTGCGCCGCCGCCCGCCGGCGCTTCCTTCTGAACGTGGGCCCGGAATTCGTTCCGGGAGGGCTTTATGCCCGAACAGAACACCTCCAGGAAGTTGTTCAGGCACCCTCGGTCGTGGACGTTGACCCTGTTGTCGGCTCTGTACCGGAAGTTCTCGTACGTTGTCTGAACAAGAGAGATAGCAAGACACACACAGATATCAACTCTAACTACGGAAATAAAGTCAATCGAGACGACATTCGGGAATCATTGGGTCGATGTCCTAAAGGAAGAAGCTTCATCTGATTAGGATGGTGGGGGGTTGACCTGGTTGGTGCCAATGAGGTACAGGTGGAAGCCGGTGAGGCCGCCGACGAACCAGAGAGAGATGAAGCAGTACGTCATTAGAATGACCGAGGCTGGAGACTGTTTCATGGCCTTCCAGACGGTTGGGTAATCTTCGTCCATAAGAAACTTGATGTAGAGAGCCGACATGACGAACACGAAGATGCAGAGGGCCGTTGACGATGAGACGAACATGAAGAAGTAACGGTAGTTCCGCTGCATCCAAATAAATGCAGGAGATAACTCTCAAAATAGAAAATAAATAAATAAATCCGAGAGCCCAGTTCCTGCAGACTGGAAAAATGGTTATTTTCTGAAAATAAATATTTTTTTTAGCAAGAATTTTTTGCATGGTCAGAAAATCGATAAATATAGTTATGGCTTGAGCAGGCAAGGTATCAGGACGAGAGCAGCTGAAGAACAGCCTGACGGGACCCACCTGTCCAATGCACTGCCCGACCCACGGGCAGTGATGATCGAACCGCTCCACACAGTTATCACATATTGAGCAATGAGAGCACCGAGGGGGGCGGTAGAGCATGCACGTCTCACAGTATTTGACTTTGACCGGCCTGCCGTTGACCATGACTTCCTTGAATCTTGGGAACTGTAGGCTCGGTGTAGGCCTACCCCCAGCGTCAACTGCGTTCGAAGGATCATAGGAAAGCTCTTCCTCTGGGGGATGTGATGAACGTGGGATAATCCCAGGATCCCGGGATGACGTCATAAGCAGGAGCAACAGTACCTGCATTGGCCGTCATTACCGCAAATAGGATATAAAATCGTTGACCGGCTGCAATGTCTTCATCGCAATGCCGAATTAAGCAAACAGGATGACCAAATGAGGAAAAAAATAAATATACACCAAAATACTAGATGATACTTCCAAAGGCTTTTACAAGATCCTGCTGCCCTGCATCTAACCCAAACGGATAAAGCCTGCAGCATCTGAACCCGTCCCAGGTCATCCGCGCGGGGAAGGGGAGAATGAGCTTCTATATATAGTAATGAGAAGCTGAATGCGATGGAACAGGATGTCTCAGCCCACATCTCAATGTCAGAAGCAGATCCAAAAGTGTTTTAGGAATTCCTATTTTAGGAAAAACACGGCTGCTGCGTTTTCATTAATTGCGTGTCCATATTTATTGAAGCAACCAAGGGGCATGGAATACTTACATTGGCGGTAAAAGCGATTGTTATGGCAAGAACAGCATATCCCGCATTATATGAAGAAAACCTGTGCAGAAGATGACTTGCAACGAACACGCAAAAGATGACAACAGGCACAACAATGAGCGATATGGTCATGAGCAGCGACTTCGCATCAGGTCCGAATATACATCTCCCACCAAAGAAGAACTTCTGGTAAAAGAAAAAGAAAAGAAAAGAAAAGAAAAGAAAAGAAAAAGATGATGTTATTTCTGCTCCTTTGATGAATCAGTTGTTAGAACGAAATGTAAGGATGAAAAGGACAAATGCCATATGAAAAAGTGATCAGATCACTATTATGTTAGTTCATACGAGAGTTTGCAGGTAAATCTTAAGGGAAATTAGCTTGATTTTTCCAACCAGTGAGAGAAATCCCAAGCAAGCAGGTAAGGCCAAGATGAAGTATCTTAGAGATTAAAACCTTTAAGTGATATGCAGTAATAAAGATCATCAGATACAGGTGGTATCTATAAAATTAGTGCAGGTGAAAGTCAGTCATATATGACTGGAGCAAAGGGGATTTTAACATCCTTGGTGATAGGGAAAAAATGTTGTAGTCTCAGATCGATGAGCACTGCAGATACAAGAACTAAGATGACGTATCTTAGAGATTAAAACCTTTAAGTGGTATGGAGTAACAAAGATCATCAGAAACAGGTGGTATCTATAAAATTAGTGCAGGTGAAAGTGATATGACTGGAGCAAAAGAGATCTTAAGATCTTCGGTAATATATGAAATGTTGTACACTCAGATCGATGAGTACTACAGATACAAGTACTGTTACTGAGTGCAGAAACCATTGCCCAAAATCAAATCGGGCCACTGATTTCGACCAGCCTCCAATCCCTACCTCTTCCAGCAGACTGACTTCCTATTCAAGCAAGATCTTTTTTAACACTTTAGTTAGAAGTTGCAAATTGTATAGGATTCACTTGAACCGCGCAACACAGGCATGAAGCACTGGCCTCTTCCGGCCTTCCCTTCCCTTCAAACCTTTTCTTTTTTCTTGTGCAGCAGCATCCATCAACAACAGCAACACCCAGCAGACATTACCACCACCAAACGAGCAAGCACACAATACAGCAAACTGCAGATTATGAAAAAGAATCATGATGGCTTTCCACCACAGCTAATATCACCACGACCAGAGCCTGATCTGATCATTGACTCAGATCTGATTGATTATCACTAAATCAGAATGAGCAATAGCACAAGCATCCAGGGTCCAAACAGCAAAGGGAAAAGATCAATGAGCAGAGAACAAATTAGGGTTATCCTATACGTCCAAATATTAGACTGCCCAATGCT
The DNA here is from genome assembly GCA_902729315.2 of Spirodela intermedia. Classification (NCBI taxonomy): domain Eukaryota; kingdom Viridiplantae; phylum Streptophyta; class Magnoliopsida; order Alismatales; family Araceae; genus Spirodela; species Spirodela intermedia. The sequence goes on from LR746274.1 coordinate 421,629, forward strand.
ATCGTTTTATGCATTACCCTTGTACGTATAAAAACTGGTTAACATCGGATTTATCAATCGCCCTGGTATTGCTTTTTTAAAAATAATATCCTGGTACTCTGAATTGTGATTGAAATCGTTTCAAGGCGCTTTTCAAATTCTTACCTGCCATCTCCCCTTCTTTTAGTGGCCTTCAGCGTTTCAACTTGAATACCGGGGACCTGAGAATTTTCCACTCGCCCGTTACCAGTCACACCCAAATACATCTTTCAGGTATCTAAATCAATCCCAAACAGCTCCGTGCATTATCCTCAAGGGACTATTGCTCAAGCTCCACTCTAGACAAGCCTTTATCATTCTTGAACTGAAATAAGCCGGTTGTGAGAATAGGTATCCGCTCTGCGCCACCAAAAAACAATGGACCCAGTCGCCTCATTCTGATATCAACCGAGTCTTCTCCGCCACTCTCTCCAATATCACAGAGAGACTCATCTTATGACACACATGCTCTTAAGTTTCTATCACTAAGATGGGGTCAGAGAAAGGTTAGGTTTTCGGTAGCTTTTCTGGCCCTGGTTTAGGAGATTGAGTAGGTGGACAAGTATTCCAACTTCTCACAGAAGTCAAAATGCTGCCAGCATCACGCAAGCATCTGTTCCAATACATCTGGTTTTAATCTTTTGGTCCATGCCTTCCCTTCCCTCTCCCCATACAATCCCATGGACCCTTTCTCATTTCTATCAGATCGTGCAATTTCAACTGTTGTATCCACGCCTTATGAATAGCATGTCTTCATTCTTCATTCAAGCCATCTTTTGAGGCCCTCCAACCTCTGTAGATTGTCCGTACTTCCGGAATTATGGTAACGTAGAGTCCTTCCAAGATGCAGATTTGATCACCATCTGGCTATTGTTTTATGCATCAGCAGTATGGACCATGCATGTTTTCATCTGTTGCTGAGAACATGAAACTAATGTGGATGAGATTGTTCCATGACCATTGTCCTCCCACTAGACTGTCATGAAAGAGGTTCTCATCCACATCCCAGCTTGCTGTCTTCTCACAAAGCTGACATGAATGAAGTTACACATGCATGGTTGTGGTCTTCTCACATTATTGTCATGAACAGGTGACTGCCTACATGTATGCACGATGTCTTCTCAAAGAAGTGTCGTAAATGAGGTTATTGCTTTCTTCCAAGTGAAGGCCATGCTTGGAAGGAGGGGGAATCGGGGAGGAGGGAAGGTTGAAAGAAAGTCTCCCATTAGCTGGCTGACCCCCCTGGAAATCTGCCCTTCATAAGGGCAACTTCTTTGGAAGAAAGATGTCTTCATTGAAGGGTGGCTGGTTTCCTTTTAGGATTGGCTGGCCTCTTGGAAAGGATTGGTGCCATGAAAGCAGCCCTTAGGGGAACTTCTTAGGAACAAAGAAGTATTAATGAAGGGCCACTTCACTCAAAGACAACTGCCCCAGTGGAGGCAGCAAATACCCTGGAAAGTTCTCTTGTCCAAAGAAGTACCGTTGGCCCTGGGGATGGCGATTATGGAAGAGAAGCTGCCCCTGTAAGGCATGACTTACTGGAAGATCCTTATCCAAATGACTTCCCCTTACAGGACGATTTTTGCCACATCAGCGAAAGAATTAGATGGCCACATTCTCGCACCACACAGACCACCAATGTGGCAGTCATCATTCGTTCCCCCAATAAAATTTCAATGTTGAAGCAGAGAACAAAATCAACTGATGAGGGTTATTGCCTCATCAACTGATGGCCTGATTTGCATTCAGCCTATTTCCTACTATGTATACTTACTGCCAGATTGAACGCCTGACAACATGCATATCATTTTCCCGCCTAATGTTTTGCTCCATGCTACCTTACTGCTGTTTACATCCATCCATGTTTTTCGTGACTTTAGTGATCAACCATGCCCATCACAGCAGATCTAAGTGCCCCCGCACCCACGTCTCAGTGGTTCATGTATGTGCACGCATGCCCACGCGCCTGCCAGCAATTCATGTGCATGACGTGTGTGTCCACGCGCCTATGTATACCCATGTGCGCACCACAAATCATTAAATAGTAATCATTTCTCAATCTCAAGCTGAAAAATATTTATGCTCCAGTTTAAAGGATAGAATTATAATAGTTTCTTTCTTGCACTAGCGTGCCCAATAGCCCCAATGCCATATAGACTTTAGGAGCCCACTGCATTCAGTCAATTAAAAAATAACATACAAACTGAATGAACGTCACATAAGAAGACGATGAGAAATACATTTTTTTTAAAGGCACATAAATAAATGAAACAGGAGTAACCCACAGTTGGTCTACATTTTCTTTCATTCAAGAGTTTTACACTTTTCAGATCACAGAGGATCCATCAAAGTGGAATAAGAGATTGGCAATCCTCAAATATGAACATAATAGTCGGTGTGATTTGTTTGTCCCAAATATCGAAGAGTTTTATACTTCTTGAGTAAAGCATTCTAACTAAGGTATAAGTACTTAATCGATTTCCAAGATTTCTCCTCTTATGCGGGCCAAGCAGGCTATTGACTTAACATGGGGCGAAAAGAAACAGTAAACTAGAAAGAACGAAAATTTGTTGAAATCTGAAGGTCAATTTTCCAATTGTATGTTATTTCCTCGTTCAGGCGTTCTCAACGATATATCAAAGGATATCTTCATACAATACATGCCGAACCTGGAAACCAAGTGCAGAAGACTGGAGTCCTCTGGTTGATAGACATGCTATTTCCAATACGGTAGCTCTAAAGCTGGCTGTGAAAAGGACGGAATTTAGATGGCAGTGTGCCTCAGTGAAAACTCAGAGACATGCCGACCAGTGACGTTTGCAAAGCTATGGTTGAGGGTTATATGAAGGTACGAGTTATAAAATATATGAAGGGAATCATCCTGCCATCGATAAAGCATGGGGTCAAGGCTAAATCAGATGCACCACAGCAGCTGTCGGCACATAAATTCAATAAGAGGCAGTTAGAGAGGCCATACCATGAACACACCAGTTATACATTATCCATTGTTCATGAGATGGAACTACTACCATCAGTGACAAGGATTTAAAGACAGATCTGATGGCAACTATGGAGCAAACAGCAGGAAATAGTGATCAGAACTTACATTAGGTACCATGTTTCTAACTTATGCTTGAATTTCTCTATCTCATTATTGGCACAGTTGTGAGGAACAACGTGATTCAGCCCAACAACGGATGTTGAGCAAGTGACGATTTATCTGGGACCTTCTTGCCAGGCTCAATAGATTTAATCTTGGCCAACTACAATGGTGAGATCTAGTGGATCTTCCTGTAAAATGCAGGAGTGCATGGTGCCATAATTTGATATTCTCTGTGGGCACAGAATACTAAAAGGGAGAGATGGGAAGTTAAGTTTTCTCTAGTTTCTGCAAGTCCTATATGAACCAAACTTGGATTTTGAACCTGGTGGTAGAAACTCTCTGATAGAAAGTTGTGTAGGATGTGAAGATGAAAGAAAAAAATACTTAAGATGGAGAGAAGAGAAGAAGAGCAATAAATAGTATATGGCTTTGGGCTTGGCAATAAACATAGACTAGCTCTATTTGAAAATTGTGTCGTGGAACGATGACTAACATGACCCTGATTCAAGTGTGATTAAAAACATAATAGCTAAGTTTGACCAAGATGCCCCAATAAAGTGTTACCAGTCACTGACATATACTACATCATTCAAAGAATGTGGATGGATAAATAATGATTAGGTACTACTGTTCATCTCAGAGGAAGGAGGAAAGAGGAATAAGGCAAGGTAAATGTCAAACCATCACGATGTACTACCAATCATTGGAGATAAATGACAAGTAGCGTCGTTGGGAATCATTTTAGTAGCATCCTAGAATGTTGAACAACTGAATTTTACCAGTTTTTCCGGGAAAATTTCATGTGAATACATTCTGAATAAGAAAGGTCTCAATGTAAGACAAGGGAGGTAAGACATCTTCAGAGCCAAAATGTAGCATAAGGGATAGTAGAAATAATGGAACTTACTGGTTCCTGTATGGACAACAAATGCTGAATCACATTCGAATAATCATACTAGTTCACTCCTATTACATTCTTTTAAGCTAAATGATTTAAATCAAGCCAAATAAGAAACTGGGTAATCAGATCACTTGTAATACATCGTTTGTAAATAGGGAAGGAACAAGAATGCAACGGGTATAGATTCCAAGAGAAACATTAGATGAAGAAGAAGGCAGACCTCTCTGTAAAGAATGCAACGGGTAAGTGCAGAAAATCAGCTGAAATGTCCAAAACCAACAGAGATTGTCGAAAAAAAGAATAAAAAAGTTGGCCATACCCCTAAAACCACCTTTTACTTCGACCAAAAAACGAAGGAACCTAAACCCTCGACTGGCAAGATCCAATGGAGCTACTGGCGCCCGATGCGAAAAAATCAAGTAATACGGAGCATCAATCCAGTGGCAAAATGAGAAATCACACGCATTCAGCATATCTCAAGCGAACCAACCAGACTCAACACACATTCACCGCTACCTAAATAAGCCGAAAATTAATCTACTGTGACTAAATTCGAAAAGACGGACAGCCATTCCGAGTACAACAGAAACCCTACAGTTTCACACTGAAATCGCACAAACTGGGACTTCTGTAGAAACGCACGAAAGGGATCAACATAGTTGAAGATGAGAAAATAAGAGAGGTAATACCAGGGGACGAAACAAAACATATGACTGTGGTAATATCTTACATTTTTTCCCTTCCAGTCTTGGTAGATTCGCTTGGCCATGAGAACCAGCACTCGCTCTCACTATGCTGGTAGGGAGTCAAAGATACGGAACTCGCTCATGTTCCCCAAGAAATAGACAGGACTCCCAAGAGCGGAGGCAGAAATAGGATAATGAATCTGGTTTCCGAGCACACTTAGCGAGTCCCCTTCCTCTCGATGCTGGAGGTGAAGTGGGGAGACGGACTCTAGTCTCTTCTCCTTTCCCTCCCCGAAATGATTCCCAACAGTCTCCTCTCGCAGTAAAGGTACGCCTGAAAGAAGAGAGGGAGGGGGGCGGCGGCTCTGCGGCGATACCTCCCGGAAACTGAACGACTAAGGACTTGGAGGATTCGGCCACGTTGAATGATTCACCGGGATGCCCTTATTGCCCTCCAACTCTTTACAATTTACCTGCACAACTTTTTAGTCCCGGTCTTCCACCTGCAACTCGCCGCCGCTAGATTTCCTGCTCCGCGTGGTTGGCCCGCCGTCGCAGATCCTTCAATTCCCGCAGTAAATGCTCACCTCCTTCCGAATCGGAAAACTCTCGCGATCTAGCTGCCCGAAGTCGAAGCCGGAGACGACCATTCCTCTCTCTCTCCTCTCTCCTTCATGTCCAACCTGGCTGTGTGCGTCCCCCTTCCCTATCTCTCCTTCCTCTCCATCGACGCCCAGCCCCTCTTCCCCCCTCCCTCTCCTTCTCCCCCACCACTGGTCCGTCTGCACAGCGCCATGGATCTCGCCTTCCACGCTTGTGGGCGACTGTCCGCCGAAAATTCCCCCGAAAACAGTACGGAAATCCGTTTTTATACCTGCCCCACGTGGCGGGGGGCATAATTTATCTGATACCCCCTTATTTTATCTTATATCAATAAAACCTCTTCTTCTCGATAATAACATCATCATCTTACTCTGTTCGGGCCTGGCCCACTCCACCGAACCCTATACTCATCGACATTTGAAGGAGCATGTTCCCACTCACTACACGACAAAGTATGCCGTTTATCTGAGAGTCGATCTCCTTTTTTGCCATATTTAATTGTTATATTATATTTTTTAGGATATTCGGAGCGATAAAGTCGTGTTTGACTTCCTTTCTCCAGTCATTTGCTATAATACTCTTCGGAAATTCTAACGAAAAACGATGGCGGCGAATTGAAATTTATACAACTATCCCCCGTTATTTAATAAACGTCCTTCCTGAGATCGCGACTCCCCTCCCCACCAAAGTCAACGAGAAAATGCGGCGGTCAACGTATTACTGAAGAAAGTGGGACCCGTCGAAAAGTCTATTACCACGAGCTAATCCCTCTCTCTCTCTCTCTCTCTCTCTCATTCCAAGACGCTGGGCACGGCATAGAAGCGGAGATCCAGGCATTTCTGGGGCCCACTCTGTGACGCGAAAAACGATTTTTTTTTATAAAAAATAATATCTGTAATGTTTTCTTTATTTATTAAAATAAACGTTGTCGGGGCCAAGATAAATTATTACGGGTTTAACTTTAGACTAATTTATATACAAATATAAAACCAGCATAATTTGCGCCGGTGGCAACATAAATAAATAATATTTTAAATACTTTTACATGTGATTCCGTGGACCGAGCTTCAAAAGGGTCCCCTTTTGGGCCTCGTGGCCCTTGGAAAAGGACTTCAATTGGCCTGCATGATTAGGGCCCAGCCCATTTGGTGCCCTAATGGACCTAAAGAAGAGAGAGAGGGATTATTATTATTATTATTATTATTAAATGTAAAGTGTATCACAATTTGAGGTAGATGAGGGGCTAAAACAAAATTGAAGCGGTTTATGAGGGTGGGGCTAAAATAAATAATCGTAGTTTTTTTTTTTCTTGGTGGGGAGGGTGGGGAGTTGGCAAGGAAGAGTCCCATGCTCGGAGTGCCAAATCCGGTAGAGTTGCGGTGAGACGAGGTTCTCGTCCCCTTCGAGGTATACAGAGTGAGTACGCTTAATCATCGTCTCTTCTCGTAGCCTCCCTCTTGCTTTATCCAGCTGTTGTCTGATCGGTTTCTCAGATTTCCGAAGTGCATTTGATGTTTCGTTTCTAAATTTTCTTCGAACACTCGCATACGAATGTCTCGCGCATTCCGTTCGATCCTTTCGCGTCTATCTATGTTCGGAAATGATTTCGTTTACCTATTTCTCCAACCTCATTATTTTCTCAGTCGATGATCGTAGGATAGGAAGAGACCGACCTCACAGATGCAATTTTCTATATCCGAGCAACTTTAGGAAATATAATCGCTTCTTTAATTTATCTAAAGTTATACTGTTGACGCAGAGGATGTCGGCTCTTCTGTTTTTCCGATCACGAGATGTTTCTTTTCCTGTTAACCACTGTATGCTCTTAGTATACACTCGTTTTACGTAAAAATCGAGAAAATTTCTTCGTCCACATTTATTGGCGCAAACATTAAATTTTTTGGGAACAGTTTGAATCTGGGGGCTATCTCATACTCGGTGCACAATTGTGTTGAAGATCCATCTGACAAACACTTATTTATGTTTGAAATGATATTTAAGATGAAAAATACGGTGGACCAATTTATGTCCGTAACTGAATCAAGCATTGGCAAAGTCCGGCACAATTTTGGGCCTAGCAGCTGGAAACCTTTTCTTCCAAAGGGATTTTCAAATTTCGAAATCCATCATATTGTGTCTGGAATATTAGGAGTGGCAATTGGAGTGGCGGGTTTGCTTCTATCCCTAAGAGATGGCAAGGTCCTCTATCTTCAAGTACCATGGACAGCAGGGCAAAGAGCGTTATCAAAGGTGGAGTACACAGTAGCTGGACTCCAGAATCTCGGGAATAATTGTTTTCTCAATGTAGTTCTTCAGGTATGGTTTCTCGCGTAATTGGAGCTAATTTTATTTTTTTCCTATGTATGAGAATTTTTTTTGCCATCACTAACTTCACCCTGTACTGACATAGAACTACAGAGGCAACCAATTTTCTTTTACAGCAACCGAAATATCATATTGTTTCCCACCATTTTAGAATCAGTGTCTAGGGCTTTCACGAGCTGAGTTGGGGATTTTTTCCTGAGGGCCAATAAACTCTGCTTCTATCGTTATTGGATCAAGTTCGGAAAGCTGAGTTTTGTGATCTTTAAAACTCTTTTAATTTCGATAAATTTTCTTGCTTAAATTTATAGACATGATAAGTTTTTTTCCATTCTATTAATGGACATGTTGGGCATAGTTTTCACGGGCTTTTATGTTACTTCTGGTCTCCACTTTCTTTGGTTCTCGTACAAGGTTTACCACATTGTGATGTAGCCTTTTTTTTGGAAAATTTTGTCAGCAAATTGTTTGCATTATCTGCTCAAGGTTTTAAATTACACGATTTACAATGCTATTTGATGTATTCTCCAAGAGATTGCTGAATTCAATTTGGTGCATCTGGTCAGGCACTGGCTAGCTGTGGATCATTTCGTTTCTTTCTCAGAAATACACTTGAGGCTGATGATGTTGAAATAGAGGAAAGAGCTGAGAAATTTCCGTTAAGTGTAGCTTTAGTTTTTTTGTTGGAAGGTATGGTTCTTTCTCAGCATTGCGAAAAGATTCATTCTGATTTGTTTTCTGATGAACTTGTTGTAGTCTCGAGCGTAAACTATGAATGACCGTAAGAGAATATCACGAATAAGAGTTATTGCAAGTCTGCACAGTCCAAATGGATTTTGATATTTTTTCAATAAAAAATTACGGTCAAGAAACCAAGATCTTGAATTATGCCTTTTACGACCAGATTCTCTGTTGTTCTCCTTAAAAAATGATACGAACTTATGATTCGACTCCATATTTGCTAGTTCTTGTATGGTCTATCCTATTCTTTTCTCTCTGATTCTATTTAGTTTCTTTTGACAAACCTTGGCCTGCCAGGTGTCTTCATGTGTTTAGGCCTACAGGACAGACCCATGTCTTGCGTCATAATGAGATTGTCTATTGGGGTTGAGTTGGACTTGAGTTTTTATTCTGCTGCTAAATCTCACGCTGATTTACTCTTTCCGAAATTTATTCATTATTTTTGTTTTTTGCAGAACTCTGTACTGTTCGTGAAAAAAGAATTGTGCTTAGTCCACGAAAAGTGATGCTTGCTATGAGTTCCTATGTCTCTAATTTTAATCTATCAAGACAGCAGGTTCTTCTCATATGGATTTTTTCTCGAGATATTTTATTTTACTTGTTTATTTTTTCCTATACTGTGTATCTTTTCGTCTTCATTGTCATCTTCTTGTGGAACGAAGTAATAGATCTATACATTCTAATCCATTTTTTTTATAGGATGCAGCTGAGGCGTTCCTCCTTCTTTTGTCTTCTTTGGAAGAGGAACTCTTGCAACGTTATGTGCCTCCTTGCGGTTCTCTAATGGACGTTTCTGCTTTCTCTTGCAAGATTTCTTCTCCAAAGTTGTGCAGGGAAGAGAAAAGTGAGTGCCAGCGCTGGCAACGGTACCTTTTTGGTCAATTTGATGGAATCGTTGGGAGCATCCTTACTTGTAGGAGTTGCTCATCTCAGGTGAGGTCTTCAGTTCACTTCTCCGAGTTTATAATCCCAAGAAACAACCTGTTCAGTTTCATGGTCATTGCATGTTCAAAGTCGTGTGGTCAGTCATACATAAAGTGTATGGATGCAAGAATGCACTATTTTACTATTAGTAAGAAATCTTGTCTCCTTCTATTGGTCTTATTTCCTCGTTTTGGCCATATTTCTTGGCCCCAGTTGTTTATTTTCGTGTCATCTGCTTCTTCATCACTTCTACATTTTATGAATCAATTGTCAAATTTTCCATTATATCATTTGTTAAGATTATTATGAAAAATATTTTGCTCCTCGTGGATTTGACATAACTCCGGGAGTAGCCAAAATGATGTCTGAAAGTATAATCGTCACTGATCCTTGTCATGAGAGAAGAGTTGGTTTTTTTAGAGGGATGCAGCTAGAATCACAGTTGGATGCTTCGTTCAGTCTACGACCAGATGGGTGTTCTATTTATGCTTGCTCTACTTATGGTCTCAATTACTGCCGCACTGTGTGTACTTGGAAAGATAGAACAAGGATGTCAGGATGGCACTTAGATGTCCTTGTCCGAATCAATCTCTCCTCTTTTCTTGTTGCCAATGATGTGTAATCTTACGAGACGACGTCTCCCGCTTAGATGGCAGCATAATCTATTCTGGAAGTGATAATATACGGGACCATTTCCATGTGACACGACATCTTCAAACGTCTAATGTGACCCTGTTCAATCCAAGAAGTTCAGTGTGGATCTGGGGACTCAAAGAACCAGGATGCCGGTGGTGGCTGGATTGATTTAATTGTTTCATCTACTGAGAAGGATATTGTCGTCATGTTGTAGAGAAGGAAGTGATGGCACTGGTGTTGGCGAGGAAGGCCATGGTGATCTAGTGACGAGGGGAACCAGGATGCCTTGAGCTGCATTGACGAGGGGAAGGAGTGGTTATGGAAGTGACAGCACGGATGCCATTATGAACAGAGATAGAATATGAGAAAGAGGAAGAGTTAGGAATTCCTGCCAGTACTTGGCCGAGACAGGAGGAAGCCAAACGGCATATAAATACAAAGGTGTAGCAGCCAACGAATATTCTGCTGTGTGAGTAACTCTATAATTGATTGCTGATGCTTACCCAGTGCTTAGACAAACACAAAAGACGAGAACGTTACCAGATTGTAGAGTTCAATGGTGGGCAGAGAATGCAACTATTCCTTGAGAAGAACATGCAATGAACATTGCACGTTCTCTGTTTCGCGAATTTCCTGATAAATAATGGCGAGTTATTAGTGGCATGGTAGCATCTCAGCTTGTTCACTGGTATTCAATTGCTCCTCCTGGGATCAGTTTCCTCTACGATGAAGCACTGGAATTCTAGTGTCTCATAATAGAAAGACCAATAGGATCGTATGATCAAATTAGCTTGCACTTTTCAAACCCATATAAACCTTGATTTTTTTTTAATTGACTTTAGGCCCTAGTTCTGATTTTTTTCACCTTATCCTCAGCATTCTTTATATAGTATTATTCTACCATGCTGACTTTATTCTTATTATGTTCACAAGAGGGTCGTGCTGCATTTTTTTCAACTCGACAATGCTTGAGATTTCCTTTTCACTGCATTTTCTCTTCACAGCTATCCTTGGACTTCCAGTTTTTCCGTTGCCTGCACATTGCGCCAGTACTGGATAGAAATGGAGCAGTGGTACGATTGCTGGGTTTACATCTTTTTCTAAGCACTGCATTTTCCCCAATTTAATTTAGCTTTTCTCTCCTATGTTGGGGGGGGGATCGTGGTAGAAGGATAGCTGCACCTTGGAAGACTGCCTCAAATCCTTCACCACGACAGAGAGCCTAGAGAGCTATTGCTGCTACCGATGCTCCCATATCAAGGCACTGAAATATCTGTGCCTTAGACCAGAGGAAAATAAGGTATCTATTTTGGTGCTTTCTCATGATGGTTTTATACACGGTTGGTCATGGCTCAAACCCATATCCTCTACCGCCAAGGTGAAAATAGAGCGCATTGGTCAATGTGTCAAGTTTGACTCCTGCGATTGCCGGAGTCTCTTCACTCGAGATGGTCCGTCATGGCCAACGGGTTCCTCAAATGCATCAAAGCGGCTCGTAATTGCCCGCTGCCCAAAGGTAGAATTCTCCCACAATATTCCTCTCAGCAGCATCCAAGCAGTTCTGACGGCTCCACTTCAGATTTTGTGCGTTCATCTGCAGCGAGCTGCCATGGGTTTATCCGGTGAAATGATAAAAGTTCAGGCACGCTCGATTCTCTCTCTCTCTCTCTCTCTCTCTCTCTCTCGCTCTCTCTCTCTCTTTCTCTTACTCGTGATGCAGATTAGTTTCATTCAGCTGGCTTATGTACACGCGTACTGCTTTGACTGCAGGGCCATGTGTCATTTCCTCTGGTTCTGGACCTCTTTCCATTCACGGCAGCTGCAAAGGACGTGGAGCTAGGGACCTCTGGGGAGACAATTCTGGAACGAGCTGAGAAACATCAAGCGTCGGCCTTTGTGGGGCATCATCTTGGTATGCAGCAATGGCTGAGAGCATTGCCTTGTTTGGATAACCTCAACGGAGGGGATTTTTCTGGTGAATCCCATACTGAAAATGGTGGATTGAAGCCCAGAGATGCATCAATGAGGGAGAGAGATCCTTCTGAGGCGCCTTGCTCTTGGTCTCTTGAAAAGGTCAGTTGACTTCCTCTTACAGACCGAAGTTGACTTTGCCATCTGTCAGATTTCTACCGTCCTTACATAATATATTCATTCTGTTCATGCATGATGCATCAGCCGCAAGGCTTCTTAGATAGATGTATAGAACAGCCATGTCGGGGAGGAGAATCTCCTGTACTGTGGTTTCTCTCTCTTTCCGCTCAAGATCGCCCTTGGATAATAAAATTGATTTAAATGAATAATTACTCTGGGTATTGGTTCACTGGTTGCATGATGGTTCCTAGCTGGGTTCTTCTCAGAAGCCCAGAGCGGGTTTTCTCATTCGCGTTGACTTCCCCATAGTCCTCACATTGCAACCCATCTCTTCATCTCTCTCTCTCTCTCTCTCTCTCTCTCTCTCTCTCTCTCTCTCTCTCAGATAGTTGACTTCCCCTGTGCATGGTGTTATGGAGGTCTAATTGTGCAGAACCCATTACATAAGTGATCATATTACATTTATATACTCTTTTTATTCACATTTTCCTCGTTGTTTCCCCTTCTCCCGCAGGCCCCTTCATCGAGCTCCATCCTCCGCCTCATCTCTGTCGTGGAGCACTACGGCGGCTCTGGAGGTGGGCACTATGCAGTTTACAGAAAACTGACAGTTGACCCTCACGAGGCGGGCCCCATGGTGTGGACCCAGGGTCAACCTAGTCAATGGTTCTACATATCCGACCACAGAGTGTCCCCGGTCTCCGAAGAGGCTGTTCTCGGAGCAGAGGCCAGCCTCCTATTCTACGAGAGAGTCAACGCGTTGACTCCGTGATGGATGGTGAGGATCCCTCTGTAGCCGTTCAGATCTTATGGCTTCTTTCGGTCATCTCTTCAGGTAAATGCTGAATTGAGAAAATTTAATTCTCCGGTTTTGTCCTGGAAGGTCGGATCAGCCCCTTTTACGGCATTTTACGTGGTGGATTCACAGGGACCTGACAAATGGGCTTGGCCCGACCAAGCATGGCCCGGCCCGCCCACCCTAGCATACATCATGTTCTAGGATTTTCGGGTTTCCGGGCCAGGCCTGTTAATTTCGGGCTTTATTGGGCTCTCGTGGGTTTCAAGGGCGGCCCATTTACGCGCCTTTATTAAAATTCCAAATTCCCGGTAAACGCCCAAGCGAGAAGTCAAGAAACGGCGGCCGTTATGCGCCTTTCAGGCGTGACTCCACCCGCTCGGGCCCGGCCCTGGCCCGTCCGGCGGGTTCCCCTTCAGGACTGTGGCTTGTCTAAAGTGGGCCGGGCCGGGTTGGGCTTCCTGGGTCCAGGCCCGGTCAACAAACGACACCCCAGGGTCCTTATCCTCTGCACTAGGTCATGTGGCGGGAAAGATGGAACACCTGGATCTGTGGGGCCGGCGGCGCGCTAGTTGTCTGCCTATGTTATATTCCAGACTCTGACTCATCAATATTTTATGGATGGCGTCATCACTAGAACCTTCCACCCAACGAATCTATAAAATATTAATTAATTATCCTGAATTTAACCAGCCTGGTTCTTCTTCTTCTCGTCCCTCGGGTTCCAACGGCCGCCTATTCCCCGGGCCACCCAGCTCTGAAGAGAGAGAGAGAGGAGGTGGCGAATTCGGACGGATCTATGGCGATGTATGGGACGGGGGAGGAGGAGGGGGGCCGAGGTCCGAGGGCTCCAGTAGCGGGGCCGACGAACTCCATGGTGTCGCCGCTCCTTAATGATCTCTACCAGTTCAGCATGGCTTACGCCTACTGGAAGGCCGGGAAGCACAAAGAACGCGCCGTGTGAGTGAGACTAGTCCCACTGCCCTGAGGCCTTCCCGCACGGAAGTTGATTGAGGTTAACCGGAGCTGATTGGGGTTGGGGAGAACCTCCGTTCGTTGAGTGGGGCACTGCTTTTTCAGTATCGTGGTTAGGACTGGGGGAGACTGTATCGGAGTTCTTCTTTTCTTTAATTTTCTACCTTCCCTTGTGTTCTTGGAGATCTTTCGGAAAGAATGTGGCCTGTTATCGTTCTCGATTTCCACTCGCCGTCTGCTCGAATGGGCGACCTGTTTCCTCCTTTGACGGGATATTTGATGTCTTCTCAGGTTTGATTTGTTCTTCCGGAGGAATCCATTCGGGGGTGAGTACACCATTTTTGGCGGTCTCGATGAATGTATCCGTTTTATTGCCAATTTCAAAATCGACGATGAGCAGATCTCATTCTTGCGCTCTGTAATGCCAAATTGTGAGGTAAACTCATTATTCTTTCTCGAGCACTTGTTCTTTCCTTGTACATTCATGTAGTCTTAATAATTCTTGCTATTGTTCTCCCCGAAGACATGGGCGAGATAAAGGGCTATGGAACAGAAATAGCTGTCTTGGAACTCAGCAGTTTATTCCAACTGTCACTTGGACTTTGACAAAGATGTAATTTTTCTGACTGTTAATTTTCCGGTGGTCAGGCAAAATTATAAACACTCGATTCCCAGGATAAAATCTGAACTTGTTCTTAAGATCCATGCAAGCAGAAGTTTGCGTGGGCATAGAATTGTCTGTGAAATATGGATGCTAACAGTCATGCAGTAATAGGGGAAGAAGAAAGATAAATCGGGTAGTTAAAGAAGGTAGGATTCACCAACTGAGCTAAAAAATTCGCATAAAAGCAAAATAAGCCGAAAAGGGGAAAAAGCCACCCAAGCCTACAGTTTAAACTTTACTTATTTTCCGTTAGTAATATTTGAGTTGGATGTTGTAGTCTCCCCTAGCCTGCGCATGGATTTGCTCCTTTTCTGTGGAATGCAGAGTGCGGGCATCTATATAGACTTCTGGCTGAGGCACTTTCCATACAATTCGAAGCAAATCTGCTACTATTATGATGTCAACAAAGTTAAAGAAAACAGGTGTGTGATTTTAGTTTTATTTTTATGTGAAGGACTAGAGCAAGATGAATATGCTTGATCTCTTGCAAGAGGGAGAAATAAATATAGCTCGTTGTGCACAAACATGCATACAGTTTCAGTTTCTTTAAAGAAAATCATGGGCTGACAACTAAAGTGAGCTTTATTTTTCAAGTACTTGACCTGCCAGACTAGTCTTTTCTTTTCTCTGGGAAAAAGTGATAATGCTGTTTACTTTGTACCGGGCTAATTCAAAAATATTTGGATTGGTATGCTTATGTAATTGTTCTAGCACAAACAATCTCACCAACGATGACCAGTTCCTGTTTTACTACCTTCTCCAGATCATTCCATGACGTTATACCTCATTTTGTCCCAGATGTGTAATTCCATGACGATGACCATTGATGACTGAAAGTTTTCTTCTCGCAGAATGCATTCTTCGATTATCTTAGGACTATTGATTGCTGTGATGTTGAGGTTTATGCTATTCCTGAAGGCTCTGTTGTTTTCCCCAAGATCCCATTACTGAGAGTTGAAGGACCAGTTGCTGTGAGTATTATTCTCTGGTCTTTGCTGAGTCCATGCCCAGTGTCTGAATTTTTTCATGGCGCTTCTCTACATCATGTTTAATGTTTAGCTACCATCTATTTTCATTTCGCATACAGGTGGTTCAACTTCTCGAAACTCCATTTGTAAATCTTGTGAATTTTGCTTCACTTCTGACTACAAATGCTGCAAGACATCGTCTTGTTGCGGGAAAATCCAAACTTCTACTTGAGTTTGGGCTTCGACGGGCTCAGGTGGGACGTTTTAAATCCCTAATAGCCCTGAAATGCTCTCTTGACGTGCATGTTAATAGCCCTGACTATATTTAATACATAGGGACCTGATGGTGGAATAAGTGCATCGAAATATTGCTACATGGGTGGATTTGATGCAACGAGGTAATTTACTGATTTCTGCGCACCCGGGATTCTGCCATTTCACGGTGTTATCGATTTTTTTTTTAGTTTTAGTAAAAAAATACGTCTTGAATCTACAGCACAGTCAAGTGACTAATCAAAGTATTTCCTTGTCGAAAATTTCCAGCAAACTTATTTTATTATACTTTTTCCCTGGCATCTCATGACCATCCTCATTCGAAATCTGTACTTCATCTTTTTGTAGCTAAATGGCTACCTGTTTGTGTTTGTAATATTATAAACTCTGGTCAAGTTTGTATCTTGTTTCTATTCGAATTTATAGGGTGAAAGTGAAGATTATTCCAACTTGTAACATAATATGCCCTTTTAGAATCACAGTATTTTGCCCCGTTTATACTATTCCTCCCCTTGTAATTAAATGTGTATTCGTACTCAATTGACAGCAATGTTGCGGCTGGAAGACTATTCGGAATACCACTTCGTGGAACTCATTCTCATGCCTTTGTTAGCTCATTTATGGTAGGCATTTACTATCGCTACTTTAAATATGCATCATCAATATTCTTCTTCATTATGATTCTTTCACTGCGACTGTAACTTTCCTGTGTTAATTGTTTTTTATGGTTTTGCCCGTTTTCCACTTTTACCTGAAGGGTTATGCAGTTGATTATTGGATAGCCTTTTATTTCTTTTCAGAAAGCTTTAATGTAAGTCCTCACTAGATAGAACCAATAGATTTCTGCAAGTTACAAAATAGTGGAAGTTGGAAAAAAAAACTGTGCTTTGATCACCTGATGGCCATTTAATCTCTATGTTTAGTGTGTGATTTGGGTTTAAATCCCCTTCAAGCTGTAGTTTTTCGCATGTGCAGTCCGTTCCTTATGCTCCATAATACAACTTTAAGTGTAATGCAGTTGTAAAGCAGTAAGGTGTTACATTTTTTATCTGTTTTCAAGGGAGACATTGCTCATTTTATTTTAGTTAACGGGGAATGCAAGAACTTGCATCTATCAGGAAATCCCGACCCAAACCCCAACGTGGAATACATAATTTGAAAGGCAAAGCTGCTTATGCGATATGGGAAATTTGGGATACCCCTTTCTCCGCTGTTCCAGATGCTTATAAATTTTGGAAATTATTTTTTGTTCTTAGAGGATGTGATGAGGTTTGGATAGCAGATGGGCCGTAACAAAGCTAGTAAGGGAGTTGGTGGAGGAGAATGGGGCTGCATGTTGAACGAATCTAATTCTTTTTCAGATATTTGGAGTGAACAATGTCCCGTGGGATGACAAAAGGCGAAGAAAACATCTGAGGAAACTGATTCAAATTAACACAATGTGGCTCCTTCATTTTATTTTAATATGGTATCTTTTTGGAATGAGTTGGGAGTAGGAATTTTAGTTGAAGTAGAGTATGATGAATGTGTATTTTTTATGACCTTTCAATATTATCGATAATTAGTGTGATCTGTATTTCGATTTTCCTCTTACTGCATATTTACTTTTTTTTTCTCTTGTTTTGGAGATTTATGCAAGATAATTTTAGATTATAAAGAAATTATGAGTCAGGTGTATCGAAGAATTGCAAGTTCCAGTAAAAAAATTCTCTAGATATTTGGTGGATAATATATTTGTTCGAATGTGTAAATGAATTTATAAACATTAGATTGGAATTGGTTGATCATGGCCCAGTAGGAAGTGGGTCGCATGCGAAAACAAAATTAGGAAAGGGCGCCCCACATTAATCTGCATTCTCTGCATCACTCCATGATTAGAAATTTATGCTAGATGGGGCTATTCTGCTGATGCAATCTTATCAGTTTTGAACTCTGTTACCCTTTCCTGATTTTGTTTTCATCCACGATCCACTTCATGGAGAAGCTCCTTGCATCAGTCTGCATTGGAGTATATTACCAATATCTTGTTGTAGTGAACCCTGATCTTCAAGATGTTTTTTCTACACAGACATAATCAATGAGAAATATTTACTTTCTGGTGGAAGGTCAATGATCGAAACTCTTCCCTCATGCCTTTGCATATGTCTGCCTGGGGGAGTATGCTTTTTTGCTGTAGTATAAAGTTGACGTCAAATGCTCCCTGGGATCATTTCCAAAATGTTTGTAACTTATTTTGAATGATCTATTGAATGCTTCGTATAAGCATCTATTGGAATTCTGTCTCCCGTTAGACAATGCTCTTATACTGGTTTTTTCTCTCTCTCAATAAATTTGATGTGACTACAAATTTTGCTTGCGATCATCATATTTTTTGTTTTTATTTAAATCATTTTTCACAAAAAAAACCATTGGACTAGTAGTTGGATGACATAACATGGAATTTGTGTTCCACCTTCTGATCTAAAGCAATATTATGCAGAGCATGGATGAGATCGTAGACAAGACCCTTAAAAGTCCTGATGGATCCCGTACTTGTGAAGATTTTGTTAGTTTGGTACAAAACTGGTTCAGCAAGCTTCAAGTAAGTGATGGATCAATTGCTATCATTAAGAGAATATACTTCACTGATATTAGTACGTTCCTTTGTAATTTGTGGATAATATTCAGAATCTGCTTCAATTCTTATTCAAAGGAAATTTTGTTGGTCAAGATTTCCTGTCTTTTACATTGTTGAGTATGATGGATCCGATCCATTTCCATGAGTTATTCGTGCTTGTCATAAACGTTCACCAATAAAGTGATGTTCTCCATTCGCACAGTAAACTACTTTATTGTGGACATCTGCCTTTTGGTACCTTTACATACCATTCTAACTGATAATACTTGTGAAAACAAGACTCTATTTGTTTTTTGGGCAGCTTCTGAACCAACCCACACCTACTTGTGAGACTCAGTTGCCTTTTTGTGGTTTCTGAAAGACGTGCTGAACAAATTGCGTTGGAATCCTTGATTTTATTCCAAACATTGAGCCTTTCAGTCTCGCTAGTTTATGAAAAAATTGCTTAGTGGCTTTTGGTGGCTCATACTATCTCATCTCTTGAGAGCCTTTTTTTAACCGGATATGGGAAGGATATTTGTGTTTTTTTTTTTAGTTTGAGAAGGCAGCATATAATGGTTGTAAATAAATAAAAAATATATCATATCCTTAGTGATAGTAAATTTTTTGGCATGTATGATCATATATTGTATAACCTGATTTCAAGGTGCAGATAAGTTAGCTATAATTTCTGATGGCCAGTATTTCAAGGTGCGGGTAGGTCTTCTTTTCCACTGTGGTTTCTTGTAATTCTTGAATCCACGCATGCTCTCTGTTGACGTGCGTTGTGCATAACAGTTTTTTTGTTACATCACCGCCCTGTTGTTGGTATTTTTATGTATAACCTCGTTGTGCAAATATGCCTATATTAGAGAATATTTACGCCTTTATGAAAGTGTGTATTTTTAGTTCTGAAAATATTTATTTCTCTGTTATGCATTTATTCTTTAGTGGACAGATAAATTTCGAGGAATTTTTGGTGAGACTAATCAAAGTGAGCTGGCAGCATTCACCTCTTATGCATTGGCATTCCCTGATAATTTCCTAGCCCTTGTAGACACCTACGATGTAAGTTTTTCTATCAACAACCGAATTTGTGTTTCTTACATCATTAATGATGGATTTGTCACTTAAACGGCCTTCAGTTTATGACTTACTTAATGGGCTTAGAACTTGACCATAATTAGTTATGTCGTCACTCTTATTTCCGATGGCTAAGCCTTCTAGTTTCTCCGAATTTCATATCCATCATCATAGGAATTTCTTGCTTGAAATCAGAAAAGGAAATTTTTAATAGTTATGGCTTGTACTCTGCAATGACTCTAGTACGTGAGGCCTTAAGCAGTCTCTGTTATCTTGCTTTCATGCAAAAGGAAGGCGGATTGGGATAATTACACTATTATTGGGATTTGTTATGGAGACAGATAAATCAACATCTAAAGCTATGGTTTGACGTACAAACGTAAAAAAATATAACAATAATGATATATATTAGTCAAAACAATCTTATTCAGGGAAGGTGCTTTAAACTTAATCCAGTTATGTAGTATGGAGCAGATGACCAGTTATCCAGTTATGGCTTGATGTTTTCTTTTTACTGAGTTTAATGCGTCGAACCATTTTTTTGCTTGATTTTGTCGGAAATATTCAGATTTATGAAGAATATAATTTTTTATCTTTTTTTTTTATGTGACTCGCTGGCTATGAACGGATGTTAAAAATAGTGGTCATATTCCAAAGAAAAGGTGCCATGAGAAAGCCATTTGCCCCTATAGATCATAAGTGACATGTTATCGTGCCTTTCTACTATATGGCCTTTGTTGATTTAATTTGATTCGGTGATCTTGGCCCAAGTTACCTGAAGTGAATCGTTGTTTCTTCATGTTAGAAGGAGATTCTAAGCTAGAAAGTGGTGTTTATCACCCACTATAAGGGTTCATCTGACGCTCTTTATACCAGGTTATGAAGAGCGGGATCCCTAATTTCTGTGCTGTAGCCTTAGCACTTAACGACATGGGGTAAGTTCCTAGGCTTCTGATTTTCCAAGAAATATCTCATCGTTCGTTTTTATTATTATTATTTGTACTTTTCTGGGCCGCAGCTTTCCAAGTCAAATTTCCTTCTCTTTTTGTTTTTTCGGCTTCAGTTTTTTTTCATGGTTGTTTATTTTTATGATTTATTACCAACTTAGGAAGCATATATATGCTTCTGTAACACCCCGCCGTGCTGAATTATGCACAAACAGGTATAAAGCCCGTGGAATAAGGTTGGATTCTGGTGATCTGGCATATCAGTCCATCGAGGGTCGGAAAATATTTTGTGAGATAGAGAAGAAATTCTCTGTGCCTGATTTCGGGAAAATGATCATCACTGCCAGCAATGACCTCAATGAAGAAACTCTCGATGCATTGAACAAGCAGGTGAGAAACTTGCAGGGCCAATAAAGCATTTCGAGCAGCTATATGTCTAAAAGTAATAAAGTGTGAAAATTTATGTTTTCAAAGGATTTTAGTTATTTATTTATTTATTTATTTTCTTTTATTGGAAGGGACATGAGGTAGATGCTTTTGGCATTGGCACATATCTGGTGACCTGCTATGCGCAAGCAGCTCTGGGCTGTGTTTTCAAGCTGGTGGAGATCAATAAGCAGCCACGCATGAAGCTCTCGGAGGACGTCTCCAAGGTCAGCCTCGTCTTAAACTCATCCTCCTGGTTTCCAATGGCGGCCCATCTCAGAGTTTTCTCTTCTCAGGTTTCCATCCCGTGTAAGAAGCAAATCTACAGATTGTACGGAAGAGAAGGGTACCCATTGGTCGACATCATGACCGGAGTAAATGAACCACCTCCCAAGGTATGCGAATAGAGAAATTAATGGGCATAATTGATTAATCTCTCTCTCTCTCTCTCTCTCTCTCTCTCTCTCTCTCTCTCTCTCTCTCTCTCTCTCTCTGTCTGGTCGATTAGCTCAGAAATATAATGGCATTAAATTTACCAATGTTGATTTGCAGGTAGCAGAACGGATCCTGTGTCGCCATCCATTCAATGAATCCAAGAGGGCGTATGTTGTGCCTCAGCGGATTGAAGAGCTCTTGAAGTGTTATTGGCCAGGGGATTCACGTGAGTACCTGCTCGCCTTTTTTTCACAATTTACCAAGTTTTCTTTGAGCACTAATATTTATTGATCTACATGTCTCTATATTTTTACTAAACCCGGTGAATCGATACTCATTTCCATAATCACACGATTTATTTATTTATTTATTTATTATAATTAGGGACTACTCTGGAAAATTATTTTCTCTAGGATTCTCAACCCAATAAACTCCAAAATTTTACTTACGTGCTTGGACACAACCAGAACTTACTAATTCCCTCACATTATCCAGTTTCTGCAGAGAATCCATGGTATTCTGTTTCCTTATAAATACACTCACATATATACTCCTGTTAAATTATTTGCATTATAGTATTTTAGAATTTAATTATTAATATAATGTGTGTGTGTGTGTGTCTGTGCATATTCCAGTTATCAGCATCCGGTAGAGATTTTTTTCCCCTTCTTAACTGACATTAATATTATTTCCTACTTATGTCTGTATGGATATATATATATATATATGTATATATATATATATTCCAAGTTCTCTGGATTGGGTGGAGATATTTGGCTACGAATGTGAATTACTGGGAGAAATTTTCCTAGTTAATTGACATGATTTTTTTCCATTACGAAGATAAAACCAGAGAAGAGCTGCCCTCTCTCCAGAAGATCAGAGAGCGCTGCATTCTGCAGCTGAGCCAGATGCGTCCTGATCACGTGAGGAGACTGAACCCCACGCCCTACAAAGTCGGTGCCCCACTTCCCTCTCTCTCCTGCCCTCCTCTGCTGGTTGCAGTAATTAACAATGTTTCTCTCTCTTACGTCAGGTGAGCGTCAGCGCGAAGCTGTACGATTTTATTCATTTCCTCTGGCTCAGCGAGGCGCCGGTCGGGGAGCTTCAGTAAGCCCCAGCGAAACCAGTCGGTGGGGATGGTGACGTGGCTCTCCCTGGATCGTCCGATTATAGAAAATGTTTTCCTCTTTTTTGCCGAAGCTTTTTTTCTATTCTTTTCTCCGAGATCATGGGACCTCCTTCCGGGCCGGGCTTCGGGCCGACTCCGAGGGATCCGCTTCTCCGCTCCCCGACGCGGTACCTTTATTCCCCGATACGCTTACTGGGCCGTCATCTGACATCGCCCGGGCCACACCGGCAGAGGCTGTCGTGGAGGAAGAGAGGGCCCACCGACTCAGCGGCAGTGGAATTATTGGACCACAAAGCAGGAGCCAGATGGGCCGTCGGCAGCAGCTATCGGGCCCATTATTCGTACCAGAGCCCAGGTCGGCACACGGCCCATGTCAGCATTCGGAATTTTAAATACATTCCTACCAAATAAAATATAAAACAGAATGTACGTCGCCATATAATAATTGTAGATACGGTCCATATAATTCTACCTATTACTAACCTGCCCCACTCTTGGAAACGGGTCAAAAGTTTAGACCTTTATGTCACAGAGAGAGAGAGAGAGAGAGGGAGGTTGGGGCGGCCATGTGGGTACTTAACTGGGTCCAAAATTTATGGGTCAAAAGCCCATCAGAGGGACCCCCACTGTACGGACTTTAAATTGGGCCGGGCGGAAACTCTGAAGGGTCGGGCTGGCAGGCCCGACAGAGCAGTATGTACTTTTTCGAATAAACTGCAGGGTTGAAAAGGTGTATATTATTTAATTATTTAATGGAAGCAATAGGATTTCAACGTGCGACGGCGGTCTGTCAATAAATCAGATTACATTCACCGGGCCCCACGTACGCGGTATGCTCGGGCGGGGGGGGGGGGGGCACGGAAGACACGGACAGTAGTGACCTGGCATGACTATGGACACCGCTCTGTGCCGTCCCGCTTCCACCGTCTCCTCACATCAGAATGTCCGTAGCAGCGTTTTCTTGTGGAAGGTAAGCTCACCGTCATCCCGCCACCACTCCCCGGCTGTCGTTATTCAGAGGGTTACATCAGCGACAGCTGCAACCTCTCTCCCTCTCTACTCTCTCTCTCTCTCGACTTCTCTCAGAGAGGGGTGTGTGGATCAATGGAGCACTGCCTCTCTCTACACTCGGCTCTTCTCCACCGCAGTAAATCCTCGGTCATCTTCTTCCTCTGTCTCGTTCCCCACTGATTCCTTTCTGAGTCGCTCATCGATGGATTCCACACACCGGAGGGAGAGAAATCTACCGTTGCATGTGGCAGGGACCGGGCTTTGATGCTTCCTCCGTTCTTCCTTCTTCAACAGGAACCCACCCAATCTGTCGGAGGTTCTTGCCATCCCCCACTGGGGAGACTTCACCGGGGGAAGGCTCTGCAACTTCTGTCGTCTGAGCTACTCAGGATAGGCCAGCCGCCATGGAAGCTCTCTCACCTTCTCCGCCCTGCCGCCTTGGCACTCCCTCTGCTGTCCGTCTGTTCGTACTCCCAATGTGAGCTGCTCTCCGAGGTGATCATCCTCGCCATTGCCGGATTGTAGGATTATCTGTCGATCCACGGATTTTTTTGCATCCGCTTGCGGCTTCCTCCACTGTTTCCCAGCTTGGAGAAGAAGGATAACCTCGAGGGTGGTAGAAACAGCAGGAGGGAGGCAATGTCGGACTACAGCTCGCCTTTCCTGAACGACCAGCTCTCCAAGCGGACGTTCATCTTTGGGCTCCGCCTGTGGGTCATCGTGGGAGTCTGCGTCGGCGCTGGCTTCGTCCTGCTCCTGTTCCTCATCTCTCTCTGGATCGTCTCCAGGCGCAACAGATCGCTCTCCCACCACTACCCCCATCAGCACCTCCCCAAGGCCTCTCCGAAGACCACCATTATCCCACTCGTCACCAAGGAGATCCAGGAAATCCGTGTCGACCCCTCCGACGCAAAATCCGCCCCCCAGATCTTCCAGACGCCCACGCCCTTCTCTGAACCGGAACAGCGCCCCCAATCGGCGGAGCGGCAGGGGTTTCTTCCGTCCCCGCAAGAACAGAGCCCAGCGGGGCGCCGGATGATACACATTGACATCGGGAAGGACCATCGGATTACGTTCCCGGAGCGAGGGAGCGGAGGCGGCGGCGGTGCCTCGTCTCACGCAAGCGGGGAGTACAGGTCGGCGGAGCAGCCGTCCATCGCCGTCCCCGAGGTCTCCCATTTGGGGTGGGGGCACTGGTACACGCTCAGGGAGCTCGAGGCGGCCACCGGTGGATTTGCAGACAACAAGGTGATTGGGGAAGGTGGGTACGGCATCGTCTACCACGGCGTCCTCGAGGACAACACTCAAATCGCCGTGAAGAATCTTCTCAACAACAGGTTGCCCTCATGTCTGGCCCTCATGCATTTGACAATCTCGGAGCAGATCCTTGCTGGATACTCTCCTTCTATACGATTTCTGTGATATTCGTCGAACTGGCTGATCCTTCTCAAACGAGAATTGCATCTACTAAATGCATTGATATCTAGTTCAAAATCAGAGTAGCTTCACTACTCTTCTTCCGCGCAATTCATGGCGGTCTGCTCCTGAATGGATTGTCCTTGCAGGGGCCAAGCAGAGAAGGAGTTTGAGGTGGAAGTGGAAGCCATTGGACGAATTCGTCACAAGAACTTGGTAAGGCTGCTTGGATACTGCGCTGAAGGGGCTCACAGGTACGCATTGCGCCACATTCTCCCTGGAGAACCAGGCTGGGATTTCTGATATTGCTCCCCATTCAACCCCCCTTTCCTTCTCCTCTTTCTGCTTGTAGGATGCTGGTATATGAGTATGTAGATAATGGAAACCTGGAACAATGGCTTCATGGGAGCCTCGGATCCACCCGCCCTCTCTCATGGGACATCCGGATGAACATCATTCTTGGAACTGCAAAAGGGTAATTTCCAAAAAGGGAAAGAGATCCCACTTTGCATTTTCTCATTTGGATGGTCTCAATGGTTGACTTAAATTCATTAAACTTTCTCCAGGCTAATGTACTTGCATGAGGGGCTTGAGCCCAAGGTCGTTCATCGTGATGTGAAGTCCAGCAACATACTTATTGACAGGCAGTGGAATCCCAAGGTATCTGATTTTGGGCTTGCGAAGCTCTTGGGCTCGGAGAAGAGCTACATCACTACCCGCGTGATGGGAACCTTTGGGTTTGTCCAGTTCTCTTTGTCTCAAGTCTTGGTTGACTTAATTTCTATGGTTGACTTAATTTGGTCAATACATCTCTCCATCCATCAGCAACCAATCTATGCTTCCACAGATATGTGGCTCCTGAATATGCGAAGACCGGGATGCTGAATGAGAAGAGCGATGTGTACAGTTTTGGGATCCTCATAATGGAGATAATTTCGGGAAGGAATCCGGTTGACTACAGCCGCCCCCCTGCAGAGGTCAGTTCTTGGTTCGGCAGTTGACTGACAAGGTTGTGCATTCGCAGCTGTTGGTCAAAGTCAATAACCCCAGTGGAGTTTTTCAGGTCAACCTTGTCGAGTGGCTCAAGAACATGGTTACTGATAGGAACTCCGAGGGTATCTTGGACCCCAGAATACCCGAGAGGCCTCCATCAAGGGCACTGAAGAAGGCTCTTTTAGTAGCACTGAAATGCGTGGATCCTGATTCTCAGAAGAGGCCGAAGATGGGGCACGTGATACATATGTTTGAAGTCGATGATTTCCCCTACAGGGATGTGAGTGTGAATCCCTACCCGTTATGGTTATTTTCCATTTAAATATTTATCTAGTGACATTTATGCAGGAGTTATCGATTTAGTTATTCTCATTAATCCTCCGGTGTTAATTTTTAGCTATTTTTCTTTATATTACTTAATTTGGGATGGATTCAGTTCTTCAATTGTTCTATGTTTCCTTGAATTTCTGACCGCAGTCTGCCCTGAATTAGAAATAAAACAGTGATATACTCATGCACTGATGGGCAATATTCTAGCAATCATCTGGCATGAAAACATTAGTTTTGTGTTCAAATTAAAATAATAATAGTAGAAATAAATAATAGTAATTAAATGAAACGGCAAGAACAATTCCTTTTGAACTGAATTATAGGAGACGACTCCTGCCCACTTTCTTGGCTACAATTTATATATTGTTCTATCAAAATAAATATTTTTTATTACTATTTTTATTTTATTTTTTATGATCATCGATGAGGCAGCCACATTCCAGTACTAATCTGGGTTGGAAACATTGAGTCTGGATCTGAATCAAGAGAGAAAACTATCATCAAAGCAGCGTATACTCGCATGATTACAGATCATCAAACTTTTTCTGCATGATCACTGATGGGCAAACCCAATTGATGTCCAGGAACGCCGAGTGACTCGTGAAGCAGGGAGAGCCCATAAAGCACACTTCCCCGACAAAGAGGCAGCTGAAGCAGGTGGCAGCAGCAGTGGTAGATATGACGACGGCAGCGTCTCTACTAGAGTTGATGGAGGAAGGGAGCTCAGTGGGTAGCTGAATCCACAGAGCATGCGCCGTTCTAAAGGTTCCTCTCACCCTTTTTTTCCATTTATTTCCCTCGAGACTATATAAATCTCCTCCTGGAATGTGTACAAAAATGGATAAATATTTTGCCTCCTATTTTTATTCATTTATTTTCCCCCTCTGAATTTCTTCAGGGAATGGGCGACCCGCACTGGAAGATCCTTCTGGGCGCCCCTTCTTTCCCAAGTGTAACCCAGCGCCTGCTACCTATCCGATGACGATCATCAGGCTGAATATTGCCTAAAACGGTGGGGGAGGGAGAGAGAAGAGGAGGGGAGGGGGGGGGGAAGGTTCTAGGGTTTGTTGTTCCATTTCTGGCTGCACAAATCCCCCCCAGCTGTCGGCTGCTTCCTTGTCATAGAGAGACTGCAACAAGATTGACTGCTTATTTTTTTCTGGATTTGGTGTTCTTGTTCTGGGTTTGTCTCCTGTTGCCGCAGATTCAGCTGCAGGGTTTGTTCTTGCCGTGTTCAAGCTGGGCGGGCCCCTTGGAGGAGAGAGAGAGAGAGAGAGAGAGAGAGAGAGAGAGAGTGTGTAAAAAGTCCTACTCAAGGCATTCCCTTTAGCAGAAGACGTACCCTAAAACGGTCTGCCGGGTTTAAAAAAGCAGCACTTTCAAAACGGTCTGAAAAGCTCCTCCTCGGGAAGCGGATTTGTCACCATCTTCGGCTTGAATCAAATGGGCTTTTAGTCCACTAGTTACTTCGGCCAATTCGCAATATATTCGGCCCAAAAAGTAGCACTGCCAAAATACGTTTCCCTGAAAAACTCTGCCTGCGGGGAGCGGATTTTTTCATTGGCTTGGGCTTTGAATCGTATGGGCTTTTAATCCACTATTTATTTGGGCCCACTCCTGTGTGTTCGGCCCAAAAGGGAGCACTTCCAAAATGGGCTTCCCTGAAATAGTTCTTCCCGCGGGGAAGCGGGTATGTCAATGGGCTTTAGCCCAGTATTAATTTGGGCCAAATTACAGTACATTCGGCCGGCAATAAGCACTTTCAAAATCGGCTTGAATCCATTATTTGTTTGGGCCCAAATCCAGTATATTAGGCCCAATATGATCATAGACTAGGCAGGGCTCATGTCGGAGGCCCAATATTCACGGAGTCATATATCCGTGCAGGTTGCTAGGGTTCCTGATATCCCCGCGGTGTTCCTCTTCTCTGCTATTGTCCCGCCGCCCCTCCGGGTTCCCTCCCTGCATCTGCGAAACCAGGCGGCTGCCACCATGGTATGAGGCATCTCGCCGTTGTTCGTCTGACCACGATGTCTTCAGTTTCTGTGCCCTTTGTCAGATCTCCTGGTTCGTCAGGTCCATAATTGAGTTCCTTGTTTGGTCATGTAGATTATCCCGAAGAAGAATCGCCGCGAGATCTGCAAGTACCTTTTCCAAGGTGTGTAGTGATGATGATTAGGGTTGAGGGCTCCCTTTCTAGGTCACCTGCTCTCTTTTTTTTTTTCCTTTCCACTTATTTTCTTTCATCCCTGTCGTGATGTTGTGTTGGTGATGACAGAGGGGGTGCTCTACGCAAAGAAGGACTTCAACTTGCCGAAGCACCCGTTGATCGACGTGCCGAACCTGCAGGTAATCAAGCTGATGCAGAGTTTTAAGTCGAAGGAGTACGTCAGGGAGACGTTCGGATGGATGCACTACTACTGGTTCCTCACGAACGACGGTATCGAGTTCCTTCGTACCTACCTTAACCTTCCGTCGGAGATCGTCCCCGCCACCCTTAAAAAGTCCGCTAAACCCTTACCGTCCCGCCCCATGGGCGGCCCCGGTGACCGCCCACCTAGGTATTTATCCTGCATTTCCCACTTCTGTTAATTTTCATCTGACAAGTATTTATAATCCTTCTAACCATTTTTTTGAGTATTTTCAGGAGATTTGATGGAGACAGGCCGAGGTTTGGGGACAGAGATGGTTATCGTGGGGGTCCCCGAGGAGGTACAGGGGAATTTGGCGACAAGGGCGGTGCTCCTCCCGAGTTCCAGCCTTCTTTCCGGGTAAGCACCAATTTATATAGTTCCTTCCTCTTTCCGTGGTGTTGATTACCACTTGGAAGTTAGTGATTAGTGTGCTTACGATTTTGCCTTATTATCATAGATGTTTTTTCCTTAGTTATCTGTGATCGAAATAGTCGGGTGGTGATGGAGACTTGTTTCTTGATGAGGTCTGCGAGATGCCATCTCTAGGATATAATGTAGGCTTGGTTTCCAGTCTGGAGGACGAATCATCGCTAATGTAATCCATATCTGAGCTGAAATGAAGAATGAAAATTTTTAGTGTTCGTGGATCCGCACCCACTCGACCAAAATTATTTCTCTCGAGGAAAAGTTTGGATGGCTGTTTGAGGAGTGTAAGCAAAGCTTAGATTGTCAATTATGATGGCATGGTCTACATCCAATCATGTCGATTTCTTCTTGGGTCATTTTGTATGTGGTTTTAGTACTCTGAATGTGCCAATCTTTTCATAATTGATCTTTAAAGGGGATTGGGAACCGCTAATATCCTAACTTGGGAGGATTACGTGAAGGCTCTTCCATGTTCTCCTGTTGGAGTTGTTGATATTGCCACTGAGAATGAGTGCTGGCGAGAAGAGAAAGTCAAGTGGGTGTGCAGAGAAAGTCCATTGATTTCATTTATAGTTGATTTATGTGGTTTTTTTGGTGAGCTGGCGTGATTAGGTGTGCTAGGGTTCTAATTAATTATCAGAATTTAGATTCCATTTATGATTTAATGTTCTGAGATTTTAGCTATTCATCTGTGAATTCAATAATATTATTTTACGTTGACAGATTATATCGTTTTGGATCCTATTTTTTTTTACAGGTGATCTCTATTTTTTTATCATAGATGTTGAAAGTAATAGGGACTATTCGATATTAAACAGTAATTTCTTGTCTTCTTCTTTTTTCAGTGTTTCGATTCATGTTTCCTTCTCTAAGAAAATCACCAGGATATGTAGAGCCCCCCATTACTTTCAACATCCATGAGCAAAAAATAGAGATCACCTTTAAAAAAATAGGATCAAAACGATGAAAAAGCTAAAATCGTTTTCCGTAATTGACGGCCATCAGCGGCGGGTCTTCAAATGAATTCGTTGAATTTTTTAGCTCATATTTTGGAATAAGAAACTTCTTAACCACGAACTCAGACTGAAATTATGAAGATTAATCATATCTACTGTGAAAATACGAGAAATATACACAATTTACCAGATGTGGATGGGAATCTCAACCAGATTCCTTGTCCTTGTCATGGTACATATTCTTGTTCTATCAGATCATAAGCCCGTCGAAGAAATAACCAATGTTGCAGACCAATTTATTTGAGCCATTTATAGGATTATCCCCAGGGATTAAAAGTGTTCCTATTTTGTTGATGGAGAGTGTTGCTAACTTGCCTCTATTGCTTCTCCTCAGGGCGGCGAAAGGCCCGCTTTTGGCCGGGGTGGCGGCGGCTTTGGTGCTTCAGGCGGCGGCGGTGCTTACCGGCCTCCTGGTTCTTCTTCCCTTGAGTAACTCAACCCTCTCGCGCTCCTCTTCCAAGCCTTTTGCCGGCGTGTTAAGATAGACATGCGATTTCTGCAAGGATCTTAGTGTTTTGCTTTGTTTGCTCAGCCCGTTCGTTACTCCCTGTCACGAATTCCCGTCTTCTTCTTCCCCTTGACTACCTTCTTCTGCCCCCACCGATTCTCTCTGGGTATTCAGAGTCTTTCTCATTTCTTCTACGGTGTTTACGGTGTAGCTGAAACCGGGCCGGGCCGGGCCGGGCCCATTTTTTAGTGGGCTGTGTCTCGGGCTTTTCCCTACTGAAGGGGGGCCCCCCTTGTGGACGTTGTGCCACTGCTGGCACAAGTTGAGGCGCTGACCATTGTTGGTCAACGGTGGGCGGAGGCGGCTGTGGAATTGCATTAGGGCACTGCTGGCATAAGACCTCTTTCCCTTGCCCTCCCAGCCAGCGAGTACCAGCGGATCTAAATAAGCGGGACATGCTCTAAGATGATCGTTAATTAATGCCCACAGAGGTTCTAATTTATATATAATTAAATATTTTTTCGACCCTTTTTCTTTTTGGAGCATAGATTTTTTTTTTCTTAACTCGTATATTTGATCTTCAAATGCTCCCCGATATATTTTTTATTATTATAAAAATACATAAATAATCTCAAAAGCGGGGTTTTCGATGAAAAAGTAAAAACAGGGTATATATGTCATTAGAAAATAGAATCCCCGTTTTTTTCATTTTTGAGAAAAATACAAAAATACTTTCCAAAACGGGGTTTTTCGATGGTCGAAAGTTGAAAAAATAGGGTCCATAGTTTTCTGGTAGGCCGAAATTTAATGCATTTGGATAGTTATTATAAAATAGAATGCATGTGGTATTTTCTTTATTTTCTGGAAATTAAATAGTAGCAATACTCTGCAAGTTCTTGGGATTAAAATAAGGACAAAAAATAATATTAAATTATCTAGGGTTCAGAATATAATTATCGGTCAGAATGGGCACATATAGGAAAACTAACTTGTTTATTTTATTTATTTCTTTTTGTTCGCCTCTGCGGTTTACGATATCTGGGGACGCTGGTCGCTCTCCGCGTGGGTCCCACTGCCCGCCGCTCTACTCCCAGATGGATGCGGGCCTCGATCACGGGGCTCTCTCTCCCTCTCTCTCTCTCCCCCACACTCTCACTCTCTCTGTGGGGCTTCTCCTCCTCCGTCTCCCGCTGTAATCTCCGCCGCCGCCGCCGCCGCCACCTGTGAGTGCAGCAGTTTGGCTGTTCCCACGGCCGAGGACGGCGGCGGCATGGTGAGGATGGGGAGCACCGTCGGCGATGAGATCACCAGCGAGTGACCGGAACCAGGACGGGGAGCTTCTCCGAGAAGTATCGCGAGTTTGAAACTGGTCGAGCTGCAGTGGAGTCGGCTTTCTAGTCTCCGTTCTTCCCACCCCTAGTGTCTGCTCCGCCGCTCGCTTGGCCATGCCGGGATTGCTCCTGGGACTGCTGGTGGGGGTGGTGGCTTTGCTAGGAGCCCAGCGAGTGGTAGCGACGGCCTCAGGTAGTCTCTGCTTGGTTCTCCTCGCTTTTTGCTCGGTTCTCACCTCTTCGTTGTTTTGATTCGATGATCGACGAGCTGTTCATTAGTGATCTTGCATTCTGTCTATTGCTCCGCTGTGGCGTGAATCCCCTTTCAATCTCCCGTTTCTCGTTCATCCTACGGGATTTCTGGCTCAAAACTCTGCCCCGGCGTGCCGCCTCTCCGCCATCGAGTCGTTTGCTGCATCCGTTCCTTTTTCTTCACAATGCACGACGATGTGTTTGATAGCATCTTCCTTGTCCGTATCAGAAGCGAGGGGTGCGCTATTTTTTCACGCTTATTGCAGTCTTGTGGTTATCGATTTGAGGCATGCTATTTTGGTGAATTGAGCTCTACTTGATCTTCTGTGGATGAGACCTTTCACTGGGGCATGGAGAGTAAGGGCTGGTGACTTGGCTCATGATCTCTATTGAGCTGATTTTTAGGGCAGAAGACCTCAGCTATCTCCCCATACCCTGAGCAGCCCTGGCTGCGGATGTATGTATGAGCCAGTGACAACCCCAAATGTACAGGTGTGAAGATGAATAAGAGGACTGACATGAATGATAGAGGAACGCTTGCTACATATGAACAAAGCATAGGCGTTGACTGTCGGCCAAGAACAGCAGCAACAGCAGGACAATGTGTTCCCATTTGGCCAGAGAGTCAAGATTATGATGGGAAGGATTGAAAATCGTCGAGTGGTGCGGATCAATCATGGACTATGTGACTGTAGGGGACTCAGCATGCTGCATTAGAGGCAGTATGAATTGGTGGTGTCAGTCAAATATAGAAAAAAGGTCAAAAGAGGTGCAGGTCATTTTTATGCTAAACATGTGTATGGTCGGTGGACTAAACATAGGGAGTAGAGAACATATGATCTATGATACGTGGGGGAGATCCAGATGAAAAAAAATAGAAAAAAATAGAAAAATCAGCACGAGCTGCCCAGTTGGGTGCCTTGACAATACATAATGCATATTACATTGTTAATCTCATTTTTTTACTTTATCGTCTTCCCTTTTTTTTTTTTTGTTTGGATGCAATCGATTAAAGACCTACAAGAATGGTAATCTTGGGATGGTAGCAGCGATTTTTAAGCTAAGACTTGTCAATTTGTGGACTATGAACATGCTTTCCAAACCTTGAGAATGATGCAAACACTCTTTCTATCATACTCCAAGTTGCTTCACAATTGTTACCAGACCTTTCCTCGTGAAGATTCCAGTCAAAGATTTGAGAGGGTAGAAATACCTTGCGGGGAAACAAGCCTGTAGTAGAGCTGTATGAAAGCATTTTCCCATTGAGAGTGAGTACCATGTGTGGCTTCGTTCTCTGGCATTCATAAAGACATTCGTGGATTTTTATTAGCTGGGTTCATAGCTGCTGGTTTCTTTTTTCTTTTCTTTTTATTTTAATTTTTTTTTTTTTTTTTTTGGGAGATTCATCTTCATTGGTTTTTAGTTTTAATATTTTCTGTGCTCTAACATTTTCCCTTCTCTGTGCAGACTGCCCGTTGGACCTAAGTTGGTCAAACTTTACTTTGGCAGCCTCTGTGTGCTCTGATGGGAATGAGAGGGGAAAGTGTTGCCGGTTCATCAATGCCTTCGTCGCCGTCTCTGTTTCGCGCTATGCGAGCTCTACAGGTCAATTGGGTGTTCCAGCTGCATTCTCAGAAACATGCCTCAATTTTGTCTCAGAAACCTTGCGACAACGTGGTATTCCATCCAATGCAATGGCATTCTGCGGTCTGGGGACGAAGATTTTGGTCAGCTGTCAGTGTGAGGGACGGGCGACCGTGCTGGAAATGCTCCAGTCTCCTAACTTTTCTGACGTAGTTACTAGCTGCAAGGCACCGATATCTCTGGAGAGCACATGTAAAAGGTGCTTGACCTCTGGCATCCTGTACATTCATCGCCTTGTTGGATCCCAAGATAATGTGACCTTGAGTACCTGTCGTGACGCGACTTTTGTCACTCTCACCAACCAAGGCAAGAACCTCTCGGCTGTTGACATGGTGAGCTGCTTCTTCGGAGTTCAGGCCCTCAATATAGATACAGGTACATCGATTTTGTTTGGATTTCTGTCGCTTTATTATTATTATTATTATTATTATTATTATTATTATTATTATTATTATTATTACTATTACTATTATTAATACTATTTTATTTGGCTGAAACTTTGCATCTGTTGTTCGTGTTTCAGACCCGCTTCTTCAGTCGCCCATGTCCGCAGCTTCATCGAATCCTCCATCAGCCGAAGCCCCCTCTAAACACGCGTCAGCCAGGCACTACCAGCGTTACCATCTAGCGTTGATCCCGGTGGTTGGCATAGCCGTCACGGGCACGGCCACTCTACTCCTGGCGTTTCTGATTCTGCTCATTCATAGGAAGAGGAAAGAACTGAAGATCACTGACAGCATCTCTGGGCCTTCTCAGGAGGGTTTCCCTCCTCCTCCTCATCGTAAATTTTCCGAAGGTCTGCTCATTCGCACCTTGTTACTCGATCCAAGGGCCAGACCCAGAGAAAAGGCTGTAGAATGTGGCCTCTGGGACAGACCCATTTGATGCTGGGACCTATGATCTTGGTCACCATGTTGACATTTTTCAGTGAGGTTGTTTCAGGCCCGCGGTCAATGTTCCAGAGATTCAGCTACAAGGAAACGAAGAGAGCTACGAATGATTTTGGATCGATGATAGGGAAGGGTGGGTTCGGAACTGTTTACAGAGCGGAGTTTGGTGACGATCTTGTGGTTGCTGTGAAGAGGATGAACAAGGTCTCGGAGCAAGCAGAAGACGAGTTTTGCCGAGAGATGGAGCTCCTCGGGCGGCTGCATCATCGCCACCTAGTTGCCCTGAGAGGCTACTGCATCAAGAAACGGGAGAGGTGAGTGAAAATATCTGGTTTCCCTGATGATACTGATGATTATTATTATTATTAATTATCATTGATTATTCCCTTTTTTGTGAATTGCAGATGTCTGATGTATGAATATATGGAAAATGGGAGCCTGAAAGATCATATCCACTGTAATCATCCATCCATTTCTCAATTTACCTGCCGGTGAATGCTTTGAAGATTTATCAACGATGATGTTCTTGAATATGATTCATATCTGTTTGTGATAGCTTCGGGAAGAGCTCCATTGAGCTGGCAGACGAGAATCCAGATCGCCATTGACGTTGCCAATGCTCTGGTATTGGGACTAGTTTATCACAGTGCCATCTGTTTCGGGGATCTCTTCATCACTTCGCTCATTCTTCCAGCGATTCTTGTTCGTAATCGCAGGAGTACCTTCATTTCTACTGCGATCCGCCTCTCTGCCACAGAGATGTCAAGTCTAGTAATATTCTTCTGGATGAGAATTTTGTGGCGAAGGTGGCTGAACTTTCGATCCCTCAGTCGTGAATTCTTCTCGGTTTCTTTAGCGGCGTTAACACTCCCCGGACTGATCTCTGCAGCTCGCCGACTTTGGCCTCGCCCATGCTTCCAGAAGTGGTTCGATAAACTTTGAACCAGTGAACACAGATATCCGCGGAACTCCAGGTAGGGTTTATCCTGCTTCCAAATGCAAGAAGAAGAAGAAGAAGAAGAAGAAGAAGAAGAAGAAGAAGAAGAGCCTCGAATTTTGAAATCTCGATTGAAGCAGTAACCGGAACCTGGCTGAATCTGATGTCTGCAGGCTACATGGATCCCGAGTACGTGATCACGCAGGAGCTGACAGAGAAGAGCGACGTGTACAGCTACGGCGTGGTGCTGCTGGAGCTGGTGACTGGGAGGCGCGCGATCCAGGACAACAGGAACATCGTCGAGTGGTTTCAGAAGTTCACGGCGGCGGAGTCGAGGCTACCCGGCCTGGTCGATCCGGCGATCAGGGACACCGTCGATCTGGAGCAGCTGCAGGCGATCGTCGGGATCATCCGATGGTGCACGCAGAGGGAGGGGAAGGCGAGGCCCTCCATTAAGCAGGTGCTTCGATTGCTGTACGAGCGGCTGGATCTGGATCCCCTGCAAGGCGGCCCGATCGGAGACGGCGAGGAGGAGGAAGAAGGCTCCGGCGGGGAGAGAGCGAGCAAGGGGAAGGGGCGGCGGACGGAGGGGATCCACCATAGCGCGTGGCTCCCGTCTTCTTCCAGCACATCGAGATCCTACTGCAGCAGGAGCTTCCTCCTCGAGGGCGGCTCCCCGCAGTCTCCTCCTGGTATGTTCTCCCTCTGATCTCCCGCCATTTCGTTCTCGTCCTCCTCTCCGGGCTCTAATCTTTCTTCCTCCTATTGGGCGCGCACCTGCTCCATCTCTCGCAGCTTGTATCCCCACGGGAACCTCATAAATTATATCATAAAATCTTTTTTTTACACGTGTCACCAATTCCCGTGGAAACGGAAAACTACTAACACGCGGGCGCAGGCGCACGATTATGATTATATAATTTAATTATAAATTAATATTATACGCTTGCGAATTATTCCCATCTTTGTGGGGCCCATCGATCCCGTCCAAGACATCACCCCTCGCTCTGCTGGGGGGATTCATTTGGCCCGGTGCCAAAGAGGAGAGTAGAGACTGTGACTAAGAAAACATTGTGGGAGAAAAGATAAATGGCTTAATAAAATAATTGAAATAATAGAATAATTAAAATAATAAAGTGATGAAATTAATAAGAATAAATAAGGTATAATATTATTACCCTTTGAAGGTTTGATTCGGGATATATTTTATTCACCCCTCCCCTTTGACGCCAATATCTATTATAATAATGTATTTCCAAATTTGGAAACTTTCAAGTGGGAGATGAAATAGCAATTTAAGAGCCATTTAGGATAATTAGTAAGCTTAGGTTCTATGATAATTTCTTCTTTCCCAGAGGATTAATGGTACGAATGGTGGGTCTCAACATGCCTATGTATAGTGTGAAATATTTCACTAGACTATGTTGTATGGATTTTAAGACTTTAGTCCTTAGAAGTGTCACATGTGATTTTAAGACTGATCGCTTAACTCGTATGTCCCGTTTTAATTTTTGATGAAGAATTGAACACATGAGATGATCCGAAATGTAAGTTTTGAGCTCATGCTAACAAGGACATTTGTGCAAGAGTAAATATCCCTTCCCCATTTGGGCTTGTAAGTTTTCTTTATTCACCTCCTTCTAAGAACTGAGTCAACTCACTTGGTGTGAGAAATGACCAACTTGGTATTATGAGTGTTAGCCCACTCATCCTATATGAAGATGACTCGACTATTCAATAACAAAGGAATCGAGTCAACTCATGTAATGGGAAATGATACTATAAGGGTGCACTAATACTTTCATATTAGGAAAATATCTCAACATCAACATTACTCTTCAAAAAATATGTCAATGCTCCATTCTAGCCTTTGAAAAAAGTATTTGATTTTAAAACTTGTTATATACAAGTTCCTTTTTCTTACACCTTAATGTAAGTGAGTTGACTTATGAGTGGACTCAAAGTCAACTCATACATAGATTAGGAGACCAACACTACAATACAAAGTAGGTATAAGGCAACTAATACATTTTTGTTGTAACTAACTATTGAAGCATGCCACTAGACATTGAGGAGATCATTTTTAGCTATTAAAAATTGACCATTAATGATGTGAAAAACATTTCTATGATGATTAACCACTGCAACTCGCCAAAGGAGGATGGGTTCAACACTCTGAGGACTCAATTTCTCATTCTCTCTCAAGCATTCAAATAGCTTCTCTCCAAAAAAAGATTATAGACCAAATGGCCCATCAATTTGCACCATTAGAAGGTACATACCAAATTCTAAGAGCATTTACCTTGTTATACCATTCCCCACTAGCTTTTGGATCAATTAAAGCCTTAAAATCTTGTGTTAATTCTTTATGTTCTAGGGATGTGCTGACAAGAGTCAGTGCAACGTAACGACTAGATCTCTAGAGAGTGGAGTATGTCAAGTCGACTGAGCTGTATGATTCATCATTAGTTTCACATATTGATAGGAAAATAGATAGACTTTTGGAAGGAATTAAAAAAAAAAACCAATTAACCACTCCTCTTGGTCCAACATAAGCGCCTACCTCCATTAGCTTTAAAAGCTATTATGGAGTTAACCCTATGGGTAACACTTCTAGTGCCAAATTTATACTAGAAATGGCATTCTATTCATAGACTTCTATTAACTAAAGTCACAAATTACTTTAAATGGTAATCCCATATAAAGACATCAACACTCTATTCATTGACTATAAGCTTTGTTGATATGAGCCAAGATGAATTATGCCAAAACCTGGCCCTACTTCAAGGGGCCCCAGGCACAAGATCAACCCACCATGGCAATCCACTTGCCATTCATCATATGAGCCTTTGCCCAGTTCATAAGGGCTCAATAGTTCAAGAACCATCAGCACCACAAGCTTCATCACTCTGTGAATCCCAGCTACCCACATGAAATAGTTTGAGATGAATCCCTTCTACTTCATTTATGAAAAAAATAATCACCTAAAGTTCACTCATCCTTCGGCATTTTCAAGAAAATGTACCTACTGAGCCAAGCACTCTTTTCACGGAGAAATTCTCAAGGTGTAGGAGATATCCTTCAGTAGTTACATCTGTAGCTCATGAAGTGCGGAAGATCTTGCTCGGCTGGGTTGACTACCAGGGAGAGGCGAGCTGGCAGGGGGTGGGATAGCCCCCCCCGGCTTCCGCCATGGCGGCGGGCTAGCCAGAGGATCTCTTCCTCCTCTCTTTCACACGGCATTCTGACGAGCAATAGAAAAGCAGTCATTTTTATGGTAAACTATGCCGCGGATGACGACGACGACTCGCCGGCTGGACACCAGCAAGGCCCCAGATTTATTAACGGCGACTCGACGGCGCCTCTGGTTTCTCCCGTTTCTCCTTCTGGCCCCCAGCGCCCGCCGTAGCGAGAGAGAGAGAGAGAGAGAAGTACGCTGTACAAAGGGAGCTTCCTGGAGGAGGAAGAGAAGGATTGTGGGTGGGATTCCTCTCTGGCGAGATGCACGCGAAGACGGACTCGGAGGTGACCAGCCTCGCCGCCTCGTCGCCGGCGAGGTCTCCCCGCCGCCCGGTTTACTTCGTGCAGAGCCCCTCCCGCGACTCCCATGACGGCGAGAAGACCGCCACCTCCTTCCACTCCACTCCGGGCATCAGCCCCGCAGGTTCCCCCCCTCACTCCCACTCCTCCGCCAGCCGCTTCTCCAGGAAGATTTCCCCCACCGACGCTGCCGCCGCCGGCGG
Source organism: Spirodela intermedia (assembly GCA_902729315.2). Classification (NCBI taxonomy): domain Eukaryota; kingdom Viridiplantae; phylum Streptophyta; class Magnoliopsida; order Alismatales; family Araceae; genus Spirodela; species Spirodela intermedia. Next base: position 460,800 of record LR746274.1, read on the forward strand.
CCGGCGCCGCTGCGAGGAGGCGACCGCGTGGAAGAACTGCAGCGTCATCGAGGAGGAGGGGCTGCTCGAGGACGAGGACGGCGAGAGAGGGCTCCCCCGCCGCTGCCGATACATCCTCGCCTTCCTCCTAGGGTTCTTCGTGCTCTTCTCCTCCTTCTCCCTCATCCTCTGGAGCGCCAGCCGTTCCCGCAAGCCCCAGATCGATGTGAAGGTGAGCTCGATTTCGTCCCGATCCTCCCTGCGATTTCTTTGTGGCTCACGGATCCTCTGGATTTGGGAACAGACCGTGAGGTTTGAGAGCTTCAGCATCCAAGCCGGGAGCGATGGCAGCGGGGTGCCGACGGACATGGTCTCCATGAACTCCACCGTCAAGCTCTCCTTCCGCAACACCGCCGCCTTCTTCGGCCTCCACGTGAGCTCCACGCCGGTGGAGCTCTTCTACTCCCAGCTCGCATTGGCCACCGGAAACGTGAGCCTCCGCCGATCATCTTCTCCGGCTCAGGGGAACTCATCCTCACTGATTCCACACTGGATTTCTTCCGTGCACAGATCGACAGCTTCTACCAGTCGAGGAAGAGCCAGAGAACCCTCACCGTGGTGGTGAGGGGGGAGAGGATCCCTCTCTACGGCAGTATTCCGGCGAGCGGCGGCGACGGCGGCCACAATCCGCCACCAGTTCCGGTAACCCTAAGCTTCACGGTGAAGTCCAGGGCCTACGTGCTGGGGAAGCTGGTGAAGCCCAAGTTCTCCGTACCTGTGAGGTGCTTGGTGGCGCTGGACCGGACGAAGCTGAACGCCGCCGTCGCCCTCAAGAACTCCTGTCACTACGGCTGAGATTGACGGGCACCGCCCCCCCTCCCCCCCTCCCCGGCCGGCGGCGCTTCCATGGGAACGTGACGCCGGTCGCTGTTCATCTCTCTCTCTCTCTCTACTTCTCTTTCGCTCTAGACTGGTGGCGGGTTTCCTTTGCCACGTTGCTTGGGACCCTCCCTGATTTGGATAGCGAATATTGGAAAATAATAAAATATTAACATCGCGTTTTTACTTATTTTCCAGGTGTAAAATGAGATAATATATATTAAATAAAGGCTTTGTTAAGATACGTAAGATTCGTAGCTGGGTCGGGCCGTTTTGGGTTTCCAGTTCACAATATATCTGTGGGATTCTCGCCGGCGGGGTTGACCAATCCGTACGGGTTGGCCACGTCATCGCACGCTCGCTCCCTGAATAAAAGCTCCCTCTCTTTCTCTCTCTCTCTCGTTCTCTCTCGCTCTCTTCTTGGGATTGTTCTCTGTGCCAAGGTAGGAGGGAGGAGAGAGGGCGGGGATCCATGGCAACCGGAGGGAAGGTGTCATTCAAGGTTATTCTGACCTCCGATCCGAAGCTGCCTTTTAAAGTGTATGTTCCCCCTTTTTCTTCGCTGGATTTGGTTTGATTCTGCTCTCTTCCTGTTCTTCTGTCGTCTCGTTTTTCTTTAGCTGCTCCTCGGGGTATCTGAACTGGTGGACTTTGGTTCTCCATCCCAGGTTCAGCGTACCGGAGGCGGCGCCGTTCACCGCGGTGCTGAAATTCGCCGCCGAGGAATTCAAAGTGCCTCCGCAGACGAGCGCCATCATTACCAATGGTATATCCGTTTGCCCTTTCCTTGAACTTAGGGTTTCGGATGGTTATTAGAATTAGATCGTCTGGTGGGATCAGATGTTTTCGTCTATCTTCTTGGTTCGTACTTAACCTGGGATGATGAAGGGTTTTCTATTTGTTAAATTAGCGGTAGATATGGCGATGCCGTGGGATCGTGAAAAGGGAGATCGAGAGTAATACTAGAATTGAATCTGACCTTCTCGAAACGTTTCAATGGCATTGTCCGGCGAAAATAAAGATCCAAAGCTGGTGTTGCTTAAATCATGTCGTTTCATGATAACAAAATTCCCCAAAGACTTGCATGGCACTTAAAACACGTAACAAAATCTGACCTTCTTCAGTAACCGTGTCGAAGCATAGTTGTTGAAGCTTCTTTGGTCTAAAATTTATGATCTTGTAGATAGAGAAAGGAACATGTGACTCCTGATTTTGGGAAGAACTTGATTTAATGAGGAGTGACGAGAAAAATCGAAGGAATTACTGAACTGATGGACAAACAGAACGTGTTGTATTAGAACATGTCTGAAGCCTGATTTGGATAAACGGATAAGAAGTGAAGTGGTGTCTGTTGCGTTTACTCCAGTTTTTCTCTCTAGTAAGTGCAGGTTTGCATGGTATCTTTGTGAAAAAAATCAGAAAATTCAGGTCTCCAAGTTCCAAGAAGTATAGTTCTCGAACCAAAGGGTTCATTGTGTGGCATATAAATGTGGTAACAGCTAGGCGGATGACGAATAACGGCAGGAATGGCCCACAGAGATGCATAACATTAGCAACGACAAAAAAATTAGAATACCTGATTTCAATGGCTTCATTTATTGATGGCATCACCTGTAAGATGCAAAAACATGGGGTTATTTTGCTCAAGTTCCATTTATAAAAGTAATGGAACGAGTATTCCTTGTCCACATTTCACATGTGACAACGTAATTGAAGGACGGATTTTGCCTAATCTGTTGTTTTTGCTTCTGATGCTTGCAGTGTGTTGTTTCTTTTGGCGTTTCTTCTTTCATCAGTTTGTAAAAATGCTTTGGTAACTTAGTTTCCTGGTTAGTAACAGACGGTGATGTCTGACATCTGCTTAAAGTTTATCGTTCTTGGGAGGATCTTGATCAAGTTGCTAGCGCTAGTTTGGATTGGAGCTATAGAGATGTAGATAGCTCTGTTTGATCTGGTGGAAAGAAAAAATGGAGAATGAAGGTGGTTTCTGAAGTGTTTCTAAAACCCACATTTCCAACCACAGAGATTGAGAGAGGAGTTGAGAGTTGAGAGGCAAATTTTTTCTCTGATTTTCCTTTTTTTCACCTGATGAATATCGGGAAGTTCTTTATTAATAATGCGTGCATATTAATTTCTTAGTGTACAAAAATTATCCCTCATTTAGGCCAACTCTATATTTATTCTATTATATCCAAAACTGAATGCTCTCCACTGTTCACAGATGGTGTCGGAATTAATCCACAACAAAGTGCAGGTAAGCCCTGTTCCTCGTTCTTTTTAAATATTATCTTATGATCGCACGTCTATTTCCTTCAGCATACTGTTCTTGGGTACTATACGACATCCCAAAATATTCTCCTGAGTGGTGTTGTTCTTGATGAAATCTGTGGATACATTCCTGTTCAAATAACCACGCCTGCTCTGAAGAAAGTGTCCAAGCATCTCTCAGAGAGCCCTATGCTATCTTTTCTCTGTTAGCGGAATATTCATGGTGATGGAGAGACGCAAGTTGACTTTTCTGCGCACCTGCTGATTAAATGCCCATATTTTTTCATTGGCTGGAGAAGGCCTGGGCCTGGGCCAGACCCGTTGACTTGTATCATCGAAGGGTACTAAACAAGCTAGTGGCTGGATGAAGGGCCAACGGTATCTGATCATCTGTTCCCCCTTTGACCAGGTAACGTCTTCCTCAAGCATGGGTCGGAGCTTCGCCTCATCCCTCGGGACCGGGTCGGAGCTCTGGAGGCTGGTCTCTGAAGATACCTCACCCAGCTTGGTGATATGCCCAGATGATCCGTCTGGTGCCATTTCCCCATCATTTTGTCTGCAGGAAGCTACAATAAGTGCTCCATTTGCCCTAAATACTGATGAATGCGGACTCTTTTGAGGGGCTGACTATATATGAATTTCACTCGACTATGGTTCTTGCTGATTTATTAGATTCCAATGATTTGACTGAGATTGACCCGGGATTACCGGGGTCTCTCTTGTTCTTGGGGTTGACTCATTCTGATCCGATGAATCTGATTCCTGTGGTTGTTTGCCGAAGTTTGAGTGGTTTTCTATGGTGATGGATGATAATTTGACAATATGGCCGATTTTGACCATATTTCAGTAATTATTATTATTATTATTATTATTATTATTATTATTATTATTAAAATACATGTAATTAATGGGGGTCTGAAAAGCCATAGTGGGCTTAGCACTCATATTAAGCTTCCGGGTCCTGCTACTGTTTATTAAAATACATCTCTCTCTCTCTCTCTCTTCCCAAGTCCTGCTACTGTGTCACAGGACCGAGTTAATCGGGTTCAGTCCGGTTCGAGTCAGAGATGCCGATCCCACCCGGTTTGCAAGACCAGTAGCGGGTGTTTGCCCCGACATAAGACGTGGGAAATGGTGGGCCCCATATGATCACCTGACTCATCGGTGGGACGGAACGTGGAGTATTTAAACAGGCACCTGCCCCCGCCACGCACCCGCCAGAATAATCAGGTTTTCTTATTAGTATCGGTCTGCTCTCCTCAAATGGAAGAAGAGGGGGGGAAGTTCAAGGGAGGATAACCCTAGAAGTGGAGGTCTCCGGGATGAGGCTTCCGGCAGCTCGCCGGCCGGAGGAGCAGCCCTCTGGCTTGCCGCCTCAGGTGTCATTCCAGCAACAAGCTATGGCGGCTGCGCCAGGGTCCGCTGGCACGACGACGAGGAGGAAGGGGACGGCGATAAGGGCGTGGACGGTGGTTTCGGACTCTGGGGGATCGCGGCTGGAGGAGCTGGGGAAGCACACCATCATGCGTCGGACGGGCTTGCCGGCGCGAGATCTGAGGGTCCTCGATCCCGCGCTGTCGTACCCGTCCACGATCCTCGGACGAGAGCGCGCGATTGTGGTCAATTTGGAGCACGTCAAGGCCATCATCACCGCTACCGAGGTGCTCATCCCCAAGTCCAACCAGCCGCTGTTGGGAGCATTCATCCAAGATCTCCAGTCCCGCGTCTCTGCCCCTGCGGATGGGGATCCGCAGCAGGTAGTGTTCTTCCTCCTCAAGCCATGCAAAAAAGATTGTTATTTACGGGATGTGAATTTCTAAATTTTATACGATATGGATGGAATCTAGTTAACTATCTGCTTTTTTTACAGCATTTAAAATGGATTGCAGTATATTGGTGCACCATCTGAACATATAATTGTGTTATCGTAGTTTTGCATAATTATCAGCACGATACTGAGATCAATGGATTTTACTACCACAACCCGGCACTCTTTAATGACCTACTGATATAAGTATTCGGAAACCGTAGCGTGAAACAAATGACTTTTAAAATAATTTCATTCATCAATCCATTAAAAATAAAATAAAAACTATGGAGGTAGAGAATATGCATTCCTTCTGACAGAATATTACGCTTTCCTCGATAAAGAGTATCAGTCAGTATGTTTCAGTTTCTTTTGGTGGGAAAGTATTAACTTTTATCTAATTTTTTTGCGTTCCATCTCACATAAAGGCAACAGCGAGCGGTGACATGTCCAAGGATACGTGGTGCTGGCCTCCATCACATGTTTCTAATGGCTTGGAGGAACCTGGTGTCTCCGTTCATCAGCAACATGATGATCGCATGCCAGAATATTCCTCTACCCACGAAATGCAGGATGATGGCCCTGGAGCCACAATGGATGCACCAAAAGGTTCTAGCGTGAAAACATTACCGTTCGAATTCAGGGCTCTTGAAGTTTGTCTAGAGTCTGCATGCAGGTGTCTTGAGTCGGAGGTAAAACTCTGTTTTTCTCTGTTACTTATTCCAGTCTATATGGTTGATCATATTAGTAGATTTGATTCACCGACAGGAATTCGTGTTTTTTTATATTAGTGGCAATTAAGCTCGGGGGTCTTTGGTGCATGTAATATAATTAATAAAAGAAGGCATACTTTTTTGTATAAGTTTTTGAGTTTTTGCTATATTTCCAGTTTAATGCGTTGTACTCTTTTTTTGGTTTTTTTTACTGTTTTATTTTACAGCAGGCACTATGGGAACAGCGGCCTCATCTGTGTTGTGATTTGTGGAATTTGTGTATTAAGTTTTACTAGGTCTCTTTTCTGCTATCTCATGCATGTTCAAATGAAATGCGATTGCAATTCGTGTGTTTTTCGACTTAGATTTTATATTTTAAATAAACCATACTCTTTCCCTGTACCAGACATTGGCATTGGAGCAAGAGGCATATCCAGCCCTGGATGAGTTGACTTCTAAGATTAGTACACTTAATCTGGAACGTGTGAGGCTCATAAAGAATCGGCTCGTCACAATATCTGGGCGAGTACAAAAGGTACGTGCTTAAAATAATAAGTTTTCCCATTCTCATCTTTTGATCACAGACGAGTGGGAATGCTTATATTTTTTTTATATAGTATGCAATTTTTTTATATGAATCTTCTAAAATACGCCATTTTTAAAGAACTAATCTTTCTAAAACTGTAAATGTATGGATTGAGAGTGAAATTACGTTCATTAATTTTTTTAATGTTTAGTTGTTTATGCTCGACTCTATTTGGGATCTGGGGTGCTTCTTGTTATTGTAATCTTAAACTTCATGTATACGGGGATTATCTGGAATCGATAATTTTCATGGACAAAAATAGCACATGTTTTGTGCAGATGGGCAAACGAGATGGAAGAAAATCACCAAATTTTGCTAAAGAGAAATTAAATTTGTCTTTTATACTTCCATATTCTTCCGATAAAACATGCCTGATGGGTATTCATATATATCCAGCAGTCCTTTTGAAATCAATTGAAGGAAAAGAGAAGAAAGATTACATTCAACTTAATTCAAGTAAAATGGTGTCTCACTGTCCTCTTCATAGTTTCTTGGAGGAGTAAGAGATCTTCCTACATTTCTAAGAGCAGAAGTGCCCTCGTTACTCCTCAGGCTGGTGCAATATTGTTCTCTCACTAGACGCGAGTATTCGCTTCTCTCTCCTGTTTGTCTTCTGGTCCAAACTTCCTTGGTTGTTCTTTAACACTCTATTTTTTTTTGAATAAATAGTTTTTTTATTACGAATGTTTACTGCTATTTTAGGTTAGAGATGAGCTCGAGCATCTACTGGATGATGACATGGATATGGCAGAGATGTACCTGACAAACAAGCTCACTGTTCAGCCAGCAGGTGAAGCGTCATCGAGGGTTGCGGACTTGGAGAACGATGCCTCTGACGTGGACGATGAAAGGTGACCTCATCTCAACCTCATGGAACAGACATGATTTAAAGTCGAACTACATCCTCCCAGTAGAATATCACAAGACCCACCCGAGAACCCTTAAGTGGCTGACCATGGGTTCTTGGGATCATTTTATTAAATAGTTTTAATGGATGAAAAATGCCGGTGATTTATTCTTTTGGTGATATGGTGGCCTCCCCCCATTCATCTCAGGGACGAGCGATTCAACAACGATCTGGCCAGCGAGAGCGGGATCCTGACCAGTTTCAAGCCGGACATCGAGGAGCTGGAGATGCTCCTGGAAGCGTACTTTGTGCAGATAGACGCCACCTTAAACAAGCTATCCGCGGTACGCGCCCCCCCCCCCATTTTCTCTCTCTCTCTCTCTCTCTCTCTCTCTCTATCTCCATCTCTATCCTTATCTTTGTCGTGGGTGTCCACGTGGAGATCAGCTGAGGGAGTACGTGGATGACACGGAGGACTACATCAACATAATGCTGGACGACAAGCAGAACCAGCTGCTGGAGATGGGGGTGATGCTGAGCACGGCGACGCTGGTGTTCAGCGCGGGGATCGTGGTGGTGGGGGTCTTCGGGATGAACATCGGGATCAGTCTCTACGACGAGGCGGCCACCCCGAAGAGCAGGTTTTGGGAGACCGCCGTCGGCACCATCGGCGGCTGCGCCATCCTCTACGTCGTCGCCATCGGCTGGGGTAAGAAGAGGGGCCTCCTCCAGTGAGTCCAGTAACCGCCCACCCACCTACCCGCCCGGTGAGTTCACCCTACCCTCCCCTTTTCGGTTTTTATTTTTATTTTATTTTTTATCGTCGGAAAATGGGGTATTTTGCCAAGGCCCGATGCTATGCTTCCATGATTTTGGGATTAAAAAATGTTGAAAAATTGGTTTTTTTTTAAAAATATTTTTCATTATTATCTTCTTTCTTTGTTGTATAGGACGGTGTCTAGTGGAAGGCAGTACTAGCGAGCTTGCTCCGAACGGGTGGCTGCGATCGTTGGAGAATGGACCCATTATTGGCCCACTTATCAGAAAGTGGGCTTTTGAGCCTTTTTTAACAGTATATAAATGGGCCGGGCAGCCCGTTTCTCTACTTCTGTCCATTTAAACCCCCAGTGTATATATTTCATCGATTAAATAAGAGAGAGAAGAGAGAGGGCAGATTCGTCCTTTCAGGGCCTCTATTTTCGCTACGCTTGGGACTGAGAGTGGTTGAGCTCACTATTTGTTACGCCCTACGGCAGCGGAAGGCGGGAAAAGCCTCTTAGGCGCTTCGAGTCTGCCGCCGGAATGGGTTCCTACCGTACTCCGCATGAGAAGACGATTCTCCACGGGGACAGGAGGAGGAGAGTGTTCATTTGTAGGAAGTGGTTCCGGCGGAACACCGGTTCACCATTCGTGTGAGTGAGCCCCCAGCTCTGGGCAGCCCCGCCAAGGCCAATTTCCAGTCTCCGCGCCGGCGTGAACTCCCTCCGACGGGAATCTCGGTTTCCGTCTTCGTCGTTCTCCATGTCCGTTCCTCCGGAGAAGGTGCTGGCGGATGTTGGGAGACGCCTCTCCGAGCCCCTCAGCAAAGACCCTCTGGTGAAGCTTCTGAAGGTAATGGGGATTCTTCGGACATTGGAACCATGGCCAGTTTCCGTGTGTTCTTCTTGCCGACTGTTACTGTCCCCGTTTTGGCATTTTTTTATATGAGTTCAATAAAACATATGTTGGGAGACGCCGCACTTCGTTGATTATTATTCATTTGGTTGTACTTCGTTGGGATTCTATTTCGTGTTTTCCGGACAATCATTGGTAACGCTGATGATTATGGTATGTATTTTTTTCTTAATGGGGATCGTATGGTTTGACTGTTCCCGCTGTTTTTCATTTTGAGTCTTAATGGGGACCTACCCTCCTGTTTACTTAAGCACACGGGATGGATGGTCTGGTTCTCCAGCTTTCAGTTCCCTTTTCTTACTTGGCGGGATAATTTCGAAGATTTAGCTGATTATTTTACGAGAATCTTCTCCTCCCTTTTGAATCGTTGGGGTATCACGGAATAGGCACACAGAACGTATGCCATTCGTACGGTTACCAATCAAGGAGTTGTTTCTCATCTCCGGTCTGATACTCATCGGGCCTCCCTTGTTCTAGTCCCTTGTTCTAGTTAAAAACATTTCTCTGCGGTTGTCGTTTGCTCGATGTATCGCTTTAATTTTTACCTTTATAACCTTTTCGTTGCTCGAGGGAATGTGTTTTGTTTGGCGTGATTTAATTGTTATCATTTTCCATAAGCCCCCTCCGGAGGGGTCTCTGTTACGTGTGTAGAATCAGTGAAGAGGGAGTGGATCTTGGATGTATGTTCCTGTATTCTGATATCATTGATTATTTTAGTGATAATTCTCCATTCTGAGCATTGAACTCGTTTCATTTAAATTAATTTTTCAGAAAGCTGCGAGTGCTCTTTCGGAATTAAGACAATCCTCGTCATTACAGCATGCAATAGCTCCCTTGAGTAACTCTTTGGTTCAGAAGAAGTTACTTCAGCATAAAGATAAAGATGTGAGAATTCTTTTGGCTGTTTGCTTCAGTGAAATCATCAGAGTTTTGGCACCGACACCACCTTTCAGTGATCAAATACTTAAGGTAATCATTGCCTTTTTTGACTATTACTGTCGAATTCATATCCTGAGCTGCTTCTGGGATTCATTTTTTTAGTTTTATATCATACTCGTTAGCTATAATATGTCATGACCAGTATGTTGTTCTCTAGCCAATATTAGATGGCAGAACCAAAACCTAATCCAAGGGCTAGACGCATGTTTAGTACTTTTGTTAAATTCTATATTTGAATATAATATATATTTGTATATGTGTATGCACTTCAGAAAGTTTTATTGTGTATCTTAGTCAGAGCTAAGAAAAATCCTCTTGCTTGATCGATTTTTGCTTCTGACAGGGCATTTTTAAGCTTATTATCAGTATATTTTCGGAATTATCAGATGTTGAGAATGCATATTTTGGCAAACGGGTAAAAATACTGGAGACTATTGCTGCTCTTAGATGTTGTGTGCTAATGCTGGATATTGGTTGCGAAAATTTAGTTCTGGAGATGTTCAATATTTTCTTCTCTGTTGTCAGGTACGCACTTCCATGAATTTTCTGTCGTTTTTTTCACGTTGAGAAATCATTTTTTATCAAAGAAATTATTCGTAGTTGAATTCTAGAGGCCTGAAAAATGTAAACATGCTACGTTTAACACCAACACTCCGAATACTTGTGTTCTCTAGTTCTTGCGCTGGTTTCACAAACTTTCTTAAATGATCTACATCCTGGTCACGAGACTAAGCTGTATGTGTCCATAACGAAAAATGTTCTTAGTATCGCATTGTTTTCAGATATTAATAATGACCGTCTTAGTTACCTCGTAGAGAGTGTATGGCACTATTGCACATATTCCCTTTATAATTTAGTTGGTTTGAATGCATAGCCATCTTCTTGAGTGGTTGTTATGGCCAACATTTACATGTTAGGTTTCCAATGGAAGATTTGACGTTCAGATACAAAATTTTGAGATTTTGATGAACTACACACTGGCTAACAATTCTATGAGCATATCATTCTATAACGGAACAAGCCAATGACAAAAGGATATATCGTGAAGTGATGAATATAAATTACTACTGGCAGATGGAGAAGAGATGTATGGAGTGTGAATGGGGAACGATGGGGCTGGATGAACGGTTGCAGTAATTGGTGGACGTAGGTTGGAGTCATGAGAGTTGCATATTTTTTTCTTGGGTGCAAAAAATGTCAAATTGCTTTGGGGGTTTGGGGAGCGTTGGCCGGATCCTGATTCTGCCAGGTGAGGATTTCTTTTTGGATTGAAAAAAAATCGTAAGACAACACTATGACATTTTGTGATCATCATTTTTTTATATTTTATTATGATGTAAGTTCGTCAGGAAGATGAAAACAAAATTTTGAAACAATTTGAACAATCTATGGTCAATTATTGAAGCAGACCAAGCTAAATGAGGGATGCTCCCGAATGGTTGATATTTGGTTCTAATGGAACGTGCTTTTGCAGTGTATGAGGTAGCCTGTGTTTTCTATTACATGAAAAGCGGACGTTTTAGAAAATAGCAATTATAGTATGAGATTGAAGAACATTTTTGGGAAAACTAGGGAGAGATAGTGAAAAGTCGTGGACCTGTATGACAAGAAAAGAAGAATTGGTTTGGGTTGAAGTATACTCCTGTAATAACTGGGATTGATTTACTAGAATCTGATTATGAGCGATTGATTGAATTTGAAATCTGCTCTTTTGCTTGCATTCATGCTTATCCACGGTGTTAGCTGAGATATACTGCGGTCTAGTTTTTTATTTTTTCATTGACGTTGTTGACTCGAACATTTGTTAAACATGCCAATGAACTGAGTTGTGAAGATTTAAGCCTCAATTTCGGTAAAACCATGTTTTACCATATGGAAGACAGTCGTATGAAAGTATCCAGTGCTTATTGTGCTTAATGAGAAGCCTTATCTATTCTTGAAGCTCTACTTCTTCTTATGAAAGGATTATAGCATTATTTCGTTTTAATTTTTTGTTAGAGCCTGAATATTTGTAGGTTTCTGTCTATGCAATATACTTCAGAATTTTTTCCATGAAGTAGTCTTTGCAATGGTGCCTACGGGGTCGTTTATTTGCCGACATTTTTCGTTTGCATTGCTTTTATTCATTAATTTCATCTGCTTTACCCATGTATTATCTTAGCTTGGTTGTTCTTATCTCCATGACCTATATACTTTTACATTGATTTAGACTGAACGTAAATATTGATTTCTAGAGATGAGCACCAGCAAAATTTGCTTCAGGCAATGTTATCTATAATGGTTGCTATAGTGGAAGAGAAAGTTTCGAAAAATCTCTTGGACGTGATTCTAAGCAATCTATTAAAGGAGGGAAAGGTACCTTCTCAGGGTCATATTATCCTATAAATAAATTACTTTTTAATGCATGTAGGCTTGATGATCGTGTGTAAAAGACCATTGTTGGCCATCTATAAGTTTCTGTTTTCCAAATTACTGTCATGAACATTGACTGCAAACTGCACCAGACTAGATGGTAGGATTAAACGAAGCCTAGCTAATGCCCTTTTTACCAAGTTTTTTATGGTTTATTTGGTTTTCAATCATTTTTCAACTATTTGCACATCATAAACGAAGCACAAATTATACCTGTTTCAACCTCCTGCCTGGCTTTCAAAAGCTTTCTTTTAAACACTGTCTGAGCGTTAAGTAGATGCTCGAAATCCTCTATTTTTTATTTTTTGATATTTTTAACATGCGAAATTATTCGAATTTTCATTCTGATGGTTTTCTAGGTGGTTTGATGATAATGTCTTTCGTGTATTGGTGTTTACCTTTCAGGGTGGATCATATGGATCGTTCAAGCTTGCTGTTTCACTTGTTGAAAATTGTGCAGAAAGGCTGGAGCCTCACATTCGTGGATTTCTGACATCTTGTATTTCGGAAAGGGATGCTACTGGAAATGAGCTGAAAGAGTTTTACCATGAAATTATTTTTCAAATTTATCAATGTGCTCCTCAAATACTTATTGCTGTTATGCCAAACTTGACTCAGGAGCTACTAGTAGGTGTTTGGCTATCCTATATCTAATGTTTATCAAACTCTTGTCTTTTTAACTAATTTGTTATGTCTGAACTGTTGTCAGACTGATCAGGTGGATGTCCGCATAAAGGCCGTCCATCTGATTGGAAAGCTTCTCACTCATTCAAGACTCCAGCTTGCCCTGGAATATCGCCCACTTTTTATAGAGTTTCTAAAACGTTTTTCTGACAAATCATCAGAAGTTCGATCTAGTGCGGTAGATTGTGCTAAAGCATGTTATTTGGTGAAATCCTCCGGGGCTGAAGCTTTTGAAATTCTCAGTGAGCCAAGATATTTTCTCCTTTAATTTTTTGGGTACTTTTTAACACTTTTTTTTTCTCTCCATAAGTTGGTTATTTCATCTTCTTTAACAACCTATGCAGCTGCTCTACAAGGACGGCTCTTAGACTTTGATGACAAAATACGGATACAAGCTGTGACGGTGGTTTGTGAACTCGCTCAGGCTAACCTGGAATTTTTTCCATTAGAGTTGATTCTGCAGGCAGCAGATCGCGTTCGGGACAAAAAGGTGATTAGAAAGTAAATTGCGTCATTTTCATCTAATTTTGAATTTGAAAATATAACCATGCTGAACCGCTATCAATCCCAGGTTTCTGTTAGGAAAAAGGCAATGATAAAGCTGCTGGAGTTGTATCATGCTTACTGTATTAAATGTTCTGAGGGCTTACTTCCTATAACTGATCACTTTGAGCAGATACCTAGTAAAATCATAACCCTCTGCTTTGACAAAGACTGCAAAGAATTCAGGTTTAATTTATTTATTACTCTGGATGTGCCTTATAATTGAAAAGTGCTTCTTTTCGAGATTTTATTTACATGTGTTCAGCCTGCAAAAAATGGAGCTCATGCTTGCAGAAGATCTCTTCCCAGCATCTCTTCCAGCTGAGGAGAGAGTGCGCCACTGGATGGCTTTGTTCTCATTTTTCACATTGCCCCACTGCAAGGCATTGGATTCCATCTTAGCTCAGAAGCAAAGGTATAGGGTTCTGCTGCTATGCAAGCACATGACGTGGTTGCCTTTTCTGATAAAGCTTTTTATTGTGCCCAGGTTTCAAAGGGAAATGAGAACATATTTGTCTCTTCGGGAAATAGGAAAGGTAGTGCTTCCAATTTCTAAATGTGTTCTAGCTTTAATGATGTCTCTACTCTGCATTCAAATGTTCAATGATTCTTTTAATATAGCTTGATGTCATTGGTAGTGTTTTAGTTTTTCCGGACAGTTGCATTTACTTGGAGTTTTAAGATAAACTCATAAATTTATGCTGTTATTTGAGAAGAGAACAGCAAATAGTATGTTATTCACAGTGGCTTACGGTTAGGCCAATTGGATAGTTGGAGTCTAAGACTGTGTCCAGACTACTTTACTGAGAAGAATGCGGTAGTGTGGCCAATGTCAAATTTGGACTGTACGGGTCGTTTTTGTGTTGATGCGTTGTGGTGTTCCATTTCGTTAAGACCTTTTTTTTTAATGTTTCCTCACTTCCTCTGTTACATGAGTTTGATATTATCATCTCTCGGCTTTGTCCTTTCTTGGCACGTGGCACTGACAACCTTCTATACAGATGTTCCAGTGCAATTGTTATTGCGACTCTAGGAAGTTGTACATGCCTGTTTGTATGACTTATATGAGTAGAAACTTATCCATTTCGAGGTTCGTTTCTGGGGTTAATCGCATGTATTATGGATGTCGAGTGCCATTGGAAAATCCAGTTCTCCTGCTTAATTTTTTGTTTACTTGAGTCAACCAGTACCGTTGCCCAGGTTTACTCCTTTTGCAAGTCATTGACAACATTTTCCACTAATCATAAGGTGGATTTGTGCATTTTACGTGTTGAAAAATCTGCATGTGGTGTATTTGCGCTATGCTGGATATTTAATTATAGGCACATGTATAGGGCTATCAACCTTACTGACGTTTCATGATATTGGTTCTTTCTTTGAAGTTGGCAAACCGACAATTGTCAGTCTGTTGGTGAAACCATTCCGGGCACGATTGGATTTTTTTAGCGCTGATTGTGAATCCCCTGTTGATTTCAATGCAGGTGAATAGTCCAGAAGAGGTCAATGAGAAAATTTCAGCCTGTTTCAAGAAGATGTCTTTGTCCTTCATAGATTCTATCAAAGCTGAGGAGTGCTTCGGAAAATTGCATCAAATGAAAGATAATAATATCTTCAAGGCATTGCTCGAGTTAGTTCGTGAACAGAATTTCTCAAATATCCAATCAAATCAGGTCAATGCTTTTTTTCTTTCACGAAAATTAAAACTGTGGAATCAAATGAATTAAGGTTGTTTTTTGTAGTATAAGCTTCGCGAGTTATCTCACTCATGCCATGATATCAATCATACTATTTATGAGAAGGCTAGACTTGAGGCAATATAAATAGATTAGAAATTTCATGAATAATTGGTCACTGGTATTATAAAATCATATTGCATGCAATATTATTTTTGTTATCATCTGTGGATTAAATGGCAAAAATGACGCAAAGACCTTGGGAGGAATCATTGGTGTTAAAGTTAACTTTGAGAAAAGCACAGGCTTAAACGTGTGAAGGAAATATGTTAAGATGAGAGCTTTGCTTATAGATTGTGAGGTGGGAGAATGTTGAATTCTGAAAGGACTGTAGGCTTTTACCAAAGTTTGAAAATCGATTTTCTGGTTCAAAAGGGGCCTTCTCAAATGAAATAGAAAGTGTGCAAGAAATAAAATATGAGATATTATAAGTAGAAACATCAACGATGCTTCTGACATTTGTATAAGAAATGGGCAAAATCTCTTTAGATTGCCTCTACTTCAAATATAATATTGTTGCAATACATTTTATTATTCTATTTCTATTTGATTAGTCATATCAGCTAGTTTTTCAAGATATATACGCTTTAATCTACATAAATTAGTTTTTGCTGTTAAATGGTCACGCCATACCCAGAACTTGCAGAGAATAAATCCATGCCTTCACTTTTTGTATGGTTATTTTGTTGGCATAGTGTCTAATATAGATATTTGACTGCCGATTTATTGCTTTCCCAATGAGTTTTTTTCCGTTTTGTTTTCTTGGTTTCTTATAGTGTTTGTATCCAATCTTTCAGGAAGCATTTTTGAAGAGGATAGGAGATAAGCATTCAAATTATGAATTTTTTAGAGTACTCTCCTTGAAATGTGCCTATTCTATATTTACAGTAGATCACGTACGCAGCATCCTAGAAGGCTTACTATCGAAGAAAAATGAAAGAGAGCAATACTTAGACACAACCAACTTTGATCTTCTCGTCGTAAGTTTTACTACTGATATTTTCAGTTTATAAATATTTTTATATTTGAACATAGATTTAACTTTTTAAATTGTTCATAATTACTAACCTTTCTTGTGTTCTGGAAGGGGATGTTGTTTGGGTAGTGATAGGAGGTGGCCATGTGAGCAGTGACATTGCATCTGGCGGCAATGTGCAATATTGAAATATTCTTTCAACCCTGATTTTCATTGGCTTTCTTTTTATTTCTGCTTCATTCTTGATCCTTCTTCATTCTCCTCTGTTTACCAGTCTTTCATCTTTTCATTCTTGTTCATACATGACATTAACCGGCTTCTGTCTGGTCTCTTTTTTCTTTAATTTTTTTAATCTTGAAGGCGATATTTGTTTGACCCTATAGAAACTAACTGGGAAATCTTGGTTCCTATCAAAATTTCCAGAGTTTGATTTTTATCAGCTGAACCTGTATGACCATTATTAAAGCTACTTTTTCAGGGTATAGATACCATGAATAAAATGGCGTTTGGCTGGACAAAATTCCATTATTTCTTATACATATACTGTGGCCTACAGGTCTGTGGATATCCAATATTAATGTGTGGATATAGCGGTAGAGTAAGATAATGAAGGTCATCTTAGGCCGCTTGAAGTAGGCTACTGTGATCCCTAATGGTGCATTTGGCTTAATATGGACCAGGCATCCGAAGGTCAAGTTCATTGTTAATAAGTTCGTTGATCTATTACTGATCTCATGGTTAGTTATTTGGCCCAATGATACTTGTAATCTTATCAGTCTCCTCATCAGTGAGCAAGCTTACTGGTACCGATTTTAAATACCCCCTTAAAGGTTGTTGGGGCACAATTGTCCAAATCAATACAAACAAGCCTAATTAGATTCACGAATGCTTCATCCCATTGGTTCTCAAATCAGTTTTAGTTTAAATAATTATAGTTTTAGCCCATATTGTTATCTAATGAGATTTATTGTGAAACTTTAGTAAGACTTATATCACTGAGATTTAAATGTGCTACATTGCAAAAAGTTGTCAAATGGGCTTCATCTCCAGGATCTTAAATGATCATCTTCTCTAAAATTTCAAATTAGTTTAATCTGTAGTAGTCAAATGAGCTTTTATCTAATAGACACTCCAATGTGCTTCATTCTAAAAAAGTAGTCAAATAAACTTTATTTATGCTATCAAATGTCCTTCATTTTAAAATGTTTATCAAATGAGTTGCATTCATGATTATGCATGATTTTAGACCTACTTTTAAAGTTAAACAAGTTGCATTATGTAGTAGGTTTGTTTATATATGTTATCGCTCTTATGACAGTTAAGGAAGGGCGTTCCTTGGGAAGATGTAATTAGCGCCGAATTGAGTTGAGGGGGAGCATCTCAATTTAAGTAAATTTAGAAAGCTATGATCTATCAATGTGCGTAAAAAAAAAACAACAAATTATCTCAAGCCTATCAAAAGAGATGAAAGATTATCATCATGTAGTTTTGTGATTCCTTTTGAATTTGATTCAATGTCTTTAGGTTGATCGTGGCATGTGTTGGGTGTAATGATCTTATGAGATTGATCCTTTAGACTAGACTACTTTCTTATCATCAATTTTACTTGAAAAAGATCTTTTGTGTAATCTGTTTGTGTCCTGCAGTCAGAATCAAGAATTTCTTGCATGCTGATACCAGATTTTATTTTTTCATTTCTGATTTAGTCTATAGTGAGCATATTCCCAACGTTGTTAAGAGGATCCGAGGATCAGTTTCTTGGTTTATTCCCCATGGAGGTTGAACAACTGAATGAAAAGCTTCTTCAGATGCTAATCAGAGCTGGTGGTCATATTTCTATAAAACTCAGGTAATAGTTGGTACCAAGATTGGGGTATTCTTTTTAGTTTATTGTAAGTGGAGCAGTTAGTTTTCTAAGATTAGTTTACATACGTACGGAATTGCAAATTTTCATTTAAAATTTTAAATGTGACAAGATTTTAACTGTTTATTTTTTTTTAAATTTTGGAAGAAAAAAATTTGAAGGGTTTTAAATTCTACTTGTCTAGGGATATATACCCCTTCTTGGAGCAAGCATGTCTGGAGGGCTCTCGTATTCAGTCAAAGCAGGCTGTTTCTGCAATGGCTTTATTAATGTCTGCTTCTGATGAGTTGATTTTCGATGATTTATGTGAGGTACTCTGCACTGTTAAGACTTAAATATTCTTATTTTCTCCACGACATTCTGAACACATATTTTTTATCCTTTTTCATCATTTTCTGGACGGACAAATCATCAAAACTCTGTATATTCGATGCAACTGGTCTTCTGTTTGTTTCGCCATTTTCTTGCTGTCCCTTCTAACTCAACAGTAGCAAAGAAAAGACAGTAAATTTCGTTACCAGAGTCTTTTTAGGGAATTTCGTTAACCTTGTATAACCGGGTGCCTCATTGAGTTGATTAAATGCCACGAAAAAGACAGTAAATTTACTACAACTTTGAACGATCCTGTCCTTCTCAGATGATAAAGATATGGTAAACGCTGATGTAATAATCTTACAAAAAGTTTCATCACATTGTTTTTTTAGTGCTAATTCTAATTTCTTTTCTTCATTTGACAGAAACTCCTTGGCTTCCTTAATAGAGGTCAGAATATGCCAACAATCTTGCAATCTTTGGGTTGTATTGCACAGCATTCTTTATCATCCTTTCAGCTACACGCCGAGGAGATAACTCAATTCATCATCCAAAAGATAATCTCTGATGTGGAGGTGCGTTCCAACTTTCCACTTTTACCAAAAGTTTCACCTTTTTGCAGAAGGTGTCACCGGTTCCTTCCATCTTAGTGATCCTAATGTTATCTAGTAAACATTTTTATCTGCCATTTCCTGCATTGTTCCTCAAAAAAGATGATGAGGCTGGATTTTTTATGTCATTCTTATAGGTGCCTTCATTAAACAAGAAAACTGTTAATCATGGGGGACCTATGTGCAGTGCCTCTTGCAAATTGAAAGTGAGTTGGAAAATGCCACTGTTTCAACGTTCTTTGATTCAACCTTGCCTTTCATTTCACTGTATGTTCTAATATTTTGATTTTTTTTGTCGATTTCTAGAGTGCACTTCTCATCTGGTATCATTTGAGCCTGGAATTGCAAAAGTTAGGATCCCTTTTCATCAACACGTTTCTGCGGAAGGTTATTAAGCGTTATCAAGATACTATTTTTGTATATAGTGCCGAAAACGCTGAGACAGACATTGATCACCACCGTTTTTATATGTAATAATTATAAACCCTTCAATTCCATCAGCATACTAGGAAAAACTCCAAGATCCTTTGCATTCTTACCTCAAATACCAATGCCAAAGCATGGAAACCTTTCATCAAATGTTTAGCTTAAAAGTAAAAAGTAACTTAGACATTATAATAACGGAATGAAATGGAAAAGGAGAGATAAAGCACCAGTATTGCCCCAATAGAGCCAGCTGCGAGGGAAATTTTCTTCTTTATCTATCTTCATTTTCGTTCACTGCTCTTGCATTGGTTGCATAAAAAAAGAGGTCGATCCCTGATAGTCTATATTTATTTCAATCTGCGTATATTCATATATATATATATATTTATTTATTTATTTACAGGAAAAAAATATCGCAATAACTTTTTTGTTTCGAATTTCTATTTCTGAAAGTTTTTTCAAAGCCTTAACCTATGTTATGCACCTTCTTTCCCATAGTCTTGCCTTATGGCTCTTAAAGTCAAGGATTCGTTTGATGCACATTAGAGGTTAATTTTGTTTCCTTTTTTTCTTTATTATTGAATATTGTTTCTTGAGTAGTCCTCGGGGAAGGGAAAGTATTTGGAGAAATTTAAAAGTGCAATATACATGTATTTCTTGCTGGTGAAAGATAATAACTTCAGCCTACTTTTTTCACGTTGAACTGGGTGCTTACAAGTTTCTTATGCAGTAAAGTAAACGAAACCAATGCCATTTCGCCTCATGTTCTCTGCTGCTACATAGATTGTGAAACACCTTCGTCTGCAGGGTGGATGTTTCTATTTGACGAATTTCATGGCTAAATCTACCAATAAATATCGGTGGATTTTTTTTTGGTAAAATAGATTTTTCCTTACGGTACGAAGATGGCATATAGCTTCATGTGTTATTGGTGAATTGCTCCTCGGAAGAGTACCATGCTATGCGTTCTTATTTTGTGGGGTATTGCCCCCTATTTTTCTGATGTATTCTCTCTTTCGATGTGTGCCAAAGATCTTCATACTTTCTTGTATGTGTTTTTTGTTTGCTTTAACATATGATACCTGTGACAGATCTATGGGTTGAAAACACTTGTCAAGAGTTGTTTGCCGCTGCAAGTAGCTCATGGCCAGAATCAAATCCGAGGATTGCTAGATATATTGTTGAAGATACTCCAAGAAGAAGAAATCCCAGATGGAGTTGTGTCAAGGTCAGTCCTTATGAATTACTTTATTTCACAAAGTTTTACATTTTTCTTCTTCTTTTGATCTTTATCCTTGTGAATTTATCAGGCTGAGCTCCAAAATTCAGCGCTTCTTAAGTGCATGATTTCTGATGTTTGACTCCGCTTGTAGTCTCTAAAGAAAATAAATGACTTATTAGCTTTCATCTTCTGATCTTATTGTTTCTTGGAGGTTACTATTTTACTTCCTTCTGAACTTCATGCTATTGCGTATCATGCCAGAAACCACACCCTTTTGACCTCAACAGTGTCTGCAGCCACCATATTATTATTATTATTATTACTTGATATATTTTAATATAATAGAGGTAAATATTTCTACACCACGCCACGTAAGATCCCCCAAAGAACTGGATTGCCAAAAAAAAAAAGTAAAAAGCGATTTTCTGGCTGTAAGATTTCTCGGAAAAGCATGCTTCTTATAGTTAGTATTCAATAAACCAGAACTCCATTCATTATCCATTCCTTGGGCACTAGGAGCCCAAGCATCTTAGAGATTGGAGATGTGTCTGCTCCATACGTGAGTGAACCAGATCGCAGGCACCTTCACTGACGAGTTTGTCTGTTTATGTACCCCCTGGCATACGTTTGAAGGTCGTCTTTTTCCATCTGTGCAGGGAAGCTGACCAGGCTCACCTCAGGTTAGCTGCTGCCAAGTCTGTTGTTCGCCTTTCTACCAGATGGGATTTGCACATATCACCTCGCCTGTTCAATTTGTCAATGGCATTGGCCAGGGTATGGAAGTCAACGGCTTTCCACAGTTGTTCTCCACAAGTCAACGGGGGAACGAACGTAATCACCTGCTGATGTTTTTTATGCTTTTTCTTTTTCCAGGACCCTTCTCCGGTGGTTTGCAGATCGTTTCTCTGTAAAATAAATAAGCTTCTGAAGGAGCAAGCTATCCCGAAGCGCTATGCCTGTGCCTTGGCGTTGGGCTGTTGCTCAGAATGTCTTTCAGACACGAAAGCTGACGTGGGTTCTTCTCTTCCTCTCCCCTGTTCTTCCCCTTGAATCTCCATTTAATTGGTATTTCTCCAAAAATAAATAAATAAATAAATAAATAAATTGCCTTCTGGTTCAGGCCTTGAATTACCTTGGCCAGTTCTTTAGGGAGTACAATCGCAGAGCTCGTCTCACCCACGGCTCTCCAAGACAAAACATGGATGGAGGGGCGTTGACCACCTTCCCAGCGTACATCGTAGTCTTCCTCATCCATGTTCTTGCCCATGATCGAGGATTCCCCTCTG
Source organism: Spirodela intermedia (assembly GCA_902729315.2). Taxonomy (NCBI): domain Eukaryota; kingdom Viridiplantae; phylum Streptophyta; class Magnoliopsida; order Alismatales; family Araceae; genus Spirodela; species Spirodela intermedia. The sequence goes on from LR746274.1 coordinate 482,561, forward strand.
CTGACTCCCAGGACGGCGAATACGCCTTCGCCAGCTTCTACAGGTAGAATGACCAATCCCTTTCGAAAAAATATTTTAAGAGGCCGTATTGATCTCTCTCTCTCTCTCTCCATCTATCTCTACAGCCCTCTCATCGCCCTCCTGCAAGCATCGGTCAACCCGGATTTCTACGCCGGCGGCAAGCTCGAGGAAGTTAATGAGATGGCGTCGTACCTGTATGGGATCTTCTCCGCAGTGAAGAGGGCGGTGGATGCCGTTGACATTCGATTCACATCGGTATGAGCCTCTGGGCATCATATAATTTCCTCTCTTATCTTCCTGAATAATATCTACACATGTTTTAAACGTTGACTTTGTTTCATTTAATTTTTTCTCAATGCAGAAGTTGCATCGTCTTTCAGAGATCGGTCTGTTCATGGTGAGGAAGGTTGCCCATAATCCACGGCCTCCATCGCACTCACCCCGCCTGGTCCTTCTCCCCTCGTCATTATATAAAGTCAACGACGATGCCAGATGTCCAGAGGCGAGCCTTCCAGATATAGCCCTCTCTCTCTTTTTTCTCTTCTCTCTTCTCTCTCTTAAATTATTTCCATGTCCAGGCAACTTCTCCAGCGGAGGAGGCCCACCTGGATGAAGGCTTCATGGAGAGGATCCTCCTCAGGGCCGAATCCTTCATTTCCCGGGTGAGTTGACCGAACCCATTTCCGGAAATTTCTTATCCTGTCGGAATGGAAGATCTCGACTTTCTAAGTCGTCCCCCCCCCCACTTTCGGACAGCCTGCTCCTCATGTTCTGGAAGGGACAGGGAGGAGAGAGGGAGATCTCCCTCCGACGGCGGGGAAGAGAAGAGCAGGGAGAGCGGCGGACCCCATGAACCCCAGGAAGAAGGCGGCGCTGTCCTCGTCCTCTTCTTCGTCGGTGGAGCTGATCCAGGGCTGTTCGCAAGTGAGGAAGAAGACGGCGGCGGCGGCGGCGGCGGACTCGGGTGAGAGGAATATTCCGTCATCTTGTGCTTCTATCAGCCCGGGCCTATCCGTGGATTCGCTTACCCTTTTATGATCGCCAATTTATCAAAGACTGGGCCGTTGTTTTGTTTCTATGTTTGGAGTTTCGTTCTGAAGGAGAATTGGAGAGTCCGAATGCTAGATCTGGGCCGGGTTCGGGTCCGGAGAGATGCGGCCGGACCCGAAAGCCAGGCCCTCTCTGTGGATCTGTGAGAGAGAAAGACACAGGAAAACAGAGAGTCAGCGAGAGAGAGAGAGAGAGAGAGAGGGAGAGATTTCCGGGCGCAGTTACCAGAAAAATGTCAATGAATGGTGGCGGTTTCGAGACGCAGTGAGACCATTCTCACCTTCGCCGGTGTTGACCCGCCAAGATGGACGTACGAAAGTGAGGTCACGGTAAGGTTAAGATGACAGACAGACAGACTGCTCTGGTCTAACCCATGATCGAATCTTCGTTGAAAACAGGTCACAAGAGGCGGCGGCAAAACAGAATATAATAGGAGGCCGAGACGGTCGACGTGGAGACCGCCGGAGAGAACCATGGAAGCTTCCAAAACGTGGGCGCTAGGGCCAAGGCAATAAATACCGTCCCCCCCGCCCCCCCCCCCCCGCCCCCCCCGCCACCGCCGCAGGCCGCGGTCAACATAGTTCCCTCTTTTCTGAACTTGTTCTTGTTCCCACTCGTTTTGACTCCCCCTCCGATCGCCAGGTAATTGTATAGAAAGGCCCTGTTTATTGACTACCAGAAGATATCCCCGGCGTTCAGAGCTCGAAGGGGCGCAGATTGGGCGTGGCGTGGAGGTTTCGTACCGTACCTCAGGGTAAGATCCTCCCTCTCTCTCTCTCTCTCTTAACTTGTCCTTGTACGGTAATGCATGGCATAAATGAGGAGAGTACTCATACTTGCCGGTTTTGTGATTGAAACCGAGTTTCCTGGTCTATCATTGAATCGCTAGTAGAGGAGAATTGGAAGATAGAATATAGTTCCAGCTAGTAAGAAATCAATAGAGAAGGCATCAATTCGTAGTCTGATTTTCTCTCCTGTACCAGATTATTCGCCGCCCTGGCGTAGCTTGGCCTTTGATCTTGACTGGATTTGAAAGTTTGAAAGCTTTTTTCTCGTAAGATTGTTAAAAATTTTCCACACCGCCGGTAGAAAACACCGTATGCGTAGAGTAAGTAGAGGAAAACATGGTATTACTCTTGAAAGCAGTAAGCTGGATACTCGATGATCTGGTTATCTCCATTGGAAAGTTGATTGATTCGGATACTGTTCTTGATATTGAGTGAAGATGGGTTGATGAAGGGATGAGATTCTGTGGGCATGTTTTGTGACAGGCGTACTCCTAAAACTGAACAAGTTAGCTTTGTAATACAATTATGAGAGCTTCAATTCCTAAATAGAGGATATTAAGCTCTAAAACAACTACAGGAATGTGAACGTTCCGATTGAACGTGAGACGTTTTAGAGAGAGGGTGAGAGAGACAGAAGAAAATATCTAAAAGTTTTCCAGGTGTTGTGGCGATGTTTTGATGGCATCAGAGGGAGCATAGGAAGGTCGTAATGTGTGCAGCAAGGCCGGAAAAGTAGTGTGCGAGTTAGATTTGAGGGAAAATTCTGGAAACCAAGCTAAGTTGCATATCCAATAATGAGAAAAAGATTCCAACGAAAATAATTCTCTTTGATTTGGATTGTAACTATTTTTAGCGTTTAGTGGCGTTCTATATGGATTTCCTGAGCGGGAAAGCTAAGAACAGTTTCTATCTGTGCCTGTGCCTTGGTGCGGTTTGTGTCCATCATTCATTACCTTACATTTACCTAGTGAAGCTTGCAGAGTAGCATCGGGTTGATAATTGATGTTGCGGATCCTGATGGTGACAAGGCTTGTATTGATTCGTCGAATAGAATTTCACCGAGCATAAATTTCATGCAACTTTTTTTTATCGATTTCCACGCTACAATGATTTTTAATGAGCTGGATCATGGCAACCGTACTTGTCACACGTGCTGAACTTGTCACGGACACTAATGACTTGCCTAATATAGGACTCTGTTGATTTGCTCCTGATGCCTTTGACAGGGAAAGTAGAGATGAATCCATATCTTGTTGGCCTCCTAGTTCCAATCTTGATCGCTTTCATTTTTCGGAAAACCAAGAGTTATAAGAGACGCGGGTTACCTGTCAATTCTGGCGGAGAACCTGGATATGCAGTCCGAAATGCTCGTTTCCCTTCTCCTATTGAAACAGCGTGGGAAGGCGTCTCAACGATCTCCGGTCTCTTTGAGATATCGTGCAAGAAGTATTCCAGCAATCACTTCCTTGGTTCCCGGGATTTAATCTCCACGGAGACAGAGGTGACTGCAGATGGGAGGTCCTTTGAGAAGCTTCACCTTGGAGACTACCAGTGGGTTAGCTATGGTGAAGTCTTTGATGCCGTCTTGACTTTTTCCTCTGGTCTGGCGAAACTCGGGCATAAAAAGGGGGAACGTGCCGCAATATTTGCTGATACAAGAGCAGAATGGTTGATAGCTTTGCAGGTAACAATCTATCTTCTTTTCTGATCGGCATTTATCTAAAATTAGTATTAGTTTTTGAGAAATTATCTATCAGCAGTGAGACACGAACGTCTTTTGAGAAATTAATATTTCGTCTAAAATGATTTTTCATCAAATGTTCTTAGTGATTTAATTTTTTCTGCTGTGTCTCTGTTATAAATTTTACTTGAGACAGTGAAGTGATGGGTTCGTAAATAGTTTGGAAGACATTGTACAACAGTTCCTCAAAGCATGGACAATTCCTGCATAAATTTGAATTTTTTACATTTATGTTCTCTTAATGCGACTAGTCTTGTGGATTCAGTATAGAGTTTGCCGCAAATTCTCTCTAATGTCTCGACTAAACTGAAGCTCAATCTCATTGAACTGTAGCTCCTCTCTTGAAGTGCATTTTTGTATCTTTCTAATATTCGCTTCTTTCATGGATAGGGATGCTTCAGGCGAAACATCACAGTCGTGACCATATATTCTTCCCTTGGCGAGGAGGCTCTATGCCACTCATTGAATGAGGTTTCATCTCTCAACCCGAACTCCAAGGAATTATCACATCAGAAGGAAACTTATCAGTACTTCCCTCATAATGAGAAAGAACATGAACACAGGCACAGAAACCCGACGCTCAATGATGCAATTGTATTATGGCACCCCTAGGTGCAATGCAGTAAAATTAATTAATCGTGCCAAAAGAAAATGAAAATCAAGCTTGGATAACATTAGAGTTTTTTTATTTTTCTTGCATTCTGATCTAAATTATGTTCGAAATATCTAGACAATCACGCACAGTATTTTCTTCATCCACCACCATTAATTGAGTTTGGGATTGTTTGTCGTCGTTCCACCTGCCGGGGAAGCCTATGAATGATTGTTTCTATTATTTTCCAAGAAGAAAATCTGCCTGAAACTCGAGTAAAAGCATGAGAAAAAAATTGCATTTTTTTCCTTTTTTGGAATTTTAGTCAAATAATAATCACTTTGATCCAGTTTTATTGTAAAACCATAAATGTACCTGCTTGTTCGTACTCCCACTGATTATTGGTTTAATTCGGTCATTCCAGACGGAAGTCACAACTGTGATCTGTGGACACAAAGAATTGAAGAAGCTGCTTGATATAAGTGGGCAGCTGGTGTCGGTAAAACGCGTCATCTGCATCGATGATGCCGGCATTTCGAATGGTGTGTCATCTGAAGATAGGAATACAAACTGGACGACTGCCTCATTCTCGGAGGTTAAAAGGCTTGGTAGAGAAAACCCTGCAGAAGCAGATTTACCGGCTTCATCTGACATTGCAGTGATAATGTATACCAGCGGCAGCACCGGCTTACCCAAGGTTTGTTTGAGATACACTCCGTTCAGTCCGTGAAATTCATGCTGTCTACTATTTTTCTGCGATACGGGTTGCATTTATCGAGCATTCCATATGGCGAATGAAAGGCGTTGATTAGTATGGCGTTTGTAATTTACGGGGATGATATTACGATGAAATCAGTTTCCTGACAACGTTTTCAGGAGCGAGGAAGAACAGAAATAAAAATTAGCGAATGCTTTAGGAGCTAAACTCTTCATAGGGCATTTTAGTTCTTTGAGAACACATGTAAACAAACTTTGACGAAATTCCTTAGTTTCTGGAGAAGCTTGATGGACCTGTGAAAGTTTGATTTGAAATATTTCACTGCGGACTAAGATCTTTCCAAAATTTTAATCAACTTTTCTTTGTTTAGGATGGTAACCTGTAAGTCATTCAAACCCCGTTCTGGTTCATGTTGTGAGTAAGGATTCAGGGTCACTTTGTTTGTATAATATGCACCACATTATCTGCTCATCGTGTATTACTCATCTTCCCAATTTCTTAGATTTTCAGGACTGTTATCTGGTAAGCTTCATCATCCGGGGTTGCTTGTCGAATCACAATCATTTTTCTTCATTCTTTTTTGGGTTGGGTAAAGGGATTTGGTGGTTTCATGTTTATGTTTCCTTTGATCGATCGACTTTCAGAATCACTGCCCAATTTATAAAATGTATATTCTTACATAGTTCTTCGAGGATCATCTTCATGCAGGGAGTGATGATGAGCCACGGCAACATATTGGCCACAGTCTCCGCCGTCATCTCAATCGTTCCCGACATCGGCGTAAAAGATATATACTTGGCTTACTTACCGCTTGCCCATATCCTTGAGCTGGTCGCTGAGGTAGGGATTTGAATAGCCTTGCATCTTTCCTTAGCTGTTCTTTCAATCCAATCCGTGGGCTGACGACCCCTCTCCTGGTTATCTAGAATGCGATGGTAGCCATGGGAGTGGGCATCGGATATGGCTCTCCTCTGACTCTCACCGACACGTCAAACAAGATCAAGAGGGGAACGAGGGGCGACGCCTCGGCGTTGAGACCGACCGTGATGACCGCGGTGCCGGCCATCCTCGACCGTGTCAGGGACGGTGTTAGAAAGAAGGTATCTAATCCCCTCACATTTTCAAATTATAGTTGTTGAGAGAGAATGATCCTTCCCTGGACCTGCTACGAGTCCTTTTCCTTTTCCTTTAATGGCGTCCCAGCTGTGATTAGAAAGACGATGTTTCATTCTCACGCATATATTTGTTATTATCATTTACGCAGGTGAGTGCAAAGGGCCGCTTTTCGAAGAAGCTATTCGATATAGCTTACGGTCGGAAGCTAAGTGCGATCAACGGCAGCTGGCTTGGGGCATGGGCCCTTGAGAAGACCCTGTGGGACTTTTTGGTTTTTAAGAAGGTCCGAGCCATTCTTGGAGGTCGCGTCCGCTTCCTCCTCTCTGGGGGTGCCCCTCTCTCTGGCGACACCCAGAGGTTCATCAACATATCCCTAGGGTCAGTACCCCTCTCTCTCTCTCTCTCTCTCTCGTTCTCTCTCTCCCCGAGGTTCATCTGATGCTTCTCATGGGTCTCTGCCTATCATTGAGGCGGCTAATGTCATGCCTGTACTTAATGTGCGCAGAGCCGCAATCGGGCAAGGATATGGCCTCACCGAGACATGTGCCGGGGGGACATTTTCCGAGGCCGACGACATATCGATCGGCCGCGTCGGTGCTCCTCTGCCCTGCTCATTCATTAAGGTGAGAAACAGTAGACTAATCCCATCTACCTCAAAGACGATTAAAGCATCATTTCCACAGCTCCGCGGAGTTTCTTCCCCTGTCCCTCTTCGTAATCCTTTTCAATAACTTGGTGCTGATCTCCTCAACTACAAGGATTTACATATTTCCCTCCTGATTTGGGATGATCAATCACAATGTTTCTGATGCCGTGCTAAAGCACAGTAGTGTCTTGAAGCTGGGAAGAGAGAGAACCCATTGGTTGACAATGGGAAGAGAGAGAACCCATATCCCTAACAACAAACCTTATTCGTTCTCTCCCTTGTGGGTCTTTTCCTGCTCTCACATTATCCTGCATCTTCTATGATTAATCACAGATTTATTTTTTCATTCTCCCATCACCTCATTCAGGTCTCCGTCTTGCTTGATAATCTGAGTAGAGCAAGCCCAATGAATTCCGCACAATGTTTGTTCATTGTGACGTTCCTGCTCTCACCTATTCCCCCATCACCTCGTTCAAATCGAAGCATCTTCCTAGACGAGCAGCATGAATTGTATTGATTTTTCTCCAATCCAGTTGATCGATTGGCCCGAGGGAGGCTACCTCACCAGCGATTCTCCGATGCCTCGCGGCGAGGTGGTCATCGGGGGTCCGAATGTGACGGCCGGTTACTTCAAGAACGAGGAGAAGACGAGGGAAGTCTACAAGGTAGTAACGCGCCTCCTCCGCTGCTTCTCGATGAAATCGACCGACATTGACTTTGGTTACTTTGGATTTTGATGGAATCCGGAAGGTGGACGAGAAGGGGATGCGGTGGTTCTGCACCGGCGACATCGGCCAGTTCCACCCCGACGGCTGCCTCGAGATCATCGACCGCAAGAAGGACATTGTGAAGCTCCAGCACGGCGAATACGTTTCCCTCGGAAAGGTGCGATCTTGTCCTTCCCCCGAAAACAACCACCTCTTTCTCTGTCTGTCTCTGTCTCTGTCTGTCTGTCTGTCTGTCTCTCTCTCTCTCTCTCTCTCTCTGTGTCAGGCTTGGCCAGGACTTCATAAAGTTTAGGGCTTTCCTAATTTCGTCTCTCTCTCTCTCTCTCTAGCTAGCTCTCTACTCTCTCTGTGTGGCTGAGGATGAGAAAAAAAGAAGTGGGGGCTTTATGGTGTGGGATGGCTGAGTGTGCGTGTGTGTGATATATTTTGACAGGTGGAGGCGGCGCTGATAGCGAGCCCATACGTGGACAGCATCATGGTGCATGCGGATCCTTTCCAAAGCTTCTGCGTGGCCCTCGTTGTCGCTTCCCCTCCGGCACTCGAAGCCTGGGCCCACCAGCGAGGCCTCCCCTTCGCTGACCTCCCCGACCTCTGCCGCAAACGCGAAGCCACCACCGAAGTCCTCTCCTCCTTGATCAAGGTTCTCTCTCCTCCCATTCACAGACAGGTATATATATATATCTAGAGAGAGAGAAAGAGGGCAAATGAGGGCTCATTTTGTGGGTGGTTGTCACGACGCAGGTGGGGAAGAGTGCGCGGCTGGAGAAGTTCGAGGTGCCGCCGAGGGTGAAGCTGTTGGCGGAGCCGTGGACGCCGGAGTCGGGTCTGGTCACCGCCGCCCTGAAGATAAAGAGGGAGGTCATCAAGAAGACGTTTTCGGGGGACCTCGCCGAGCTCTACTCCTCGTCCGGCTAGTCGATGGAGCTCACCTTCCTTGTTAGGGATGCTTCTCTCTCTCTCTCTCTCTCTCTCTCTGGCCCTGTCCGGATTTCCAGAGTAGGATAGTTCCACGTGCTGGTGATGTTTATATCTGCTACTGCCCATGGAACTGGCTTGGAAGCATCTAAGTTTTTTCATTCATATATGTATGTTGCCCTTCTTGTATCATTATTACATGAAACAGTTTGAATATAGGGGGAGCCAGTGTAACTTCAATCACTAATTATGAGAGAGAGAGAGAGAGAGAGGAAGGTTGTCCAGATGGTGTGGGGAACGAGCTCAGTCAACTGAAAAATGGGTCTCTAGAGAGAAGGACAGGGAGATTGGCGTCAATGACGACAGGGAAGGATCTCAGTCACGTCAATCATGGGGTTGCTAGAGAGAGAGAGAAGCTGGTCCAAATTATGAGGGAGAGAACTCCAGTCAGTTCACTGTGACAGGTTATGAGCCTACTCTGCGCAAGCCTTCAAGCGTCAACTCCCTTCGTCCTTTTCTGCTCGGGTTACGCACTTCGACCGTCGGATTTCCCAGCTCTGATCCGCCGGATGTTGTTCGGAGGTATAAAAACCGGATCACATGTCGCACGTAACGGGAATAAACGGTTACGTGCCCCCGCGCCCCTCCCTTCCTCTCTCTATATATATACACGTACAGACCCGACACGCGCGCTGCTCTCTCTCTCTCTCACTCTCCCTCTCTCTCTCTCCCTCTCCCGCCCCTGGAACCCTAGTTTCCTGGGACTGGAGACCCCAAGGCATCAGTCCTCTAGCCTCGCATGCCCTCCGTCATGGCCAGACGATCGCTGCCGCTCCTGAGGCAGCTCCTTCGGAGTCCAAAACCCCGCGAATCCCCTCCTTCCGCCCAGAGCAGGCGATCGGTGACCTACATGCCGCGGCCGGGGGACGGTGCCCCGAGGGCCGTCACCCTCATCCCCGGCGATGGAATCGGGCCGCTGGTGACGGCGGCGGTGGAGCAGGTGATGGCGGCGATGCGCGCTCCGGTCTTCTTCGAGAAGTACGAGGTCCACGGCGACATGGCCGCAGTGCCGAGGGAGGTCATGGAGTCGATCCGGCGGAACAAGGTCTGCATCAAGGGCGGCCTGGCCACTCCGGTGGGGGGAGGCGTGAGCTCGCTCAATGTGCAGCTGAGGAAAGAGCTTGATCTCTACGCCTCTCTCGTCTACTGCTTCAATCTCCCGGGGCTGCCGACGAGGCACGAGAATGTGGACATTGTGGTGATCAGGGAGAACACGGAGGGGGAATACGCCGGGCTGGAGCACGAGGTCGTCCCCGGGGTCGTGGAGAGCCTCAAGGTGAGTCTCCTTCGACCTCTCCCCCCTTCAATTGGTCTCTTATTTTGGATGTTGGCGAGCCCTATTGGCTGCCCCAGTTCTCCTCCTCTAGGCCTAAGCACTCTCCTAGAACCCTCTCCGTCGCTTCCCCAATTGGGTTCACTGCAAGCATGCCTGGCGTGGGGGATGAGGGAAGGGTACGCTGCCCATTCGGGCAATTCAACGGGCAAAAACCCAGCCAATTCTCGACGGAGAACGACAGCCTGCTCTATTCACCGACCAGCCATAAGCCAAAAGGCCCAATCTGTTATCCACTGGGTGAAAACTCCCCGAGTAGAGAATCTGAGAAGAAAAAAAGCGTACAATATATCCTGGCGTTATCCACTGTTTTCCTTGTTCCCGTCATTTCTCTGGAGAATTTCAAGGACTGCCAATGTCAGAGGAGGTAGCTGATTCAGTGAACTGGACTAGCAGCTGCGGAATCCCTGAGTGCACTAAATCAAGGCATACCCGTATGAAATCAAGGCCCATTCGTGGGTAATTGAAGCCAAAACATGAGAGGATGGATGTTCCCATTTTGGTGTCCTTTTGATGACATTAGAAGCCACCGCTGCAGGTCTGTCAGAGGTACCGCCGCTGCAGGTTGGTTACGAAGTTGACTAGATCAGTCGTAAACAAGCAGCCTCTTATGAAGAAGATCTGTCTGGAATTGCAGTACGTATCATCCCTTTGTCAACCTGTCACATTGATTGATTGACTGTCTGATCTCTTTTCACTTGATTCCGAGTAGTTGAGTTGACAACTCTGTTAGCATCCGTTCAGTATGTGAATGAATCCTTAGAACCTTAGAATCGCTAGTCTGAGCTATTTCTATTCATGGGTCTCTTGATTTTCTAGCTTCAGGCTAATTTCAAATTCTCGATAGAAAATATTACATGATTGTAGCCCAAGAAATTATGTTCCCCGTCATCCTTTTTTCCCCATCACAATGAGAAACTCTTGAGTCTAATTATTACTTAGCAACCGAGACAGGTGATCACCAAGTTCTGCTCGGAACGCATTGCAAAGTACGCCTTTGAGTATGCCTACCTCAACAACAGGAAGAAGGTCACAGCGGTTCACAAGGCCAACATCATGAAGCTGGCCGACGGCCTGTTCTTGGAATCCTGCCGTGAGATTGCCACCAAGTACCCCGGCATCAAGTACGACGAGATAATCGTTGACAACTGCTGCATGCAGCTGGTTTCCAAGCCCGAGCAATTTGATGTGATGGTATGTACGTTCTTCGCCGTTGCCCCCAATTAATCATACTCTCCTGTTTTTTCCAGCTGAACACCGTGAATGAATCCCATGTTATCGGAAAAATAATGCCATTTCGATGCATAATAGATAGGAAGGCTGTTCATGCGTGGCCATTGATCTAGTTCTACCATCCACAGGTGACTCCAAACCTGTACGGCAATCTCGTGGCCAACACGGCGGCGGGCATCGCCGGAGGAGCCAGCTTCATGCCCGGAGGTACTTACTTTCTCCAAAGTTTCTGTATTATGGTAACTAGTAGTGAACTCTACCAAAAGCCGAACTACCGTCACCCAGTAAAAGATATATATATATATATATATATATATATATATATATATATATAGAGAGAGAGAGAGAGAGAGAGAGAGAGAGAGAGAGAGAGAGAGAGAGAGAGAGAGAGAGAGAGGGAGAGATTGAAGTCGATCGCCATGAGCAAAGGGGGAAGAGAGAGTCTGAACCGGTGAATTGCAGGGAATGTGGGGCAAGAGCATGCGATATTCGAGCAGGGGGCGTCGGCGGGGAACGTGGGGAGCAGGAAGCTGGTGGAGGAGAAGAAGGCGAACCCGGTGGCGCTTCTGCTATCGTCGGCGATGATGCTGAGGCACCTGCAGTTCCCGTCCTTCGCCGACCGGCTAGAGATGGCCGTTAAGCGTGTGGTGGCGGAGGGTAGGTGCAGGACCATGGACCTCGGCGGTGACGCCACCATCCAGGAGGTCGTCGAGGCCATCGTAGCCGCCCTCCATTGAGAGTGGGCCTTCCTTCCCTTCTCTTGTTCCTTCTACACTCACCTTATCCTTTCTTTCATCTGTCCCGTCCCATCATCTTCTCTATGTCCATGGCAATGGCTCATGAAGAAAAGAAGTGTTTTCCGCATTCGATCGCGAGAAAGACGACGTGGGTTTCGATTTCATCTCACGGACCCCACGACGCTCAGAAGGAGATGTGGCCGGTAAATGAGAGCGGATTCGATCGGAGAGAAAAGAAGCATCGAATCCGCTGTAACAGAGAGATGTGGAGAAGGGTGGATTCGATTGGAGGATGCTTCTTTTCTCTCCGATCAAATCCTTCTGCTGTAATATCGCGTGCTCTTTCCCCCCATTCGGTGCAATTCACCGGGGCCACTGTTCGCGGCGATGGAGCTCCTGCCATTGGAGTAATCCAGTACCTCCTGCCATGAGGCCGGTGCCTCCGGCGATGACCCGCCGCCGTGTTGGCCCTCACAATTTAGAGATAACTCAGGAAAACAATGCGAGGAAATCCTTTCGGCAACACTCCTGAACTAGCCTCCCTCCACCCCCTCCGGCGTTATCTAATCTCTCGCTCTCTGTTGACTTGGAACAGGTTTCGCAGTCTTTTTATGTTGACTTCCCTGAGCCTTCCCTCCTCGACTCGGGGTACCTATCACAGTCCTTCATCAGACGGTAGGGCTGGTAGATCGGGGTCTCGCGGAGCTTCTGGAGCACGTTGCCGGAGTCAAGGTCCTCCAAGAGGCTCTCCTCGCACATCTCCCTGCGGTCGGCGAGTTCGTACTTCTCAGCCGCTGCTAGAAGCTCACGTGGTGCTTCATGAAGACATCCTCCTGGGCTTTATTTTTCTCCGGAAGGGGAGGGCATTATAGATCACGTGGTGTTCGTGTAGATTATTGTACGAGAATTGGTCAGATTTACTGTTCTCCGGAAGGAGAGGGCATTATAGCTTTCATCCAAATTATTGTACGATAATTGATCAATTTACTGTTCTCTCGTCTAAATCGGTACTCTTTTTCCTTGTAGTTCGTGAGAAGCTGCTAAGGAGCAGTGCCCTTAGCAGTCAGTCCCTTATTCCACTGTGAACCTGATTTATGCGTCTCGAACTTCATACTCGAAGTAAAGTTCTTGGACTTGAAGATATCTCATCAAAATGTAAGAGCTGCCTCGAATTGACGCATATGCTTATGATTGACTAAACATCTACTCTCATTAACTCAACACTTCTTATGGGTCCTCAGTCTTTCTCGTAGGATATATCAACAATGCCCTTGGTAGTGCTTGGCATACCCACCACCCTTCTAACTTCTGCCATAGCCAACTATGCCTCTCTCTTCCCTTAGCATTCTAGTGTACCCTTTGCCTAAGTCTCAAGACATGCCATAGAGTTATAGAGCTTGTAAAGGGAAGTCAAATCCTTGACGTACTCTCACACCAAATACTGTTTGTTTGTTAGTAGGAATGTCTCAATCTCCTTCACACATTGATGGATGATTTAGCTTGATCCTCTCTATCCATGGTACATGTTTCTTTGGTGTTGGAGTATAGTTTATCATGCAGTTACCTTGGTAGAAATCGGAAGTATGTCTCCAATTATTTCTTCATCACTTTCAAGTGGCATCCATGCCTAGTAGAAGTGGAGCTCCCCTCTCTCTCTCTCTCTCTCTCTCTCTCCCCTACGGATAAGAGTCCAGACGTCAGGCTTGGTAAGTACTGCCCATGGCCAGTGGAGGCCCGAACCGAGTCCCGACTCGGACCACTCGGGGGTTGATCACCGATTGGCTTCGAAGAGGTCAAGTGCCGCCCGCAGTTGGCGAAAAGCAGAGAGGGACGGGGTTGGCGCTCGCTGTGGACGAGGGCGATCGGCGAGATGAACTGCGGCGGGGGCAGCGTTGGCAGCGCCTCGAGCGACTCCAAGGTGGAGACCATATCGCGGCTGGCGCAGTGGAGGATCGAGAGCTTCGGACTCTGCACCTACCGCCGCTCCGATGCCTTCAAGGTCGGCATCTGGAATTGGTGAGGCAGATAGCCCTCCTCTACCGGGGGGATCGCACTGAATCAACGAGGTTTCATTCCGGGAATAGTTGTTTATTCTCTTTTCGTTTTTCTGTCAGGTACATGTCTGTGGAGAAGAACAGGTATATGTACATCAGGCTGTTTCCGGAGCCGTGCCGCCTGTCTAAGGAGCAGCCCCCCATCGCCAAATTCGTGCTTCGCGTCTCCAACGTCGGGCCAGGCCGACGCCCATACATATCCCCTGGTACTGGTCGAATTTTTCCCTGAATATGTTCCAGATGAATCCGGTTTCTCGTCGGCAGGTTCAATTGGATGCTTAAACCGATCTGCAGGTTCCGAGTTCCTCAAGTTCTTGCAAGGACTTGTTTTCTTCGTCTTCTTTTCGTCTCGCGTTCTCACAGATTTGGAGCCAAAATGGATTCCATGCTTTAAGAGTGATTATCCTCATTGGACGTGCTAGGTCTAATTTTCCACCTCTATCTGTGGGGATCGATCCTATCAAGTGAACACTTTATCTGTGGGAATTACTTTCTCTTTCTTCATCAATCGCGAGATTCATTGTTTGGAGCTTAAATCCACCTCTCTCTTGAGCGCCGTAGTTTATGGGCAGAGAAGGTGGGATGAATGAAAGACTATGATCCGGGAATGATTTGGTAATGGTGGAAAAGCTTCAAGGTAAGATCATTGATTATATAATACGCTTTAAATATCTTTAAATGATAAACACACAGTAACTAAACTCGTTGATGGTCCTCTCCCTTGGGATGAAACTTTTGATATCTTAAATCTATTGTCTCTGTTAAATTAAATAGAGATCTTATGAGATGGTTGAGACTAAGAGTGAAGATGCTGTGTAGAGAATATGGTCTGCTAGGTCAGTTCCTCTGAGACATGAGGGACGAAGTAATGTCACAGAACAAGTAATTGGCCTTGATTCTACGTGGACTGAAACATTGGTCAAGGAGAAGAACCCATGAGACCTGATGTGACTCAGGATTTTTACGGTGCCTTTGCAGAAATATCATCAAAGAAAATATAAGCACTGTGTCATACTATTAAAAGCATTCACAAGAGCTGGTTCTTAAGAGCTGGGGGAGAAATATCCCACTGAAAAGAGAATGCCATGGAGTTGTTGTCACTAGCAGTAGAAGAGAGGGGAAAAAAAAAAACTTGGATATAGTTGATAAATCTAGATATTTAATTGTACCAAGTCTATCACAGTGCAGTTCAGGGTTTCTGTTCTATGTTTTATAGCATTCTTTCCATATAGCATGATCAATATTTTTTTTTTCTACATTTTTTATTTCATTTTAATATACTTTTAGCGCATTTCTGCCGACTAGCATCGTTTTGCTAGTTAATTTCCATGTGGTTCATAGCCATTTAAGACTGTTCTTCATGAAAAGTTCTCGTCAGTCCTATGAAAAAAAGTAGCTCTTTCTAGGTTAAAAACAGTAGTTTTGGTGTGTGTGTGTGATTGGGCTTTGTTCTCTCCAGGAGGGATAGGGGATTGTAGCGTTCATGTCGATTATTGTATGAGGATGGATTTATTCACTGCTGTCTTCTAATCCGGTACTCTCTTTCATCGCTGTAGTTCATGAGAGGCTGCTGCGGACCAGTGATGACTTTGTCTGGCCGATTGATTCAACCTTCAATGGGAAGTTCATAATCGACGTGGAGTTTTTAGATCTGAAGATATCCCTTGTCAATGTAAGAACAACCCCGAGCTATTTGTTCCTGGCCAAGTGGAAGTAGGAGGAGGAAATTCATTAGATCTGAGAGTCTGAGAAAAACTTGTTCGATTCTTTTTCGTCCATCCGCACCCAAAGAATGTTTGCGTCGATTCCAATCTGATCTATAGATGTATATCTATTCATATGTTCTAAGAACTTGCTCTTTCCCTTCATCTCCTTCTTCCTTGAGAACCAGGGCGGGGAGCCGTCTTCAATTTGGCCCTCCGAGGGGTCGATGCAGTCTCTGGCGAGCAAATCCTCCCGCCAGTGCCTCTCCCGCATGCTCGAGGAGAACATCCACTCGGACATCACCATAAACACCCCCGGCGGCACGCTGCGCGCGCACAAGGCCATCCTGTCGGCGAGCTCCCCCGTCTTCCAGAGCATGTTCCTTCACGACCTCCGAGAGAACTCCTCCTCCGTCGTCGAAATCGAAGACATGTCCCTGGAAGCCTGCGGCGCCCTCCTCAACTACCTCTACGGCATCGTCCGGCAGGAGGAGTTCTGGAAGCACCGCTCGGAGCTTCTCGCGGCCGCCGACAAGTACGATCTCGGCGATCTGAAGCTGTGCTGCGAGGAGAGCTTGCTGGAGGATCTCAGCTCCGGGAACGTGTTGCAGAGGCTCCGCGACGCCTGGATCTACCGGCTCGAGCGCCTGAAGAAGGGCTGCTTCTCGTTCCTCTTCGACTTCGGCAAGATCTACGACGTCAGGGACGACATCAATGGCTTCTTCCGCTGCGCCGATCACGAGCTCGTAGCCGAGATGTTCCAGGAGGTTCTGACCCTCTGGAAGCCTGTATAGTAAGTGTATGTTGGAGGGAACCTGCGGACCTTTTTAGTGTACAGTTGACACGTGTGCCATTCCCCACCGACATGGATCAGAAGGTTCTACAGTCGGGTCTTGTACCGTGGTATCTTCGCGGCACGTGCGGTCAACATGCACGTATTCAGCTTCACCTGCATACAGTGAATATACTCTACAGGACCCACACGTGTGCCATCCTCTTCCACCCGTGTGATATCACCTGTCTTTGACCTAGTCAACGAAACACGTGCGATTCCCCACCGACATGAAGCAGGGTCCTGGAGTCGGGTTTGGTGCAGATGGGAGTATCTTCTTTGGTATCTCGTGGCACGTGCCGTCGGCATGCACTATTAGCTTAACAATGATTCGGTGATTAGCATTGAGCAGAGTTCTCTTTAATTAAAAATTCATATTTCATGTTACTCCCAATACTTTTTTAATGATGGATAAATACCCAGAAATTTAAAATAATTGTAATAAAATTCAAGATAAATTTTCTATTGCAATTTCTTCGGACCATGGTAGATTATGTACTTGGGGATAAATTAGGGGCTCTTGTACAAAAACAGCAAAGCGCCTTCTTCTCTTCATCCTCCTGGAAAGAAGAAAAAGAATCGTGGTTGGGACAGGGGTAACAGATTCGAACCTAGGGTTTCCCAGATACTGAGTCAGCGGGAGAGATGAAAGACTTCAGCGGTGACGAAACAGCTCCGTTCTTCGGATTCCTTGGGGCTGCCGCGGCCCTCGTTTTCTCATGTAGGATTTCACTGCGATCTTCTGCTTTCTGTCTTTCCCGGTTTTTCGGTTGTTCTAGGGTTCTAATCCATGGTTTTGGTGGATCGACAACGTTTCCGCAGGCATGGGGGCGGCGTACGGGACAGCGAAGAGCGGTGTTGGGGTCGCGTCGATGGGCGTGATGCGGCCGGAGTTGGTGATGAAGTCCATTGTGCCGGTCGTCATGGCAGGAGTGCTTGGGATCTACGGCTTGATCATAGCCGTCATCATAAGCACTGGGATCAACCCAAAGGCGAAGTCATATTACTTGTTTGATGGGTATGCTCATCTCTCGTCGGGTCTTGCCTGCGGGCTCGCGGGTCTTTCTGCAGGGATGGCGATCGGAATAGTAGGGGACGCTGGAGTCAGGTAATTCCACATCAATGTCTACAACAGCTTTATTCATGCAGATTTTCTCTGATGGATAAGATGTGTGATCGTCCTTTCCTTTGCCAAGCGTCCATAATTGCTCTTACATTGCTGTGTTTCTCAATATTCTTCGTTGATTTTATTCGCTATGATTGAGTTGTGAGAAATTAGCCTATCGCGAAGAGGAAATCTGGCATTGATTTGCAAATTTCTCCTTTCGACTTGGATTGTGCCCACTTGGCGGTCTGGCTTTTATTGTCAGTATGCGTTCTGAATCGATGACATATGCTAATATTGCAATGAATCTCCACGAATTTTTTTAATTGGGTCTCTTTGGGTGGTGGGCTGGTGGGAGTTTGCATTATTTTAATGTTAAACGTCAACCTGTGATGTTTGTGACTTAATAGCTCTTTTTTTTGTTTATGAAACTCTATCATTTGGCTTAGACTGATATGTTTATGTGGATCAAATTCTAAGAATCAGATGTTAGATCTTCATTAGAAAGGACGTAATATTTGTATCATACCTGAAAGTTACATTGTTTGTTCGTTGATACGGTTCGTCAATCAGTTATAATTCCACTAATAGTAGTAAGAATACTGGTCTAATTATTGGAAACAATATATATATATTTTTTACTGTGGCATTTTCTTGCAAACAATAAGGTGTTGTTTTGCTTTTAACTAAGTGGAAACAGAATGAATCTCCAGATTTAATGTTGATGGAAAGATTGTTTTTTGTGATGTTTTTGTACTCGGATTGCTTTAACTTGGTATATTCCAACAATCAAAGTTTGCATGGCAAATAAGATATGGAGATTTGATTGAATAAGAAACAGTATGGAATAAAACTACCAATGATTATGTACAGTATGCTGTCGTACAACATGATTAAACATAAAAAATGTGGAATATGATCAGTTGGAAGCAAAGTGCCATCTTTCGTTGAAATATAAACCTTCAATTAGAGAAATTACGATTCTGATGAATCAATCTATTATATTACGACCGTCGTCTGTTGTACACGCAAACACACACTCGCTCACTCACTCACACACTCACACAACCCCACCTCCCCCCAAACATGTTTGCTCACATCCCTCATGCATGGGCCTTATTTCTAAAGTCATTGATACTTTTGAAATTTGGAAAATCTACCTTTTGAGCTCAAATACACATAAGGATTTATGCATATGTTCAATGCGAAGTCTTGTAACTGTAGTGGCCCTGGGATGCTACCCAGGCTATGGGGCTCGGCAGTAGAAAATTTCACGTACAAGAGCTTTTTTTAATATAATTATACTATTTCAGGATCAAAGTCAGGTGGAGATATTATTTAATTATTTTTTGAAAAAAATCCTGTACATAATTTACTCCTGCATACTTACCCAAAAAAATTTAAATCCAATGAACAGTGTTTAAGTTATATTGAAAATTTGACGAGTTCACCTATTGTGCTTTATTTTGACATACCTACACTGGGGACCGAGTGAACGTAATGTCTTGCTTCCTCTTTTTTTACATTGAATTGATATCCAAAGTTGGCGACAAAAAGTCGCCTGTATTGTTGACTGGATTCTTCAAAGCTCATTTTTTTCATGGTTAGTATTCAAGAAAATCAGGTATTTTCTAGATTCCTGCATGTGTATGATGGAAATTATTCAGGTCAATGCGGTGCATGTGAGGGTGATGCTTGTTATATTCTCTGAATAAATGTTTTTCTTTATCTAAGAGTCCAGATATAAAAAATAGGTCTTACTTTTCTGCCTCTTTGAATTTACATGCAGAGAACATCACCTCTCCTTCGATTTTCATTTTTATTTCTTTCCCTATCTTGTTCACCTCATGTGATTTATGATGTCTAAAATTAAGTTAGTTCTTTAATTTGAATGGTCGCTCTAATCCATAGGTTGAACCTTTTTTGTTCAAGAGGCACATTGGGAGTCTCTCTCCCAGCAAATTAACAGTGCAGAGCTTGTAGATTTACATGTGAATCGCTTTCTCTTTGATAGGATTAGGTCATGATGGTTACATAAGGTCGAATACCAGAAAATGATCAACATATTGATACACCCTCTCCAGATTTTCCTTTTCACAGCAGCAATTATTGATGATATCCATGTCGTCTTATTACTTCTTTAATTCCATGAATGTCGTCGTCCACTCCTGATACGTGAGATTTCATCTGTTGCAGGGCCAATGCGCAGCAGCCAAAGCTGTTTGTGGGTATGATCCTTATCCTCATTTTCGCCGAAGCACTTGCCTTGTACGGCCTCATCGTTGGGATCATCCTCTCGTCTCGTGCTGGGCAATCTCGTGCCGAATGATACAAGATTTATCAACCCATCTCATCTTGATCACATAGAACATGCTAAACTCTCTCTCTCTCTCTCTCTCTCTCTCTCTACTATTGTTTATGATGGTTTCATGAGAGACTGGATGCTTGTGACTTTTGCCCATCTCATCTGCTCAATACGTTAATGTTTATGCTGTTTGAAAACCTAAATGCTCCCTTTCTTGTTTAAAATATCTTCTTGTGAATAATAAGTCTGAGAAGGACAATTTCTTTTCTTGGGTCTTCTTGGTTCGAAGTATAGAACTCCTCATGGCAAGACCCAAAGAACAGGGCGTCTGCCAGCTTCAAGATGTTGCCCTTGTGCACCGCTGTCGCCTTCTCGGAAGAATGAGGCGTACCTCAGTTGTTGGGATGTTGGACAAGCCAGCTATCACCCAGAATGCAGCGACCTTCGCTAGTGTAGATATTATTAGTGCATGCATGCATGCATGCATGCAAGGTGCAGCAATGGCGTGCACCAGATAGCAGCAAGACAAAAATACAGGGGTTGGAACCACATAAGGTTTAGCTTAAGAAAAAAAAAAAACCCTATATGACTTGTTTAGATGAAGAAAAACAAGTAATCTTTATATATTAAATATTATAATCTTTGATTCAAAGGGAGGTTATAAAACCATGTTAGGTTTAGCTTTAAAAAAATAAATAAACTCTAAATATTTATGGGAATAAAAGTAAATAAAGATAAATTAGGCCACATGAATGCAAAAATTATATATTAATAAATCAAAAATATTATAAACATTGATCCAAAGAGAAGTGATAGAAGCAGATAAGGTTTTAGCTTAAGAAAGAAAAGAAAAACTCTATATGAATTATTTAGAGGAAGAAAAGCAAGTAGAGCTACTTTAGTCCACTTCAATGAAATATATATATTAATATTAATAAATAATAAATATTATAAACTTTGATTGGACCGTGTGAGGTTTAGCCTTTAAAAATAAACTCTATCTGGAATAATTATGGGAATAAAAGCAAATAAAGATAAATTAGGCCACTTGAATGCAATCAATAAGGGTGCTAGAACCACACGAGGTTTATCTTTTAAAATAAATTACATAATAAATAATTAAAGGAACAAAGCGAATAAAGCTGGCAGTTGATGCAATTTATAAATGAATAAATAATAATAATATTATTATTATAATCTTTGATCCATATTGGAGCCTTTTGTGTTTACAACAAGAGGGCTATCTGGTTTACAACAGGTCTACTGGGTTTACCCTTGACCATGGTCAGAACGAAGGCCCACCTGATCCATATGAGCCCATTAGCAAAAATACCCTCATAGAGTCATAAATGACTGATAAACTCTGGAAGTCTCTTCATCCTTCCTACGAGGCTAGCTGTTTCGGATCCTTAATGGACCAATCTTAACCCAAACTGGACGGGAAAAGGGTTTATGGGCTGCGCTATTATTTTTCAGCCCAATAGCAGCTGTAACTGGTCCAGCCCATATGAACAACGCTCACCATCCTCTTGTCGAGGTTGGAGCTACCCCTATTAAAATCCCGTCTTCAGCCTCCTAGACTGTGGCGGAAGCCCGCCCATTTCTGCTCTTCTTCGTCTTCCTCGGGATCAGTCGGAGGGGGAGAGAGGGCTGTCGGAGAACCTAGTCGAGGAGGGGAACGAGCGGCGATTCCTTGGTGTTTCAGAGCTCGGTGATTCCGGTAGGGCAGTAGTAGGCTCTAGCAGCGCATAGTCGAGACCGTCGGTGGGCGTGGAGCGGCTAGGGCTTCCGTCGGGAATCCGAGATGCCGGACGACTACATGGACGACGTCGACGAGGAGGAAGAGATCACGCAGGAAGATGCGTGGGCGGTGATCAGCGCCTACTTCGAGGAGAAGGGGCTGGTGCGGCAGCAGCTGGACTCGTTCGACGAGTTCATCCAGAATACTATGCAGGAGATTGTTGACGAGTCTGCCGACATAGAGATTCGCCCGGAGTCCCAGCACAACCCCGGTCGCACCTCCGAATTCCTAGAGGTCATTCTCTTCTCGTCCCGGAGCTCGGTAGTTAGAAACAGAACAAGAAAAGAAAAATTCATCTTTATGAACCACAAGATTCTGTAACGTTATGATTCAATGTGACGCTGACCATAATTCCCATGGGAAAAAACTTCTTAATAAGTCATTAAATCGATTTGCGTATTAGCTCTATCTAAGATGTTGGTATCGTGGATTGCCTATATGCAGACCATCTACAAGATTAGATTTGGTCAGATCTATTTGAGTAGGCCTATGATGACTGAGTCGGATGGAGAGACGGCGACCTTGTTCCCAAAGGCTGCAAGGCTGAGGAACTTGACATATTCTGCGCCTTTGTATGTGGACGTCACAATGAAGGTCATAAAGAAAGGACACGATTTTGAGGAAGTAACAGAGCCACAGGAGTTTCCCAAAGTATTCATTGGCAAGGTGAACTTCTGATCGCTGTCCATAAAGTTTAGCTGAACATTCAACGTTTGCGATTTCTGTTGACTGTTTCATTTTATGGCTTGCATATTCTTTTAGGTTCCAATCATGCTTCGATCAAGCTACTGCACTTTGTATCAGAATTCGGAGAAAGATCTTACGGAACTTGGAGAGTGCCCATACGACCAAGGAGGATATTTCATAATTAATGGGAGTGAAAAGGTTCTGATTGCACAGGAAAAAATGAGCACCAATCATGTCTATGTGTTTAAGAAGAGACAACCCAACAAATATGCCTATGTGGCTGAGGTCAGGTCTATGGCAGAGTCACAGAACAGACCAGCGAGCAGCATGTTTGTGCGAATGCTTTCTCGAACCAGTGCCAAAGGGGTCAGTCGTTTTTCTTGTTTATGGTTGTGATTTTCTTGTTGAAAATCAAAATTTTGAGCTTTTTGTTGTTCGTTCATATTCTAACCTTCTCAAGAAAAAACTTGATATAACGTACCTTTGCATGTGCAGGGTTCTTCAGGACAGTATATTCGGGCTACGCTTCCATATATCCGAGCAGAAATTCCGATAATTATTGTTTTCCGAGCATTAGGGTTTGTTGCTGACAAAGATATATTGGAACACATATGCTACGATTTTTCTGATACGCACATGATGGAGTTGCTGCGGCCATCTTTAGAAGAAGCATTCGTGATACAAAATCAACAGGTCATTTCCCACGTTAAATGTCGTTTGCAGTGCCCTTTAGTAGATATCTTAGGTTGGTCAGGGTATGGGATGGTTTGTTCTGGTATTTGGATGTATCTTATTTGGATGCAACTCGAAAGACAATCTATTAGTGAAAAATGCAGAATATTGCATGACTCTGTCTTAAATCTTTTGCGACGAAACATTGTTTGACAAGTTTTGTGCCTGTCTATTTTAGATATACTGGGGCAATAGTCTTTAAATATAATCATGTTTTATAACATGTTGTGATCAAGCTGGTTAGTGGGAATGGCTGTATCTCAATGGGGGACTCATGCTAGTGAGTTGGTACTCTGATGATTCGAATAAGGTTGGCTGGGCTAATATCCACCTTATGCTGAAAAAATGAACGAACCGAGGGAAAGTCTATCATGTGTTTGTATAGTACAGACTTTACCTATTAAATAACCTTTCAGTGACCATGGGATGTCCTTTTATTGGAGTTTATACCTCTTTCTCAGGTTGCACTGGACTATATTGGTAAGAGAGGAGCAACCGTTGGTGTTACGAGGGAAAAGAGAATCAAGTAGGATGAACTGAACATGTTGCTTTTCAATCAAGAGCATGATTCTGCAATGTCTTGGAACGTCTGTTATAATTTATCATTGAGATATTGTTTGGTCCTCTTGTAAATGAATCATCTGTTTATTTTTGCAGATATGCAAAGGAGATTTTACAGAAGGAGATGTTACCTCATGTTGGCGTTGGAGAATACTGTGAAACGAAGAAAGCCTACTATTTTGGGTAAATTTTGGCTAATTTTTTAGTCTTGTTTCAAATATTTTTTGGCCCGTGGCCTGACACTAATCCAGAGGGGTGAGCTGAATCTGGCCATGAAGTTCTTTCTCAGGAGTTCACGGGATTCGTAAAAATGCATCTATAGCCTCAGAATATGAAATTTATTTGCGGTTCAACTATGCCTACTCTGCTCTTCTGAAACTCTTTTTTGGTACCACTTACCATGGTAGATACCAAAGTTGTGGCTCATCTATTATACCACTAGATTTTTGGTGCTGATTCACGGTTATATGTGGCTTTTTAACACAGTGGATGAATTTACAGCTAGCATGACTACTTGAAGTCCAATAAAGAAGTTGTTTAAAATGACAAGTCCAAGAAGAAAACTTGGTTCTTTTGTGAATTGTTCATCTAGACTAAGGACTCTCGCTTCTATTTTCACTAATATCTAGCCTTTAGAAAGGAAGCTTTGGAACATTAAAAAACAGTGGATCTCAATGTTAAAATTAAGCTTTGCAAAACAGCTCTGTTTGTCTTTCAAGGTATTTTGAATCTTTGGTTATAAGTGAGGAATCCAGCATATTAAATATTAATAGTTAACCGTCTGAAAAATACCTTTTCTGAGGACCGTGGTATCGTACAGACTTATGGCCTGGTTTGTTTTGATGGCTGGGCTGACTTGTTTAAGGGTTCATTTCACACATACAATTACATGAGGATGGGTTTACGAGGGTCACAGAATGGTTGAAGTCCGAGGGTAGAACCTTTAAAATGAGAGTCATTTCAAGAGATACATTTTACAAGTTTGCAGGTGAGAATAGATGGGGCGGGTTTACCTGTGACATGAAGCAAATAAATATTGATGGTCAAAGGGCTGACTCGTATGAGAGTCAGGTTAACTCGTGGGTGGGAGCAAATCCTGTAGATATCTGTCAAGTTTATCTTGTTAGAGAAGATGAGGTGGCCGTGCCACGATTTAGACAGTATATCTTATGATGATAGGTTGACCCTAGACCAACAGTGTGTTGTCCTTTCTGGTAAAGTTACTTTAACCTTACAGAAAAAAAAAGCTTTTTGCCAGGTCTAAAACACCATTTTCTCCTAAAGTTTCTCTTAAATTATCATTCATTCTCTCCTAAAGTGTGCATGCTAGAAATGAGTTTATGTTTTTCCTTTTTCAGATATATCATTCATCGGCTTCTGCTTTGTGCACTTGGACGGAGGCCGGAAGATGATAGGGATCATTATGGGAATAAGAGACTTGATTTAGCTGGTCCACTGCTTGGTGGTTTGTTTAGAATGGTCTGTCTCTTGGTGTTTCGAAGGCAACATATTCCATTCCTCATCTTTGGGATCTGAATATTACCATGTGTTTTGTTGTGGTCGCAGCTTTTCAGAAAATTGACAAGGGATGTGAAGTCATATGTTCAGAAGGTTTTCCCTCTTTTTATGAACCTCTCTGTTACGGTGTTAAATCTAGCTGCTTCTATGCTCTTGTTGGTTTCACTTATTAACTAGTGTTTCATGGTTGCGTGTGGTAGTGTGTGGATAATGGAAAGGACGTTAACTTGCAATTCGCAATCAAAGCAAAGACCATCACAAGCGGTCTCAAGTATTCTCTTGCTACTGGGAACTGGGGACAAGCAAATCAAGCTGGTACAAGGGCAGGAGTTTCTCAGGTGTGCTTTTTTCTGAGTGGGACGAACTTTTTATAAAACCCAAATCATGAGATGTTTAGTGACGTCCTTTTGAACAGTATGCGCTAAAGTCACTTTAAATTTGGCAGGTCTTAAATAGATTGACATATGCCTCTACCTTATCTCATTTGCGAAGATTAAACTCTCCTATTGGCCGTGAAGGTAAAATCTTTCCTTTGATACTTTTAGTCTGACGAGTCTCTAGTTTTTCTTTGTGTGACTTTCCTGTTTTGCATGTATCGTATGCCCATCCCAGTCTTTGGGCATTTCTGTAGGCGGTTTCTCATTGAATCCTCTTGCCTAATCAGGAAAGTTGGCAAAACCGCGACAGCTGCACAATTCTCATTGGGGAATGATGTGCCCTGCGGAAACTCCTGAAGGACAGGTAGCATTCCAGAGCATCTGCATACCGAGCTGAATATATATGTCGACAGAACCATTTTTCGAAGGTTTTGTTCTCCTGCTCATTTATGTACTGATTTCTTTGTTGTGCTAGGCTTGTGGACTCGTAAAGAACCTCGCATTGATGGTGTACATTACGGTTGGATCCGCAGCAAACCCTATTTTGGAGTTTTTGGAAGAATGGAGTACTGAAAATTTTGAGGTTCTCTCTCCTCAACACAATGGATGCTTTAAATCTTTTGTATGATTGTTTTTTGCTGACCTCCTTGGAGTTTTTTTATACACAGGAAATATCTCCCGCTGTCATTCCTCAGGCAACTAAAATTTTTGTTAACGGGTGTTGGGTTGGCATTCATCGGAATCCAGATCTCCTGGTGAAAACCTTAAGACAGCTGAGACGACAGGTTTCTAGCTAAAAACTCTTTGATTAGCTTGCTGTGGCATCTTAGTATGATGAAATCTTTGTCATGTACTTATTTAAGTCTGCCACGGTAAAATATATTTGTGCGAACTCACCTTGGAGCAAGGAAAATCATGGGAACTGACCACCAGAAAAAAGAGGAGAGTGATACTCATCACATTTTCTTTCAGTGTATTCACATATTAGTCCTGTAATTGTCAGGGTATAAGTTTCGCTAGATGCTCTTTGTTATCAAACTGTGGTATCTTCCTTAGGGTATATTTTGAATTTTCTAGACATCAACAACTAACCGTGATCCAAATTGCTTCACAAATTGGCTTTTTGAAAATTAGACATCGTAGATAAGCATCATCTTTAGTAGGAAAGTTTTGCACTTCGGAAATATCAGGGACAATGAGGAGCAAAAGTAGGCCATATTTCTCATGTAATCATTTTTAGTGCACAAAATCATCAATTTTTATGAAACTGTTATTTACGACAAAAAAATTAGTAATAGATGTACGAGATGGATGTACTGTAGCCGCGAAAGTAGAAGAGACCCAAAGAAATTTTGTGATGAGGCGTCAAAAATAAATCAGCTTGAATTGTATGACGAGGCAAAGTCTTGATGCCGAGGCAGACTATATTAATGCATTACTTAAACATAATGTACTGATTTGATTTTAATGTATTGTGGTTGTTGGACTATGGTTATGGTGTGATGACCCCACCCCGAGTGATTGTTAATTGTTCAGTTAGTATCAAGTACCTTATGAATAGTGCATTACGTTGCTACTTCCATCTGTCATTTTTTTGGTTTGGAAGACTTTGTGTTGCATTTTTATCAAATTTCCAGTTTAGCACATCCTCTGCTATTCATTGATGTTAGAATGAATGATTTTCTTTCTCTTACGCCATGTGAGAGCAATGGCATAGTTTTGGCTGTGCTCTTTTCTTTTCTCTGACTAGAATGTTGTCTTCACGGTTGTTGAAAGAAGTGCCGTGTCTTTTGATTGAAGCTGCATCTGAATCGTAACTTGAAGAGTTGCCTGTTGTGGTGTTCGTTAATGTTGCACTGTGGCCTGCTTATCAATGGTTGATACTTTTAGGTTGATGTCAACACTGAAGTGGGAATTATACGAGATACTCGTCTTAGAGAGCTGCGACTTTACACAGACTATGGTCGCTGCAGCCGTCCATTGTTTATCGTGGAAAAGCAACGGTTGCTCATAAAGAAAAAACACATTCGAGCTTTACAACAAAGGGTCATTATTCAAGAACTTACCTCTGCCTGAAATTTCCTAGGATTCTTTTGGCTAATTCTTCTGAGTAGGGGATCTTAATTTTCAACTCATGCAGGAAACCCAAGAGGAAGGATGGCACGATCTAGTAACGAAGGGCTTTATAGAGTACATTGATACAGAAGAAGAGGAGACTACAATGATATCCATGACTATCAATGTAAGTCTTAGTCATAACGGTAAAAACAGTTGCTTCTGTTGATAATTCTTTGTTCCCTGTATTGGTTATGTGCTTATGTCGACACAGTGAACTTTGGGGCAAGAGATGGACTTATGATTGTATGAGAGGATTCTTTTTATTTATTTATTTATTTATTGTGTGCGGGTTTGGCTTTTTTATGGTTCAGGATCTGATAAATGCGAGACAAAATCCGGAGGAGGCATATGCTGAAACATATACTCACTGTGAAATCCATCCATCATTGATATTGGGTGTCTGTGCATCAATCATACCCTTCCCGGATCACAACCAGGTCTATTCTTAGGCTTACTGGGATTACTGTCACAAGATTTCGCAATGTCAATGTGTCTGATATATCTCTTCATGTTATTTAGTCACCCCGTAATACTTACCAGTCTGCTATGGGTAAACAAGCTATGGGTATCTACGTCACCAACTATCAATTGCGGATGGTGAGTGATTTGTGGTTGTAAACCGCTGCCCACTCTATGTTCCCTTTTCCATCTTTTTTTTGATGAAATCGCACATGCACTTTGGTTATTACTGACGATATATTTTTTTTCTTAGGACACATTGGCGTATGTCCTCTATTATCCACAGAAGCCTCTTGTGACCACCCGTGCCATGGAGCATTTGCACTTTAGGCAACTTCCAGCTGGCATTGTGAGAAACTTTCATGCCGTGTTTTCTTTCCTTCCTCATTTTGAATATCATCCTAATAATCCTGTTTCGGTAAACTTCATTTCCTGATGAAGAACGCTATTGTTGCGATTGCGTGCTATTCTGGATATAATCAAGAAGATTCTGTCATCATGAATCAGTCCTCCATTGATCGTGGATTTTTTCGGTCCTTGTTCTTTCGCTCTTACAGGTACTCCTATTTCCCTACTCTGACCATCAGTCTTGCGCGATATTTCGAAATGATTATTCTGCAACGTCTTAAGTTCTTGGAGGTCTTCTTTAGTGTACTAACAATGGAATAATTCCTTACCCAGAGACGAGGAGAAGAAGATGGGAACTCTTGTCAAGGAGGATTTTGGGCGTCCAAACAGGGAAAACACAATGGTTGGTGCCTGTTTATTCTCAGGAAGAACAGTTCTTAGCAGACGACTTTGTTATAAAATAATTTATTTTCCAGGGGATGCGGCATGGTTCTTATGACAAATTGGATGATGATGGTCTTGCACCTCCTGTAAGTGCATTTGGGTAAATGGTATTTTATTTCTGTGGCGGAAGTACACTCGCCCATCTTCTTTATTCTTTTCCTTACATTATTGACATGTGTCTTAGGGTACAAGGGTCTCTGGGGAGGATGTCATAATAGGGAAGACTTCCCCGATGCCTCAAGATGATTCTCAGGGCCAAGCTGCCTCTAGGTATACCAGACGTGATCACAGTACAAGCTTGCGTCATAGTGAGAGTGGGATGGTGGATCAGGTGAGATATTTCCTCATGTTGATAATTCAGATCTTGTTGGTTTCCATGTTGCCATGGTGGTTACTTCGTACTCTAGATTAGCATGAGCACACTGAACCGAAGTTAACCTCTCCTTTTCTCAACTTTTTTCTCTTGTAAACGGAGTTGTGATCATACCAGCCTGTGGCTGAAATGCGATTGTTGGCCTGCAGATGGCTTTAGTGTTTAATCAATTCCAGCCGTGGTTACAGAAATGATGACTAAAAATCTAGTTGCTAGATCGAGTTGGTTCTAATATACAAGCGTTGAAACTGTTTCTAGATTTTAATGAAAAACTATGAGCCGCATTGAAAAATGAACATGAGTTTTCCAGTCTTTCTAAAATGGGAGAAAGTTGTTCCTTTTTCTTTTGCTGCCATCTGAATCCTGTTTTTCACAGGTACTGTTGACGACCAATGCTGATGGCTTGAGGTTTGTGAAAGTACGAATGAGGTCTGTTAGGATTCCTCAGATTGGTGATAAGTTCAGCAGCAGGCACGGTCAAAAGGGGACTGTGGGTATGACCTACACGCAAGAGGACATGCCCTGGACGGTGGAAGGCATCACCCCTGACATCATCGTGAACCCACATGCCATTCCTTCTCGAATGACCATTGGTCAGCTCATTGAATGCATCATGGGGAAGGTCGCCGCTCACATGGGAAAAGAGGGAGATGCGACTCCATTCACCGATGTCACGGTATGCAAGCCTTGAAATCGTCAAATCTTGATTTTCTAGGCCCTTCTTCTTGGTCTTACCCATGAAGTATATAAATTTAGGTGTGTTTTTCAATTAGTTTATAAGGGAATCGTATGCAAATTTGCAATTATATCTGGTGAATTGTTATAAGTTTGATGTAACTCTAATTATTGTTGAAAACGAGAATATTAATGTCGGTCTAATAAGGTTCTGGCATGCATTTTATGTGTTCCCATGACATCTTATGAGCTCAAAGTCCTTTTCAACACTCTAACTAGGGAAAGCTCTTCACAATGTTACGTTTATCGTTGTCTCAGGTGGATAATATCAGCAAAGCTCTTCACAAGTGTGGCTACCAGATGCGCGGTTTTGAGACCATGTACAATGGGCACACTGGAAGAAAATTAACGGCCATGATTTTCCTCGGCCCCACATACTACCAGAGATTGAAGCATATGGTTGACGACAAGATCCATTCCCGGGGCCGTGGCCCTGTCCAGATCCTCACCAGGCAGCCTGCCGAAGGGCGGTCTCGAGATGGGGGCCTACGCTTTGGAGAAATGGAGCGCGACTGCATGATTGCCCATGGAGCTGCTCATTTCCTCAAGGAGAGGTTGTTTGACCAGAGTGATGCGTACAGAGTCCATGTGTGTGAGAAATGTGGGCTCATCGCCATTGCCAATCTGAAGAAGAACACGTTTGAGTGCAGGGGCTGCAAGAACAAGACTGACATCGTTCAGGTGATTCTTCCCTCCCACTCAAGAAAGGTTTTACCCAAATTAGTACCCTTAGTGGTGGGACAGCAAGAACAAGATTATCAACCTGCTCCACCCTCCACATCAAACAGAAAAAACTTAAACCCCCCGTTTTTATCATTGCCCATTACCTTAAAACCACCCCCGTTTATAGGGATGTGCACTTTGGCCCTCTTTGTTACTAATTTTCGTCTGTGCTTTCCGAA
Source organism: Spirodela intermedia (assembly GCA_902729315.2). Lineage (NCBI taxonomy): Eukaryota > Viridiplantae > Streptophyta > Magnoliopsida > Alismatales > Araceae > Spirodela > Spirodela intermedia. The sequence continues at coordinate 513,293 of LR746274.1, forward strand.
CAAGGAACAAGAACTAGTATGTTAAATTTCCTTTTTTTTATGAAATCTCTTGCTTTAAATCATTCAATGGAGGTCCTTTGGCTCTGAACTTCTCATCCATGGATCTCGACCTTCACTTGACAATTATGCTGTGAAAATGCAGGTGCACATACCATATGCTTGCAAGCTTCTCTTCCAGGAACTGATGTCCATGGCGATTGCTCCCAGAATGCTCACGAAGAAATGAAGTGTTCCCATTGTCTGAAAATGAGAAAGAGAGCTTGTGTTTCCGTCTCATCTCACTGAGAGCCTCAACGGGAGACACTGCCCGGCTGACATTTCTCTCGGCCTCCTGTCATCTTGTCTCCTAATCATCGGCTCGATCTTCATCTTCATTTTCTTTTAGGGGGTTGACACCCCTGATCTGAGGAGGGAGAAGCTGATACACACCAGAGAAACGCTACACTAAGTAGAATCATGTCTGGTCGCTACGAATTTGGCCCATCATCGATAAACCTCTCATCTTTACCCCTTGTCATGTCGTTGGATGCTTCACCGACTTTGTATTTAGGCCCAGGGGTCAAATGTGTGGTGAATTCTTAAATATATATTGTTTCTACTTGTTCTACTCTTGTTGTATTGGAAAAATCTGCGAAGCTTCATGACTTACCTGGTCTCCATGTAGGTCCAGTCGGGAAGTTCAGACCCTCTTTAGGAACCCACATCAGCCCACCTCTCTCTCTCTCTCTCTCTCTCTCTCTCTCTCTCTCTCTCTCTCTTTCTTGGACGAAGTGTACGCAGAGAGAGAGAGAGAGTCAGTCCACCAGGAACGGTGTAAACCAAAGGTCGAAGCTAACTAATTTTGCACTATGTAGAACTACACACACTATGAGTTGCTAGAGAAAGAAGCTTCAAAGCATTGTACATTAAAAGACGAGGATTCTTAAAAGACAAACAAAAATCTCCAGAACTTGTGTATGGGCACCACAGACGGGTTCTCCTCCCCACGGTTCACGAACCACTGCTAAGAGAGGAGGTGCCCTCTACAGCTTTCCACATCATTAGTAATACTGTAATCATCTGCAGCATGAGCCCATGATCGGCACGGCTGTAGAAATCTATCATCTCATCCTAGACCTCGGAGATCTTTTCAAAGTCCAAGGAGAAGGTTGTGAACCTTGATCTTGTGGGTTGCCGGTGTTGAGATCCTCTAGGAGGCTCTCCCCATATCCAGCTGCTAGAAACGCTATACGTTGCTTCAGAAATTTTTCGTACTTCAGGTTTCCGCAGATTAACCCATAATAGACAACGCCCTCATTGGCTACTTCTACAGAATCCTGAAGTACTAAGAATTTCGGAAGCACTGCCCAGAAGTATCAAATCCTAAAGTTCAAGGAGTGCTGTGGGGAGAACATCCTAGAAGATCTCAACACCAGTAAAGTGTTAAAGAGGCTCCGCAGGCCTGGTTCCACAACCTTGATATGGTCTGAAGGAGGGTTGCCTCACCTTCATCTTCTACATTGAAGGGATCTCTGATGTCCGCGACAAGATGATGGATTTCACAGAATGAAACCTCATTAATTCGGCCTGGTGTACATGTATGTGCTGTCGTTCGGATACGTGTACCTGAGAGCAAAATAAATTTAAATTAAACATCAAGACTATTACCCGGAATAAGACCTGATCGGTTTGCCCTAATGTACAAGTACCTGTTGTCCTCCGTACAAACATCACTATCAGAAAAACGAACAAAATTGTCAAGGACTATTCACTGCAATGAAATCTCTTCGAATGAGCAGTATCCCCGTAGTAAGGGTATTATTTGCCTCACCATTCCCAGAAGCCGATCTTGAAGGCATCAGAACCGCGGCAGGAGCCTATTTCCAAGTTCTCCACAGCACCAAGTGCATTATGGTCTCCACCCTGCACTCCTGAACGCTCAGTCGACACCAACCCGCCTGTCCATCTCACCATCGCGCCCGTGTCAAACTAGTTTTGGTACCACTCCCGCAGAAATGTGAATAAAAAGTTATCTGTAAATTGGGAGGAGGTTACCCGAACATCTCGCTCCCAGTGGGCTGGCGGAATAAGCCACTGATAGCCTCTCTAGCACGTTGTGGCAGTTGAGGTTCTCCATGAGTCCCTCAATCACATTGTTGCACTACTCGCGGCTGCTGAGAAGAACGAGCTCGCCGACCTCTACGAGTGGTGCACATATCACGAAATGCAACCTCATTGATTCCGCGAGATCCTCACGGCCGAGGAAGGTTATTTGACTCACCAACTCGCGAGGAGAGTTGTCCTAAGTTCTCCACCCACCACACCGGGGGCTCGAACTAGAAACTCCTTGCTTCCTATGCACTGCGCATCATTTATTGCGAGACTTGCGGAGGTATCTCCTTCGTGGTATCCGGGTCGTCTTTCTCATTATCCAAAGAGGGAGCGCATCATTTATTGGCGAACAGTCCAAGAGCGATCGCCATCGGCATGAGTTCCTGGAAGAGGAAGGGTATACGCACTGCACATTCACAACTCAAGATCGACAGCCAGTATATAGTAACATCTATTTCGAAATTTTTCATACACATGGGAAAGGACTAGTGAGTCAGGACTTATATAGTGCCATCTACGTCGTCTTCTCTTTGCCGTAGGAGATGCAACATGCTGGTAACCATGCAAAACGCAAAATCTACGAAAAACGAGATAATTTATATAAAACTTTGAGAAAGGCTTAGATGTTGCGGCCTGTTTTTGGAAATCAAACACACAGAAGAGTGCCCTCAATGACGTGATTATAGGTGAAAATATATAGTTAGAATGATGGGAAATGTTCATGTACGTTTAAGAGAGCCTACACTTTATGGCTTTCCAAGCTGTGCCCAATGCTTTATCTTACCTTTATTTTAGGCCCAATTCCTTTTTAGAGAAAGGATAGCCAATGCGTGTTCAAAGTTTGCCCTGTTCCGTTGTCATATAGCAATAAATTACGCCAAAATAAATACCTCTATCACTCTCTTGCTCTCTATCATTTAATATGCTACCTGCCATTTTTGGTATTTCTAGTAATTATTTATCTTAAGGTGCCTAGTTAAAAATGGAGCTTTTTCATCGCTACTGAAGCCATTCATCTCTCCCCTGGACTCAATATCTGGGAAACCCAAGGGCCCAAGCTATTCCACTATTTTTTCTTCTATCTAGCGGGAAGAAGAGAAGAGGGTTATCTGCTATTTTGTTACAAGAGTCCTCATTTTATCACTAAATTACAGAATCTACTATTATAATAAAATTTAACATTTAAGGGTCTACGAATTATTTAAAATAGTATTTGGATTATACATAATAATTTTTTTCATTCAAATTACCAAGCTAATAAGTGCATATTGACGGCACGTGCCATGAAACACCAAAGATGGGTGTTGAGGTGTCAATCCATCATGGCTGACTCATTCCGGAGACGTGCGAGGAGCCTCTCATCTCAACTATTTGGGAGATGTGTGAGAGACCTCTTGTCTGGCCCACTTGGGAGATCTGAGGAGTGAGGGGCGGTGACATAATTGTTACCTCATTCCATCTGACCCATTCGAGGGTCATGTAGAGAGAGAGAGACAGTTGTCACCTTATCCCTTTTGACTCATGTAGGGAGAGGGAGTGAGAAACGAGGGAGGTTGAAACCCTCACTTTCGAGATGTGTGGGCTCGCCTGCATGTAGATCGAGATGCCTCTTTTTAGGGGGGTAATTATCTTTTCTTATTTTCTATAAATAAGACATATTTTTTCTTTTTGAGTATGACAGATGATGATATTTCTTTCTCTTCCTTGATTCTATTATCTCTCTTTATCAACTCTCTTTCTCTTTATTGATCTCTTCTCTCTCTTCTATTATAAGTAAAGTCTTTATAGAGAGAGATAAAAGTCTATTGTTGACTTTCCAATGTGTGGGTTGTCTTAAGGGCATTGATATGTGAATTAGAGGTGTCTAGTAGAAGTCTTGTTCTCTTTAGAATTCTTGATAGTTTGGTGGTTTTTCTTCTATTTACTCTCACTTATATTGAGAAATTAAGTTTCTACTATTATTGTGATCATGTGTCTGTATATTTATCCTTACAAGTGATATTAAAGTATTAATTTATTTTTTTTGTAGATTTGTTATGACTTTTAAGGTACATCTTAATTTCCAAAAGTTAGATAAGTCTTCTAACTTTAATATCTGAAAGCATTGTATGTATGATATATTGTTGTAGGCTAACTTGTATAAACTTTAGACAGATCAAAGCCAAACAAGATCAATACTAATGATTAGGAGATAATAGAAAAGAAGGCTGGAGATTTTATTCATATATATTTGTTTGATTTGGTTCTTCAACATGTCATGGATGAATATAATTGAAAAAAACTTTACAAAAAGGTTGAGAAATGAAGTACACTAAAGTCGATGATGAGTAAAAAGATATTGAAGAGAAAGCTATTTGGATTACACATGTCAAATAGAGATGATTTGACATCTCAAATTGATTAGTTTAATTATTGAGTGACTTATTTTGTATACTTTTTTTTAATGAGAATAAAATTATTATTTTGTTTGTTTCTCTTCTTGATGCATATGATCATCTTGTTATGACCTTATTATATGGTAGTATAACACTCGTTCTTGAAAATGTTATTGATTCATTGAAAAAATATTATCATCGAAAGAAAGATGTTGGTGAGGTTCATGGTAAAGGTTTATACATGAAGGATGTAAGAGAACATGGAAGGCAAAAGGAGAAGGGATCATTAGGAGACAAAAAAGAGTCGATCAAAGTCACAAACAAACTAGTTGAAAAATCAAACTTGTCACGTGTCATGAGAAATAACACTTGCGAAGAGATTGTCTAAATAACTGAAATGATAAAACAATATGAGATAAATCTGGTTCGACTAATGTCGCGAAGGTTGAGGACATAGAAAACAGAGAAGTTTATTATGACTTTATTGTAGTTGAGGAATTGTCGAACACAGATTCCTGATACTAATTACTCTTATCATGTGTCATAATGTTGATTGATTTGACTTATATGGAAGTTATTTTCATAGAAAATAATGCAGCTTGTAAAGTTGTTGATATTAATTCAGTGAAGATTCATATGTTTGACATGGTGGTCCGAGCTTACAAATATTCGTCATATTTCAGTACATCACTAAAATTTGATTTTGCTTAGAATATTAAACACAAGTAGATGTTGCTTCAAAAGTGAGAATATGATCTTCAAGATTATCAAGAGATCACTCATTGTGATGAAGGAAAAGTATTAAGAAGCGAATATTTATAAACTTAAGGAAAGTAATGTTGTAGGTGGAGCTTATTGATAAGTCTTCATTATCATGAGTTAATAATTAGTAAATAATATAGTTTTAGCCTTAACTCGTGATAAAGAGACTTATATTTGTGTTAAAGTGTGAAAAGTGGTTTTCAGTTGATTAATGTGATTTTTTGGATAATTATCTGATTTTATATGAATTTATATGATTTTTACAGTCTTACTTTTGAGATAAATGAAGAAAAAGAAATAAAACTAAAATATTACAAAATGGGGGGGACCCGCCGGCCAGCCGGGCCCACAAGCGGGTCGGCTGGCTCAATTGGGTAGTAGCTGTGAGCAGGGGCTCGAGCGGCTTGGACCGATAGGGGCACGTGTGCGCCACTCCCCTTCCACGTCACCGGTGGCCAGCCGGCTATGGGGCAAGGAGTGGTCGTACACGCACAACCGATGTGGGACTAAACGTGAGAGAAGGGGTGGACAACCGGCGTGGGTTCGAATCCTCCCAGAGTCAAAAGTCATATATTTTTATCTGATTATCACGACTTTCTTGCAGATCACTGGTGAAGGATTAAGCAACGAGAATCGCTGGATCATCGGCGAAAATCTCGTCAACGCGATTCGTGAAGTATTGCTACTAAAATTACTGAACGATTCGCGATAAAAGGATCGCAAATCCATCAAGTAAATCATCTCCGATTGATTGACGAACAAGCCGTCGTCAGGAAGAGGACGATCTGCCGGGAGATGAGTCGCCATCTGCTGATAGCGTACCAGATGCGATGAAGAGCCTCCTCTTGCTGCGCAGACCTGATGATGAAGCTCCGTGACATGCGCCCCACCTCCATCCAGCTCCTCTCTGTCGGGTGACAGCCGCCGGAGAGCCGCAAAGTCGCCGTTTTCCCGCTCCGCCGGGTGACAGCCGCTGGAGACGACTCGACGACCCATTTCATTAATCTCTAGACTTCGCGAGAAGATCTAGAGATTGCCCATGTCGTCTTTGTCCAAGGAGAGCCTTCGAGGCTGTAGACACTGCACGACGATCCTCCTGAACGCTCAGGATTCCGGTGCATCACCGACGCATCGCCGTCGAGACGCCAAACTCTGTTTTCCTACTTTCAACTTACTTTACGCTTCATTTAGTGATAGTTTTTGTGATTTTAATTTACCAAAATATACTTTGTTCTATTACGATTCTTCCGGCTTTTATAGATCTTAATTTGATTAATTAAATCGTCTGTAATCGTTTACGTAAGAATCGTCGGGCGGAACTCTGTTTCCGCGCAATTCGCGTTCGCCGGGCGCTGATGTCATCATGACGTCCGCACCCTTATTTCCTTTTTTTGTAAATTTTAAATATATTTCCTTTTCATTTATTAGTATAAAATTCATATAAAATAGTATTCTCTGAGGAAAATTCTGAATAATTACCAAATATTATATTACATCCTTGTGATCGACCTGGAAAATTATCGCTATTTTTGAAAGTTTTATTAAATTATAATTGATAGATTTGTTCATAAATACTTCTAAATATCCGAAAATTCATATTTTCTAGTTTTATAAATTTTATATTTGCGTGATTTAATATAAAACGACTAAGTCACGTCACTTATGTTGTGACATTAAATGATTCTATAAATGATGACACACTTTTATGACACTTGTAATTAGGCCATATGCATGAGACAAGTATGTAGAAGTTACATGTATGAGGATTGCTATTTGGTGTGAAAACTTACAAATTAAATTTTTACAAGAATTATGTCATGAGAAAATATTATTGGATGACACTTAAGACAACGAAACATGAGATTGGTGATGTGTATATTCATTCAAATGTGTGTGGTCTAGTTGATGTGACATTGTTAGGAGGTGCTCATTATTTTCTATTTTTTTGATAATTTTTTCAGAAAAGTCTAGATATTCTTCTTAAAACACAAGTCATAAGTATTTGCAAAGTCTAAAACTTAGTGTATTAAGGTGGAGTATTAGATGGAGAGGAAGATCAAAGTCTTGCAGACTATAAATGGTACATAATTTAAGAATTCTGAATTTGATCAACATTGTAATGAGTATGGTATTCAATGTCATTATACAATGAAGACAAATCTACAACAAAACGGTTCACTAAGTGGATGAATCGCACGATTGTTGAGAGTACATGATATTTATGATTGAATGTTGACTTGTCTAAAGAGTTTTAGGTAAAAGTTGAGTATGGTATCTTATTTGGTGAATAGATCACCAAATTCTACCCTTGATAGGAAGGTTGCTGAAGAAGTATGAACTGAAAATCTTGTTGACTATTCAAATTTATATATATTTAGATGTCCAAAATATGTCCTTATACCTTCTGATGAGAGTTCGAAGCTAGATTGATAAAATGAAATTGAGGGTCGTCGAAAGCTCCAAAATAAATTGATCAAAACAATATTTGTAATCATGAATTTACCAAATATAAGTACTAAAATAGGTAAATAATGTGGTAAGCTCGAGGTCGATCCACAAGGAATGAGAATTAGGTGTTGCTTAGTGACTATTTTAATCAAATGAGCTCAAAAGAGGGGCAACAATGAATAAAAAGAATTTTTGCCATTGGAAAAGGGGGAAAACAGAAAATCAATGTTGCGGATGATGCTTGAGAGGTGAATATACGCATAAAAGACTCGCAAATCAGAAACAAAGCTATAAATCAACCTAAGTCAAACCTACTAATACCTAACAGATTGATTATGCACGAAACACATCGAACCTAGATAAACTTACCTCGGGCCTCTATATGTCACCAAGGCTAGGCAATTTTCCTCTTCGAGTAGCTTCTGTAGGGATCTATGCTATAAATCCACGCTTAAATCAATCAAAATGCATCAAAATCTGATGCGAAACCTCAATGTTGTTTCATGCAAGCTGACGAAATGTCGGGGCATTCAAAGTTATGTTCTTCCACCCCTAAACGACAACTTATATGTGTAAGGGTTTACATGAGAGGGTGGGAATACACATATAGTGCTGTGATTAAATGAGGGCATTTATGTCCTTTTGGCTATGATAAGATCAGGCAAAAGTCATTTCTTCTCAAGTTGATTTGAACCGTTGGATTTGGAAGTCTTGTCGTAGCTGTAGGATCTTCCTAAATGTTGCGATCTACTGCACCCTCGTTAAGCATGCTCCATTTGCCATTGATTATGTGGATGTTTTTTATGGCTTCCGATCTCCTCATTTGATGATGTCATGTCATGTGTCAATGCCTCAGCCCTATTCCATCGCCTCATCTCCACATATCAGATCTCATATGTCGAAGCATATATCAGCTTCCGAAAAATCATAAAAATATATCAAAAATTCCTGAAATTCTCTCATATTAATAAATAATCAATTATGACTATAAGACTCAAAGAAAAATTCTAAAAAATTCTCTAAAATATTAAACTTCATGAAATACTCAAAGAACTAATAAATATTTATTTTTAATATGATAACATGCTATATTTTTATCATAGATCCAAAGTCAAAGAAATGTATCTTCTTGGGCTATATCACTAGTGTAAAGTGATATTGACTTTAAGATTTAGAGATGAAGAATGTTATTTTCAGTATTGATATGATTTTTTGATGAAGATCACATATTGAAGTCTTTTTTTATAGAGCATATATTTCAAAAATTTTATAATACTCATGTTGAAGACAAAGCAAGGCTAAAGATGAAGACTATATGGAATTCTCTTAGTTCTATTGTAAGTAAAGATCGAGTTGTAGAATCATTAAAGGTTCTTGATTGTATTATTGCTAGATTGAGTAAGTGTAAAGTAATGCCTCCTACTCGTCTTGATGATTTTGTTGTCTTTGTATTATTTGTAAGAGATGATGAGCCCACAAATTTTTAAGAGATAATTAGTTATCTTGAAAAGAAGAAGTGACTGCACACAATATTTGAGGAGAGAATATCTTTGGACAAGAATCACACATAAGAATTTGTGGGTCTTCTTATAGAGAAGTGAATTATTAGTGTAAATGGGTGTACAAGAAGAACTTACCAATGATTGATAGTGACTAGTTATAATATAAGACAAAATTTGTTGTAAAAGGTTTTACACAGAAGTAAGAAACTAATTATACAAAGATCTTTTTACCTATTGTGAAGCACATGTCTATTTATTTGGTGTTAGCCATTATCGCACATGAAGATATAGAGCTTGAGCAACTAGATGTGAAGACAATATTCTCTTATGAAGATTTGAAGGAGATTATTGATATGCAATAGTTGGAGGGTTTTATAGTATAAGGATCATAACATCTTCTTTGTTGATTGAAGAAATCACTTTATGAGTTGAACATGTATTGAGGTAGTGGTACAATAAATTTAGGTTTTACATATTAAAAATTTACTATACGAGGTACGATTTTGACTATTGTGTTTATATGAGAACTTGTGGTGATGGTTTTCTAATTATTTTGATGTTCTATATTGATGATATACTCATTACTTTGAAGAATTTATATGAGATTTGTGAGTTGAAAATAATATTAAGTAGTAAATTTGACATGAAGAATCTTGGTGTGACAAAGAAGATCTTTGGTATGGAGATTCATAGGGATCGAGAATCAAGTAATCTATGATTGACTTAGAGTAGTTACTCTCGAAGGTGGTGGATCTATTTGGTATGAGTAATGTTAAAAGAGTGGACTGATAAATCTTCATTATCATGAGTTAATAATTAATAAATAATATAGTTATAGTCTTAACTCATGATAAATAAACTTATATTTATGTTAAATTATGAAAAGTAGTTTTCAATTGATTAATGTAAATTTTTGGCTAATTATGTGATTTTATATGGTTTTATATGGTTTTATATAATTTTTATAATATTACTTTTGAGATAAATAAAGAAAAAAAATTAAAATAAAAAGATAAAAAAAGAGGGGGACCCGCTGACCAACTGAGCTCGCAAGTGGGTTGGAAGCGCAGTTGGGGAGGAGCCTTGAGTAGCTTTAACAATGAGATACTAGATAGCCGCAAAGTCACAATTTTTCTGCTTCGTCAAGTGACAATCATTAGAGATGATTCGACAACTCATTTCATTGATCTCTAGACTTCGCAAGAAGATATAGAGATTGCTTATGTCATCCTTGTCTAAGAATAACCTTCGAGGCTATTGACACTGCATGATGATCCTCTCAAATGCTCAAGATTTTAGTACATCACCGACGCATCACCGTAGTGACGTCAGAATTCTGTTTGATTATTTTTTAATTAGTTTAACTTTCACCATCATTTTCTAAACTTCAAAAAGAGATCTAATGAATGTCCATGTTGTCCATGTCCAAGGAGAGCCTTTGAGACTGTGGACATCGTTTAATGACCCTCCCAAACACAACAAAGTTTTAGCGACTGTCGTGACGAAGCTGAAACTCTATTTTTCCTACTTTTAACTTAATTTTCACTTCATTTAGTGATAATTTGTGTGATTTAAGTTTTCCAAATTACTTTTTATTCAATTATCATTCTTTTGGCTTTTATAGATCTTAATTTTATCAATTAAATCACCTATAATTGCTTATGTAAGAATCACCAAGTAGAACTCTATTTTTGTCCAATTCATGTTTGTTGGGTGCTGATGTTGACACCCGTACCCTTATTTACCTTTTTTATAAATTTTTATTTCTTAGTCTAAAATTTAGAAAAAAATTATATTTTTTGAAAAAATCTGAAATATTATATGATATTATATTACATCACTGTGATTGATTTTAAAATTTTTCACTATTTTTAGAACTTTTATTTAATTATAATTAATTTTTTTGTTTAGAAATAATTTTAAATATCCAAAAATTAGTATTTTTAGTTTTATAAATTTTAAATTTACATGATTTACTATACAATGACTAAGTCACATCGTGGACACTCCTCTAACTAGTCATTTTAAATTATTTATTACTTAGTGTCTAACATCTGAAGAGGATATTATTGAGATAAAGTAAATTTTCTTGTGTTAATACCGTTGGCTTTCTCATGTATGTTATAATTTGTACAAGACTCGATATTGCTCATATAGTTAGGCTTGTGAGTAGTTTTATGAGTAATCTAGGAAATGAGCATTAGACTGCAATGAAGTAGATTCTCCAATACTTAAAGAGGTTTTTAGATCTCAAAATCTATTTTGACCGACAAAGTTATTTTTTTACTATTGATTTTGTTGATTGGTAGACAAATTTAGATCATTGAAGATCTATGACATGATATATTTGCACTATGATTGGTGGACCTATGAACTAGAAGTCTAAACTTCAGACTACCGTCATATTGTCTACCAATGAGGTAAAATACATGACAGCTACCAAAGCAGCCAATGAGGCCTTGTAGTTGAAAGGATTATTAAGTGAACTTGGGATCAGACATAGTGAAATTCTTCTACATTGTAATAGTTAGAATGTTATTTACTTGGGAAAGAATTAGGTATATCATGCACAATCAAAACGTATTGATGTTTGATATCACAAGATCTATGAGTTGATGAATTCTATAGATATCTATCTAACATAAAGTTCATATGGAGGAGAAGTTCAAATATTCTATAGATGTCACATATATGTCGATAAAGGTCATCACAATAGAGAAGTTCAAATATTATTTGAATTTAATTCATGTTGTAAGTACCTTACAAAAAATAAAGAACTTATAGTATAGACGTATGTCAACTTTGGGTGCAATGATGATGGCTACTAAGGTGGAATTTATTGATAGTGTTAGTCCATCATGACTGACCCATTCGAGAGACTCATTCGGGAGATTACATTGAGTGAGGGGTAGTGACATAGTTGTCACCTCATTTTGTGCAGGGGGAGAGAGACGATTGTCACCTCATCTCTTTTGACCTAGTTAGGGGTTGTGTATAGAGGGAGTAGAAAACGAAGGAGGTTGGAACCCTCACCTCTGAGATGTGTGGGCTTGCCCCCACATAGATTGAGATGCCTCATTTTAGGAGGACGATTATCTTTCCTTATTTTCTATAACTAGGATATGTATTTCTGCTTTTTGATTACGATAGAAGATGAGATTTCTTTCAATTTTTTGATTTCATTATCTCTCTCCATCAACTCTCTTTATCTTTCTTGATCTCTTTTCTCTCTTCTATTGCGAGTGAAGTTCTTATAAAAAGAAATAAGAATCCATTACTGACTCTCCAGCTTGCTGGTCATCCTAAGGGTGTTTAATATGTGGATTAAAGGTGTATGGTGGAATGATGTAGGATGAATATGACTGACACGGATGGAATGGGTAGGGAACACAACGGGTGATAACAAGCCACGAAACTCATACACGATTGGTTCCGAACCTTTCAAAACTGATTGTGATGAGGTGAGAAGACCATTTCGTTCTTCGATTGAGGACGGGAGGATTGTCTTAGGTCACCGTGATAGAACAAAGCTCCACATTTCAAAATCTTAGTAGACCTCCAAACAAGGAAATTGCAGCCCACTCGGCTGGTCTCGAGCCTACATTGCTAAATTCGATGGTAGTGGAAACATGTATGAGGAAAGACGAGATGAAATCAAAACACACGACTACCAAAGAGGCTTGAGAGGGAACCTTCGGCATTTGCATGCCACAATATTGACGTCGATGGCAGAATGGTGTGCACTTGTCGTTGCGTCTAAATGCACACTATCTAATAATATTTATAACTAAGACTTACTAAAATACTAGTATAGAAGTAAGTCTCAGGTTGAACACAAGGAGATTGATTAATCCATTGAAAAAACTAATTTAATTTCTATATAAAATATTTTTCAATATTTTATTAATATGTAACAGAAATAATAAAATAAAAGGGTGAGGTGAGAAGAATAAAGGAAGGGAAGCAGGGAAAAGAAAAGAGGAAAAGAGAGAAAGAAGAGAGAAAGAAGAGAGCTCTCACAAGAGAGAGAAGGGATGAGATCTCTTGTGAAAGGGAGAGAAAGGGAGAGAGGAGGAGAGAGAGCTCTCATGAGAGAGAGAAAGGATGAGATCTCTCACGAAAGGGAGAAAAAGAGAGAGGAGGAGAGAAAGCTCTCACGAGAGAGAGAAGGGACAAGATCTCTCATGAAAGGGAGAGAAAGAGAGAGGAGGAGAGAAAGCTTTTATGAGAGAGAGAAGGGACAAGATCTCTCGTGAAAGGGAGAGAAAGAGAAGGAGATCGATTGAGAGAGAGGGAGAGAAAGGGAGAGATCTCACGAGAGATGGAGAGAGAAGAAAGGTCTCACAAGAGAGGGAGAGAGAGAAATAAGATGAAAAAATAAGAAAGAGAGAAATATAGTCAACCCATTTTCTCAGACGAATGTGTGCTCAAGGATTCACACACATGACATGAGGTCAGCTGTGAATATCTCCAGCTTGTTTTAATCGTTGAACACTTATTAATCAGCCTTTAATCTCAATGATTTCGTATTCAAAAATAGAAAAACTACTCATTATTTGCAGAATGCCAAGAATGTGAATATGTTGAGATTTGACGGCAAAAACTAATAGAAAATAAGTTGAAAATGATCTTAGCTTGATCTCAAACGAGTTTCAGAGGATCCAGAAGAAGAACAAAGATCATTCATCAAGCTTTGAATTAGTTCTACTCATTTCAATTGAAATGTGCATGAAACGAAAAGAACTTACCGTAAAATGTAAATAAATGACAAAAGTAGGTAAGTAAATGTTGAAAATAAGAAATAAATTATTGCCTAAGTTTAGTCTTCCTCCTAGACAATTGGAGACATCAGTGTGGCAGTTTGGTTTTGTCTAGATGTGTCACATCACGCTAGAAGTCGCAGAAGTATCGTTTGGAAGTGCTGCGTCACTTACTAGAGAGATCCGTTGAAAGAGGGCTTGACCACACAATCATTGTCGTCTGGGGGGAGAAGGGAAGAGTTGACCACTCGCCAAAGGCCTTGAGTGCAGTCGGAGGAGGAAGGAAGAAACTTGTTGATTGTCGGAGACGTCGATCGTGTAAAAGGAGGGAAGAATAGATTCCGATTTGCAATTACTGTTGGGATTTTAAAGATAATCGATAATGTCTATTTTACTAGACAATAATTAATTATTGTCTTTATATCCCTGATGGTGATATGTGTGAGAACTTAAGTTCCCGGTATTGTGGCGTTCCGCGAGCCACTATATTAGGTGAGCTTGGTCACGTGGCTCTCTGAACGACGTAAAATCAACCCGCCACGTCCGCTGCCGATGGGGAACTTGAGTTCCGGTACCGTGGTGCCTCCATAGCTGTTGGATTGGCCTTTAAGGCCACATGCGTGCTAAGCAGCGTCGGATTCGCGAGCCAATGATGGATTGCTTTACGCATCTGGTATTGTGACGGTTCACCAGCCACAGGATCAGGCTAATCAGATGACGTGGCTCTCTATGTACCACTGAATCACACTATGCTCCAGATGGGTGCACTGAAATAGATGAAAACGTTTAGTTCCACATCGGAAATATTTCGGAACATATGCCGAATATAAATTAAAGCTACATCTCTTAGTAGAGATCTCTTCTCTCGAAATAAAATAATGCCTAGGACCATCTTGAGAGAAGGTAAAAAGATGGTCCGCCCTCACACGCGCACGTGTGTATGGGTGCTCCTTGCCCCACGACCGGTTGGCCACTGGGATGTGGAAGGGGAGTGATGCACACGTGCACAGAGTGAGGCCTTTGCCACTCAAGCCCAGCTTGTGGCTCCCCCGGTCTGGGTCTACCCACTTGACCGCTGCCCCTCCTCTAGGTCAATTGCCGAGTGTCAACTTATTAGTAGGTGGAAGAATTTTTATATTTATTATTTTTATTTTAATAATAATAAAATATGCTAAGTATTCTAACTTCAGACTTTTAAAATTAACAATATATCCTATATTTATTCTACAAGTTAAAAATAAAATCAAATAATAAAACTAATTAAAACACATAAATCTAGCTTTAACATAGAGCATAAGAAGATGAGACTGTCGCGGATCCAACTATGTGATTAGTTGGCAGGGGGGGTTCAAGGGGGGAAGCCGCTGCCCCAAAACCTAAATTCAATGCTAGGTGGAGTAGGGCACGCAGGGTGTGCACAATCGACGTGTAAGGTAGAAGGTTGATGTCTAGGGCAAGTCGCAGTGGCACATCTGCTAGGCGCGGGACGTGCGAGCACTTGGGCAGGATGCACGGGACGTGTGAGTGCCCACAGTAGGCTCGTACGCGGTGCATTGCCGGTGCTCTGAGGGACGCTGATCAGCACATTGTTGGGCACACGAGTGTTGACGAAGAGACCCACTGGTGACAACAAAGAGGGTTGACCAGAAGGCAGGGGGGAGGGGAGGGGGATTAAATATATTTAAATATATTTAAAATAAAATATATTTAAAATAAAATATATTTAAAATTCACAAAAAAGGAAAATAAGGGTGCGGACATCAAGATAACGTCAGCATTTGATAAACGTGAATCGGACAAAAATAGAGTTTTATCTAGTGATTCTTACATAAGTGATTACAGATGATTTAAATGATCAAATTAAGATTAGTAAAAGCCCCAAGAATTATAATTGAACGAAGAATAACTTGGTAAATTTAATCACACAAATTATTACTAAATGAAGTAAAAATTAAATTAAAAGTAGAAAAATAGAGTTCTAGCGTCATGGTGATGATTCGTCGGCGATGCATCGAAATCTTGAGCGTTCAAGACGATTGTCATGTAGTGTCCACGGCCTAGAAGGCTCTCTTTGGACAAGGACAATGTGGGTAATTTCTAAATCTTCTTGCACGTCTAGAGATAAATGAAATGGACATTGAATCATCTACGACAGCTGTCACTTGACAGAGCAGAAAAACAATGAATTTGCGACTCATGACGGCTGTCACCCGACGAAGAGGAGCTGGATGGAGGTGGGCGTGTGTCAGAGAGCTTTATCCTCAAGTCCGCGCAACAAGAAGAGGCTCTTCATTGCATCCGATACACTCTTAGGAGGTGGCGACTCGTTTCTCGACAGATTGTCCTCTTCTTGATGACTACTTGTTCATCGATTAATCGGAGATGATTTACTTGATGGATTCGTGATCCTTTTATTGCAAATCGTTCAATAATTTTAATAATAATACTCTGTGAATCGCATTGACGAGATTTTCGCCGATGATCAAGCGATTCTAGTAGCTTCACTAATGATCTACAAGAAAGTCACGATTTAATCAAATAAAAATATGAGTTTTAGCTTTAGTAAGATTTGAACCTGCATTGATCCTCCGCCTGCATGAGAGAGGGAATAAGTTCTCAAATACCCTTATTTAGTGATGTCATCATGACATCTCGTTGTTATCAATAAGAGATTTTTTTGGTATGAAAATCTTCTAAAGATTTTGGGGAAGATGGTTTAGTCCCACATCGGTTATATGCCTAATGTGGAGATGCATATATGATAACGTGAGATTTGGGAATAAGTGAGTTACTTTCTGATGTGTATGACCACTTCTTGCCCCACAACTAACTACCCACTAGTGACGTGGAAGGGGAGTGATGCACATGCACCCTCTGGTCTATAGCCACTCGAGCTCATACTCTCGCCTCCATCCCGACTGCGCTTCAGACCTGCTTGTGGGCCCGACTAGCTGGCAGGTCCCCCCTTTTTCTATTTTTTTATTTTCTTTTTCTTTATTTTTCTCAAAAATAGGATTATAAAAATCATATAAATTTATATAAAATCACATAATTAGCCAAAAAATCACATTAACCAACTAAAAATCACTTTTCACAAATGAACATAAATATAAGTCTATTTATCATGAGTTAAGGCTAAAACTCTATTATTTATTAATTATTAATATATGATAATGAAGACTTATCAGGGACCCAAGCGACAACGGGGGCTACGAGCAGCGATCACATAGATCCCTTATGGCATGATCTCTCGCATAAGAAAAGTCTTTTGAAGATCAAAGCCATCATTTAATAGAAATCGTAAGCCTATTTATAAGCCTTGGGAGGAGAGAGAAAATTACAACCTAAAGTAAATAGAAGGAAATCAACTATGAGTAAATCCTAATAAAAATAGAAGTTGGGATCCAGAGCTCGGATCTGCCGGCAGTGATGTGGAGTGACCTTGATAACTTGCGGGGTCTCTGGAGGAGGTGACATAGAGTCCAATGATGTCATGGTCACCGATGGTGGAGCTAGGGACCATGCCCCACCGTGAAAATCTTGTCATCTTCAGGATTCTTGATAGCTTGATGATTTCTCTTCTATTATTGTCATCTTGTGTTTACATATTTATCTCTACAATGGGTGTACTCACTTCAAAGTACATGTATAAGCAACACTTGTTCTGCTGACTAACTCGGTACAGATGTGCGGGCACGGTACACTACAAATGGAATTCCCCCACCCCTTTGACAAAACTCATGCCTTCTTGTGGGGAGGTGTCCTACACTGGCTTTTAGATGGTCTGCACAGCTTGGAACATCTCGACCATGAGCTCGCCGTCGACGTCGCAGAAGAACTCGTGAGTCCCTTCACCGACGTCGTAGACTTTGCAGCACTCCTTAAGGTGGTCGAGCTTCTTCAGGCGGTCGAGCTTGTAGATCCAATAATCGCGAAGCCTTTGTAGCATGTTGCCGGAGGTGAGGTCCTCCAAAAGGCTCTCCTCGCAGCACTCCTTGAGGCCGGCGAGGTCGTATTTCTCGGCGGCCGTGAGCAGCGCCATGCGGTACTTCCAGAAGACCTCGATCAGTAGAGGCGGTTCAAGAGGCAGTTCAAGAGGGCGCCGCAGGTCTCGCGGGACATGTACTTGATCTCGATGGGTGATTTCTCCTGGTGGTCGTACAGCAACATGCTATGGAAGACGAGTGAGTTCGCCTCCAGAACGGCCTTGTGAGCGCGCAGTGTGCCCCCGGCCGTGTTCATTGTGACGTCCGAGTGGATGTCCTCTTCCAGCGTGTGAGAGAGGCACGGACGGGATAACTTATTCTCCAGATACTGCATCGACACCTCGTAGGCCCAACCTGAAGACGCCTCCTTGCTCTGGTTCTCCGACAAGAAAAAGGAGAAGAGCAGCAGATGACGATTAGTGACAGATTTCACGCCTTTAAGAAAAGATACCTGCGGAAATCTGAGAAGGAAAATATCTCGGGGTAGCTTGTGCATTGACAGGGGGAGATCTTGAAATCTAAGAACTCCACGACGACTCTGAAAGTATCGTTGAAGGTTGAATCCATTGGACAGATAAAGTCATCATCGGTCTGCAGCAGCTTCTTATGCACTACAACGAAAAAAAAAGTGCCGCATTAGAGGTCAGCAGTTTAGGTCCATCGTTGTACAATAATCTACATAAACAATGCAATCCCCCCCTCCCTCTTGGAGAGAACAAAGCAAAGTCACAGACACACCAAAGTTGTGTGTTCCGTTTAAGTAATTCTACAGAATGAAAAAGAAATAGAGAGAGAAAAGCGAGGAAGATGTATCTACTATACCAGAACTGGTGAGAATTCTCCATGAAAGACAGGTCTCGAACACGGGCAGAGGAGACACCGAGGGAGGGAGGGGGGGAGAGGGGGGGGTGTGTGTGTATGTGTGTGTGTATGTGTGTCTGTGCGTGCGTGCGTGCGTGCGTGCGTGCGTGCGTGCGTGCGTGTGTGTGTGTGTGTGTGTGTGTGTGTGTGTGTGTGAGATGGTGATCCATTCAGTTACTTCCATCACATGCCAAATCCAAGACAATACAGATGAACCAATTTCATAAACGAAGCATAGATATGTTCGGCCTACAGAAAAACCTCGCCACTTTAGTCTGATAAAAACAATTAGAAGGAATATTTCAATTCCCTTATAGTGAAGCTCTATCATGCGATCATATAGATACTAAAACTGACGTTTTTCGAAGGGTGTGCCGAAGGAGATGTCAGCAACTATGAAGAGCCAACGATTTAATACAACTTGATTCTTCTGCATGGAATTAACTAGAAAATGATGCTACCCAGCAAAAACGCTGTAAAATATATGGTCCAACTCATATGTTAAAAAGAATTATGGTACCTTAGTGCAAATATAACAGAGCTGATTCCGAAGAACGGGCGAAAATTATCTTATTAAATGGACAAAATAGCATACTAGATGACGCGAAAGTTAGGAGAAGAATACAAATTCGTTTAGAATTTATTATTTTATATTACAAGAACAAGATCTTTCACAGTACAGCTCGACATAGGCATACATGGAGGACTAATCCAGGGTTTGTTCTCTATTATTCATAACAATTCTTTGATGTGAGATGATTAGTTTTTTCGGTCGACAGCTTTTTACAATCTCATAAGATACCTATTCTACCCAAGAGAAAAATTAGGTTTTTTTAAACACAGGTATTATCCGAGGCGAGGACAATCGATGAGTTCTTTGTTGTGTGTTATTATATCACATTTGTATCTTACCTTCATCGAATGTTCAGTGATCTTAACTTCATGTTTTGCCTCCATCACCAAATTATTCGATGATTCGAGTTTATCATTCACCCCACCTAGTCTCACGATAACAACGGGAAAGATAACAATGAGATTTAACCTCAAAGAAATCATCTTACGCTGAGTATCGAAAGAGAAAGTCATTCAAACAAATATGTCCACTTGATAAACTAGGCCTCCGCAGAAAAAGAGCCGTGGAGCTTAAGATATAAGTGGAGTTGGCCTGACATCAGCATCTCGATATGGGGCAGTCTTATGTGCAGGATGTCCAATGGTAAATGCTCCTAACGTGCCAAATCCATTTTGACCACAAAACTATGCCAACGCGAGGGAAAGAGAAGAAGAAAACATGTCCTGTGAAGAGCATGAGGGACTCAGCCTACTGTTCTATTTAAACATCTAGTTGAACCGGCCGACGAGAAACAATATTCATCTGGACATTACCAGGGGACCCGGTTGGGCGTCGGCCTCGCTCGAAGTTGTAGACGCGAAGCTCGATCCTGGCAATGGGGGGATGCTTCGGCGGGCACAGCTTAATGTAGCTATCACCAGCTTTCTTGTACAGAGTCAGGTACCTGATAGAAAAAACACACAAAAAACTAACCGCTATGGAACCTCATCGATTAAGTGCGTTTCCACGGGAGAGGAGGGTTATCTGCCTCACCAATCCCACTTGTCGACCTTGAAGACGTTGGAGTAGTAACGGGGTGACTCGTAGTAGTTCCTACGCGGTAAGTTATCCAGAGTCCACTGTACCAGCCGCGATATGGTCTCCAACTTGCCGTTCGGCGATCCGTGAACATCGAACCCGCTGCGGTCCATCTCGATGATCACCTCTACCCGTGGGATATCGTAGCGTCTACTCAAGTCCGAAATCGTAGAGCGCCTTGTGTTGTGTTCGGCTATCATATAGCTAGCAGCCTTGGATTCTTCACGCACGTCGTGCTCTGCCGATTGCATGTAGCCGCATGGACCACGGACAGGTCGTATCCTGAACTCAAATCCGAGGTCGTAGAGCGTCGTGTTGTATAATGCCATCATGCCGCCCCCAGCGTTGAAGACTCCATATTCATCGTGTTACGCCGATGCCATGCCAATTGCCACATGGGCTACGGGCGAGGTCGTAATGTCAACTCGAATCCATGGTCGTAGAGCGTCATGCTGTGTCGTGGATCACCCAACCATTAGACTCTCCGCACCAGACGTGTTATGTCAATGCCATGCGATAGCCGCATGGGCTATGGACCATGTCGTATTGTCTACTCAAATCTGGGGTCGCAGATCGTCTTGTGTGGTGTCATGCTACGATACAGCTAGCAAACAATTTTGTCTTCTCCATATTACCATATCCCTAGAGTCAATAATTTTCTATGAGGAACTACTGAACTCAATCACTTGCTGCCGTTACTCAACAGTTTTCTGCGTTGGGCTCTCCACATCCGTCATGTAATTCTGATGCCATGCCGATAGCCTCATGGGGTACGTGTGGGGTTGTATTGTCAATTCAAATACAAGCTCGTAGATCGTCTTGTCTTGTGTCGTGCATCATGCAACCACCAGCCTTGGACTCTCCACTCACGTCATGTTATGCTAATGCCATGCCATATCCGGATAGGCTATGTGCGATGTCATATTGTCAACTCAAATCCAAGGTTATAGAGAGTCCTGTTGTGTCGTGCCGTCATGCGGCGGCGTAGCGGCGTAGCCATGAGTTCCTAGAGCTGTCCTGACAACCGCAGACAAACGACATGCGGCGACATATCTTTTGAGCATGATGGTAAGTGAGATGAGACGAAACGACGCACAGCAATGGCTAAGAAGAGACAGAAACCCAGGACGTCGTTCTCATTATCAATTGAGCAGCTCAATAGCAATCACCATTTCAGAAGTCACCAAGAGAAGAATCAAAGGACCCCCACTGCACTGGGAAAAACCAGGGATTGCCCACGAACACAACCTTCAAGAGGAAGACAAAAGAGCGGGCACCGAACACTATAATCTGTGGTTTCTGCCTCTGAATAAAAACTTAACTGGTGCCGTGCAAGGTCGCCTACACGGGCCTCCAGCCGGCCAACATCGACGGGAACAGCTCGATCATCTGCGTGTGGTTGGTATGGCGGAAGAAGCCATTGATGTCGTCCCTGACATCGTATATCTTGCCGAAGTCGAAGAGGAAGCTGAGGTAGCCCTTCTTCAGCCGGTCGAGCCGGTCGAGCCGGTAGAGCCAAGCCTTCCGGAGCCTCTCGAGCACGTTGCCGGAGCTGGGCCTCAGCGACGGACCGGGCCGAAAAAGTGGCCTGGTTTAGGGAGAAGAGGAGAGTTTGAACGTTGGCGGGATGGGCCCTGGCGGGAAATTTTTATTTTTTGCTATAACACATATGGAGAAACAATGCATAGGACAATAAAATACATAAAATGAAACTAAGAAAAGAACAATAATGCAGGAAAGACATGCCCAATGAGATTGAAACCACCATTGCCTAATTAGAAGTCAGATGCCTACATTAAACCAACTACTCATTTAAGCATACCAATCTTTATTTCAGTGATATAATTATGTAATATTAATTTTTAATTTGGTATGTGAAGCAAATATGCACACCTTGACGGCACATGTAACGAGAGATCAAAGAAGATGAGCGAATTTCACTGCATAGCACCGGACTCTAGAGTCTTGATCGATGTCCAAGTGGTCCATGTTCTGCTGACCTGTTTAGGGTGTGTGCGTGCAGGGGAAGGATTGGGGGAAGTCAAAGGGGTGGGTCACTGTACACTAAAAACGGTTACTCCTACCCACGTGCGGGCACTGTAGAGTATAAACAAGTTCCCCCTACCCTGCTGACAAAAATAACCGGTGTCGTATGAGGACGTACCCTGCACAGGATTTCAGACGGTCAGCGCCGCCTGGAAGATCTCGACCATGAGTTCACAACATTGGCATCGCGGAAGAACTCGTCAATGCCTTCACCGATGTCTTGGAGAGCCTCTCGAGCACGTTGCCAGAGGTGAGGGCCTCCAGGAGGCTTTCCTCACAGCACTCCTTAAGGTCGCCGAGGTCGTACTTCTTGGTGTCCGCGAGCAGCGCCACACGGTGCTTCGAGAAGACCTCCTGCCGGACTACGCTGTAGAGGTAGTTCAAAAGGGCCCCGCAGGCTTCCAAGGACATGTCCTCGATCTCACTGAGAACTTCTCCTCCCGGTCGTCGTCCAGCAACATTCTCTTCAAGACAGGTGAGCTTGCCGTCAGGACGGCCTTGTGTGCGCGCAACGTGCCGCCACCCCCTGTTCATGGTGATGTACGGGTGGATATCCTCTTCCAGAATGTGAGAGGCACAGGTGTGTGGACTCTGTCGCCACAGACTGCATCGACTGCGAAGTGCCAAATCGAAGATGGCTCTCGGCCTTGGTTCTATGGGAAGACGAAGAAAGAAAGGAGCAGCAGAAGATGATTAGTGACTGATGATCATACTTCAATACTAAACACTGGGGGAAGTTATTAGAATATATATACATCTGTAGACTGATAGAGATAAAAGCCCAATATGGACTTAGCGTGGAAGTTAGAAGACAAAAATAAAATGAACAACTCACAACCGAAGACACAAGAATTTACGTGGTTCGGAGGTTGGCCTCCTACATCTACAGGTAACCATGAAAAGCTCCACTATATGTAGTAACCTAGAATACAGATCTCTAATCTTGGCCCTCAAAGAATTCACTAGTCCCTCACCAACAAGTAGAGATCTCTCCATTGGAAACCCTCTCCCACTCTCTTCGGTACTCTATTTATAGACCTAGTCAATGGTCAATAGTCCACGTCTGGCCTTGGTTCCTCACTAGTCAATGGTGTTACAAGGTGAGAGGAGGTGGCCTCTATTTATAGACCTCCTTGAGCTGCCTCGAGAAACATGCCAACCGTTTCCTCCTTGAAGCTGAAACAGTTTGGCTGAGCCATTTTTTCCATCTGGCTTGGCTTGCCCATAATTGGGCCATCGAGGAGCATGAGAAGCCGTCCATGTTCGGCCTGTTTCACAGGTCTCATCTTCTCTCTCTCTCTCTCTCCTCTACATTAAATGTGATTCATCTCCGCTGCCCTATGAGCTGACATGGACGTGGCCACTTTATGAGGTACATGCCCAACAACCTCCCCCTTCAATTTATGAGAGAGATTGTTTTCATAATTCTCAAGGAGCATGCATTTAGATCAACTGTCGTCAAATCTCTTACCTCTCTTTAGGTAGAGTCTTCGTCAACATATCTGCTCTATCTTCATATCTGTGAATCTTCTTGCTCTGTGATTGTTTCTCTTCAATTACATTTTTGATTCAATGGTAAACATATCGATATGCTTCAACTTCGAAGGAAATGTAGGATTCTTGCTCAAATGAATAACACTTTGACTATCACAAAAGACCGCATATTCCTCTTACATTAATCTTTATTCTAGTGAGAATTTCTTCATCCATAGTATTTCCTTACAAACTTCTGTGATAGTAAGATATTCAGCCTATGTAGTTGACAAAGTAACACATTTTACAACCTAGACTTTCATGTCACAGTTCCCCCTACAAGAGTAACTACATAACCTAAAGTAGACTTCCAT
The DNA here is from genome assembly GCA_902729315.2 of Spirodela intermedia. Lineage (NCBI taxonomy): Eukaryota > Viridiplantae > Streptophyta > Magnoliopsida > Alismatales > Araceae > Spirodela > Spirodela intermedia. The sequence goes on from LR746274.1 coordinate 537,622, forward strand.
GTGTCAATATCTCTTGCCATATCATCATCTGTATATCCTGTCAATATAGGGGCACCCTCTCCAAAGCTTAGACAAACTTTAGAGCTCCATTTAAGATATCCAAATACCACTTCATTGCTGCCTAGTGCTCCTTGAATTTATAAGAAATCTGCTAGCAACACCCACTGCATATGTGATGTCTGGTCTTGTACATAATATTGTATACATCAAACTCCCAATAGCTGAAGTATAAGGTACTCTCTTCATCTTCTCCTTTTCATCTTCACTTGACGGACTTTGTTCTACACAAAGTTTAAAGTGATTTGTTAAAGGAGAATAAATAGGTTTTGCATAGCTCATATCAAACTTATCCAACACCTTCTCTATATATTTTTCTTGTGACAAACAAATCTTCTTGGTCTCCCTATCATGAAAAATCTGCATACCAAGTATCTGTTTTGCTGGTCTCATGTCCTTCATAGCAAATGACTTGTTCAGCTCCTTCTTCAACCTGTTAATTGTTGACAAATCTTTTTCAAATGATTTGTTCAGTATCTTGATGTATGCATAATGGTTTGTAGAAGTATATTTGTATCTATTTTCAGTCATAAATAAATCAAACTTTTTGTACCACTATCTTGATGCTTGTTTTAGTCCATACAAGCTCTTCTTCAATTTGCACACTAGATGCTCTTTTACTTCTATCTTGAAGCCTTCTAGTTACTCAATGTAAATCTCTTCCTCCAAATCACCATGAAGGAATATTGTCTTTATATCTAACTGCTCAACCTCCAAATCTATACAAACAGTCATACCTAGAGCAACATGCGTTGAAGACATTTTCACAGCAAGAGAGAAAATTTCATCGAAATCAATACCTTGTACTTGATTGAAGCTTTGATAACCAATCTGGCCTTGTACTTTGGCAATTAAGTATGTTCTTGAGTCTTCATCTTGAAAACCCACTTATTCTTCAATATTTTCTTCCCCTTATGTAGCTCCACAAGATCATATATTTGATTTTTCTATAGTGCTTCTAGTTCTTCATGCATAGCTACATAATATACTCATTTTGTGGATACCTTTGTGAAGGTTGGTGCTGTTTACTAGGCCTTCTAAGATGAGTCTCAGTTGGAGGTAACTCTCCTCCTTGCACCTCTTCCTATCTCATAGATAAATCTGCATCATCTTCAGCCCTTTCTTCTTGCAATTCTCCTCGTCCATCATGGTGCTCATGATGGACGACTTGGTCATAATCTACAAATAATTCTACAGAAATAAAATGAGAGAAATAGTTACATTTTTAATAGGAGTCCTTATTTCAGATGCTGAGTGGTCCCAAAGGTATAGCAGGTTCACCTAATTTCAGACAAAGTAAAACCCCTAACTCCCCCTGTCTCTCTCCTTTTACTAAATATGGTCTAGGGTTCCAGGGGCGAGAGAGAGAGAGAGAGAGAGAGAGAGAGAGAGAGAGAGAGGGAGAGAGAGAGAGAGAGAGAGAGAGAGAGAGAGAGAGAGAGAGAGAGAGAGAGAGAGAGAGAGAGAGAGAGACCTTTGTAGAACGGGACCCCACTGCAGCCTTGCTATCTTTTTCTCTTTAGAGAGTAAAAATGGGCCATTGGACCAATAGTCCATGAGTCCTACATGTCGATGCTCAAGTTGGAGTTGGGTTAGCTTGTTGTAAATTGTTGTTTCACCACTGCATGAAGATTCGGGATCAGCTGTGATATCTCTTGAATCTTCTATCTTTACGTTTTTGTCACATCTTTATTTCTATTATGAAAGCAAGCTCTAAAACTTGAGTGGTTTCGAATGTTCCCACCACCCTTACCAAGTGCCTCGATCAATCTGCCGAACGGTCCACTGTGGGATACAGGAGAGTCTCGATGGAAGGCATAGTGGGCCTTTACGAATCCTTCCCGACGGAGCCCACCCACCCATTCACTTCAGCCGATTTTACTCGGCCCTTTTTCGTCCTCAGGGGTCCTTTCTCGCACTGCATGGCATTTCGTTCTAGTAATTTCACAAAAACCCTCAACATGAAGTTTCTTGTGCGTCTATCCTATTCAAGAACCGCGGCATCCTTGCGCTGCCCGCCGGGTTACAGGCGCAGAAGGGCTTACAGAGTGGTTACAGAGGACGTGGAAGACGATACGGGGCGCCGATAGCGAGAGAGAGAGAGAGAGTGTGTGTGTGTGTGTGTGTGAGAGAGAGAGAGAGAGAGAGAGAGAGAGAGAGAGAGAGGCGGAGGTAGAACTAAAATGAGCTTCCTCTGGTCTCCGGTATCCCGCTCGGCAGGAGGCTCCTTCTACCTTCGAATCACCGACTTTTTCCACGTCCCCTCCTCGTCTTGCCACCCTGCGGAGTCAAGATCGGCGCACACATCAGCCGAACTAGACAAAAATCCACAGGTTCGACCAGGCATTCAGATCCAAGGTCGGAAGACTCACCATAACCTCCACGGTGGGGGAAGGCTGGAGCGACCGCAGTATCAGCCCCACATCGTTCGTCAGCCGTTTCACCTAGGAGGAAATGGCTTGGTTCAACCCCACAAGGACATCCAAGGGGAGACAGATCGGCGGTAGCAGTCGGAATCACAATCGCTCGCCTTCGGAAAGCCGGCGATGGTATGCACGCTCACCCATCCTTCCTCATCCATCTGCATCTTCAGGTGGACATTTCTCGCCAAATTGTCATCGCTGCGCAGATTCCAGCCCGTCGGTAATCGATCCACGCGCAAGATCGGCGATGGAGCTATGGCCCCCTCCAGCTCATGCCTCCCGATCTTGCGCGTGGATCGATTACCGACGGGCTGGAATCTGCGCAGCGATGACAATCTGGCGAGAAATGTCCACCTGAAGATGCAGATGGACGAGGAATGATGGGTGAGCGTGCATACCATCGCCGGCTTTCCGAAGGTGAGCGATTGTGATTCCGACTGCTACCGCCGATCTGTCTCCCCTTGGATGTCCTTGTGGGGTTGAACCAAGCCATTTCCTCGCAGGTGAAACGGCTGACGAGCTACGTGAGGCTAATACTGCGGTCGCTGCAGCCTTCTCCCACCGTGAGGTGGAGGTGAGCGTGAGGCTTCCGACCTTGGATCTGGAAACCTGATCGAACCTGAAACCTGAGGATTTTTTGTCTAGTTCGGCTGATGTGTGCGCCGATCTTGGCTCCGCAGGGTGGCAAGATGAGGAGGGGGAAGTGGAAAAAGTGGGTGATTCGAAGGTAGGAGGCTCCTGCCGAGCGGGATACCGGAGACCAGAGGAAGCTCATTTTAGTTCTGCCTCCTCCTCTCTCTCTCTCTCTACCGGCGCTCCGTATCGTCTCCCACCTCTTCTGTAACCTCTCTGTAAGCCCTTCTGCGCCTGTAAGCCCGCGGGCGGCGCAAGGATGCCGCGGTTCTTGAATAGGATAGAAGCACAAGAAAACTCATGTTGAGGGTTCTTATGAAATTACTATAACAGAAATGCCGTGAGGACGAAAAATGGGCCAAGTAAAACGGGAAGAAGTGAATGGGTGCGTGGGCTCGGTGGGGCAGGATTGGTAAAGGCCCACTATGCCTTACATCGAGCCTCTCTTGTAACCCACAGTGGACCGCTAGGCAGATTGATCGAGGCTCATGGAAAGGGTCGTCAGTACTGTTGGCAAACCCACCCAGCCTGAAAGTTCGGCAGATCCTCTTCTCACTTGTTTGTGTTAAAAATATAACTTAGATTAGTTGAGTAAAATATAAAGTCAGCTTAACATTTGATGAAGTTAAGATACAAATGTACTTTAAATGATAAACACTCAACAACGAACTCGTTGATTGTGCTCGCACTGGATAATATTTTTGATATTTTAGATCTATTTTCTGAGTTGAATTAAATTGCGATCTTATATGATTGAAAAGGCAGTTAAAGTGATGATGCCACATAGAGAACATGGCTGTAGGAGGACAGAATGTTGGGAAACAGGTAATTAGTCTTTGTTTGTGTGTAGTGAAGCGGATGTCAATGGCAATAACCCATGAGAACATGATGTGACACATATATTGAATACTTTTACGGGTACTAGATGAGTTTAGCATTATAAGTGGGGAATTAAAAAAAATATTAACAAGTTATAAATCTTTATTTTACAAGAACGAAATCAATGACAGTGCAGCTCAACATAGGCACTCATGTGGACTAATGGGCCAATGGGCCATGTGTATTCTCTAAAGAGAAAAAGTCAGCAAGCCTGCAGTGGGGGCCTGGTATCTACAAAGGTCTCTCTCTCTCTCTCTCTCTCTCTCTCTCTCTCTCTCTTTCTCTGTGTCGCCCCTGAAACCCTAGACAATATTTAGTTAAAGAAGAGAGACAAGGGGAGTTAGGGGTTTTATTTTGTCTGAAATTAGGTGAACCTGCAATGTCTTAAGGATCACTTCGCATCTGAAATAAGGACTCCTATTAAAAATGTAACTTATTTCTCTCTTTTATCTCATCGTCATCCCCTTCCTCTTTCTGATCGGAAGACCTCAATGTTTCTTCAAATTTTGATGTGCATCAACCAGTAAAATGTGACAGCGTACGAGAACCGTCCTCCACGAAGACTTCTCATCAGTTCTCTTAGAGTAAATGCATGTTCTTGGCATTTTCATCTCTATCTTCTTCTCCTTCTTCGTTCTTCTTATAGCAAGCCTTTAGCTCTTTTCCCTTATTCCGGTAACTAGAAGCAACGTGTCACATTCCTGAGAACGGGCCATTTTCTAAAATGGGCATTGTTCAGTCCTTTATTTTCCCTTTTTGTGTACATTATACCATCAAGGAGCATGCAGCTTTGGTGTGGGTGATTTGGCTTTATTCTTTCTGAGAGGGAGAAGGCAATGTAGTGCTCATTTGGATTTGTGTACGACAGCAGATTTATTTACTTTTATCTTCTAATCAAGTACTCCTTTTCCATGTTGTAGTACCTGAGAAGCTGCTACAGACCTGTGAGGAATTTTCCTGCCCTACGAAATCAGTCTTCAACAGGAAGTTCAGAATCGACGTGGAGTTCTTAGATTTGAACATATCCCCTGTCAATGTACAAGTTGCCCTATGCTATTTTTTTCTCCGCAAGACATGCAATGTGTCCGATTTTTTTGGATAAAGTATTTTCGTATTATTCTTGACCCATTATGAAATGTTGTCCACGATGAATTTCGTTGAGAATCCGACCGGTAAGGATGAAGTTCAGTAGATTTGAGAATTTGAGAAGATCTGTATGATTATTTTTCATACATGCTCGCCCCAATGATGTTTGCTTTAATTTCAACCCCAATATATATATATATCCTAAGAACTTCTCCCGGTGTTTAGTATTGAAATACGTTCATCAGTCGCTAATCGTCTTCTGCTGCTCCTTTCTTTCTTCTTCTTCCCTGAACCAAGGCGGGGAGCCATCTTCGATTTGGTGCTTCGAGCAGTCGACGCAGTCTCTGGCGACAGAGTCTCACATGCTGGAAGAGGGTATCCACCCGGACAGCGCCGTGAACACGGCCGGCGGCACGTTGCGCCCACACAAGGCCGTCCTGACGACAAGCTCTCCTGTCTTGAAGAGAATGTTGCTGGACGGCGACCGTGAGGAGAAGCCCGTCGTCATTTAGATCGACGACATGTCCTTGGAAGCCTGCGGGGCCCTCTTGAGCTACCTCTACGGCGTCGTCCGGCAGGAGGTCTTCTCGAAGCACCGGGTGGCGCTGATCGGGGCGGCCAAGAAGTACGACCTCGGCGAACTGAAGGAGTGCTGTGAGGAGAGCCTCCTGGAGGACCTCACCTCTGGCAACGTGCTCGAGAGGCTCCGCGAGGCATGGATTTACCAGCTCAACCTCCCTACTACCTCTGCTCTGATGCCTTCAAAGTCGGCGACTGGGAGTGGGTGAGGCAGCTGACTCTTCTCTCTCGTGGGGATCGGGATGTACCGATGAGTTTTCATTCCGGTGAATAGTTGTTGACTTCTTGCTATTTCTTTTCTGGAAAGTACCTAGACCTGTCTGTGGTGCGCAAGAAGCATCGTATGGCTGTCCCAGTAGCTGAGAGAAGGCCCCCATGCGTGTACAACGTCGGGCCAGACCGAATTCCAAACAGAACCCCTGGTGACGATCTAACTTCTGCTCCCTTCTTGTCCAGATAAATATTTCTTCTCCTCGGCAAGTTGAATAGAATGTTTAAATCCATTGAAAAAAGGGATTTAAAAATGCATTTTTAAAATCGGAGTCAAAAATATTTTATTTTTTCGCCTTTGAAAAAGGTACCTCTTCTTCTTCTTCTCCTCCTTGTCCCTCCCTCTCTCTCTCTCTCTCTCTCTCTCTCGGAAACCCCCCCTCACAAGCTACCCTCCCTCTATATCGTTCGACTTTCTCTTGGAAAGCCCAGGACTTTCGTCATATGTCGATGCGCAGCAACAAGTACAATAAAGTGTCCGTGTATGAGAACAGCATCAGCCCTGTTAGAGTAAACACATCTTCCTCGCATTTTTGTTCTTTCTTTTTCTTGTCTTTCTCGTGATTCTTATGGAGACCCCTTCGTTTTATCTCCTCATTTCGGCACCTAGAAGCAATTTGTAACAGTCTGATAATAGCTCTTTCTCTAAAACGGACATGGTTCAGTCTTTTTCTCCTTCTTTTTTGTGTAATATTATTTCACAAACTTGAGTGGTTTAGATCTCCCCACCTCCCCCCTCAACTATGATATGATTCATAGGAATCTATGATCCATATTCCACAACTCTAAATAATTGATCTGATCTAAGTTGTTCTCCTCTGTCTCTCTCCATCCATGTGCTTTGCATCTTGTTACTAAATGAAATGGGGCCATGAAAGCTTGTGATTTATTTGGCTCCACTGAAATGTGCTTTGGCATGGGTTCGATCAATCACCTTTACTTTAGTAGTTTTCCAAGTGTGGCCACCAAATTTTGTATGCTCGTAGAGGGTATTTTGAATTCAAATTTCCTTACTACTAAATTGAATAATTGCATGTGTTGGAACAAGTGAGAAGAGGATCTGCTGGGCTTTCAGGCCGGGCAGGGCCCACAGTACTGACGACCCCCTACCAGCAGCCTCGATCAGTTTGCCAAATGGTCCACAGTGGGGGTACAGGAGAGGCTCGATTGGAGACATAATGGGCCTTTATCAATCCTGCCCAATAGAGCCCATTCTGCCAGCCCACCCACCCATTTACTTCAGCCCATTTTATTAAGCCCATTTTATTCAGCCCATTTTTCATCCTATGGGGATCCTTCCCTGCCTAGTGATAACACGCTTAAATAATGCATTATATATGAGGTATATTGCATCAAATCCTATGATTTTAGGATACAGATTCATTGATTTACTAATGATTCTCATGATTATGGCACCCATTGACATTCATACATATTTTTCGTATTTCATTTGTTTCTCATTGAATTATATATTTTCAAATACTTGATGTACATCATGTGAGAATATGATGTAATTCTTTGTCTTCTAACTAGTTGAGCTTTAGATGTCAAGTATGGGTCCACAAGTCTTCAAGGGACCAAAGTCGCAATATGGCTTTTGATGAAGAATTATGGGTTTAAGAAGGCTCATAATCACATAAAGATAAGTGGGCCCAAATGAAGACTTATGGGCGTAAGGTCCATAATCACTTAATGGGTGTCAACCAAAGAGTAGAGAGGAAGATCCATGATAATATACTAAAAATACTCATTAATTACCTTAAAGTGAATATAATTTAGAATCCAATGTCTTATTTTAGTATGTTATCATTTATAAGATAGCCAAATAGTAACTTTATAATGATTCTAAGAATTTTTCCTATTTTATAATTTTTCTCATATTTCTTATGACTTTTTTTGGATTTACTTGATATATTTAAGTCATGAGAGTAATTTTAGGAAATATATATGCATTATTTCACACATTCTAGGGGCTTTTCCGCAATTTCAGACATCATCTGCAGCAATGGAGCAAGTGGGTTCCATGGGGGAGTTCTTGTATAACACCAACAATAACTCATCCTCAAGTTTCAACCCATCTAAGATCATTTACGACTGTGACCTCTCCCATTCTATTGAAGAATGAACCATGTACTACCCACATGCTTGACATCGACTAGCTCCTATGGGAGAGAGAGAGATTAAACTCTCTAACAACTCAAGCTCCACTTCCAATGCGCTCAAGCTTAGATGAAGTCACACACACACTGCATGACACTAACTCGAGTTTTCAAAACGGATGACTTTTTTACCTAAGACTCTAGCCATACCGGAAATTGTCTTTGAGCTGACGACCCTACGAGAAGCTCATCCCATGCTCCTTCAACCCATATCAAGTCTTGGACAAAATCTTACTACAGTGTACAAGCTAAACCGTACAAGCTCATCCATGGGGGAATACATTTTGTCTTCCACGTCTGGCAGCTCAAGACGGCAAAACCCTCCACAACAACGAGCCCAAAATCTCTCCTCAATATTAATGAGGTTCTCCTGCAGCCTAGAAGTCCTCATCAAATGGTTCTGTCTACCCAACTCCGAAGTCATGTGAAAGTCCGTACATATAATCCACCAACAATTCCCAGAGTTCCTCTGTTGATGCCCTCACAACTCGAGGTGACCCACATTAAAACAGGTCTCTCAAACTATTCTGCCGGAATGACAGCAACACCCTTCTAGAAGGATCTGGAAGCCTCCCACTTTACCGTGGGCAATAGGCCGTTAGAGACTAAAGCTCGAGTGCTCAACAAAAATAGATGGTAGGTCAAGACCAAAATGGTCAGCCTCTCTTGTGCAGAACATTACTATTAAAGAAACTCCTGACCGGAGGTGGAGGGGGAAAGAACATCTGGAGTCTTGGAGATCGGCCTTCTTGAAGTGGCCACCCGCTACCAATTCCCGAATGACGTCACCTGTGAGACGATCCTCCAGTTAACCCTTCCGTCTAGAGTTGTCTTGAAGTCAGTCAAAGTGCTGTCACGATGAACCAGTCCTTTGTCTTTTCCCTTCCAATCACTGAAATTTTCTCTTCTTCCTATCTTGGCCCTGGGTACCCATCAAATTTCCCATCGATGATAATTGAGAAGATGCTTTTTACCAAGAATCAAGCAAAAAAGCCTCAGATAATCCTGCTGGAGTGCTTTCCAAGCTCAGTCCTGCTCTCTCTTCTCACGCGTACAGCCCCTGTGGAGAGAAAGAGAGAGAGAGAGAGCGGCGGATCCCTCCTTCCTCCAGTATCCTGGCTTTCACGACTTGCAGGCCATCCGATCGGATCTGCCACCCAATCCTCCAGTCGGCTCCGATCATGGTCCCATCGGACCCGCAAGAAACCCGACTTATTCATGCTCATCGGAGTCTCAGATTATGAGGGAGAAAAACAAATATATGATCCCTTAAATTCCGAGGCGAAGAGGAATTTAATTCCCCCACCGTCGGTCTACGTCCACCTCCGCAAGTGCCGGCCTCCCATCGGAGCAAATTTCTTATTCTTCTTGTGCATCGACCACCTCTGCTGGCGCATCGCCGATCCCCGCCGCCTCGGCGACCGCCGCTGGAATCCCCATCGACCACCGCCACCGTCTGCAGCATGCCCCTCATTGCCCCCCTACAATGAGAATGAGGAAACAAAAGGAAATATTTCTCCACCATGGAACTTCGTCCAAAATTTTTCTAAATAAAGAAATTCCAACATTTTTTCAGACCCACAGGACTTTGAATGACAATTCAAATGAACAATGTACTTATATAAAATCATATATCATATATGAAAATCTCAGGAACGCACTGACAAACAGCTACACGCACGTCCGGTAGAAGGCGACGGCGGGGGTAGTAAAGGCCGGTAACATTAAAAGCTCTAATTTTGTTGTCGAGGGCAAACCGACCACAGCCACCTTGGAGGCACCGGCCAATGAACTCCAGACCGGCAGCCTTCAGGCCGAGGCAGCGATGCCGCTCCGCCAGGACCAGGTTGTCGGCTAGTGTGTCCACGGTAATCTCCTCCGACAGCTTGAGCTCACAAAGGCGCTTCAGCCGGTCCAGCCAGTAACGGTCGGCAGCGGCCAGGAGATGCCGGAGGAAGATCGTCGGGGTACACATCGGAATGGACATGGCGAGCTCTTGGATGTCTGGGAAGTCATCGGAGTATATGAACTGAAGCATTGCCTGCAGACAAAAATTAAAAACCGCAGACAAATATTCACATCCAGATGAAAATTTATGCCTCCTACAGGGATACCATCACCCGATCCATTCAGTGGAGCAGGAAAGAAATCTGCTATATCCTTCCAGCTGAAACGCATTACCCTTCTTATATCAAGAACAGGCCCATCATTCTCAAACTCTCCTCAGCTCCTCCCCTCCCTTTGGAGTAATGGCGTATTGAAGGAAACATTATTGAAGGATAACTGTCTTTGGGCCGAACTTCTCGGGAGGTCACCCATCCCGGTACTTCACACGCCCAAGCACTTTGGTGCCTCTCAGGCACATTCTTCGGAGATAGATGCCACTTGCGCCTCTCGACATCGTGGCAGGGGTGCCTCTTGGCACATTCTTTGGAGCTGGGGGCATCTTGGCATGGTGAGATGGATGCCACATATGCCTCTCGGCATGGTGGCAGGGGTGCCTCTCGACACGTTCTTCACAGCTGGGGGCGTCTTGGCATGGTGAGATGGATGCCACATATGCCTCTCGGCATGGTGGCAGGGGTGCCTCTCGACACGTTCTTCACAGCTGGGGGCGTCTTGGCATGGTGAGATGGATGCCACATATGCCTCTCGGCATGGTGGCAGGGGTGCCTCTCGACACGTTCTTCACAGCTGGGGGCGTCTTGGCATGGTGAGATGGATGCCACATATGCCTCTCGGCATGGTGGCAGGGGTGCCTCTCGGCACGTTCTTCGGAGCTGGGGCATCTTGGCATGGTGACGGAGGGGTTCGTAACACGTGCTGGGCAGCACAATCATGCAGCGGTGCCTTTCAACACATGCACAGCAAGCGTCTCGCAACGCATGCACACGTACCCGGGGACTTCCCAGGGAGGTCACCCATCCGGGGACTGCTCCCACCCGAGCACGCTTAACTCCGGAGTTCTTATGGGATCCGGTGGCAACTCTCCCAGTAAGGGGGGTTGTTATTGAAGGAAACTCGCTTAGCTGAAACTTTATTAAAATCGGCAAGAGGTTGAAGCAAATAAGCTAATTAATAAGATTTTCATGGTAATATGATCAGAGAATGCTGATGGAAGCTACCTTGAAAACGGGAGGTTCTATATCCTCCACATCGACTCTATCTAAATTTGGGTCACCGATCCCACTGAAGAACTGGGCACGGAACACGGGAGAGCGAGCGGCAAGAATCAACTTGTGGGTCTTAAAAGTCTCGTCGGCGACTACAAAGACAATGTCGGAACCCATCTCAGTCCTCAATAGTTCACCCAGGCTGCAACCCAAGGTTGACGGGGGAACATGAATACTCCGCTGTATGGGCGTCACCGTGCAAGTCTTGAAAACGCGGATTGCGCATTCGAAAACAAGAGAATCGTTCTGGAGAAAGTCCGAACTTTCCACTGCTTCTTTCTTGAGAAAAATTAAAAAATCCCTGCAATTGCAGCGGCAAAATTAGAAGGAACTCGTCGTGTTTGTCACTCACACCAGGAAGTGAATCCACAGACGCGGAGGGCGCACATACCAGCCCAAGCCTTTTTCCTTGGGGTTGACCGGGTCGTGGCCACCTGAAATGGTGTCCCAGTTGCACCGTACTTTGTTCCTCTGATTGATTATGACAAGGCCCAGGGACGCTTGAATGTGTGGTTCCCAGGTGATCAAGGTTATGAAGAGGGACGCGTAACCACCATTGTCCTCTGGGCCAAGGCCGTCTGGGTAGAAGTGGGCGGCCCACCGATGCTCTGCCACTGAGAAGACCCCGCTCGAAAGAAACTTCCCAACCCCCATTTTTTGGCCTCCGAGTACCCCGCCAAGACGTAACGGTAGCAGCCTAAGGCGGTGCGACTCACCGACATCGAGCACGAGACCTCCGGCTGCTTCTCCCGCCTCCGGGAACCTTCCGTCCTCGCCCACGACGTTGACGGCAACATCATCGGGTCCCCGAACACCGAGAACCGAGTACCAAACTCGTAAAGAAGACTCCGGCGACGAATTCTTGCCGGCGCGGAAGAGAAATCCGCGCAATCCGTCGGAGTCCACAGAGAAGAAGGGACTTCCCCGGCGTAAACCCTAGCTAGCCTTCACGGAGAAGGAGAGGGGCCCTTCTTGATCCGAACGGAGGCAGCGCCGCCTCTGGCTCCGGCGGGGAGACGGCGAAAATACTGTCGAAGCAAGAGGCGAGACTCGCTGGAGTGACCGCCCCGCGCTGCGAGACAGTTGTGAAAAACGTCGGACCGGCTCGGCCGAGCCAACCCTATAATAAATAACCGGTAAAAGCCCGTAGAAAATTTTATAGACAGTTACGATTTCTTGTACCCATAAACACTTTTGAAACAATGAAAATTTGAGTTGAATTATTTATAAGGCCTTTTGTTTTCCCATTGCACTGCTATGTCCCTGAAAACGTCACGCTCGTTCTTCAGTCATTCGTCTTAGAAGTACTTATATCAAATATCTATGAGGATCGACATGAACCCACTAGAACGTATAAGTTTAATTAACTATGTAGATATAGATAACTAGAAATAATCTCTCTGTCTGTCTGTCTCTCTCTCTCTCTCTCTCCGTCTCTGTCTCTGTCTGTCTCTCTCTTTCTCTCTCTCTCTCTATCTCTGTCTCTCTGTCTCTATCTCTGTCTCTCTGTCTGTCTGTCTGTCTCTCTCTCTCTCTCTCTCTCTCTCTCTCTCTCTCTCTCTCTCTCTCTCTCTCTCTCTCTCTCTCTCTCTCTCTCTCTCTCTCTCTCCTCTCTCTCTCTCTCTCTCTCTCTCTCTCTCTCTCTCCTCTCTCTCTGTCTGTCTCTCTCTTTCTCTGTCTGTCTGTCTGTCTGTCTGTCTGTCTGTCTCTCTCTCTCTCTCTATAGGCTACTACATTTTAGTGGGAGGTAATCTTCGTCCTACGGCAAAGTAAAAAAGACAGCCGTTCTAAAAGGAATGATCGACTGTAAAAATTGAATATTGTGAAATGGCACAAGGGCTAATAGTTATTGTGGGCTAAACTTTTTATGCATGATCTTTGGTTGCATGCTGAATTAGCACTCAAGTCATTCAATGACAGTAAAACTGCAATAAATATTGCCAACAACCCTAGATAATCAAAGTCAGACATTTTATTCAAGACGATCGATTTGAAAGAATTATGCCCCTCGGATACATAATCGAAGTATCAATTGACATGTGTTTCCAAGATCGTTATTACCTACATCTTTCAACTCCAACATGAACAAGTTGAATGTAGTGGACATCAACACAACTTGAGAGAGGGTGTTGATAGAGTACTTATCTAATTTAAATTCTTTTAATATTTTATTAAAATTTATAGGCATATTAAAGCCCTACCTTTCTTGAATCTAAGATGATTTAATAGGGTGGTCAAATGTAATATTCGGTGCATTTAGGTACTTATTAAATGCTTAGTTCATACTTCATTTCTCGTCTAATAGATTGATTTGACATTTGGGCATCTTAGTCCGAGTTCAAGCAAAGGAAAATTAGATAATCATGTCTCGAGAATCGGCAAAAATAAGCTATCAGCAACCGACTAAGACTACTCACAGAAGACATTTCGAAGCTGTACTGCTCTTTTCTCATGTGTACAGCTCGCGTAGAGCGAGAGAGAGAGAGAGAGAGAGAGAGAGAGAGAGAGAGAGAGAGAGAGAGAGAGAGAGAGAGAGAGCGACGGATCTCTCCTCTCCTTCATCCTTCAGCGTTTGTGCAGGGAGCGATAGAGGAAGGCCGGTGCCGGAGGCTGACCAGGGAGGATTCAAGTCAGGGACCTCGCCGGCGGCGCTACCATAGCCGCTTTCTACGACGAGTATTCCTTGGAGGAAGACTCGGCCGGACAAGGCTACCCATGGTCCCCCCAGATCTTACCCATGCAGCTTCTGCAGAAGTCGAAACGAAGCTCAGAGCACCTCCTACCCTCAAAAGTGGCATCCCATGCCGTCAAAGGTGACGGCGGGATGGTCACAGGCGGGTAAAATAAGGCTCGAGTCTTGTTATCAAGGGCTAACGGATCATACAACACACCTTCGAGGCACCGGCCAATGAACTTCAGACATGCACTCTTCAAGCCGGGGCAGCGATGCCCCTCCGCTAGGGTCAGATGAAAAATTATGCTTCCTACAGAGATATATATCACCCGATCGGAATGAATATTGCTTCCTCCGTGTCTCCCCTCCTATGTAGATTTTCATCCCACAACTGGTTCCGTGAACATACTTTTTCTCGGGACAATTATAAAATCTGTTATATGCTTCCAGCTGAACGCATGGCTGTTCTTGATATCAAGAACAGGCCCATCATTCTCAAACTCTCTTGACCGACCCAACTGCCGTCAATTTCTCAGATTCTACACAGAATGAATGAGCTCATAGAACAAAAGGGAAATCCAACAGCTCCAGTAACTTGTTTAATGACCAGCTGGAGCAGATCCTGTGCTCCTCCCCTCCGTTTCGAATAATAGAATTAACCATTTTCATAACGTTCATTGTCAGAAAACTATCTCGGGAGCGGGAGCTTCCACGGTGATCTATCTCTACACAAGTTTAAGGGTCCTCTAGAGACAAATCCATCCATTCTTTGCGTATTAAAGGTATACAGAGCTCTGAATACCATAAGCATTCAGGAACTCATGTAAAACTCGCTATTTGTGCAAATAAAATGCGCAGCGACCAAAGTTGGCAAGAGTTTGGAGCAAATAGGCCAATAGAAAATTTCATGATAATATGAGAGAATGCTGATGAAAGCTACCTTAAAACAGGAGGTTCTCTTTCCTCCATCTCGACTCAATCTAAATTCGGATCCCCGATCATACCAAAGAACTCGGCATGGAATACGGGAAAGCGAGCAGCAAGAATCAGCTTGTAGGGATTAAAAAACTTGTCAACCACCACAAAAACTATGTCGGAACCCATCTCAGTCATCAACAATTCGTCCAGACTTGGACCCAAGTCCGACGGAGGAACAGGAATACTCCACTGGCCGGGCGTCACTGTGCGAGTCCTAGAAATGGCGATCGTGAGAATCTTGACAATGCTGATCGGCCGATCTTTCCATGGTAGTATAATCAGAATCTTCCTGAAGATAGGCCGATCTTTCGAGAGCTGCTTTCTTGATAAATCTGTTCGAACCCCTGCAATTGCAGCGGCAAATTAGAAGGAACTCGTCGTGATGTAACATGGTGAAGCCCTCTGCAACGACTCACACGATGAATCAAATCCGCATAGAGACAGAGACAAAAGGGAACATGGTGATGACGACCCTCTGGCTGAGGTGTCAAAATACGGACGAGTTTGATAACAAACTGGCCTGATACAAAACTCCGGTTGCCTGGGGCTCCGGATAACTCCTGCCGGAAGGCCGAGAACGGCTGAGAAGTCGGCGAGAGAGAGGAAGAGAGGACGACAGTCGACGAGGGATACGGGGGATATAGAGAGAGAGAGAACAATAACCAAGACCACTCAGGTCTTGGGGCCGCCGATTCGAGAGGGCGAATCTCCACTCCGCACGGAGTCTTCACGAGGTTCTTCCGACCTCCGCTTACTGTGGCCGCTCGGCCCCTCTTTATAGCCGAAGCCCTCTGGCGTCGCGACCGCCTCCCGGTTCACTCCGATTGGGTCCGACGGGACCTGAGCCTTGCCGCGCTCCATCGTTGTCGGGTCTGCCAGGTTCCCCGCCGAATTCCATCCGCCGCACACGTCTCCTGCCGCAGGCTCCCACGTGCGTTTGTTCCCATAGACGTCTGACTCCTGTCAGCCTTGCCTTGTTCCTGGGCTGGGCCGACTTCTTCGGGACCTCTTTCCTATTGAGCCCATTTGGGTTGTTTGGGTCTCAACACATGGACATGAGGAGAAACCGGCGTAGAACACACACCAGAAGCTAAAACGTTGTTTCAACCATACGCTAGAAAAATCAGATGAAAACAGGAAAGTGGTCGGAAATGAAGGGCCAACAGAGTCGACAGAATGTTCGTAATGTAGAAATAAAGATCGTCCAAGTCATCGAGCAGCTTTGTCTCACAACGAGGTGAAGGACATCACGCTGAGGCACACATATTACATGTGCTTGTATCCCCATAGGCGGAGTGGTCCGTCAGGCCGCTTGCCACCAAAACGGCTTTTCACTATGTGCTCTCCTTTGCCGCTCTGATCCACCAAAATAAGTTCAAAGGGGCTCTCACTTATGGATCATTGGTGATCTTGTTAACGAAAACGGACACGTAATCGTCATCCTCCCGGTTCTTGCCTTCCGGGTAGAAGTAGATAACCCACAGATATCTCCCCACCAAGAAGATCTCGCTCGCAAGGAACTTCCCGATCCCCATTCCTTTCGCCATGGAGTACCCCACCACAACGTAACGGTAAGATTCTTTCACGGCGCGGCCAAACAATGTCGACCACGAGACCTCCGGCTGCTCCTCCCGCCTCCGGGAACCTTCCGCCGCCTCCCACGACGTTAACGGCAGCATCATCGGGCTTACGATCCCCGAAGACCAAACTCGTAAAAAAGGCTCCGACGACGAATTCTTGCAGACTTGGATGAGAAATCCGAGTAATCTACCGCGGGGATCTTCTTAATCCGAATGTAGGCGGCGGCGCCTATGATTCCGGCGGGGAGACGGCGAATTTCGGACCGGCTCGGTCCAGCCAACCCCGTAAAGGTAACCAATAGTTAAAAAACCCTAAAGAATGTTTATATAAAATAACCGTTTAAAATAGAATCACGCTTAAAATTGATGAAAAATTGGGCTGAATTATTTGTAACCCCTTGTCTTTTCCAGTTGCACTACTTGGTCCCTGAAAACAACATATACTCTTGCTTCTCAATCATTCGTCCTAATCAAGTGCTTTTACAAAATATTTTCTGTAATTATGTATATCGAAATTATTACAGGTACCCCTCTCTCTGTCTGTCTGTCCGTCTCTCTCTCTCTCTCTCTCTCTCTCTCTTCTCTTTCTCTATCCTGCAGAGTTCACCAAACAAGTTTGTGCCACCGCCCTCAACATCCCCATCAAGATGGAGACCCTTTCTCCTAAGTAATGAACTCTCTTGTACTCCGAGAGAGGGAGAGGTGACAAGGGTGGATGATTTTTTCCTCGGTCTCAATAAGTTGGGCTTCTGTAGCCTAATCCTAGCACAGAGAGAGGGAGAGAGAAGAGGTAGAAATCGTTGATTCTTCCCTAGTTAGGACAAACAGCAAGGTTCATTTCCTCCCCACTGAGAGCACGACCAGTTTCTGTAGCTTAATCAGAAGGAAGATAGAGTGATATATATATAGATATATACAATATCTACAGAGAGAGAGGAGAGAGGAGAGATCTGTCTCTAATGCCAGAGGGATCCCCTCTCTCTCTGCAGCTGATATTAAAAGGAACTCTACACTGATGAAGGTCAGAGACGACAACAGGCATAAACTATGCCCGTACTTGATAATAAAGGAAGCAGTGTCTGGACAAGCAAGAGGATCGGTGGAACATCACGTCGTCTCTGTGGAGGACCATGTTATGTGCTCGTGCCAGCGGGGCGGCGATCAAGAGTTCTCTACTCAGAAGCATACATAAACTATGCCTGTACTACCGTCGACATGGCCAATGGCTTCGTTTTCCACTTTAGGAAACATTGACGAGCTCAAAACCACAAGAGATACAGTCACACTTTTAGTAGGTGATGTCTTTATTATCATGAGTTAATAACTAATAAATAATATAATTTTTAGCATTAACTCATGATAAATAGACTTATATTTATGTTAAACTGTGAAAAATAGTTTTCAATTGATTAATGTGAATTTTTGGCTAATTATGTGATTTTATACGAATTTCTATGATTTTTATAGTCTTATTTTTTAGATAAATAAAGAAAAAAATTTAAATAAAAAAATATATAAAAAAAGAGGGACATGCTGGTCAATCAGGCCCATAGGCAAGTCGGAAGTGCAGTCAGGGGGAGCCGCGAGTAGGGGCTCGAGAGGCTATGGATTGATGGGGGCATGTGTGTGTCACTCCCCTTCCACATCACCAGTGGCCAATTGACTGTAGGGTAAAGAGTGGTCGTACAAGTGAGAAAATGACTCGTTGCTTCTAAAATTGATATTACTATATATTCGTCCAAAACTTTAGCGTACAACCAATGTGGGACTAAACCAGCGTCACACCTTCTTCGGAATGGTTTTGTTTATTTTAATACATAAAAGACTCCTTAGTTATAATAGAGATATACCATGATAATGTCAGTTTATAAGAGTATTAGAGTACTTATTTCAATCTTTCTCATGTAGGGGGGTGATTGACATGGGTTTGAATCTTACTAGAGCCAAAACTTATATTTTTATCTAATTAAATCGTGACTTTCCTACAGATCGCCAGTGAAGAATTAAGCCGCCATAATCGCTTGATCATAGTCATAAAAAGATCATAAATCCATCAAGTAAAACATCTCTGATTGATTGACGAACAAGCCATCGTCAAGAAGAAGACGATCCACTAAGAGATGAGTCACCACCTCTTGAGAGCGTATTAGATGCGATGAAGAGCCTCTTCTTGCTGTGCGGACTTGAGGATGAAGCTCTTTGACACGTGCCCTACCTTTTGTCCAACTCTTCTTTGTCAGGTGACAGCTACTGGAGAGCCGCAAAGTCATTATTTTTCCGCTCCACTGAGTGACAGTTGTTAGAGATGATTTAATAACCTATTTCACCGATCTCTAGACTTTGCAAGAATATCTAAAAATTGTCTACGTCGTCCTTGTTAAAGGAGAGTCTTTAAGGTTGTGGACATTATGACACAATCCTTCCAAATACTTAAGATTCTTGTACATCCCCAACACATCGCCATCGCAACACTAGAACTCTGTTTTGCTGCTTTCAACTTAATTTTCACTTCATTTAATGATAAGTTGTATGATTTAAATCTACCAAATTATTTTCATTCAATTAAGATTCTTTTGGCTTTTATAGATCTTAATTTGATCAACTAAATTATTTGTAATCACTTATGTAAAAATCACTGGGCAGAACTCTATTTCTGTCTAATTTACTTTCTTCAGGTGCTGATGTCATCTTGACTCTTGCACCCTTATTTCTCTTTTTCGTGAATTTTAAATATATTTTATTTTTAATTTTTAATGAAAAAATTATAAAAAATCATATTATTTGAGAAAAATTCTGAAACATTACCTGATATTATATTACATCTATGTGATTGACCTAAAAAATTCTCACTATTTTTGAAACTTTATTAAATTATAATTGATATATTTGTTTAAGAATACTTCTAAATATTTGAAAATTAATATTTTCTAGTTTTATAAATTTTAAATTTATCTGATTTACTATACAACGACTAAGTCACATTAGTAGGGCACTGTTACTCAAAAACCTTGTCAATCTAGAGAGAGAGTTAGACACACTCAGTGGTGATCTCTCTCTCTCTCTCTCTCCCCCATTTTCTGGGCTTTTTGCCAAAACTTGTTGACATCGGCTGAGGTAGGGAGGGCTTGGCGAGAACAGGGTCAGATCCAACCTGGTGATGCCCTTGTGACTGAGATTCTCCTCCTGAAGAACTATACAAGTTAGAGTGTTTGATAAACAATGCGTATTGTGTTTGATGGAAGCTTTAGGTTCCACTCAAGAAGATTGATCTCATAAGTCGGTCAGTCGTAATCAGCTATGTCGTTTATGTGATATTCGATGAATTCACGTACTCATTACATGATTAGTCTTACTTAATTCATTTCTCACGTGATAGATTGATTGACATTTGGACTCTCTTTGTCCCAGGCCCTAACCCCCTCTCTAGTGGACTGCAATTTCCCCTGGATGACAATCGAGAAGATGCTTATTTGCGCAAAATCAGGCAATGGAAAATTAGAAAATGTCGTCGCTCGAATCGTCCAAAACAACCAATCATCGACAGACTAGGACTACCTGCAGGAGACTTTTTTAAGCTCAGCTCTGCATTCTCTCTTCTCACGTGTACAGCTCGGCAGAGAGAGAGTGAGTGGTGGGTCTCTCCTTCCTTCAGAGTCTACACAAGGGGCGATGGAGGAAGGCTGGTGCCGGAGGCTGACCGGGGGGAGTCGAGTCGGGGACCTCGCTGGCGGCTCTGCCACAGCCACCTTCTACGATGAGTATTCCTTGGAGAAAGACTCAGCCGGGCAAGGCTACCCATGGCCCCCTAAGATCTTACTGGTGCAGCTTCTGCAGGAGAGAATTCCGATCGGTGCAAACTCTCGGCGGCCACGTGATATACCGAAGAGACCAAGCCAGGCTGAAGCTGTCCTCCACTACCCAGATTGAGATCGGCCTCCGCCAGATTCCTTGCCCCTCTGGTGTTTCAGTGGGGACATCTAGATGACCCTCTTCTCCTTCTTTTAGGGTTTCAGGGGCTTCCACCATTGAGAGACCTAAAGAGCAGATCCTTTTCTCCTTCCTGCCTTTCACATTTCTTCAACGAAAACCCGGATGAATCTTCACTTCAGATTCCAATGGGCGAAGTTGATCTAAAGGAGAAGGCGCCAGGTTGAGAGGAGGAAACACGACTTGACTGTTCCTCTCGCTCTCCGATTCTCTGTGGCTAGCGAGAGTCTTCTCCAATCTCAGACAGTTGGAGGTATCTCTATTCCCGCTGAGGAAATAGATCTTGAGCTTAGGTTTGGAGGATCCGCCTTCGGCTGACCGTGGCCCCGTAGCTTTGTTATTCAGTCTGTACTCCCTCTCTCTCTCTCTCTCTCTCTCTCTCTCTCTCTCTCTCTCTCTTTCTCTCTCTCTGTTTCCGTGGAAGCCTTCGTGATTTCATGACAACATTTTCATTGACTTTCTTCAGCTGGAGGCCTGAACTCACACATATGGTTGTTTCCTTGTTTTGCTGCGATGATTGAAGGCCGTTAGCTGTCGATATGATCGGACCTAAGATGATCTTCTTCCCTCAGTCCTCTTCCGGTGGCTCGTCTGAAGCTTGTGAGGGATTCTGACCGAGATACTTGATCATTTCTGCGTTAAATTCACTGCTCGATGTTACTATCGGCATTCAGGGAGCCGGGAGTTCGACTGCGATAGGGTCCATACGCGGCTAGATTCGTCATCAGCCCACGTTGAGTAGTTTAATGTGGTGGGGGTAGAGAGCATGTGTGTTTTATGTGAAGATTGAGAATGGGAGAGTAGCCTAGAGGGTCACTGTCGGAGGCGGAGAGAGAGATATAAGAGGCAGATGTATGTATGCAGATTGAGGGGGTAGAGAGAGAGAGAGGATTTTATGTGGAGATTGAGAATGGAAGAGTAGTTCAGAGCGTCACTGTGGGAGACGGAGAGAGAGATATGAGAGAGAGAGAGGGACAAAGAGACTCAGATCGTTACCTAGATGAAGAGGGAGTGAGATAGCTATAGATGGACGTGGCGAGAGAAGTCTAGAGGGAAAGGGGGATCTTGTAAAGAGACAGTGTGGAGAGCGATATATGTAGAGTAAGAGAGTCATCGACGGATATATGGGGGGAGAGAGAGGGGCACAGGTGGGGGCCTATAATCAAGAAAGGAGGTGGACGAATGTGTGCTTGAGAATTCATACACATGACATAAGGTCAAGCATGAATGTCTCTACCTTGTTTTAACACTTCAACACTTATTAATCGTCCTTTAATCTCACTGATTTCACCTTCAAAATAAAAAAATACTCATTATTCACAGAACATCTTGAACACGAATACTTCAACATTCAACTATAAAAATCAATAGAAAATAAGTTGGAAACAATCCTAACTTGATCTCAAATGAGTTTTGGAGGCTTTAGAAGAGGAATGAAGATCATTCATCAAATTTTAGCTTAGTTAAACTCATTTCTATCATAACATGTATGAAATAGAAATAGTTTATTGTAAAATATAAATAAATGATAAAATTAGATAAATAAATACTAAAATTAAGAAAATAAATCATTGCTTAAAGTTTAGTTTTCCTCTTAGACAACTAGAGATACAAGTGTGACAGCTTAGTTTCTTTTGGACGTGTCACACCATGTTAAAAGTCGCAGAAGTATCATCTAGAAGCGCTATGCCACTTGTTAGAGAGATCTGTTGAAAAGAGGGGTCGACCACACTATCACCGTAGTTTGAGAGGAGAAGGAAAGAGTTGACCACTTATTGGAGGCTTTTAGCATAGTCAAATAAGGAATGAGCTCGTCAATCGACGAAAGTATTAATCGCATTAAAAGATAGAAGAAACAAATGCATATTCATAACTATCATTAAGTTTTTAAAGATAATTGATAATATATCTATTTTAGCAGATAATAATCATTTTTTGTCACTATATTCTTGATAGTGACACATGTGAGAACTTAAGTTTCTTGTATCACAACACTTTGCATGCTATTAAATCAGATATGATTGGTCATGTGGCGTGCTGTGCGGTGCAAAATTAACCCACCATGAACTGCTGCCAACTAGAACTTAAGTGTTGATAAGTCTTCATTATCATGAGTTAATAATTAGTAAATAATATAGTTTTAGCCTTAACTCATGATAAATAGACTTATATTTGTGTTACAGTATGATTTGTGGTTTTCAGTTAATTAACGTGAATTTTTGGGTAATTATGTGATTTTATACGATTTTTACAGTCTTACTTTTGAGATAAATGAAGAACAAGAAATAAAAATAAAAATATTGCAAAATGGGGGGACCGGCCGGCCAGCCGGGCCCGCAAGCGGGTCAAAAGCTCAGTCGGGGAGTAGCCGCGAGTAGGAGCTCGAGCGGCTTGGACCGATAGGGGCACGTGTGCACCACTCCCCTTCCATGTCACCGGTGGCCAGCCGGCTGTGGGGCAAGGAGTGGTCGTACACGCGAGAGAAGGGACTTTGCTTAGAAAGCTAACATTACTATATATTCGCCTGAAAAATCAGCGCACAACCGATGTGGGACTAAACCCACGTCACACCTTCCTCAGAAGGGGCGGACAACCGGCGCGGGTTCGAATCCTCCCAGAGTCAAAATTCATATCTTTTTATCTGATTATCGCGACTTTCCTGCAGATTGTCGGTGAAGGATTAAGCAACCAGAATCGCTGGATCATCGGTGAAAATCTCGTCAACGCGATTCGCGGAGCATTGCTACTAAAATTGCTGAACGATTCGCGATAAAAGGATCGCGAATCCATCGAGTAAATCATCTCCGATTGATCGACGAACAAGCCGTCGTCGGGAAGAGGACGATCCGCCGGGAGATGAGTCGCCACCTCCTGAGAGCGTACCAGATGCGATGAAGAGCCTCCTCTTGCTGCGCGGACTTGAGGATGAAGCTCCCTGACACGCGCCCCACCTCCATCCAGCTCCTCTCCGTCGGGTGACAGCCGCCGGAGAGCCGCAAAGTCGCCGTTTTTCCGCTCCGCCGGGTGACAGCCGCCGGAGATGACTCAGCGACCCATTTCATTGATCTCTAGACTTCGCGAGAAGATCTAGAGATTGCCCATGTCGTCTTTGTCCAAGGAGAGCCTTTGAGGCCGTGGACACTGGACAACGATCCTCCCGAACGCTCAGGATTCCGGTGCATCGCCGACGCATCGCCGTCGCGATGCCGGAACTCTGTTTTCCTGCTTTAAACTTACTTTACACTTCATTTAGTGATATTTCTTTGTGATTTTAATTTACCAAAATATACTTTGTTCTATTACGATTCTTCCGGTTTTTACAGATCTTAATTTGATTAATTAAATCGTCTGTAATCGCTTACGTAAGAATCGCCGGGCGGAACTCTATTTCCGCCCGATTCGTGTTCGCCGGGCGCTGACGTCATCCTAATGCCCGCGCCCTTATTTCCCTTTTTCGTGAATTTTAAATATATTTCCTTTTTATTTCTTAGTATAAAATTCATAGAAAATCGTATTCATTGAGAAAAATTCTGAATAATTACCAGATATTATATTACATCCCTGTGATCGACCTAGAAAATTACCGCTATTTTTGAAATTTTATTGAATTATAATTGCTATATTTTTTAGAAATACTTCTAAATATCCGAAAATTCGTATTTTCTAGTTTTATAAATTTTATATTTGCGTGATTTAATATACAACGACTGAGTCACGTCAAGTGTCTAGTATTGTGGCATTTTGTTCACCATCGAGTCATTATTTCAGGTCACATGTGAGTTGAGTGACATAGGATACACTTGTATCGTGGCGCTTTACACACTATAGAATCTCTTGTCCTAGTAACGTAGCCTATTGAGTGCCACTCGATCACATTGTGCTCTAGATAGTTGCCCTAAAACAAACATGATTTAGTCTCACATCAGAACTTTTTAAATGATTAAGCTTAATATATATCAAAGCTAGGTTTTCTGTATAGAGATCCCTTCTCCCAAATAAAATGATGCCCACGACCATCTTGGGAGAAGGTAATAGGTGGTCCACTCTTATATGCATGCGTGTGTATGATACTCTTTCATCCATGATCAGTTGGCCATTAGGACGTGTTAGGGGAGTGATGCACATGTGTGTGAAGCGAGTCCTTCACCACTCAAACCTAGCTTGTGGCTCCCTCAGTTTGGGCCTACGTGCTCAAGTGTAGCACCCTTTTTGGTCAGCTTGTGAGTGCCAGCTTGGCAACGGGTGATGATTATTTTTATATGGTTGACAAGAGGAAGATAAAATTGTAAAATTGATCTATTGAAGAAGAGGAGTACATGAGGTTATATAGAAGAGAGGATAAGAGAGAAAGAAAGAGAGGAAGAAGTGGAGATAGTGGAGGAAGAATAAGGACTTGGAGAGAATAAGTCCAAAATGGACATAGTGGGACCAGTAGGCCTATTCTAACACTCCCCCTCAAATTGGAGCATATTAGTCAAACATGCCTAGCTTGGTGCACATCGCATCATAGGAACCTTTTAGTGAAGACATCTGCGAGCTGATGAGATGAGACAATGTGAGGAGTAGAGATAACACC
Organism: Spirodela intermedia; assembly: GCA_902729315.2. NCBI lineage: Eukaryota > Viridiplantae > Streptophyta > Magnoliopsida > Alismatales > Araceae > Spirodela > Spirodela intermedia. The sequence continues at coordinate 562,676 of LR746274.1, forward strand.
TAACATTACTTTATCTTAGATGTAATGATAGTCAATCTCGATGTCTTTCATCTACTTATGAAATGTAGGATCCTCAATAATGAAGATGGCGGTCTGATTATTATAGTGTATAAGCATTGACGTAAGAGATCAGATACCAAGGTTTTCGAGGAGTGAATTAAGTCACACCATCTCTTGCGTTGTCTCGATCATAGTGCAATACTTAAACTCAGCATTAGAGCAAGATACCACCTTTTGCTTCATAGAGTTCCACGTTGATAAAAAAAAATTGAGGATCGTCAAAAGTTTCAAAATCAATTACTCAAAAAATATTTTTAATCACGAATTTATCAAATAAAAATACTAAAATAGGTAAGTAATGTGGTAAGCTCGAAGTCGATCCACAGGTAATGAGAATTAGGCGTTGCTTAGAGACTATTTTAATTAAACGAGCTCAAAAGAGGGGTGACAGTGAATAAGAAGAATTTTTGCCGTCAGAAAAGAGGGAAAACAGAAAATCAATGATATGGATGATGGTTGAGAGGTGAATGTATCCATAAAAGACTTGCAAAGTAGAATCGAAGCTATAAATCAACCTATCTCAAACTTACGAATACCTAGACTGATTCCGCACATAACACATCAAACCTAGATGAACTTACCTTGGGCCTCTATGTGTCACCAAGGCTAGACGGTTTTCCTTTTCGAGTAGCTTCTTCAAAGATCTATGCTTTGAATCCACACTTAAATCAATCAAAATGCATCAAAATATGATGCGGAACCCCAATGTTATTTCATGCAAGCCGACAAAATGTTGGGGCATTTGAAGTTTAGCTCTTCCGCCCCTAAACGGTAGGTTAAATGCGTAAGGGTTTACATAAGAGGGTGGGAATACATGTGTAGGGCTGTGATTAAATGAGAATATTTCTGTCCTTTTGGTTGCGAAAGTCGTTTCTTCTTGAGTTGATCTGAACTATTGGATCTAGAAGTCTTGTTGTAACCATAGGATCTTCCTAAATGTTGTGATCTGCTGCACCCTTGGTAAGTATGCTCCATTTGCCATTGATTCTGTGGACGTTCTCGATGGCTTCCAATCTCTTCATTTGATGATGCCATGTGTCAGTGCCTCAGCCCTTGATTATGTCGCCTCATCTCCATATATCAGATCTCATCTGTCGAAGCATATATCGACTTCTTAAAAATCATAAAAAGATATAAAAAATTCTTGAAATTATCTCATATTAATAAAAAATCAATTATGACTATAAAACTTATAACAAAATTCGAAAAATTATCTAAAATATTAAACTTCATGAAATACTCAAAGAAATAATAAATGTTTATTTTTAATATGATAACATGCTATATTATAAGATTTACATTCGCATAACAAGGTTATAATCAGCATGTTATCACATGACAAGGTTGCTACTTACATATGTGCAATAACTAATAGTGGACTTGCAATCTCTCTTGTCACCAACATATCCTGCATCCAAGTAGGCTTTAATCTAAAGATGCCCATGCCTTTGATAGATAAGTCTTCTCTTAAGAGCGCTTTTGATGTATGCCAAAACTTGTAAAACTCCCTTTTAGTGAACTTATTGAGGTTCTTGTATGAGCTAGTTAAGGACACTAAATGTGTACACTATGGTAGGGCGAGTGTGAGGTAGATCAACTTCCCTACCAATCGTATGTACCAATTAACATTCTCTAGGAGCAAAGACGACGTATCCTAGAAGTACGGACGTGCTTCCATAGGTGACAACTTTGGCTTGCAGTGAAGTAGCCTAGTCTCCTAAAGTATATTAAGAGTATACTTTCGTTGTGAGAGAGTGACCTTGCCATCTTGAAATGTGAACTCAATCCCAAGAAAGTATCGTGGAACCCCCAAATCTCATATAATTAACTGTTACTACAGGTATGATTTGGTAGCTTGAATGCATGTTTCATCACTTCTAGTCACAAAAATTTCATCCATATAAATAGCTAAGGTGATAATGTTAGTTTTAATAGTCTTTGGAAGCACTATGGGATCCGTAAGATATGGTGAAAATCTGAATTGTGTTAGAAGACTATTGAACTTAGCAAACCAAGTACGTGGATTTTACATAAATCCATAAATAGAGTGCTACAAAAGACACACCTTTGATGACTCTTCCTGAGTAATATATCTAGGTGGTTACTTCATACTTACTCTTCGAAGTCATTATAGAGAAAGACATTAAAAACATCTAACTAATATAAAGACCATACCTGATTCACTATTAGAGAAAGTATGACTCAAATAGGAAATGTGTACCAGAAATAGAATATGAAAATATTCTAAACTTATGTCATTCATCTCCTTGTGGTGGACATTTTTTAATTAAGAAAACATATGAAAAAATATTACAATCTAATTTTTATTGACCAACTCTTTTTAAAGATGCATATAATTTCAATAAATGTTGTCTTCAATGCCAAAAGATCACAAATTTATCTATACTTGGCCATAGATATGATGCCTTTGCAACCTATACTTGTCGTAGAAATTTTTGATTTATGGGACATAAACTTCATGGTTCACTTTCCTAATTCATTTGGCCATGAATATATTCTTATTGCAGTGGATTATGTTTCTAAATGGATTGAAGTTATACCTACACATGTGATAAGAAAATTGTCATAAAATTTCTTAAGTTTCATATTTTGACTTGTTTTGGCTGTCCACATGGTATTATTAGTGATAATAGTTCTCATTTTATTAACTCACAATTTAGAGCTTTATTGAAGAAATATGGAGTTACTCACAAGATTTCTACACCATATCATCCTCAATCAAATGGGCAGATGGAAGTATCCAATAGAGAGATCAAGAAAATACTTCAAAAGATAATTTGTGTTGATAGAAAAGATTGGTGATTGAAGCTTGATGATGCTTTATGGGCTTATTGGACAGCATATAAAAATCTTATAAGCATGTTACCATTTAGATTACTTTTTGGAAAATCATGTCAGTTACCCGTGGAATTAGAACATAGAGCTTATTGGGCAATCAAATAATTAAATACTAATTTACAAGAGGCTAGATATCATAGATCTTTTCAATTATCCAAATTAGAAGAGTTTAGGAATGAGACTTATGGAAATTCTTGTATTTATAAATCTCACATGAAAGCTTATCATCCCATCTTAATTACAAGAAAATCATTTCAAGTTGGTCAAAAGGTATGGATTTTCAATTCAAGATTACGTTTATTTCTTGGAAAATTAAAATCAAGATGGGATGGCCGTTACATTGTTGTTAATGTTGCAAATAGTGGAGCTGTGAAAATCAATGACCCAAGAGATAGACAAAGCGTTGTAGTCAATGGTCAAAGGCTCAAACCATACATAGAACATGATCCATCTGAGCCTATATTAGTAGTTGAATTCATAGACCCTTGAGCATCATTATGTCAGGCTGAAGACATAAAAGCAAAGTGCTTAGTTTGGAGGCAACCCAATAACTTTTATTTTGTCATTTCGATTTGCCTTTAGATTGATTTATTTTAGTTCAAAAGTTAATTTTATTTTCTGCAGTTTTTATTTACTTCAATAAATAAGGTATCAACTCCCCACTCTTCCATATTTCATCCATTGTCTATACTTTTATTTGAAAATTTTAACATTCTTATATTTTAGCTAATGATTTCTCTTTTTAGATAATTTAAGGGACAGATTGGATATCATCAAGAGAAAATTCAAGGAGCTAAAGAATCATCTATGAATATTCAATGAGTTTTTCTAAACTTTCCTTCTTGATATTTCATACTTGAGATAAATGCTATGATGCTTATTTTTTTTATAATCTCAATAGGATATTTTATTGGGGACAATAAAATGACTAAATTAGGGGGTAAGGAGGAAATTTAGAAAAACTCAAAGATACAATTTAGTGCATGAAAATGAGTATATGGAAAACTATTTGTATGATTTCTTGCATATTATGAACATATTGAAATAAAGAATACATCATGGATTACTCCACGGATTGATTTATAGATGAGTTAGATGAAGAACTTACTCTATGTTGTAAGTTCTATGTCACGCTAAAGGTTTAAACATTTCCCTAGGCTGTGTGAAAAACATGGAAGTGATTTGAAGCACACATCTCAAATTCATAGTTATATTTATTATTTTTTGATTCTTAGACTTCTCATCTTACTCATTTACCTCTCATGATCTACTGTGATTAAACCTTGCATGAAAATCATTTTGTTTTTTTAGTATGAGATAGAGCTTTTGTCAATTTCATTGGCAACTAGTATTTATGACATAGTGAAGCCCCTTGTACCATAGAGGGATACAATACCTCTTCAGGGAAATAAGCTGCCTGTCTAATTAGGGCAACACATGGAAAGCATATTACAATTATATGCAATAAAAATATGTTGAACTTGAAGAAAGCACAAGGATTATGCTGTGAGACATTAGGATATCTCTCTTGTAGCAAGTATTCAAAGTGAAAAAAAAAAAAGTTGCAAAGGGTAGAACCAAAGGAAAGCACAGGGGGTGCGCTGTGAGACACCCTGGGCATTCCTCTCGTAGCAAGTACCAAGGATAAAACCCTATTAATTATTGCATGATTTTTGAAAATTACTTTCCATGTGCCTTAGCCATTTTATATATAGCCATTTATATACAAGATTTGACATAGTCTCTATCCCATGCATATTATTTATTGTGTAAGGTATCTATCAATGCTGTTTCTTGATGAGGTGAATTATTTTCCTTATTTATGTAGTACAATTATTATTATATGTAGAGTATTGAGAAGCATGCTTAAGATCATGAAAATGTTTGAAGTATATACCTTGGAAAATATTTTTATACCAAAGGTAGTTTTACTACGTATGCTTGGCATAGATTATATAATCATTTGAGAAAGTAATTTCATATTAGCTCTGATATATAACTGATCCATGATTACTTGATGATGTTTCTTAATTTTTAAATACATATTTTATTTTCAGTACTTAGGGACTAGCAATGATTCAAGTTGGGGGATGTGATAACTTTTGAAAACTATATAGTAATCTATTAACAAATCAGGGAGAATAATGCATATTTGAGAAATATTTCACAAGTTGTCATGTTAATTATTTTATTTGTTACTTAAATGAACCTCTTTAAATCTTAATTTAAATTTATATTTTATGAATAAAAAGAAAATTAGTGAGAATTTATTCCATATCTTGAGGCTTAATTCTCATTTATTTTATTTTTAAATAAAATCTTATTGTGCTAAATTTTTATGATTAATTGAAATATATTTTATACAATTTTCGAAGGCACATATGTGGGCAGGAAGGGGCCCCCACTACTTATTCATTCAAAGGGGGGGACTAGCCTCATGACTTCCCACTAGGCGAGAGGTGCACCTAACCCACCTACCCACTCATCAATCATAGTGTTCAGAACCATGCATCAGAGGATATATTTACAAATATCGATTATCATCTAGTAAAACAGATGATATTGATTATTCTCTCACACATGTAGAAGGGTATATGTTCAAATATCAATTATCATCTGGTAAAACTGATAATGTTGATTATTGTTGCATGAGAAAATGAGAAAATGTGGGAAAAATCAGAAACAAATTAGAGAAAAATCAGAAAAATATGACAAAAAATAGGAAGTTAAAACAGAAAATGTAATTTGTAGATCTGAGGTACAAAAAAGAGGTAGAGGAGAGAGAAAGGAAGCCTTTTCTAAGTTATTCTTGGGTTGTTCTTGGGAGAAATCATTGTTCTTCTTTCTCATACAAAAATAGAAATCTGAAGAGTGCATCATTAATTTTGATTGTCCTCCTCTACCCTTTTTACCTTAAATCCATTCCGTTGAACTAGGTGCAAGATTGGGAAGCGCTACCCAGAGGTTGACATCAAGCCATGCATTCTAAGGGTTGTAAGTTTGATTTTTAATAGAGTTTTCATTATTTTCATATTTGATCTGTGAAATAATTTTATTTTCTTAGGTTTAATCATTTCTTTACTTGATTCTCTTCTATTTTTATCACTCCAAAGTATATTTAATTTACTGATTTTAATTCATTTAATTTTTAAATTCGTATTTACATTTATTTGCCATTTTATTTCATTTATTGCTTTGAATATGACTTGAAATCTTCTAATCAATTTCATAATTCTTTAAATTAGAGAATAAAAATATTTTTAAAAGCCTTCCCTGAGGAGATGACCTAGCTCACCACTATATCCATTTAATTTATTTTTTTGGTGAATCTAGTTCTATAAATGATGAAAATTGATTGATGATTCTAATAATGACTTAGAACCACATCACCAGTGGGGGCCACAAGCAAGTTGGAATCGCATTTAGGCAGAGCCGCAAGTAGGGGCTCGAGTGGCTAATGGTAATTGATTGAGGGCATGTGTGTGTCACTCCCCTTCTAGGTCACTTGTGGCCAACCAGGCACAAGACAATAAGTGATTGTACACACATGAGAAAGGAACTCATTAATTTCCAAATCTCATATTACTATATATTCATCTCAACATTCGGTGTATAACCGATGTGGGACTAAATCAGTGGTTATGAAATATTTTTGGTAATAACAAAAATACCCCTTATTCATAACAATGAGATATTATGATGACGTCACTATATAAGGGTATTTGAATATTTATTTCACTCTCTCAGTCCCTAGACGAGGAGAACAAATGGGTGGGTGGCATGAGCTGGGGGGGCCATAGCTCCATCCCAGCTGGTAAATCGTGGAGAGATATGGGGGAGAGAGAACGTAACCAAAGAAGCTACTGTAGTGGGGAGGAGTTGGCATGGGACCTCACTATCCATGGGCATGCGGCGGTGGAAGCCCTAGTGCCCATGGAATGCTGCCATCACTATCTTCCTCAGGAAAGACGATGTTGAGAGAAAGAGGATGGAAAGGTGGAGGGGGAAGAGATAGAAGGAGAAGAGGAGAGTTTGAATTTTGACACATTAAGCCCTACTGAGAAATCAACTATAGAGTAGGGTAGTTGTAGGTATTGTAGAGTATCTAAATACTATGGATCCTGAGCATTCGAGAGGATTATCGTGAAATGTCCATGGCCTCAAAGGCTCTCCTTAGACAAGGATAATGTCAAAAATCTTTAGGTCCCCTTGTAAAGTCTAAAAATCAATGAAATGAGTCATCGAATCATCTCCGATGGCTGTCACCCGATAGAACAAAAAAATAACAACTTTGTGGTTCTCCAACAATTGTCACCTAGTGAAGATGAGCTAGATAAAGGTGGGACATATTTTAAGGAGCTTCATTGTTAAGTTCATACAGTAAGAGGAGGCTTTTCATCACAATCTAGTATACTCTCAAGAAGTGACAACTTGTCTCTTAGTGGATCGTCCTCTTCTCCGATGATAGCTTATTCATGAATCAATCAAAGATGATTTACTTGATGGATTTGCAATCCTTTTATCTATAATCATTTAACAATTTTAGTAACAATACTTCACGAATCACATTGATGATATTTTTGTCGATAATTGAGTGATTATGGCAGGTTAATCACTCACTAGAAATCTATAAGAAATCATGATTTAATCAAATAAAATATAAGTTTTAGCTTTGGTAAGATTCGAGTCCTCTCCAAGTTGTCCACCTACATGAGAGAGAGTAAAATAAGTATGTAAATACTCATATAAATCCCTATCTGAGGTGTTGGTTTGGGGCAGGTCATGTAATCTAACAAATTCATTACAATCTAGAAATCTTTGAAGCATTAGAAGTTTTTGAGAATGGAAGAAAGTGGGCCATTTTTGCAAATCTATCAAAAATGACAAAAATAGAATCATTTTTTCTTATAGTTCATGACAAACCTAACACAAAGTCCATGCTAACATCTTTCCATGGGTGTGTGGAATGGGTAGAGATGAGTACAATCTAGTATTTTGTTTTGAAAATTTAGCTTAGGTAAAAATATGGCACTGAGATACTATTTTAGCCACATATCTTTTAAGTCCAAGCCAAAGAAAAACATTCTTCTATCATATGGATGGTTTTATCTCTTCAGAAATCACTAGCTAATCCTCTAGCATGTAATTCACAAACAAAGAAATCTCTAATAGATGCTTGTGGAAGAAACAATCGGTCACTTTTATATAGGTATCTATCACGAATTAAATAATATTAGTAATCTAAAGATGGTCTTTGGGTAAAGGTTGAATAAACTTCAGCAAAATTAGGACAATCTAAATACATGATTTTAATCCGATTGAAACCCATGATCTCTTGTGTTAATAGACTCAACAAAGCAATCCTTCGACTTAATGCATCAGCTACTCAATTCTCACACCCTAGTTTATATTTAAGGATAAATGAATAGGCTTGTATGAATTCAACCCAACTGCCATGCCTAGCATTGAGCTTTTGATGTGATTATAAGAATTGAAGAGCTTCATAGTCAAAGTAAAGGACAAATTTTTGAGGTAATAAATAATGACACCAATACCTAAGAGCTTGTACTACTACATAATTCTTTATCATAAGTTGAATATGTTTTTTTTAGCTTCATTGAGTTTCTCACTAAAGTACGCCACAAGATGACCCTCTTGATTGAACACACCTCTTATACATGTTCTTGATACATCACAAGCCACTTTGAAGAGTTTAGAGAAATCAGGTAGCCTAAGAATACGGGCTTTAATCATTTGTTATTTTAAATAATTAAAGGCACCAGATGCTTCCTCCATCTATTGAAATTGTCCTCCTTTCATTCCATTTGTTATTGGGGTCATGATTGTATTGAAATTTTGAATTAATTGTTTATAAAAAGAGGCTAACCTATGAAAACTCCTAAGTTCATGGATATTTTTAGATATGGGCCAATCCTCAATGGCTTTGATCTTCTGAGGGTCTATAGTCACTCCTCGAGATGTTACTACAAATTTTAGAAAATTAACATGTTCTATGCAAAAGACACACTTGTGAGGTGTGGCAATTAATGACTCTTTTCTTAGAGTATCACAAATTGATTTTAAATGTATAAGATCCCTGATGTTTTACTATAAATAAGAATATCATCAAATATAAACAACCACAAATTTTCCCATAAAAGACTTTAGTACATATGACATTAATCTCATAAATGTACTTGGTGCATTAGAAAGTCTAAAATTCATCACTAACCCATCTTTGGTCTTAAAAGTTGTTTTCCATTTATCCCTTGGCCTAGCTCTCACTTGATGATAATCACTTCTTAGATCTAGTTTTGAAAATATAGAGGCTCCAACTAACATGTCTAATAAATCATCTAATTGAGGGATAGGAAAGTGGTACTTAATGGTTATCTTATTGATGGCACGGCCATCAACACACATTCTTCACGTACCATCTCTTTTTGGGACTAATAGAGTCAGAACTGCACATGAGCTAAGGCTTTCTCTAACAAATTCTTTTCTTAATAATTCAGTAATTTGACGTCATAACTCATCATGTCTTTGAGACTTAGGTGATAATGAGGAAGGTTTAGTAAGGATGAGCTGGGGATAAAATCAATTGCATGTTGGATACTCATTCGAGGCAAATGATCAGGGAAATCAGCCAGAAAAATATTCTTATATTCTTCTATGAGGGTTTCAACTTTCATTGGGAATGTTCCCTCGTTTTGGGGTTGATTCTGTGGTATATGGATGCACAATTCACACGGGGGTTCCTGTCTCTAATTTCTTTCATAGGGATCGGGCACTAATAAAACTAATGTTGGGATTGGGTTTATTTCATTTATCAAACTCTTTTTGGGTTCAAAAGGATGCCAAACTATTTTTTTCCCTTTATGTATGAAGGAGCATATGTTTGATCTTCCTTGTTGTTGTACATCTAAGTCATACAACCAAGGTCGTCCTAAAATTAAGCTTCCTACATTCATAGGTAATATGTCACCGAGTATCTCCTCTTCATTTAAATTTACCTTGAGATTAATCAAGCATTGTGCCTGAAAAGAATGTTGGTTGAATTAATCCATAAGACTTTATATGGGTTGGGGTGGGTAGTAGATTCAATCCCAATTTATTGACAGTCTCCTGAGCAATGGGATTAATGCTACTATTGTTGACAATTATGAGTGATAATATTTGCTTTTACGGACGTGATTTGATCTTGAGATGATGCAACATAATCAAGGGTCAAGGTGCTGACATGTGGCATCACCAAATGAGGAGATTGAAAGTCGTCGAGAGTATCTACATGATTGATAGTAGATGGAGTATACTTATCGAGGGTACAACGGATCTCAACATTAAGGAATATCCTACAGCTACGACAAAACCTCCAAATCCAATGTTTCAGATCAGCTTGAGAGAAAACCGACTCTCACCCCATCTTATCACAGCCAAAAAGATGAAAAAACCCTCACTCGCTCATAGCCTTAGATTAGATGATCTTGGATGAACTAGCTCACAAGAAGGTAGATATTAGTACTACACATGTAATCTTGTACCTTCATGTAAACCTTTACACATTTAAGTCATTGTTTAAGGGTAGAAAGCCTAACTTCAAATGTTCTAGCATTTAGTCGGCTTGAATGAAATAGCATTAAGGTTCTACATCAATTTGGATGTGTTTTGGATTGATTGAAGTATTGATTCACTGCTTAGATCATCAGAGAAGCACACTTGAAGAGAAAACCATCTGGCTTTAGCAAAATATAGAGGCCTAAGGTAAGTTTTTTTAGGTCTAATGTGTTCCACATGTGAACAACCATTTAAGCATTCATAGGTTTGAAATAGATAGAGATACATTTTTAATTTCATATTATGATTCTTCCATAAGTGTTTCCCCTCTCAACATCTCCTATATCATTGAATTTTTGTTTTCCTCCTTTTTTGATTTTTAAGAAGGTCACCCGCAAGTGCCTTGTGCATAAATATGGGACCCACACTTGTGTTGTGGTTATTGATACTTAATTTATTTACTGTTGCCTTTTCTTCTTAGCTTGCATTTCATTTCAATAGATCAATTAAATAGAGTAGTAGCTACCTATCACCTAATTCTCATTCCCTATGGATCGATCACAAGCTTACCATACTATTCACCTATTTTAGTATTTTAATTAGGTAAATTCAAGATTCTAAATGTTTTTGGTCGACTGATTTGGGACATTTCAACAACCCTCAATTTCGTTTTGTCAATACGCTAGCATGTATGAGGGCCCATTTTGACATATGTAAAAAAAAATGGAGGTGCAACGAGGATTTTTTTTGGATTTTGGTTGGGTAAGAATACACCTCACAACTCCTAATCTTACATTGTCAATGTAATCAAGGGCCAACATGGGATCAACTTCATATTCTTCTTGAATAGGGTTCTCATCTTCTAGAATTTCTTCAGAATTTTCTTATCCACCTATCAACAAGCTATGAGATGGACATTGAGCTGCATAATGTCCTATACCCCTAGACTTAAAACATGTAAGTTTCGTTTTAGTTGAAGTATCCAAAACTCTTTTTCCTTTATCTACTCCTATTTTCTCGAATTTCTTTGTATAAGTATGGACTATGATTTGTGTGGTTCTACTTTTGGTTGGAGGAAAATCAGAAGTCGTGATGAAGGTACCTGTGAATTGAAATGAGGCATAGGTTTATAAAACGAGTCTACATCTATTACGAACTGATAGGCCTCTTCTAATATATGAATATTTCATAGGCAAAGCTCTCACCAAAAGTCTTCTCGAAAACCAGTTCAAAAATGGGATAGTATGACTTTTGGGTCCTCATTTATTTTGGAAATGAGCATTAACTCATCAAATTGAGTTAAATAGTCTATGACAGATCTATTACCCTAGGAGATCCTATTCCATTGATCCAACATTTTGGTAGTATAATTTATAGGTTAGTATTTTTCCCTTAATTTAGCTTTCATTTCTTCCCATGTTCCAATTGGTTCTTGTCCTTAATTCTAATAGTTGATCAATATTCCTCCAATATGTTTTAGAACTTGTTAGTTTAAGATTAGAAAATCTTACTTTCCTAGCTTCAGACATGTTATACAAACCAAAGTAGTTATCTATTATTAGTTCCCAATCTAAATAAATTTTCAGATCTTTTCCTTCCTCAAACATAGGTACATCTATCCAAATGTTCCGATGTGATGGGTCAGTATCTATGGCCTCCTCTTGGTTTCTATTTCACCTAGGATTTTCTTGATGTGGCAGATGATCTCTTGGATTTTCTTGTGTTTTCAGTTTTCTTAATCTTTGACTCATCACATTCATTTGTTCTATTAGTAGTCTTGCCCATTGAGGTATTTGTTCATCCATTGGAGGGATTTGTTGATTGTCATCTATTGCATAAGGGTATACTAGGACGGTTAGGCATGTAATTATTTGGAGTGGGATATGTAGATGAAGATCTAACGTATGAATTTGTGATGCTTGATGTGGGTATCCTAACTTGGCTCTAATACCAAATATGATGCAGATGAAAAAGGCATAGGATATGAAATATAAACTATAGCATAAAATGTACTAAAGATTATAAGAACAAACGGATAAATATCAATACATCCAAGATAAGACACCCACAATTGATAAACAAGTAGAATCTAGCTGTTTGAAAAAACTGCTGATAGGATACCTTGAGTTTTGGCACACCAGAAAATCTTCCCTTTCACGGGTTAATGATCAACCAAATAAGATTAATCTGGCTAACCTATGATCACTCAAGCAACAAAGGAGCAAGATGATATATTAAATGCACAAACAATAGAAAAGTAGAAGAGTTTACTATATCGTGGAAGGCTGTAGATTCACTGGTGATATTGTGCAATAATCAGGAGATTATTTGATGGTGACAGTCATAGAGAGGCTAGGGATGGCCCAACCTGCTGGCATCTTGAACCAAGCTCTCGTGGGGTAGGTGATAGTGATCTATAAGCTATGGATATAAAAGGTTTTCAGATTTACATGATAGGTGGATAAGTGATGACTCGATACTTGAGATGTTGTAGGTCCTAAGTGAGGTTATCTAAAACTATATATATTTTCATTATCCTAATCAATCTAATACGTAGAGAGGGTAAGATAAGGGTCGAACCACAATGTAATCATTATCCTAATCAATCTAATATTCCGATGAAGATCTAATACCAATTGATATAAGACGGAGACGTCTTTAACCGCCGCTTACCGTGACAAGACCTTCTTAACCGCCGCTTTTGGTGGAAAGACGTGCTTAACCGCCGCATTCGGTGACGAGACGTGCTTATCCACCGCTTCTAGTGGGAGAGCGTGCTTACCCTTTTCGTCGGAGAATGTGCTTAACCGCCGCTTTTGGTGGGAGAGCGTCCTTAACCGCCGCTTTTCGTGGGAGTGTGTTTAGCCGCCGCCTTTCGTGGGAGACGTGCTTAACCGCCGCATTTGGTGACGAGACGTAATTAACCGCCGCTTCCGGTGACGAGACGTCCGTAACCGCCTAAATAAGAGGTGCAACTGGTGGTGAACGTCTTCTTGCCTTCCGCGTGCGATACCTCGTCTTCTTGCATTCCGCGTAATTGCGGCTTGAATAAAATATTCATGAATTTAAATAATCATACCGCCGCGCATCACATACGACGGTGCGTCAAATATATAAAAATGCAGCGGCTGACACGTGCGGAAAATTGCGGAAAAATCCGTAGGATATGTGAAATAAAATATATGTATTTCCCTACATTACTTAAGTATCCTCATTGTTTAAATATATCACAGTAAATTAAAAAAAATCATAAAAATCCGAGAATATTTTTAAAATAGGAAATTTTCTTAGAATCATTATAAAATTATTATTTGGCTATTTTACATATGATAACATGCTAAAATAAGACATTTGATTTTAAAATATATTCACTTTAAGGTAATTAATGAGTAGTTTTAGCATATTATCAATAGGTTTGCGGGGAGAGGAAATAATGATAAAAGTGATAATAAGATAGAATAAGAGCGGGGTTGGTTAGCAGTGGCTGTGATTGGGGAATATAACTGTGAAGGGCGGAGGTATAGATGGAGGTGGTAACGGTGGCTGACGGCGACGATGGTTGACGGTAGAGGAAAAAAAAGTAAAATACGGACAATGGTGGCGGGCAGCAAGGGCGGAGAAAGGCGGTCTCGTCTGTGGCTAAGGTGAGGGCTAGCTGACGTGATAGAGCAGGGAGGATGAGTAGTGGGAAAAAGAGGAGGGAGAAAAGGAGGAGGAAGCTCCAAACCGAGAGCAACAGGTCCTAGCGACCAACCCAAGTTGGGCCGATCGGATCAGAGATCAAAAAGAACAGATCTTCATTCTCCAAATGCTCTCTTGTCCTCTCAACTCATGGCTCTCTTATAGCCTTTTTTCTTCAAAACGTAAATTAAGCTAATAATAAAGATAATCACTCCTCTTGGGACGTTTATGGTGCCGTTGTGGATGAGGGGTGCACTGAAACCATCCTTCCTGAGATGATGCCAGGTCACTACCGTTCTCCTCGCCATGCTGTTTTGTCGTCAGACTGTTTTGTTGAGAGCATTGATCTCGCGTTATGTCTTAACTATTTCCTTCATTTGCCCACAGCTGCTGATCTGACATGGGGTGGTTTGATGCTGCATCACACCGCCACCATCCACCGTCTGCAATGATACTTGATTCGTGTCTTCACCGCCATCTCCAGCTGTTGCCACCGTCCTCAGCTCTGCTGCCACCACTCGGAGCCACTTTACCATCACCGCTACCGCATCTCCGGTGTTCCCCTGCCGGGATCGCCGATGGCCGCTTGTCCGGCCGCCTATTCTGCCGCTGCCTGCTCCGCCCATTTCCGGCTGTCTCCACCATTCCGCAGCCCCATTGGATCGGGTTGAATTCCCACGTAACCAGGCAGATGGCCGGATTTGAATCGACCTGAACTGCCAGATCCAAACCAGACAGGATCCGCGAGAACAGGACCGCCCAGGAGCCCCCAGACCAAATTGGCTCAACTCAGCCGACCCGGTCAACTAACCACCACGGCCAACAATAAGTAAACGGAGCTCTTGTAAATGGTCAACACAAAGTCAACTATAAACAATTGAGCGTTCAATTTCAACGTGTACTCTTCCACCAAATAGTCAAGCATTTTGGCCAAAAGGTTACCTCTGAACCTTACTTCCTTCTGATTTGAGTATTTTGTTTATTTTATATATTATCTTTGCAATTGTCATTGATTGACCTGTGGATAGGTCAACTTATCATCATAGTTGATGGAAAGTGTGCGAGAATCCTTTGATATCCAACAAGTCAGATATATATATAGTGAGTAGATTGCCTAATCACTGTTTCAATTCTTACAGGAGACTACTTGATGTTATGTTAGTCAACCTTTTTAAATCCATTATGAAAGCCGTCCATTCTACTATACATTTTTAGGGTTTGTTTAATAATTTTCATCCCATCCTAACCAGCAAGCTGAGCTCCTTTGTTACCAACTACATTAGTTTCTACACATCTCCTTTGCCAACAACTATCTTGTCTGTCATGACTCCGAGCTATGTCCTCTAAGAGAATTTTGATGCTTATGGGACACCGACATGGGCCATGACTCATTACCTGGAGATATAGTTGAATGGCAATTGATCCAACTTGGAAGCCCGTTTATGAGCCCATAGAAGCAACTTTTAACAACGCCAAGCATAAAGCCTTCTATTCGGTGCACAGCATAAAAAACATCTTTTTAGGGTACTCTCAAGTGCATAGCATAAATTCTTGTGTGGTTTGGAGATTGGCTTCTTACTTCTACGGGCAACGATGAAAAGTTTACTAGACGTTACAGAAATTCAAAATAATTCTTCTCAAATGCTCAGAGGATAAATTTCTGATCTAATCATTCACAAATATAATAGAGATTTCTCTTTTGAGATTTACTCTCATACTTTCTTTACCAAGATGATAGTGGTGAGATGAAGAATACTAAAGAATATGTTGAAGAACATTAAACCTACAGTAGTGTGACCTGGTCAGACTCCGCCTCAAGAACTCTCAAACTTTATTACCCTGAACCATTTCGGTTCCTCGTGATCCGGTCAATCTGGTCAGAGAGGCCGTTGGGTTCGTGAGAATCGGTCAGTGGACGTACTAGTTCTCTTGGACACCGCCTCAAGAAGCGTGCCCAGTGAGTACCTCGAAAAACATGTGGGCCATTTCCCCGTCTTACTCCAAACCATTTCGGTTCCTTGTGACCTGGTTGGTTTGGTCATGGAGGCCGTTGGGTTCGTATTAAACGGTTCCTTGTGACCTGGCTGGTTGGATTTGTACTCAGTTTAGTCATTGTGGTTTTTCATTGTTGAGAAATTTTGTAGCTCTGACCTTATATTGGCGAGGACATATTGGGAAACATTTCTTTTTTTTCTTTCTTTGGCTCTTTCACTGCCTGCCTGTCAGTTTACTATCCTCAGTGTCAGTTCTACAAATTAATTCGCTATATGACTTGTGATGGATGGATCCTCATCTGTCTATTCTTGTCATTGTGGGCGCCCTTGCTTTCTCCGCATCACTTTATGACGATCAGTTCACGTAACTTAAATAATTAACCAACCAGTGTTGTTGTTAATTTTTGGGCGTTAAATGTATACAAAATTTTAAAATGGCATTCCCCTCTAGGGAAATTTGCCAACCTTTTACAAACTCTCCGCTCTCTCTCTCTCTCTTTCTCTCTCTTACCGAGTAAGTGTGCATCATTATTTGTATATGCTTTACCACTCATGTAAATTTCTTCAGTGACATCTCCAAATATGTACATAACTCTCGATCTTACTTTAGACCGTCGAGATCTTTAAGTGAAGGTGACAAGTTTTCTTCCCAATAGACGAAAATTCATGATTCTCCCCGACCGCCAATCTCCTTTGATATTCAGCGGTAGGAAGAGTAGGTGACTAATCCCTCACATGTATCAATCTTCAATCAATCAATATGCTGTAAGGCCAATGTTTCTACGCTCCGTAGAGAACACGGCTCCAAACAGCCAAACGGCTTGGCGGGCGGCGCGAAGGATAAATATGCCGGTCTTAATGGGTGCCCCCTGTTTCATTTGTCACTAAATAATAATCCTGTAAAAGTTGGGATTTCTAAAGCCCACTTTAAAATTTTAGAGTAGCTATTTATGTTATACGTCTTTAAGTCTATACAACTCGTCATATAAAATAATAGTCATGGGTATGATAGAAGTAAACATATGCCAAGTAAAACTCTGATTAAAGATGTATGGGATAAATTAAGAACGCGGAAAAGCTTATTAGATGTAATGAGACCTTTGTTTATGTGTCTGAGAGATATACTCCAGCTCCGCAACAACAAGTCAACTGTACTTGCCGATCAGTGCTGTTTTTGCGACGATGTCGTAATTGTCAACCCACATGCACACCCTATCGCAGAGGTAAGTCCTCGAAGGTTGAGATCAACCTCTCTGCGATGGCGTCAACGATGAATTGACTCCAACAGCATCCACTACATGATTTATGATGTTAGATTTTGAGTTGCATAGATGCTAGTTACCCTAGATAGAAAGTATTAGCATGGTCGATCAATCAAATATAAATTGCAAGAATTGCCTATCATACGGACCAAGTCTACTACGATCATCCATTTTTACGGATTCCATCTACTTTTTTTCTTCCGCGAGCCCCCCCTTTCCCCTGGCAGTGACTATTGTGTGAATTTATGTCAACCCAATTCAAAGTAGGCTGGCCTGCTCCTGCCTTGCGTCAATTTGTATCATTAATTTGCCCATGCATTAAGCGTCACATAACAATAACAGTGAAATCATTGGCAAATTGAACCCGAATTTGTAGACAGCGAAGTACAGCATTAAGCGTCACATGGGCAGAACGTTTACTGCAGAAACATAACCACATTTAGACGAAAATTCAAGGTGAAAATTAAAGGTATTACTATGGAAACATAACGACATTAGGCGTCACATGGCAGAACGTATAATCATCCATTAAGGATGCTCTCTGGGGGCTACTTTAGAGAAATAGCGCTGTATGGAGTGTTCCCAGTACGGGAGAACCCTCGTCCCAAAACCGTATAAACATTACTTGTATCGTACGTTTTGAAATTGAAAAGTTAAAATTTAGGTAGTAAATTTGGGAAGAAGGGCAAGATTCGAATTTCTTGTAGCAGTGGAACGGTAAAGAAAGAATAGAGGAACATGATCACACCCTTTGGTACGGGGATAAACAGTACATATTGCGTAGGACGGATTCATCACCGACTTCCCAGGACCGACGTTTACGATGGCTGCCTTCATTTTTTCTTCAGCATCGCCGGGAGCAGGACTCTTGTGATATCCGTTATCGCCTCCATGTCGACCTTCACCAGCTCCGTATACATCTCGTCGTCCACCAGAATTCCCACGTCGAGAAACTCGATGGCCTGAGCTGTACGCCACAGCTGTGTAATACACCAGAATTTCCACAACGAGAACCTCGGTGGCCTGTTTTAGTCGCCAAATCCCGTCTGGGATATCGTTTGAGAGGTCGAAGACGTTGGATACCAGCTCAATAGTTGACACTTCCTCCCTAAGTGCTCCTGTAACCTGCTTCAACTTATCGGCATTCCGACCAACGAGGATCAGATTAAGACCTCGTCTGGCCAGCTCGAACGCCATGGCCTTTCCAATGCCGTTTGTCGGCCTAGTCACTATCGCCCTTGGCTGTAGTCCATTAGGTTCTTTGGTTGTCGAAGGAAGAAGATGTGGATACATCTCTGGAAGGAGAAAGTAACCCTTGTGACCTGTGCGAGGCCGAGTGATAGCAGCGGCTGCACCCGTGTAGGTTGATTTCGTAAAGTCTCTAAGATGGAAAACTCCGTGATTTCTCCACTGGGGAGGTACAAACTGAACCTGGATTCTAGTGTGGAGCCGATCCTAAGGATGGTAACCTTACATTCTGAGAGGGTTTGATCTTAGAAGCAATGAATATCGAATTAATTGGCAGATAGAGGTCCTTTCAATTGACCCATGTCCTGAGGGAGAGTGGTACTTCGAACATTAATGAGCCACACCGATCGCAGAAGAAGCGCTTTAATTATATATATCAGGGTGTAAATAAATAGTCGTCCATTTATTTAACTAGAGGACTTCTTCCTTAGGCGAAGAGCGTGTAATGATGATATTTGGATGAGATGGGGAGGACTCTGCATCTTTTGGACTACAGGACCTCCTCTAAGCGGTGGTTGTAAAAGAGAGGGAGAAGACTCGATATCCCAGATTAAAGTAATTTTTCAATAGATCTGATGTCCTATTAATTCATGTTGACTAGGAATCGATGGTCTTCCATGAAGGCATTTCATCCGTGCATGGGATGCCAAATACCGAGATTTCAAGAAAAGACAATTTCATCAGTTGAGTAAGCTACACACCATAGAGCAGTACTCAGAAATGTTAGGACAGATGTATGAGCCAGCTCTAAGTCTTTCCCAGTAGATTCCTGCACTCAAAATGATCCGTGTCAAACAAGATCTTTGTGACTTGTTGAATGTACTAGCTTGTTATTTGGACGTCAATTTTCATAGCAGTGCAGTAGATTGCTAGTCTCAGGACTCGGAAAATCATACAGCGCAATGGATTCTGTTCTTTGGTTGTTGGGAAAGTCTATAACATGGATCTCCATCTTAATAACGAAAGAAATAGAAGAGAAGAGAAGAAAATGATCTAAGTCAACTCATAGAATAAAATGTGAGGAACAAGACGCAATGAGAAGCGAAGGTATCTCCGCATCTCTATTTCTTTGCGTTTCTTCGTCTCGTCTTTTAATTTATCGGTTGATAATGAACCGTATGAAAAACATATGTTCCTCTCACGATCAATCCTCGATTTTTTTCTCCTTTATCCGTCTCCTCGTTTTCTTTCCCTCATCAGCATTATTAGTTCTAAGAAATTCCATTGATCGTCCGCCCAAGATAAGCTCCTCCCTCGGTCATTGTCGCTACTGTCTTCCTCTCCCATTATATTCCCGTTTCTTTGACTATTTGCATTATTAACAGCCACATCAACGATTGCGTGTACAAATTGCATTCGCATTCGAAATAATGGCCGTCCTTTGTGTCGTCGCCTACTCTCTCTCTCTCTCTCCCCGTCAATTTCCACAGATAAAGATGAGGGACTCAACGAAATTCAACTCTAGCATGGACAAATCGAGTTTTTTCGTCTATTCATACAGGCTTTATTTTCTCTTTCTTTTACGATAAGAAGAAATAATTAACTCCCTTTATTCATCCATCCTCAAGCTCAATACAGCAAAAAGAGTAGTCTGATTTAGCTGCCCAAAAATTGTAATTTATTATTGACAAGCATTTTTTTTAGTTGAACTTCTAGGTCACAAAAAAACTGTGCTTTAAATGATTTAGTCTTTGCACCTAGACGATGTTCACGTTTAACTATTACGTAACGACGATATTACCCATGCATTCCCCTTTTAGGTATAATTGGCTCCATCTTCCTTTAATCCAGCGCTAGAAGAATGTGTCAATGGAAAAATAGCTAGCTGATTAAGAAAGGGCTGATGGGCTTATATCCCTTCTTTGCCAAATAGGAAAGAGATGATAGAGAGCTGGCTGAGGGAAAAAGGGGACGGGGCATATACTGATTTCTTTTTCATTCGTGACCAGCCTTTACACAGCGTCGGTGGGTTGCAGGAGATTATTAGGACAGCACGCTGACCGAATTTCAGACCAGAGGGATGATAAGGAGCGAATGTCAGAGGAGAAGAGAGAACGGTAGTAAATCAACGTCATTTAGTAATTTAAACACGCGCTCATGCGGACAGATGAATGATGATTAATCAAACTGTCCGATTAAAACCACGTGATGATTACGTGGAAGATGTTTTAAGTTAAAATAAAAACAATTCAGGCGGTAGAAGGTTCAATCAGCTGAGGCGGTGGGCACCAATATGTCGAACAGAAGTAGACTCGGAACGTTATAATTTCTGCTCTTAACAGGTTCAGCCAGGAAGTTCTGATCTCGGTCCTACTGCCGTCCGAGTTTATCTCTGGAACCGATGTGACAGGTACCAGAGCAAGCTGGCCCTCTTTCACCGACTACATTAGTTTCTTCTCGTCCCCTTCCCTAACGACTACCCCGTCCGCCATGATTCCGAGCCGTGGCCGCAGACGTTGGCCACGACTTATCGCTCAGACATCCATTGCACGGCATTTGATGCAACTTGGAATACCATTTATGAGCCCATTGAAGCAACTTGGAACGAGACCAAGGACCAAGCCCATAATTTTCCGCAAAAGTACAAAGTGAACCATCTGACAAACCTGCTTTGAAGCAGAGTGAGTAATGAACTGCTTATCTCACGTTAATGAACTTTTTCCCTTTGATTCAGTGCATTGCGTAAAAACCATTCGTTTAGGATACGCTCCGGTGCCTGTTTCGCAAGATAGTTTAACATAGAGTGTCTCCAGTAAGGGAGGATCGAGGTCCCATAGCCGACGGCACGTACGGCCGGAGGAGCATACTCCTCGGGTGTCGAGTTGAAAAACGAATGCCTCTTGTCTGGCACCATTTTCGTTACTGCAAAAGCTGGAGTCTAAACATTGACCAATAGTTATCAAGTGGAAACCAAGTAACAGTACCAAAATGATCATCTAGTCTTAGTGCATCCATCATATGTTAGAAAAAGGATTAGATAGATTTTACGAAAGCTATATATTTAGCTATTTGGATAGAAAATTTTATAATATGTTCAAAGTAACGCCTATTTTGTTTCTTAGTGTATGGCAATGTACTAATAAACATACTAAGACATTCCTATCAAACCTAGTTCAGACAAATAGATCTAATCAATGTTCGGAAAAGATATTAGTTTACGAGCAAGACAGACACAGACGGACAAAGTTACGGAATACGAGCTATTACCTGGCAATGGATGTCAATTCCAGTGCTCTTGTATTCATGGTGCAAACTTCTAGATAAAGCATCGACGTAACTGATACAAAATTAGATAGAATCAGTATATGAATTAGAAAAGACATAGTACGATATTAATGAATAAACTTCGAGCCTTGCTCCGTCAAATATGTTACTCAGTTTTTGAACAAAATATGAAATCTGTTGCCGATAATTTGGAAGAAAGGACGCAAATTTGCTTAGGGTAAACACAGAATAAGATCATGAATAGACACGGAAGTAAGATGTCTAAATATGTATAAAAACAAGGGGGAAGAACTGCAAGGGGAAATGTAAGAGGAAGCAGACATAAAAAGCGTAAAGGAAACTACAGTATGAAATGAAAATTGAAGCGAAAGGCAAGAGGTGGAAGATGCTAAAGATAATGACGACCTTGGAGAATGAATTTGGCCTACCCTTTGGTTGCAGTATATACAGCGAACATCGGGTAAGATGGAAGGATCACTACAGACCCGGAGCCGAGGTTGGCGATGGCGCCCTTCTTCTTCCTCACCATCTGCGGCAGCACCGCCCTGGTAATCTCCGTCAACGACTCCATGTTAACTTTAACTAAATCGGTGTACATCTTCTCCTCGAGCTCATGCAGGTACTTGGGAGCATCATAACACACACCAGCGTTATTAACGAGCACCCCGACGTCGAGGTTCTCGATGGCCATCTTTAGCCGCCGGACGCCGTTGGGGATGTCACCGGCGAGGTCAAACACGACGGTCACGACCTCGACGTTCCGGAGCTCGGCCTGAATTGCCGCGGACACCGACTTCAGCTTATCGGGGTTCCGACCGACGAGGATTAGACTCAGGCCTTGCCTGGCGAGCTCAAAGGCCATGGCCTTTCCGATGCCGTCTGTTGGCCCCGTGATAATCGCCCACTGGCCGTAGTCGAGAAGGTGTTTTGGTGGTCGGAGGAAGAAGGTGTAGATCCATCGGAGGAAGGACAGAGAAAGCCTCGAGACTTGGAAGAGGCCGAGTGATAATAGAAGGAGAACCCATCTTGGTTGTGATCGCAGAGTGTCTGAGAAGGGAACCTCCATGATTTCAGGACTGGAGGAGATAAATCACATGGTTCAAATAAATAGGAGCCTATCCCGACGAAGATAACGTGGACGGTAGTATGCGAACTAATGCACAAACCCTAGATCGATGTGATATCAATAAGGAGAAGATTATTATTGAAAATGACGAGATTGTCTAAGATGCGGTGTCGAAAGTTTTAATAAACTGAGTTAATAGCAAAGAAACGTGTTAAGAGGGCTTTACACAGGATTTAACGGCTAAAAATGTATTTGCATACTCTCAGACAGTCAACGTGATACATGTGGTTTCGATAAGTTTCTTTAGAAAATGCCTCTATGTATTGATTATTTTGTCATTAATGCACGTGTTGCCACCTGCCAAAGCATTAATGAGAGCGAGATGATAGCTTGACGACCACTATCCTTTCCGGCCGCTCCCTCTCTCTTTCCGTCAACTTTTCACGCCGATCTTTTTTGTAATGTCTTGCTTTTGCACGGCACGTATTTATTACTTTCGCAGACGTTCTTGTCATCAATGTAATATTGCCTGAGCCGAAACGGCACCAAATTTCTTTGTTAGATCGTAATCAGCAACTAGATCAAATCCATATCGTCAACTATCAGCTTCCATTTTTACCCTGCGCAGTCTTAATCGTGATCACATTAATCTCTAATAGCAAACGGATGACTGCAAAATATAACTAGTTTTATGCATTATAGAGAAGTTAATCGCCTCCTACTGGAGACAATCTAAGGTGACTCACCTTTCCACGCTGAATTAAGAACTAGGAATGCGGATCAAGACTGAAACGATTTGACAGACTTTGACATGACGCTCTTTTGCATTTATCGACAAACGGGTACCAGAAGGAGAAAACTCTTGGGATGTAGACGTAATCCATGTCAAAGGTTACACCACATGCTTAAGAAACTTTTAGGGGAAGTAGATCCAATGTGGGCTATCCATCTTTTAGGAGGCCCGGTAATATATGTTCTTAATACTTGCATATTCCCCTTAAACAAAATAACTGCTCTTCAAGATCCTAAAAAGAGTCCAGGCACATAAAGATCCTTCAACTTTGATGGTGGATGTGGATCAGAAGAATTCATCACGCCCTTGGAATGAATGGGTAAACCGTCACGCACATTCTTGATTACTTGTATTTTCTTACCTAGACAATTATTTAAACTTTGGAATTCCTTTCTCGCGACTTGAAAGAGAATCAGTATCCTCTAGACGTTCTGCATGTGACTAGTTTTACGATCTGAAGGAGAAATGATGTTTCTTGCAAAAATTGTTCCAATTTGATTAAACTACATAAATATTCGTTCCAATTACTAGGGGGAAAGCACAGATGCATATGTCAGAGATGTTATCTTTGTTCAATATTTTCTTTTGGGCCGCAGTATTTCCCCCTCTTCTGGGAATTTATAGGCCATGTTGGTGGCCATCTTCCACGGCTTCGGGCGTTCATACATGATGAGCACGTCCGTCGTCGCCTGTGTTGTGTGTGCGGCTATGCCTTTGTGCGCGTACACCTCGGCGTCGGGCATTGGGCCTGTGTTCTTTCTGGATTTCGAAGACATTTTTCTCCAGTTGCAGAACGGAATAAAAGTTCTAGTTCTCAAGTCCATTGCTCACGAACGCACGGCACACTTAACCTGTGCATTGGGAAACGAAATCTGTCCTATGGATATCATCAAAGCAGATGTGCTTCCAGCACCAGCCTGCTTCCTAGTTTAATCAGTATTTCCCGCTGAATAATTTATATGAATATTCCTATTTGGAATGAGTTATTCAATCGATTTAGATTTCTGAATATCATACTGTTGGTATTATGTGAAGTAATTCATTGGTAGGGCTTGAACCCGCACTAGGTATGACGAAGCTGCATGTGGAGGGAGAAACAGCAAGGGAGAACAAAAAGAAACCCCAATTCATTTCAGAGAGACAGTATTTAATATAGGTGCTGATAAATGTGGAGACCGCCCCCCCTTCCCCCCCCGCGTCATGCCAAGAAGAGCTGTAAATGTTTTTAACAACCATCTTGGACTATAGAAAGGATAAATGAGAAGAATAAAAAGCTTTATTAAAAGTGTATCTTGGTGACACCATTGACAAACTTTGTATGTATGAAGTGACAATCAATCTCAATATACTTTGTATGTTGATAAATGTGAGATTGATGTAATATGAATAGCAACATAATGGTCACATAATAAAAGGACAAGAAGAGGTATCCAAATAATCTTAGCAGTTAGAGATGCCAATGCATGGTACTTGACTTGGTGTAATAGTTGACTGTTGATAGTTGACGGTTGACTACTGACTGTTTACAACGCTGACGGGCTGATCACCTGGACTGGTTTGAACCTGTGGCGGCTAGCGCGGACCAGGAGATCCCGCAGAAACCTGACCAACGGGAGGAGCTGGTTTGAACCAAGGCCCTAAGATTGTTCGGACGGGGACGCAGTTAGGCTCGGGCCAGATGGTCAAGCCGGTTGGGCTCAGACCAGGCAGTGGGGCGGTTGGGTCAGGCTGAGCTGGTCTGGTTCAGGCCGGTTCGCAGTGTCGCGAGCCGGTTGCCTTTTAACCTTAACTGGTGGAAGGCAAGGGGGGCAACCCCAACCGTTTGTGTGGGCGGAGAGAGAAGGTGGTGGTGGCGGCGGCGGCAGCGGAACAGCCGGAGGGGGTCCGCAAGGATGGTGGTGGTGGACGACGACTGGGAAGATGCGGCGACGGCGCAGCTGGCGCCGTCTGGTGACTGGCGTCACGCGGCGCCGAGGTACGTGGTGGCTCATGGGGGTGAAGCGGAGGAGACGAGAAGGGCAACGGCACCCGGAGGACATGCGACGGAGGCGCGTCGGGCCGCAAGCTCCGACCGGGAGCGCGAGGTCCTCATGGCCAACTCTACCGGGGCGACGGGGTCCCCACGACTAACTCCTTGCCTGGGGGCGACGGTGGTCCTCGCGACCAAGCCCAAGACAGGGTGAACCTAATTAATCTTAACCAAATAAACTCTTTCTTCTTTCTCCTTCTTTTCAATCGTCATTACAGGGATATTTATAGGTAATAAAAGGAGGCGTCGAGTCACCAAACGACGCGTCGTTGATGGGGGACGACACATCAGCCGTAGGGATGACGTGTCATCTGATGATGACATTCGACAATGACGTGGCATCCTCTGCTGTGGCTTGCACTGATGTCGTGGCAGCCCTGATCCCCATCACCAAAGTTCTAAATAAGATGATCTAGAAAATCATAGTCCTTGACCAAGTGTGGCTTTGAAATAAAGAAAGAGATGATGTATTGAATGTAAGTGAAGAAAAACGGTTGAGCCATAAATTGACTTAATTTGTCTATTACAAAGGTGATATCAAGATGTGAAAGTGTCAAATATGAAAAATGACCAATAAGTTTACCATATTAAGACACATCTTCAAGTAATTATTCTATTGTGACATTAAATTATAGTCATTGAATTAAAAACGTCAAATTTAAATGTATATACACTCAGACAATATAAATCATCTTCAAACTTCTAGTGGTTTGGTTCAATCCTCAGGGATGACTCAATTTTAGTATCAAATCACATGCTTAAATACTTATAAAATAAACGAGAATAAGAGAAGGTACAGAGGATTTGTTTTCTCTTCTCGTCAGCAGCTGCTGTCATGGCTCCACACATGGAATGATAGCGGCAATGAAATGCTTATCAAAGGGGGAAAGAAGAGGAAAAGAGAGAATAGACAATATTTACGAAAAAAATAATATTCAGAGTTGGGATAAAAAAATCATAGCCATCACATCTGTAATAATTAAAGAATTCAAATACAACCGAACACACAATGGTTCCTGTCTATCGCCTAATGACAAAAATGAAGTAGTTGAAATCAACCTCACACTTAGAACTAACTACAAAAGGTAGATCAATGAGTCGGCAGTCAGACCATATGACTGGACCTGTGAAAACAATGAAATTGAAACACAAATGAGACTAAATACGTTTAGTTATGCGTCCCTCTGCTCCTCTACTCCCTCAACCCTATCTGTCACTCGAAAGGAGGGCCTTACCATTGGAAGGGAAGGTTCAAGCCACTACCACACTCAGCCCATTGGGAATGCGCTCCATCCATCATAGCAGCCACTGTCGTAGCTGTGCCCACCTCCACTTGTTAAGAGGAGAGGTCATTGTTGCCATCGTCACCGTGATGTCATTGTATTGCCACCATTGCCACCGTACTCACCTCCACTTGTCACCAAGGGGGAAGCCTGCTGTCGCTACCATAGTCGTTGTTGTCCCCTTCCATGCCTTACCTCTCACAAGGTTTGCGCCCTTCACTCTCTCTCATCTCCCTTAACCCACCAGTGATGGGCCTGCTATTGGGCTTGATATGATCAGCCCATTGACAGGCCACATCCTTCTCCCTAAATTTGAATAAACTCAAGAAAAATTCTATTTTCCTACTTCTGCCTTTTCTGTAATTTCCTCTCAGTAATAATAAATAAAATAATAGTTCTCAAGGATATATATCTTGGATAGTCATGTTAGTGTATAAATTATATCATTAAATGCACATTTCTGATAGATAATATGTAGGTTTAAGCAAGACTTCATGAAGCACGTTCTAAAATCCATTCAATGTTTTCCATTTAGATTGATTACATTTGACCTTATTTTATATGGTACCTTCAATTATTACACAAAAATGAAGTGGTAAGAATTACAATGCGTTTCAATCTAAGAAATCTAGTGTCTTCTAATAGTTGTAAAGTTTAATGTCATTAAGATAGTATTACTGGTGTGAAACATGCAGTTTATAAACTTATGGAACAAAGATCTTGGAGTTTAAATGAAGTAAATATAAAATCTATTAAAAAAATATTTTTACTATTTTAAAAAGATGAAATACATTAACTCTTTTACCTTCTAACCTTCAAAATTAACTACGTAAACTATATTTTCTTATATGAATTTAAAAAATAAAATATTTAAATGAAACAAATAAAAAACTTAAAGTCAAACATTAGCACTCACCACCAGATTAGCCTTATTTGGTCACATGGCCCATTAAGTGCTGATAGATCAAATTGTCGTAGTTTGCTGCATTGAAACAAAAGAAATGTTCAATCCCACATCAGAAGTTTTTCAATGTTTGAGATCAATATATCTGAAAGCTACATTCTAAATATAAGCTCCCTCCTCCCAAAAAAATAATGCCAAAGACCATTTGGGGAGATGGCAATAGGTGGTCTGCCCTCGTGCACACATGTGTGTATGACATTTCTTGTTCTAGGACTAGTTGGCTCTTGGGACATGATAAGGGAGTAATGCACATGTGTGTAAAACGAATCCTTAGCCACTTGAGCCTAGCTCATGGCTCCCCCAGTCTTAGTCTACCCACTCGAGCACAGTGCCCCTCTAGTCAATTGTTGAGTGACGGCTAGCTAGTGGGTAGTGATATTTATTTATTTTTATTATTTTATTTAAATAAAAAAATATACTTAATTTGTTAACTATAAACTTCAAAAATTAATAATATATTACTATATTTATTTTGTAAGTTAACACACAAAAATAAAATAATAAAACTATATAAACATAAGAAATCTAGCTTTAACACCTACCTATTCTAAACAAATGTTCTAAATCTAGCTTTAAATAGAAGAAGCTTAATATATTAGGCTTCCTAATAGCCCAATATGCACGATGTTGAATTTCCATAAGTAGATGGTAAGATTTTCTAGAATTAATTTATATGGTGAAGCACTTAAAGGAGCTTTATATGCTGCCATATATGCCCATAATGCATCATTTAACTTTTCAGACCAGTCATTCCTAATGGGTGAAACAACTTTTAACAAAATGGTTTTATTTTCCCTATTAGTTAATTCAGACCATTTTTTTGATGATGGTATTAGGTAGCTATTCTATGATAATCACCATATTTTTTAAGTAAAGTTCTAAAGTGATGATGACTAAAATGAGTTTTCATATCACTAATTATCACTTTAGGACATCCAAATTGTGTAAATATATTACCTTAGACAAATTTAATGACTACTTTATGATCATTCATCTATGTTGGAATGGTTTCTATGCATTTTGACACATAATCTATAGCTAAAACAAATATATTCATAACCTTGAGATGAAAGAAAATTTTCTATAAAATCAATATCCCAAACATCAAAAATATCAACAAATTGAATTTAAGGGAATTGTATTTTGTTTTTGAATGTTTATAGCAGCTTGACATTTTCCACATTGCTTAGAAAATGTGTGAGCATCTTTAAACAAAGACGCCCAGTAAAAACTGCATTACAAAATTTTTACTACTATTTTCTTGACTACAAAATGACCCCCACATTTATAAGAATGATAATGTTCTAAAATTTGAATTTTTTCTTCTTCAGGAATTCATCTTTGTAAAATTTTGTCTGAACCTAAATTAATAGATTAGGATCATCCCAAAAATAATAGTTTACATGAACAAAAAATTGTTTACGTTCATCTTTCTACCAATATGTTGGGACATTGCCAAATGCTAAATAAGTAACTATATGTGCATACCATGGCATAGGTGTATTGTGGAAAGCAAGAATATGTTTGTCAAGAAATAAATCATGTAATTCAGCTTTTTCATGTCCCTCAATTTAGATAAATGCTTAGATACCACATTTTCTACACCTTTTTATCTCTACTATCTATATTAAATTCTCGTAATAATAAAATCCATGTAAGTAAATGTTGTTTCGTTTCTTTCTCGGTAAGAAAATATTTTAGAGATGTGTGATCATAATAGACAATAATTTTAGATCTTAAAATAGATAATAACTCTCGAGCACCACCATGCGCACTGGTGGTGCTCGAGAGTTTTATCATTTCTGCACCTACATGTAGCCGGATCCCCACAAATGCAATGCATGGACAAAAAGGCCCCAAGACCAGGCCACTTTTTCGTCACCACAGTGTGCGCTGCCGCGCGCACCTGATGGGGTGCCGCATGCACACCGGTGCGCGCCGTGGCACGTCGCCTAGGTGGGACGGCCAGCCAGCGCTGGCCTGCGTGCGGCTGTTGCAGCACGTGCATGCACGTCGATGGGGCTCCACGCCTGCACCCGTGCGTGCTATGGCCCACGTCAGCACGTGCCGCACGTGCCGCACATGCACATGCCGCCCAAGGTCACCAGTCAACCATAGGGGCACGTGCTAGCTACCATAGTGGCCAGCGGGGGCTCATGGAGGCAGCAGGGCACCGTGCGTGCCGGTAGAATTCGAGAGGTTTATCCTACCCACACCTACCCATAGCCGGATCCCTGCAAATGCAAGGCGTGGACATAAAAGGCCATAAGACCAGGACACTTTTCTGACATGCCCACGTGGCTGGTTGGCCAGCTCGGCTGGGCCATGACTCAAGAATGGTTGTGCACCTTGGGATACACCAACATTCATTAGGAAATGTTGATGATAAAGTTTAAAATTGAATACAAAAGGTTGACATTTCAAATAGATTCAATGATGAGCAGTTGATAATGTCAAATTTTATGTGCTTAGAAATGTTAAATCTATATAATTATTACATGATTAAAAATTTAATTGCATACTTTATAATGATATAAAGAGAAAAATAAGTTAGTTGAATGTTGAATATTTTCAAGGAATCTAACATGTGTTCAGGGTCAAAAGTCTTAAGTAAACTTTCATAGATTCAAGATATTATGTGATCTTGCTTTGCTATAAAGATGATTTTCTTTTTTTTTTATGACCCAACCAATGGTCCCAACAAAGATGCAACAAAAGGCACCAAGAAATGGGCCACGATTTCACCCCAAAGATAGGGCTGATTTAGGATCACCATCAAGCCCATAGGAGGGGTAGTTAGAGAAGGAAAGAGGACCCCCTTTTCATTTCTCCTTAAGGGTTTTGATCACTCCAAATTATCACTAATAAGGAACGCCAAAATACTTTTTGTAATCTCTGGAATGATTCTTAAGGATGCTAAAAGAGTATAGCTCTTAGGAATATCTAGGTCAAACCACATAGAGTTGAATAAACTGAGGATCACATATTGATGACAAATAGCTTTTCAATGAAGAGTAAGTTGAGAAGACAAAAGAGGGTTGACTTAGATACCTTAAGAGGGAATGGACAAAACCTAAATTGATGACTTTTCAATGAATAATAGAAGAGAAATTTGGGAGATTGACATAATCAATAGATGGTTGATAATGATGAATTATTTAAACCTAATGTGCATGAAAGAAAATTCTTAACCACTCTATATTACCCTGTGTTACCTAAGAGATCGATAGACAGGTCAAAGAGAACCCTACTCTACTTTTATTTATTATCCTAAGCCTCTCTCAATCCCTCTCAACCCTAAAACTATAAATTCGATAGGATCAAGAAATTATTAAATTGAAATAAAAAATTGATGAGATTAAAATATACTCTATTCTATATCTAATCATTCTCTTACTCAATCTCAAGTGAGATCAGTCTTGACAAGTCAAAAGATCCACAAGACTTGAGAGAATTAGAGGAAATAGATAGAGATGAGTTAGATCTAAAGCTCAATCTTACTATTACTTAGGAGACCCCTAAACCCAACTCCTACCTACCTACCTCTAAGAAGATTCAACTCTCTCTCACTAAGATGATCACTAGAAGAGGGGATACAAGAAAGGAAACATATTTTCATTGAAATAAAATATAAAAGTACATAAATTAACTACATAAAATATTGTAACATGCTTCAAGTGGATTTTATCCTCAAGAGTTCTTTCTCTCCTTTAGGTTGCTCCTATCCCAAGAAATATAAGATGTTAATGGATTGGTTATAGAAGAGAAAGGGGGAGATAGTTATGGGAGAGAAAGAGTGTAGGCAATCAAATGTTGCATAAGATGTAGAAAATTCAATCGAAAAAGAAAACTATTTAGGAAAGTAAAACCTAAAAAATTCAAAAGAAAGAAAATCCTCAAAAATCGAGAAAATACCATGAACATAGTAATTCATAAAAAACAATTCATCATAATTGAGGCATCAAATGACATTTATTTTATAATTACTATTCAAGTAAAACATATAAATAAATAAATAAACATTAGATTAAGCATACATTTAGAACATTGATCATACATTATGCTTCACTTATTTTATACATATTTAAATGTCATTTTGCATCAAGCACTAATTGTCTAAATTATGCCATAACATGCGGAATCCGCGTGTTACATGTTCCTCTCTAGAATATCCCACGACCCATCCATCATCTCTAGAACATCCCAATGACCCATCCATCCTCTCTAGAGCCTTCCATCATTCCTCAACGACGGATTCTCTAGAATCTGTGGTAGTTCTAACATCTCACTGGATTGTCTGGAAACTACGGCGGCTCTAATCTCTCAGTCCTCAAGTGTAGATTCTCCAAAAGTTTCTGTCATGGGTAGAACCGCCCCCTCTTTCACAACACAATTGTTTAGCACCTATAAAAAGAGTAGATTGGAAGGTTTAAGTGAGCATCATTAGAGGCTAGAGCTAGATTATGAACCATGGTGTGCTTATTCATTTTGACTAAATGTGTCGGAGTTTTGTTGTGTTACTCAAAGATCCGTTCCTATAAGTCATTCAACTTGTTAGTAATTTGAGTGTGATTTGTCCTTTGTTCATTATAACTAATTTTCTATTAAAAATTAATTCTATGGTAATTATTTTCTAACATTTGAATACTAATCTTCATATATCTGCACTATAGTCTAGTTTCTTGTAATAGATTTTATGGTAATTATGTGTATTTATAGTCTTTTTGTGAATGATGTTAAATTTGGTTGATGCATTGTTGAGTTTAATTCATTCATTTCTTATATGTTCTTATGTTTTTCTCTTCTATTATAAGTTGCAATTCTTTTCCTGGGGTTCTGTTAGTCCTCCATTATAGCTTTTTAGCGTAGGAACTATTGTTCTCTTCTTAGCTTCATTTGATCTATTTTACCGCCTTACGTATTGTTTCTGCGTTCTGTGATAACAAGAAATAAAGGTTTACTTAATAAAAGTATTCAATATTTGAGGACTAGCTATGAATAAATATGTCTAGCGACGTTCATATAAAACACTTGGAAAACACTTAATTATACTTCATTCACTTTTATACATTTATTTCCTTTATAAGAAATTACAATCCAAGCTTGAAATCTTTTTGCATATATATATATATATATATATATATAACATGCATTGAATCTGAGCATTTTTTTTTCAGAATGGCATTGCTAAAAGTAACAAGAGTATCACATTAATAGCATACTGTATAAAGCCTTCTATTATACTGGATAAAATTTATCTCACATGGTAGTATAATGTATAAAACATATTTCTACAATAATATTTTAATGAAATACTAGAATTATTATTTCTAATAATCAAATCCATATTTAGTGTATCCACTAGCATCAAAGACATCTTCCGTACTCTAAGTGGAGATGTTTTAATTATTTGAAATTTTCTTTCTTTGGAGTTTTCGTATTTCAGTTTCTTGTAAGAACTGAGATGACTTATAACCCGTATCTTTAAAAAAAGAAGCTTGCAGAGAAAAAAATGGCACAGGGCGACTAGTACATTTACAGGGGATATCTTCAAATCTAAGAACTCCACATCGATTTGTGAACTTCCCGTCAAATCTAAGAACTTCAAATCAGTTAATGTATGATGGCACACATTACCCATAATTGTGATTAATTCTCTCGAAAAATTCATTTTATCATCGGATGGTCGATTTCCACGATAAAAGTTCCTTCTGTAGAGTTTTAAATTTTCACAATTCTCTTGAATTTAATTTTTTCGACAAGACTGTCGGGCTATCTGCACATGTGCATATACAAATATTCTATTGTAGTGATAAAATTTATCTCACGTGGTATTATGATGTATGGAACCTATTTCAGTACAATATTTTAATGAAATACTCAAATTATTATTTCTGATAACCAAATCCATATTTAGTGTATCTACTAACATTGAAGACATCTTCTGTATTCTAAGTGGAGATGTTTTAATTATTTGAAAGTTTCTTGCTTTAGAGTTTTTGTATTTCCGTTTCTGGTAAGAACTGAGCTGACTTGTAATCCCTAACATGCGAAGCATTTAAGAAAGAAATAATATGAAATATTATTTCGATAATAAGATATAAGAAATTATGTAGTCAATATTCATTTAGTAATCAATAATAAATGAGATACAAATTGAAACAGCCAAATTTAAAAACCCACACACACAACTCATCACGTGCATGTCACGCACCAAAGGCTATTGACCTTTAACCAAAGAAATCCCTGTTAGCTGGTTTCGGGTGTGGTCGGCGCGGGAGTGCATCCCTGAATTCCACGTATCCGGTAGATGCGACGAAGATCTTTCTAGAAAGTCTGCTGCACAAGCTTGCCGCTCCGCAGTATTTGGATACTCCGCAACGCCCGCAACTGCCCTGCTCTACGACCTTAGAGATGACATCACCATCTTTGTCCTCCACGCTGACCGCAAAGAGTAGGTCTAGTTGTTCCAGGTCCACAAGCCTCCCATTCCTCTGCTCTTAGCAGGAGAATGACCGTTGTCTAACCTGGGCGTGATATCTACAATGTCAAGCTGCGGCCGGTGAAGAACCCCCCTATCGCCGGGATTCTAGCCTCGCGTGTATAATGTCAAGTTGAGCCGACACCAGACGGGTCCTTTGGTAACGGTCCTTTTCCCTCTTCTCCCCCAGAGAACCAGGTGGGGAGGCGTCTTCCGTTCGGTTCTGCAAGGGGCCGATGCAGTCTCCACGAAACAAGTCATCTCGCATGTGCCTCCCTACTATGATTGAAGAGAACATCGGCACGTACGTCACCCTAAATTCGTCCGGCCGTGCGTGGCATCTACACAAGGCCGTCCCGGCAGCGAGGCCACCCGCCTTCAAGAATATATTCCTGAACGACGGCGACCGCCACATATGGGAGAAGAAGGAGCCCCACGTCATTGACCTCGAGATGGGGGAGCATGTCCTATGAGGCTTGTGGCGCCCTCCTCGACTACCTCAATGGTGTCACCCGCAGGAGGAAGGTATTCACGAAGCACCACGTGGCACTTTGATGAGGCCCTTGCCTCGTCAACCACGCCACGTAGGCGACGGAGCTGACCGTCGCCCACCTCAACCATCGTCTGCCCAAGAGCTCACGCACCGAGAAGGTGAGACACCGATAGCTGAGCATCGCTCCTCCTCGGATGTCTCTACTACGTCGAGTCTCCGCTCCGTCACGACCCGCCAGGCTACGTAGCCCGAAGGTTAGCCCCGTACCCCTTCTTACTTAAGTTTAATTATCTTTTGAAGGGTTTTCTCAGCTCGTTTCCACCGCCATCAGGAGAACGTAGACAAGATGGGACGGGTTATCAGATTGTGACTTCCGACACTACGCCAGATTCGTCACCGTTCGTGAGCTACAGCCCTAGGCTACTTCACAACGACCGTTCCATTGTCTGTCCAGATGTGGACTAAAAGGGCCTCACACTTACCAGCATCAAGTGTTTCTCTAGGTTGTCTTGGGTTGATTGTGCATATTGGTATGCCTATTTGTACTTAGGTTACGTGGTCAGACTTAGAGTCTAGGGTCCACACATTCTTATCAGATTGGTCTGACTGTCCCATCCCGAGTCTTGAGTTTCATTGATCAGGTACAAGAATTCTTGCCCCTGTCCTGCATCAAATTGGTATCAAAGCCAGGTTAGGTTACCACCTAACCTCGGTTCCCTGAGGACGCTCACCGAGCCTCCATACCACTAGTAGACCATTCATATAAGATTGCATTGTCATCTAGGCACCCATAGGACCCAGCCATGGTAGAGACATGCTCAGCCAGAGCTTGAGGAGGTTCACCATCATCACGGCACTCGCGTGAGGCCTCAAATCCCGCCACTCTCCAAGTAGCTAGAGTGGACACGAGTCCACCATCTCCGTCGAGACCGACGGATTTGGTACCAGACCCCTCTCGACCCTAGGAGACTTTGAGCCCTATGTCAGCCGAAGAGGCATCAGGGTGGCCCCAGCCGCCCGCAGCTACGAGCCACCGAGTTGGGAAGGAATCCGCACCCTACTATCCACCGAAGAGTACTAGGGGTCGTGGCAGAGGTGGCCGCTGGCAACCTTCGCCCCGGTACCCTTCGAGGGATGGAGCGTGCTCCCTCCCAGATGATGTCATGTATAGCATGACCCAGGCTATTGAGCGTCTGGAGCGAGCTACCTTTGTAGCCACAGCTCATGGCCCACCACCACCGGCTCCACCGCTGGTCGCGTATCCGGTCGCACCACTGACCGCACCGCCTATTACACAAGCATATCAGGAGCATCGCGAGCCCCGCCGGCCTGTGAGCCCCTATAGTGATCCATATGATCACTAGTACCTCGATCACGATCATCGTCGAGGGAATCTTGTCGCCGCGACGCACCTCGTCACGACGATGGCCATGATCGATTGGGCGGTCATTGGCCACAAGATATTTATGATTGCCACGAGCCGGTCTACTCGGCTCGTAGGGATGATCTCCCACATCCGCCACCACCACCACCCCGACCCCACTACGAGGACTATCGACCCCACGGACGCGACCAAGGACACGACAGGAGAGACCTTCCAGGTTACAGAGCTGACCCTTCCCGACAAGAGGAGCTCGATCGGCGAGCAAAGCGTCAGCCACGAGATCGTGATGATTCCTACCATGACTACTAGCGTGCTCTGGACTTTCACTGAGCACCCCAGGACGCCCACTAAGATCGATACTACCATCACGGGCATTACCCGAGTCCTCCCCACTATGACTTTGGTGGAGACCCTAGGGCCAATCGATTGGATGATCGGGATAGACTACGTGAGGATCACAAGGCCCACATACTGAAAAGTGTGCACGCTGATGTGGCAATCTTTGACGGCTCCTGTGAGCCCAAGGACTTCATAGATTGGGAGTCTAGTATGAACTCATATTTCCGGTGGTACCGCATGGATGATGATTTATGCGTGGAGTATGCGGAGATGAGACTTGGCGGGAAGGCCAAGATCTTTGGGGAGAATGAGAGCTATGCGGCATACCGACGAGGGCAGCTCATCACATGATGGGTTGATATGGCATCACGCTTGAGGAACAAATATGTTCCTCGACAATACAAGTCGATGATGTTCCTTAGTTGGTTAGACCTCCGACAGGGCAAGATGTTCCTTAGTTGGATAGACTACGTGAGGATCACAAGGCCCACATACTGAAAAGTGTGCGCGTCGATGTGGCAATCTTTGACGGCTCCCGTGAGCCCAAGGACTTCATAGATTGGGAGTCTAGTATGAACTCATATTTCCGGTGGTACCGCATGGATGATGATTTATGCGTGGAGTATGCGGAGATGAGACTTGGCGGGAAGGCCAAGATCTTTGGGGAGAATGAGAGTTATGCGGCATACCGACGAGGGCAGCTCATCACATGATGGGTTGATATGGCATCACGCTTGAGGAACAAATATGTTCCTCGACAATACAAGTCGATGATGTTCCTTAGTTGGTTAGACCTCCGACAGGGCAAGATGCCCGTCCGAGACTACATTCAAGCTTTTGAGGAGTGCCGCATGAGGTGTCGCTTTGTCGAAGACTCACGTGTGGTTTTGGGCATTTTCACCCACTAACTTAGTCCACGGCTTCGGAACGAGCTGTTGAAAAGCAACCCGTCTGAAGTAGACGAGGCCTACCGCATAGTTGAGCATATGGAGCGACCCGCCGAGGACACACAGTTCACCCCACCTCCGATCACCACGAAGATCGTGTCCACGCAATCTGCACAGACACTGATGACAGCATCGATGCGTACTAGCATAGGGAACAGACGGACTACACCGGCGACATCAGTAGGGTCTGCACCACCCCCGCGTCCGCCACCAGCTGACGCATCCGACTGTGCTACGGCCGCGTCCCAAGCCCATATCACTTGTTTCAAGTGTAAGGGTAAGGGGCACCGGATGAGCCAATGCCCATCTTCGAATCTCCTCATAGAGATCGAAGAATTGGGTAGTGGTTCACATGAGGATGACGACCCTGTAGGCGATGATGTCTACATTGTTGACGAGGGTTTGGCCGAGGAGTGTGATTGCACTCCTGAATTGATTGGCTACATCCAGATTCGGCCAGCCACCGTACCACCAGCCAAAGCTGCCTCTCCCGCTGCCTCATCGACGAGCACTTCATCGAGGGGACTGGTCAGCATCGCTGTCCAGCGTCCATCTTGAGACGCAGTTCCTACACCATAGCCAGACACCACGGCAGCTAGAGAGAACACCCCGGCACCAAGGATGACTATGCCCACATCTTCACCTACGACAGACGGTTCCTTTCGCACGTCGATCTTCTACACCTATGTGAAGATCAACAGACACGTGTGCAAGGTGATCGTGGACAGCAGCAGTTGCGTCAATGCCGTGTCAGACCAGGTCTTGCAGAGGGCAAGGCTGAGTACTATCAGCCATCCAGCACCTTACGACATATTGTGGATAGACGTCACTGCACTACCTGTTCGTCGATAGTGCCAAGTGCCACTTAGGGTGAGCACCTATGATGAGCACATCTTGTGTGATGTCCTTCTGATGAAAATCGGCGGCATCATACTTGGACGGCCTTGGTTGTTTGACTATGACGTCCAATTCATGGGAAGAGCAAACACTTGCTCTTTCATGTATCGAGATCGCCAACTTGTTTGGTATCCGCATACCAACAAGCCCACGTCGAAGCGTGACCCTAAGTCACGTATTGGGTTAATCGTGATGAAGGGACCTACCTTTCAACACGAGATCACGTCGGACATAGATGGATCCCCGATGTGCTTTGCTCTCGCTTTGGATATGCAAGATGACACGACCCTTACCCCCCCTTCTCCAAAAGTCAAGGGTATGTTATTGGAGTATGCCGACGTACTCCCCAGAGGAGCTTCCCAGAGAGCTGCCTCCATTGAGGCACATTCAGCATGCTATTGACTTGGTTCCCGGAGCATCACTCCCGAACCTGCCGCACTATCGCATGGAGCCGACCAAGTACGAGGAGCTTAGCCGACAAGTACAAGAGCTTTTGGACAAGGGACTCATCCAGTCGAGCCTTAGTCCTCGCGCCGTGCTTGCATTACTAGCGTCGAAGAAGGATGACACTTTGCGCATGTGCTGCGACAGTCCCGTGATCAATAGGATAACGGTTAAATACCATTTTCTAATCCCGCGATTACAGGACTTATTCGACATGATGACAAGAGCCACTATCTTTTCAAAGATAGATCTACGTAGTGGTTATCATCAGGTCAAGATACGCCCAGGGGACAAGTGGAAGACTGCCTTCAAGATCAACGCGCCCAGTACATTCTAGAGGCTAATGAATGAGGTTTTACGCCCATTCATTGGCAAGTTCATCATAGTATACTTCGACAACATCTTGGTCTACAGCGGTACCCGAGACTCCCACCTCCAGCACTTACGATAGGTGTTTGAGGCACTTCGACAAGAGAAGCTTTATGCCCATCCTAAGAAGTGTAGTTTCTTCACTTCTGAGGTTACGTTCCTCGGTTTTGTCATCTCTAAGCAAGGAGTTTCTGTGGACCCCGAAAAGGTCCGCACAATAGTCACCTGGCCACAGCCAGGCAGCATGCATGACATCTCAAGCTTCATTGGACTAGCGACGTTCTACCGTTGCTTCATTTGAGACTTTAGTTCCGTTACCGCTCCGCTTACTGATTACCTCAAGAAGGAGACCTTCCTTTAGACAAAGGTAGTTGAGCGGGCCTTCGATCGAGTGAAGGCTCTTATCACTCAGGCACCAATACTTCACCTACCCAACTTTGGCAAGGTATTTGAGGTCGCCTGTGATGCCTTGGGCGTTGGTATTGAGGGTGTCCTTAGCCAAGAAGGTCATCCCATAGAGTAATTCAGCGAGAAGCTGAATGACGTGAGGCCTAGATACTCCATTTACGACTGTGAGTTTTATGTCGTCATTCAAGCTCTCAAACACTGGCACCATTACCTCCTTTATAAGGAGTTTGTGCTCTTCTCGGACCATGAGGCCTTGAAGTATCTACACTCTTAGCGGAAGCTGAGTGATCGACACGCACGATGGGTCGAGTACTTGCAAGACTTCACCTTTGTCCTTCGCCACAAGAAGGGCAAAGAGAACGTGATGGTAGACACCCTCAGCCAACGAATCCACTTGCTGAACCTCGTGAAGGTTTAGGTGACAGGATTTGAGTCCCTATCGGATTCTTATGCAGATTGCCCAAACTTCGGCCACGTTCTACAAGCACTTTCGGATGGTCCATCTTTAGATCATAAGGACTTCCTTGTGGTCAATGGATGTCTGTTCTTTAGGAGCAGACTGTGCATTCTATGCACATCTCTCCGTGACTTCCTCACTTGGGAATGTCACGCGAGAGGTCTATTCGGCCATTTTGGTCGCGATAAGACCATCGCAGCGGTTGAGTACCAGTTCTACTGGCCAACCCTCAAGCGCAATGTAGGGAATGTCGTCACTCAGTGTCGAGTGTGCGCACTCGCCAAGCAGGTAAAGAAGAATGCTAGACTCTACACACCACTTTCAGTGCCGACCTGCCCATGGGACGACGTCAGCATAGACTTTGTTTTGGGACTCCCGCGCACTGCACGACGACATGACTCGATCATGGTGGTCGTCGATAGGTTTTCAAAGATGGCACACTTTGTGTCATGTTCAAAAACCTCTGATGCCTCCAAGGTCTCTAGTACTTTAGAGAGATTGCACGCCTTCATGGACTACCCAAATCCATAGTCTTAGACCGTGATGTACGGTTTACCAACCACTTCTGGAGGACTCTTTGGAGCTTACTTGGGACTAAGCTCAAGTTCTCCACTGCTTACCATCCACAGACTGATGGCCAGACTGAGGTCGTCAATCGTAGCTTAGGGAATCTGTTTCGATCATTAGTCGGCGAGAGCTTGACCACTTGGGATTTGATCATACCATGCGCCGAGTTTGCCTATAACTCCTAGACCAACCGTACCACTGGCATGAGCCCCTTCGAGATCACACATGGCTTAGCACCCCACAAGCCCCTAGATCTAGTACCCTTGGACCCTCATGTTAGAGTTTCCGAGGATGGTGTCGCATTCGCCTAGCATGTTAGTCAGTTGCATCAGGACATTCATGATAGGATACAGAGTCAAAATGCATTGTACAAGCAGGCTGCCGATATGCATCATTGACTCCGGATCTTCCAGGTGAGAGACCAGGTTATGGTGAGGATAAAGCCTGAGCATTACGCTCCTAGCTCTGCTACGAAGCTTCACGCTCGTAGCGCCGGCCTGTTTCGTGTTCTTTCCCAGATAGGCAAGAATGCCTGTGTTGTCGGCATCCCTCCTTCGTGGGGGATTAACTCCACGTTCAACGTGGAGGATCTGGCGTCGCACCAAGCCCCACCTCTTTCATCTGACATCGAGCCCTCATCTACCGGCCCCTTCTCTGAGAGAGAGTTTGCCATGGAGTCCACTCTCCCCATTTTATCACCTAATTGGCACGAGCAAGTCGAGGAGATTCTTCGGGAGGTAATTGACTTTACAGGGAATGAAGTTTCACGGAGCTTCCTAGTACGTTGGCAAGGTCGCCCGTCGGAGGACGATGCTTGGATTTCGGAGGCGGACCTGGAGCGACTACGACCAGACCTGCTGGAGCCCTTGCCTTCCCCACTTGCCAACTCGTCGGAGTCGAGTTCTTTCGACCCCGGGAGGATTGATGGCTAGCGGGACCCGTCTCCCTTAGCTCATGAGACACTGGCAGTTTGAGTTCAGCCCAATCGACATGCGAAGACGAAGGAGCCTGACTTTGTGAACTTCCCGTCGAAGGCTGAATTCATCGCCAGGAAAATTCCTCACCGGTGTGTAGCAGCTTCTCAAGTAGTATAACGTGGAAAACGGGTACTGGATTAGAGGATACAAGTAAATAAATCTGTTGTGGTGCACAAGTCCACATGAACACTACTTTGCCTTCTCCCTATCAGAAAGAACAAAGCCAAGTCACCCAAACCAAAGCTGCATCTTCCATGATGATATAATGTACACAAAAAGGGAGAAGAATGGACTGCTCAATGCCCGTTTTAGAAAACGAGCCGTTCTCAGGAATGTGACACGTTGCTTCTAATTACAGGAATGAGGGAAAAATAGCCAAGTGCTTTCCATAAGAAGAACGAAGAAGGAGAAGAAGATAGAGATGAAAATGCCAAGAACATGTATTCACTCAAAGAGGACTGATGACAATTCTTCATGGAGGACGGTTCTAGTACGCCGTCACATTTTACTGGTTGCTGCAAATCAAAAGATAGAGAAACGTCGAGGGCTTCCGATGTGAAAGAGGAAGGGGAGGGAGGTGAGACAATTGCATGTGTTGAAACAAGTGAGGAGAGGATCTGCTGAGCTTTCAGGCGGGGTGTGCCCACAGTACCGACGACCCCTTACCAAGAGCCCTGCATCAATCTGCCGAACGGTCCACTGTGGGGGTACAAGAGAGGCTCGATGGAAGGCATACAGGGCCTTTAC
This sequence comes from Spirodela intermedia, assembly GCA_902729315.2. NCBI lineage: Eukaryota > Viridiplantae > Streptophyta > Magnoliopsida > Alismatales > Araceae > Spirodela > Spirodela intermedia. The sequence goes on from LR746274.1 coordinate 605,204, forward strand.
CGATCCTGCCGGACAGAACCCACCCACCTATTCACTTCGGCCCGTTTTTCATCCTACGGGGTTGGGTCCTTTCTCGCCGTGCATGGCAATTCCGTTACAGTAATTTCATAAAAACCCTCTACATGAGTTTTCTTGTGCTTGTAACCTATTCAAGAACCTCGCCATCCTGGCGCCGCCGGCCGGTTTGCGGGCGAAGAAGGCCTTACAGGTTACAGAGGATGTGGGAGACGATACGTAGCCCCGGTGTAGAGAGAGAGAGAGAGAGGCGGAGGTAGAATTAAAATGAGCTTCCCCACTGGTGTCCGGTATCCTGCTCGCCAGGAAGCTCCTTCTACCTTCGAATCAGCCACTTTTTCCACGTCCCCCTCCTCCTCATCTTTCCATCCTGCGGAGCCAAGATCGACGCACACATCAGCCGAACTAGACACAAAACCCACAGGTTCGACCAGGTTTTCAGATCCAGGGTCGGAGGACTCACCATCACCTCCACCTCCACGGTGGGAGAAGGCTGCAGCGACCGCAGTATCAGCACCACGTCGTTCGTCAGCCGTTTCACCTGCGAGGAAATGCCTTGGTTCAACCCCGCACGGAGATCCAGGGGGAGAGAAATCGGCGGCAGCAGTCGGAATGACAGTCGCTTACCCTCGGAAAGCCGGCGATGGTATGCACGCTCACCCAGCCTTCCTCGTCCATCTGCATCTTCAGGTGGACGTTTCTCGCCAGATTGTCCTCGCTGCGCAGATTCCAGTCCGTCGTTAGTCGATCCACGCGCAATATCGGCCATCATCGAAATCGGTACAGAGACGGAGAGAGGAGTACCTGAAGTAGTATTCGATCTGCGTCCGCAGAAGGAGGGTGACGATCTCGGTCCCCAGACGGGGAGTACTCGGAGGAGGAGAAGGAGCGGGAGGCATGAGCTGGGGGGGGCCATAGCTCCGTCCCCGCTGGTAAACGGTGGAGAGATACGGGGGAGGGAGAGCGTAACCAGAGAAGCCGCCGTAGTGGGGAGGAGTCGGCGGGGGACCCCACTGTCTGTGGGCGTGGTGGCGGCGGTGGAAGCCCTGTTGCCCATGCAAGCCCGCCATAGCTATCTCCCTCGGGAAAGACGATGCCGGGAGAAAGAGGGTAGAAAGGTGGAGGGAGAACAGGGGGAAGAGATATAGGGAGAAGAGGAGAGTTTGAACCTTGGCGCGCTGGGATCTGGCGGGAACTCAACTGTAGAGCAGGGCAGTTGCGGGCGTTGCGGAGTATCCAAATACTGGGGAGCGGCAAGCTTGTGGAGCGGACTTTCCGGAAGATCTTCGTCGCATCCACCGGATACGTGGAATTCAGGGATGCGCTCTCGCGCCGATCACACCCGAAACCAGCTAACAGGTTGTTTATACCAGAGGGAGCGGGGAAGAGAGAGAGAGAGAGTTGTACAGAGGGATTTCGAACGTTAGTGTAAGGTAATGGGCTTCGGTGCATGACATGCACGTGATGAGTTGTGTGTGTGTGGGTTTTGAAATTTGGGTATTTCAATTTGTATCTCATTTATTATTCATTACTAAATGAATATTGACTACATAATTTCTTATACCTTATATGCAAACAATATTTCATATTATTTCTTACTTAAATGCTTTCCGTGTTAGGTGTTACGTGTTAAAGTTGAATTTCTCAAAAATTCGAAAGCAACAAAATTGGAAATAATTAAAACATCTCCACTCAGGGTAGGGAAGATGTCTTCAATGTTAGTTGATACACTGAATACAGATTTGATTATCAGAAGTAATAATTTTATTATTTCATTAAAACATTGCACTAAAATATGTTCCATACATTATACTACCACGTGACATTAAATTTTATACACTGTCATAGAAGGCTTTATATTGGGCGTGTTGGGAAAACCTGATAGTTTTGTGGAAAAAAATGAGATGTCC